>CM068954.1:38374850-38396651 GCA_035128595.1 Eptatretus atami | reverse complement strand
CATCACAAGGTTATGAATCCTCATCGCTTCAGACATTAAATCTTCCTCTTCTTCAATGGCTTGATTTCCGATCATCAATTTGGTTCAGACCAGGTCACTCTACCCTGGACATGCTGCTGTCTGCACTCCCACAATGGATGGAGGTCTTCAATGCCAGACATGAAATTGAGCGTATCCCTGGACATATCATGTGCTTTTGACACGGTCTGGCACCCTGCCCTGCTCACCAAACTCTCTTCCTATGGTATCCAAGGCCATTCCACTCTGGCTCGCAGACTTCCTCTCCTGTCACAGTCAACGTGTGGCCCTGAATGGAGTTCTTTCATCCCTCTTCCTGTCCAGGCTGGAGTTCCTCAAGTTAGCATTCTGGGCCCTGTTCTTTTTTCTGGTTTCATCAATGACTCTCCACTCTCTGGAAAATCCTCTATATCTCTTTGCTGATGACTCCAGCCTCTGCCATACCATCGGTCATCCCTCAGACCGGCAAGCAGCAGCTTCTTCACTCACTGCTGATCTGGGTAAAATAAAAAACTGGTCGAACACGTGGAACATTTCTTTCAATCCGGACAAATCTCACACTCTCAAGATGTCTCTCCGAAAGGACCGTTTAGAACCCCCCCCCCATTCACTTCTCAACAATCCTCTGAAGAAGTCCTTTCTTTCAAGCTTCTGGGTCGCACTATCTGCCATGACCTTTCCTGGGAAAGCCACATTTCAAACCTCACCTCCGAAGCCAGTCGCCGACTCGGAATTCTCCGTCATGCAAAGTCCTTCCTCAGCCCACCTGAGCTCCTGACCACTTACAAAGCTTTGGTCTGCAGCCTGATGGAGTACTGCTCTCCCCTCTGAGCCTGGAGCTCCTGCCTCCACACTTTCTTGTTTCACGCTGTGGAAACCAGGCATTTGGATCATTGGATCTCCCGCAATGAGGTGAGTCTGTGGGACTCTTACTCTCTCACCGCAGGCTGGTCGGTGGTCTTTCTCTCTTCTACCATCTCCTCTCCAGCCTCGCCCCCCCCACTGCTCTCTTCTGCGATTTGTCCCCACCACATTTTTGCAGGGCGCTCAAGGTCCGCCAACAACCCCTTCTGGTAAAACTACCAAAAATCACGAATCACTGCTCATCTTCACTCTTTTCATTCCTCTTTTTTCCCGCCTTTGGAATAAACTCCCTCACTCTATTCAATCCCATTCTTCTCAACAGGCCATCAAAACAGCTGTTCTCCACCACCTCTTATCATCCCCATCCAAATCATCGATCTTTTACCCCGATAATCCACCAAGCCCACCTCCTTCAAATTCCCTGCTTTCCTTCCTGAAAGTCCTGTAATGTCCATCTTGTATTCCCCATTTCCCACCCCATCCCTCTCCCTTCCACAGATCTCCTAATGTCTCTGTTCCCACTGTTTTGTCCTTACCACTCCAGCCCCTCTTGTCTCATTCCCCCTTGCTCTGCATTGTGTGTTAGCTCTCACACGAGCCTTGACAAGGTGTACAAAAATAATATAATATAATAATATATATAATAATAATAAAAACCTCACATAATCTCTCTCTCAGACAACATGGATCAACTTTTAACCACTCATTCCAACTCTATGTTCCTCATATATGGCAATTTCAATCGTCATCATGCAAATTGGCTGGTGCTAGTACTTCTCTCACCAGCCATGGCACTTCCTTGAAGGACTTCTCTGACTCCATGGACTGACTCAATCTTGTACTCTTTCAACCCGGATTTCTCCCAAAGGCAAATCTCCCTTCTGGAGTTGGTGTGACTAACTTCCCGCAAATATCAACTGCCTTCCTGTGCTCAAATTGTTTCAACTGATCATACACTTTTGAAAGTCAACATCTCTGGCTATTCTCACAGAGCTGCCTCAACACGGCAAGTCTGGCAGATGGCAGGGACTGCAAACTGCCATTGTTCTTCAGAACTGGTCCCCATATCTACTGCCCCTGATATCAACTCAGCCTGGGAATTTTTCGACAGAATCTTCTCTCTTGTGAACAGATTCATCCCATCTCATCTTCAATTATCCTACCCTTCTTCCCACCCATGATACACTGAATCTGTGGTGAGGTAGTGGCTCTGAAACAACTTGCCTTCTCATTCTGGAAGCAAATCCGACTGAAGGCAATCTCAATGCATTCCAAGAAGCAGCAACAAGTGCGTGTCCACTCTGAGGAGAGCAGAAAAACAACATTTGTCCAATGTCAAGATTGAACTTTCAACTTGTCTTTCCTCAAAACTGGTGGTGTCTTGTGAAGTGTGTCTGGTGTATGCTGCCATGCAGCCTTTCCCTCTTCAAATAGACTCACAGCCGACTATGCTCGGGAGAAGGGCGAATGCCTCAATTCTGTGTTTGCTTACAAATATTTTGTCCCCAACTACTTTCTCTCGATACCCACATTTCCCAGTCATAACTAACTGCTCCTTGATTCTGCCTCTTTTGCAACTGTGAATAAATTTCTGTTCAACCCTCAACTCACACTCTGCTACTGGACCAGATGGCATTAGCTCATGTGCTCCAAATATGTCTGCTGCTCTTTCACATCTCTGCTTATCCTGTTCACCTATCATTTTCCCTCGGTCATCCTTCATCTGCTTGGAAATCAGCCAACCTCACTGCATTAAATAAAAAGGTGCAAAAATGGATCCCCTTAACTGTAGACTATCAGCTTAATTCAATCATCAGCAAGGTCATGGAATCCATCATTGCAGTTGATATGAGGTCCTTCTTTTGTAAAAATGCCTCATCTCATCTCACCAATTTGGGATACGGACAAGGTCAGTCTCCCTTGCAACAAGCTGCTTCTGCTCAACCAACAATGGATGGAGGTCCTCAATATCAGACATGGGATCAGGCCATCTTTCTGTACATATCTCATGCTTTCTATACAATCTGACACCCTGCCTTGATCTAAAACTCTGATCTGCCTCTGGCAACTAAAGCCAACTCCACACATAGCTTTAACTTCTCTACTCTCGTAACAACATGTGGCTCTCAACGGAATCCTTTATCTCCTCTCCCTACAAGACTGGAGTGCCCCAAGGCAGTGTTCTGGGCCCAGACCTATTCCTGATTGTCATTAATGATCTCTCTGAATCTCTGGAAATCCTCTTATCTGACTGATGACTCCACTACTGCCATAATCACATACCTCATCCTTCAGACAGGAGGCTGTAGCCTCTTCCCTTTCTTCAGACATTGATAAAATCACAAGCTGGTCAAACACTTGGAATATGTCTTTCAATCCTGAAAAAGCTCACACTCCACTATCTCTCTCAGTAAGGACTGTCTGTCTACCTCCAATTTACTTTAATAAAACTAAGACCAGTAGACCCTATAGACCCTGAAGACCCTACATACCCCAATTAGACCCTTAAACCCTGGTAGACCTCTTAGACCACTAAGACTACAAATCCCTTAGACCCCTTCAAATCCTCAGGACCCCTTAGACTCCTTTTACCTTTAATCTTTTGACACTTTAGACACCTTTAGACCCCTTCACCTTTATACTTTTGTATACCCTTTAGACCCACAGACCGTTTAGACATTTACATCCCTCAAGTCCATTAACTCCATTTAGACCCGTTAGACTTCACACCTTTAGACCCCTAACCCTTCAAACCCTTTGGACATGTTAGACAGCATTAACCCTTTAGACCGATTGACCTTGACCATTTGAGCTTTAGAACCTTTATATCCCTTTAGACCCTTAGCCATTACATACTTTAAGAGTTTAGACCCCTAATAATATATCTAACTACTATGACCTACCCTTAGAGTTTAAACCTTTAGACCTCAAGAACCTTTGGATGCACAACTCACCAACATCTGTGTATTCTTAAAGCACAGACATACTTTTTTCAGCAAGTAATGCACAAACTCTACCCACTAGAGGGTGGGTACTCTGCTGGTATATATAATCAGTAAGACTCACAATGTAACAAAATCTCTGATGAATACCAAGTTTTTTTGTTTTTGCTTAAATGAGCTGTAAAGGCATGAAGCACGCTGTAAGAAAGACCTTGAGGTGCACAAGAGAGATACAGCATAATAAAGAGCTAGCAATCAATCAATAGGGCAGGCTGGCAGAATAATCAGAGGTAGGTACTTTCCTTTAAACTTGCAGGTCTGTATTTGAAACCTGCCTGACTGAACTATCAGGCTGGTGCTTTGTAGGCAGGGTGTTAAATTGCTGAATGTGCTGTCCTTTGCAGGGTGTCAAAGACAAGTCGCCTTCTGGCTTATGTCTGAAAAAATATTAATGGAATAATAATAATATTTATAACGATGAGTAAACGAAGAAAATCTGATTCCGACCGTTTTATGCAGGCAGTTTCGGTTTGCAAAAGTGCTCATTGCCAATGTAGGTTTGACAGATGGAAATAGACTCAGGTGGCATTGGCTTTCTACCTGAGCTGCCAGGTACTTTCAAATAAATTTACATTTACTGCGACTCCTGCAGGGGGCGACGCCGATTGAATCAAACTCTGCGTCTGAGGACATATGAAGCTGACTTCCCATCTGCAATCAATTGAACATCGAAGATTCGATGGTGTAATTTGGAGAGCATGCCTTTGAATCATTATATCTATGATCATGTTGTCACTGGCACCAAATTAAGTTGGTGTACACCAAGATCTCTCGCATTGCTATCCAACTTTTAAATGAGCTATCTATTTATTATACATTCATATTTCACTAAATAAAAGTGCAGTTCTGATGTAATGCCAGCAGAAGGTCTTACATCTTGGAGCAGGCTCTCCTTTGGATGGTGATGTGAAGTGGATGACCCATGAAGATATCAGTTCTAGGGTTGGATATCTTGCAGTACATCCTAAAAAGCTAATCAATGTATCAGTTTCGTGGAAGATTCCCTGCCTGGGTGAACTGCAATTAGTGCACTACCTCAGTGATGTAGCATCGGTATAATGAGCTAAATGGCCATGAACTGTGCCTTGATACTTACGATCTATGTTCAATGTAATATGACATTAATTTTAATTGTGTTCACTAAAAATATAAGTACACGAATGGTTGGATAATTTTGGTGATATATTAATAGGATATGTGAGGGCTGGCAGAATAACTTGAGGTAGTCACACTCTCCTTTGAGCTATCTAACCTGGGTTTGAATCTTGACTCAGATACAAAGCCTCCCAGTGTTTCACATGCGCAGTGTGTACAGTCGTCCATTGGGAGTACGGTAAACCAGAGGACCTTTGTGCTAGCACCGGTTGTTCCTGGATATGAAGGGTTCCAAGTTGTTATTCACAGAGTATCGGGAGTTATTGCTGGCATTCTGAACAAATTTCAAATTATTGCCACCTGCAGTCAAACTCGATGCCTGCCAGCCGGTTCGTGAAATATTTTGGCCAAAATGTTGCCAGGCTGACCCTTACAGGTATGAATGAGCGAAAATTTGTGTCATTAAATAAGTTGAGAGTTAGGATATGGACACAATACAATCATGATGATCCATGATAATAATATCTTTCTGCATTAAAGCATCAATGCATTCCCTTGTGCTTATTCAGTATCTTTAGCTCGAGTTTTGACAACATCACAAATCATAAAATGCTGTACAATTTGAACTCAATTTCTGAACCTCCTTCTTTGTGATTACAGTATTATTTGAGCAATATTAAAGGATTTGAATTATCAAATCATATTGTACATGATGAGTGAGCACAAAGGCAGCAAGATGCGATAATGTAAATCACTGAAAAATGGAGAAATTTTCAGAACAAACTGAGAATTATTTTTTGTTTTTGACATTGAATACTTCTAAGAAAAATGTTCAACTTTATGTCATAACCTTATCGAAAGACCACTGTCAAAGCTTTCAGTTAAGGAAGGAAAAGCGGGCAATCCCTCAGTCGCTTTTCTACATATCTAATGACCGGTGACCTTGAGAAGATGAAAGTGGTGGCTGGGGAGATGGAATGCTGGCTCCCGTAGATGACAAACACGGACCATCAGTGACTGCTGACTTTGGAATAATGTCCATGTTTAGCTGTCTCAAGGACAAACAATAAGTACGAATGAAAAATATGGCATTGAGGTCTTCTCATGAGGTTGAAAAGTTGAAAGGCATATGGCATGTGTCCTGGTCGTTGGTGACAGAGAGAGTGACCACAGTGTGCGGTCCTTACTCACCAGGCCACGATTAGCTTTGATCTTTAGCTTTGAGCACAGGGCACCTCAAAGTCAAGGCTCTGTAACACACCAAGAGCTGCTCAGGCACCACGTGGCACTTTGATTCTGCTCGAGTCGGGCCCATTAGTCGACAGCTACGGGCAGCTCTCACCATAGCTTTCCGGTGCCTGACAGCTCATATAATAGAGGTGCACAGGGGAAATTCTGCTCTGTAAGGCTTTGAGATTTGATCATTGCCTTGACCCGTTTCGCAACGCCGGGCACAATGTGCTGCCCGTGCCTGCGTGCTCAGCAACCGCACCAAAAGCACAGTCAAATTACTCCTCTATATGAATAAAGGTGAATTTCCAATGCAATGCAGTCTGAGCAACAATACCATTTTAAATGGTAAGAGTAATCAAGGAAAGGTGTTACACAAATTATATTGAAATGCTAGACGACAGTCTTGTGGTTGCCTGACGTGGTGCGACCTTGACTTGCTGAAATACTATTTGTAACATAGGGTGTTAAAGCAATCTCCTTGATTCACTAACATCACAACGTTTACTTCAAATTACTCAGGTGAGGATCCACTTGATATCTGCCAATACAGCGTCATTTTCACCATCAGTGTTCTTTCCTGGAAAACAAGGCTCCCTTCATCCTCATTTTTTTTTTCCGTTATCGCCTTGCCTGGTGATGGTGATCAAGCTGGGTCGATGATCAGAGTGCTGGTGATGAACTTCGCATCTGTTAAGATCAGCCAATTGTAGTGAAAGCACAATGATGAAATTAAAGTACCCCAATTTTCAACGTATCCTGACAGATGCTGTATAAACGTGGGGTGAAGTAGTGTTATAATTAGCACAGGATAACTTCAGCTCCACCATTACAGTTAACTCTGCCAATTTGAGAAACACCAATTCTTCTGCAGCAGTTTAGATGGCCTTCTGTTCGTTTGTTCTGTTGATATGTCCTGCTCGGAAAATATTTTGAAATTTTTTTGTAACGCATCTTGTTAGTTATGTTTACGGTGTTTTGGATTCCATGTGGAGATTAAACAGTAATATATTTATATTTAAAATAATATTATAGTAATTTTTATCATTGGAATAGATATTCAATAGGTTAAATATACTGAAACCTAGTTTCAAACAAAGAATATGAAGCAAAAATTTATCAACACTCAAAGGCTCTTGGGAAGATGATAACTTAGCATAACCAAAAGGGACAAGAAGAATCAGACAGAAAATAAAATTCCCTGATATTGTGGTCGATGTCAAAAAAAACTGAAACTGAATTGGCTGCAGTAGCAAGAAAGAGGGATAACTGTAGAAACAAAAATAAATTATAACCTGGCAACCTGGAGAGAGACATACGGACAAGTTTACTGGGTCATGCTTGCACACTGCAAGCAACGAGATGGATGCATCCTATGTGCCAGACATAGTAAATACAATTTTATGATTTGACTCGCAATTAAACTATCGCTTCGCTGAAGGAAAACTAAGAGGTGGAGAAAAATAAGGGGAGAGAGAGAGAGGGCGGGGGAAGAAATACAGGGGGATGAAAAGTGAGGGGAAGGCCAGGGCAGCATGAGGTGAGAGAAGGGAAGGCAGACGTGTGGTGGAGCGTAATTACGATTCATACCGTCTCGTCAAAATGATTCTGCACAGAATAACAGAGAAGATGGAAAACAAAATAATATCTGAAATCCATTTCTTCCAGTCATACTATAAATACTGCCAGAGACAAGCACTGTCACTCTGGAGATATAACATCGTCTGGAGACAAACACTGCCCAGACAGAAACACCTCCAGACATGTCGCGAGACAAACACCGCCCGGACACATCTGGAGCCAAGCTGTCCAGAGATAAACACCGCTCAGACACGTCTGGATATAAACTCTGTCTGACATAAACACCGCCCGACACAACTCCCATCCAACCACGTCCGGAGACAAACTCCCATCTGGAAATCCGGAGACAAACTCCCATCCAGACACGTCCAGAGACAAACTCCCATCCAGACACGTCCGGAGACAACTCCTGTACAAACATAAATACCGCTGGATGCATCCACAGACAAATGCATCAGGAAAAAATGAGGATTTTGGAAATCCACCTAAGTTGTTGACCTTTTCGTCTATGTTGACCTCAAAAATAATAGGTGGTTGAATATGAAAGGATATGTAACTCCTCTTCAAATCTCAAGTCAACGGATGAGAAGTTGAGGATTTTAGAAATTCGACATAATTGTTGTCCTTTGGCCTTGTTGACCTTTTGACTTTTTGATCTCAAAAATAATTGGCTGGTTGAATTCAGTTACGTGAATTAAATAATTTTCAAATTCAAATCAATCGGAAGAAAATTGAGGATTTTAAGCAATCTGTCTAATTTTAGCAATCTAAGTTGTTGACCTTTTCCTATGTTGACCTTTGGCCAATGTTGACCTCAAAACATTTGTGGTTGAATTATTTGACCTGATATATAAATCCTTTTCAACTTTCAGTCACGCAGATGGAAATTGATGATTTTTCAGATAAAAATTGATGATTAAAAAAGTTTGACCTTGAATTGACCTTTTTGACCTCAAGTAGTTGGTTTTAATTCAGTGACGAATATGCCAATCCTTTTTCACTTGCAAGTCAAATCAGATTAAAAATGACGATTTTAGAAATTCGACCTCAAGATCACAACTTTGACTCTCAAAATCAATAGGCTTCTCAGTTGAGACTATCTCTACAACTTGGTAAAGTTTCATGACGATCAGTTTCTAATTGTGACCAGTATGCGATTGACAAACAAACAAACAGTAGACAGAATAACAAAATGGACTGACCAATATACTTGAAAATCTTCGATTTGCAAGTAACAAAGAAAGACAATGCAAAGCACAATGCTTGCAAAATCAAGTAGCAATGCATAGCACGATACTTGCAAAATCCATAAATCAAATTTGAGCTTTAAAATAATTGGTGGTTATATTCAATGACAAAATACACAAATCCTTTCAAATTTCAAGTAGAAAAGGATGAAAATTCACAACTTTAGAAATATTACGTCAACTTTTAGCATAGTCTGTTGACTTTTGACCTATTTTCACGTAAAAAATAATTGATGGTTGAATTCAGTAACCTGATATGCAAATCTTCAATTTCAAGTCAATGGGATGAAATTTGAGGATTTTAGAAATTCCAACTTAGTTTGTGACATTTGACCCATTTTTGACCTAAAATTAATTGGGGTTGAATTCGGTGACATGAAATATAAACTTTTACAAATTGAAGTCAATCGGGTGAAATTGAAGATTTTAGAAATCTGGCTATGTTGACCTTTTGGCCGATGATGACTTCAAAAATAATTGGTTGTTTGAATTAATTGACCTGATTTGCGAATCTTGTTTAATTTTCTCATCAATCAGATGAAAATTGAGGATTTTAGAAATTTGATACATTTGTTGACCTTTGGCCTACGTTACCTTTGACCTTTGGCCTTCTTGCTTATGACAAACTCTAGCAATGTGGTAAAGTTCATGAAGATTGGTTTCAAATTGTGACCTGTAGGCGATAAACATAAAAACAAACAGACAGACAGAATAACGCACGCAACCAACCAATATACTTTGAAAAATCTTCGATTTTCGCAAGTAACAAACAGACAGACAGACAGATCCCTATTATAAAGCAAGAGGAAGGTTTAGTCTGGAGTTATTTTCAAAGAATGTTCTCAAACCTGTCCACAATTTATACACACATCCTTGAATAAACAACAGAACTTCTGTTGGAAATTAGGAAACAAAGTAATCAACAGATATTTGTCCTGTAATATTGTTCTCAATGGGTTCATCAATTATCTTTGAAACATAAAAACAATCTTGGAAAACATCATAATGTCTTCTTGTTGTTTTAATGCAATGTCTCTCATTCTTTTCCCAATTACGGAGTGGCAAGATAGGTCATTTCAGTAGTGTTTCAATCCCTGATTTTCGATCTGGTCTGAGTTTGAAGGCCCATTTTTATCGCGATGTGTGCAAAAAAAAATCAGTATGAACCAAACAAGTGTGCCCCAATATTAGAGAAATGCCACTCCAGTGTAAAGCGTGGACCACAACATGCATTTGTCAATGCTCAATTACAATTTGTGGTGGCTGGATGCTATATTAGCCATCAAGTACATTCAGGTTAAAGTTAGCATCACATTCAAGTATTCAGAAAGTAAACAGAACTGCAACTTCTACAATGCAGTGGAGATACACAGGGCTACAGCATTAATATATGGGCATGCAGTATATTTGTCCGCAGTGTAACATTCCATGAATGTAACTCCTTTGCCAAGAGACTGTCCACAGAGAAGCATCGTCGATAGGAAGAGAGAGAGAGAGAGAGAGAGAGAGAGAGAGAGAGAGAGAGAGAGAGAGAGAGAGAGAGACAAGAGAGAGACACACAGAGAGAGACACAGAGAGAGAGAAGAGAGGAGAGAGAGAGAGAAGAGAGAGAAGAGAGAGAGAAGAGAGAGAGAGAGAGAGAGAGAGGAGTATAGAACCTGCCAGGATGCAGGAAAACCAATCTGAAACTCATTAAAACAGCTCAAATGAGCTACATATCTCGTCCTCTTAATGATGAACGTCATAAAAACGAATATGACGTCATTGTGATGTATCAGGTTTGCGATAAATTATCTGTGCTAATGCCCGGCTTGTTCCCGCAACAAAATCAAACACTTGCCTAGTTGTCGGAGCATAATTATAGCGATTCCATTTGCCGAATTATACGTCAACTTTGTCTGAAGAAGAATTTCCAAATCGGACGAGATTACTTGCCATGCGCGTCTGGCTTTCTGATATATGAATGGCAAGTTTATCACGAAGATCCGATTGAAAAACTCTGGGTTGTGAAACAAAAAATGTCAAAAATAGGAATGGACGTCATAAAAATTGATATGACCGTCATAGTGTGTATCATGTGTGCAGCAATTTCATCTCTCTATCCCTGTCATTCCCGCAAACAGAATTCAAGAAAGCGTTGCACCTATTTCGGAGATAATACGACGATTCCCATTAGTGGCGATATTTTGACGTCATAATTTTTATTTTATTTTCTATGGGACGAGAATTTCCACAAAGTCGGAGACTGTTCTCTCCAACTCGTCCGCGCAGGGTATTCTCTACACATATAAATGCTACAGATTCTTCAGGAAGTTTCGAATGAAAACTCAGAGGTGCTTGGAACAAAAAAGTCCACAAGCAAGAAAAGAAGAACGAACATGTGCAGGTTACGAGACTTCGAGATCTCCGAGGATTAGAAAACCAAGTTCTCCATATACAAACCAGTCACCTTCATAAAGTAATAATAACAGAATCTGAAATATGATCAACTCAGTTAACTTGTTCTCTTACTGATCACAATATTCATCTCCGGGACAATGGGACCAAACATGCGTCAGAAAATAAGTCAGACCAAGATGGCGGGATGGCTCAACACCAACGTGTGGTTTTAAAATCAATCTGCGTTTCATCTGCATTACTTTCCCTCCCCATATTTTGAGCACAATAATCGAAGATACCAAGATAGGAGACGAATAGAGATTACACATAGATGATAATAGATGCGAACTTTTCATGTACTCTATATAAACATCTAAGACGCTCGATGTAGCAGGGAAGAACCTATCACTTTCATAGCAAATACCAAGAGATAGATCACAAAGGTTTCGCAACACTATAACTTCAAGATCTTTTTATCAGCGGATATAAAATACAATGGCCATATATTCCAAGTAAATAACAAGATGAGTGAGCAAAACTAGAGGACATGATAAACAAGGAGCATGGGATGACAAGAGTTATACCGAGATTCATAAGATATTGTATAATAAAGAATTAGATCACAATACAGAGAAGCGATGAAGTTATAATGGAACGAACAGGAGCATAGGAAAGACAAGACCCCATCAAGCCAACTTCCACAAACATGCTTTCCATTCCAACACAAACAAACAACAGCAAGCAGGAAGTGGGATTATAATCAAACCACACACAATTGAGGGGGTGAGCATTAAAGCCCTATTTTTTGCTTCACAACCCAGAATGTTAAGGGCAACCAGCCACGCGGCCAAGACCACACGGAGGCGAAAACAACAAATCAGCAGTTCCAATAAAAATAAAAAAAAATGAATGTCATAACGTATGATGAAGTTCAGAGCGTTACTGATTTTCGGATATGAGGGGGGATATAGACAAGAATATGATTGAACGAATATTACAATTCAAATGGAGCTGGTTGGTGCTGTCAGTGAGTACAAACGCGTATGGACAGAGACAACCAAAAACGCGACGGGTCGAGTCAGTAGGAGATAGCTCACACGGGACCGCACCGTGATACTCACAAGAGAGATGAATCCAGCGGTATACCACCAGCAACAAATCGATTGCAATCCGCTGCCAGAATATACAGAGATTTCATTCGCAGTAAAGTAGAAAAATGTGAGAAGCATTCTGAATAAATACCTCAGATGAGCATTCAAATCTATATGACTGTAAGAGAAGAGAGAGGGAGGTAGAGAGAGAAGAGAAGAGAGAGAGGAGAGAGAGGAAGAGATGAGTGAGAGGAGAATGAAGAGAGAGAGGGAGGAGGAGGAGAGGAGAGAAGGATGAGAGAGGAAGACGAGAGGAAAACAGTTATTTATAAGACGAAGAGACAGAGAATGAGGAGAGAGAGAGAGCAGGAGGAGAGAGAGAGAGGCAGAGAGAGGAGAGAGAGAGAGAGAGAGAGAGAGAAGAGAGAGAGAGAGAGGAGAGGGAGAGAAAAGACAAGAGGAGAGAGAGGGGAGAGAGAGGGGAGAGAGAGGTGAGAGAGAGGGGAGAGAGGAGGAAGAGAGAGAGAGAGAGGAGAGAGAGGGGGAGAGAGGGAAGAGAAGAGGGGAGAGGAGGAGAGAGGAGCGGGAGAGAGAGAGGGGAGAGACGAGAGGGGGGAGAGAGGGGAGGGAGGAGTGGAGAGAGGGGAGAGAGAGAGAGGGGTAGAAGATGAGGGGAAGAGAGTGCGGGAGAGAGAGAGAGAGGGAGAGAGAGGGGAGAGAGGAGAGAGAGAGGAGAGGAGAGTAGAGAGGAGAGAGGGGGAGAGAGGAGGAGGAGAAGGAGGGGAGGAGAGGGGAAAGAGAGGGGACAGAGAGAGAGGAGAGAGAAGAAGGGGGGTGGAGAGGGAGAGAGAGGGGAGAGGGAGAGAGAGTAGGGGAGAGAGCGGTAGGGGAAGAGAGAGGGGGGGAGAGAGGGGAGGGGAGAGAGAGGGAGGAGAGGGAGAGAGAGAGAGGGGAGAGAGAGGGGAGAGAGAGGGGAGAGAGGAAAGACACCAGGCGGAGGAGGAAGAGGGGAATGGAACAGAGAAGAGAAGAGCGCCAAGAGGAAGATGTAGGGAGAGACGAGGGGAGGATGAGGGGAAGCAGAGGAGTAGTAGAAAGGAGAGAGAGGGGAGGAGAGAGAGGGGATGAGTAGGAGAGGGGAGAGAGAGAGGGGAGAGGAAGATGAGGGTAGAAGAGAGAGGAGAGGAGAGAGGGGCGGAGAGAGAGAGAGAGAGAGACGGAGAGAGGAGAGAGAGAGAGAGAGAGAGAGAGAGAGAGAGCAGAGAGAAGAGAGGAGAGAATGAGAGGATGAGCCGAGAAGGGGGGAAGAGGAGGGGAGAGAGAGGGGGGAAGGAGGAGAGGAGGAGAGAGGACGGGCGGGAGAGCAAGAGAAGGGGAGAAAGGAGCGGGGGGGGGGAGATGAGGGGGGGAGAGAGGGGAGGAGAGGGAGGGCGGGGAGAGAAGAAGAGAAGGGGGGAGAGGAGGCAGGTAGGCGAGAGGGGAGAGAGGAGCGGGGAGGAGAAGAAGGAGGAGGGGAGAGAGAGGGGGAGAGGGCGGGAGAGAGAGGGAAGCGTTGCGGAGAGGAGGTGATGAGAAGAGAGTTGCTGATGATTGGGAGAGGGCTGATTGGTCTGTAGTTGCAGGGATCTGTTTTTGCACCTTTTTATGCAGGGTAGTAATGTTTGCTAATTTCCAAGAAGATGGCAGATGACCTTGAGCAAACGAGAGGGTGAATATAACAGAGAGAGGGTGAGCAAGAGCAGAAGAGAAACAAGAGAAGAGATGTAACAAACTGAACAGAAGGCCATCTTAAACTGCTGCAGAAGAATTGGCTGTTTCTCAAATTGGCAAGAGTTAACTGTAATGGTGGAGCTGAAGTTAATCCTGTGCTAATTATAACACTACTTCACCCCCACGTTTATACAGCATCTGTCAGGATACGTTGAAAATTGGGGTACTTTAATTTCATCATTGTGCTTTTCACTACAATTGGCTGATCTAAACGATGCGAAGTTCATCACCAGCACTCTGATCATCGACCCAGCTTGATCACCATCACCAGGCAAGGCGATAACGGAAAAAAAAAAATGAGGATAAAGGGAGCCTTGTTTTCCAGGAAAGAACACTGATGGTGAAAATGACGCTGTATTAGGCAGATATCAAGTGGATCCTCACCTGAGTAATTTGAAGTAAACGTTGTGATGTTCAGTGAATCAAGGAGATTGCTTTAACACCTATGTGTTACAAATAGTATTTCAGCAAGTCAAGGTCATCGCACCACGTCAAGGCAACCACAAGACTGTCGTCTAGCATTTCAATATAATTTGGTGTAACACCTTTTCCTTGATTACTCTTAGCATTTAAAATGGTATTGTTGCTCAGACTGCATTGCTTGGAAATTCACCTTTATTCATAAAGGAGTAATTTGACTGTGCTTTTGGTGCGGTTGCTGAGCACGCAGGCACGGGCAGCACATTGTGCCCGGCGTTCGAAACGGGTCAAAGGCAATGATCAAATTCTCAAAGCCTTACAGAGCAGAATTTCCCCTGTGCACCTCTTATATGAGCTGTCAGGGCACCGGAAAGCTATGGTGAGAGCTGCCCGTAGCTGTCGACATATGGGCCCGACTCGAGCACGAATCAAAGTGCCACGTGGTGCCTGAGCAGCTCTTGGTGTGTTACAGAGCCTTGACTTTGAGGTGCCCTGTGCTCAAAGGCTAAAGATCAAAGCTAATCGTGGCCTGGTGAGTAAGGACCGCACACTGTGGTCACTCTCTCTGTCACCAACGACCAGGACACATGCCATATGCCTTTCAACTTTTCAACCTCATGAGAAAGACCTCAATGCCATATTTTTCACTTCGTACTTATTGTTTGTCCTTGGACAGCTAAACATGGACATTTTTTCCAAAAGTCAGCAGTCACTGATGGATTCCTGTGTTGTCATCTGACGCGGAGCCAGCATTCCATCTCCCAGCCACCACTTTCATCTTCTCAAGGTCACCGGTCATTAATTTATTGGAAAAGCGACTGAGGGATTGCCCTGCATTTCCCTTCCTTAACTGAAAGCTTTGACAGTGGTCTTTCGATAAAGGTTATGACATAAAGTTGAACATTTTTCTTAGAAGTATTCCAATGTCAAAAAAAAAAATAATTCTCAGTTTGTTCTGAAATTTCTCCATTTTCCAGTGATTTACATTACGGCATCTTGCTGCCTTTTGTGCTCACTCTCATGTACAATATGATTTGATAATTCAAATCCTTTTAATATATGCTCAAATAATACTGTAATCACAAGAAGGAGGTTCAGAAATTGAGTTCAAATTGTACAGCATTTATTGATTTGTGATGTTGTCAAACACTCGAGCTAAAGATACTGAATAAGCACAAGGGAATGCATTGATGCTTTAATGCAGAAAGATATTATTATCATGGATCATCATGATTGTATTGTGTCCATATCTGTCAACCTCTCAACTTATTTAATGAACACAATTTTCGCTCATCTATACCTGTAGGGTCAGCCTGGCAACATTTTGGCCAAATATTTCACGAACCGGCTGGCACAGGCATCGAGTTTGACTGAAGGTGGCAATAATTGAAATTTGTTCAGAATGCCAGCAATAACTCCCGATACTCTGTGAATAAAACTTGGAACCTTCATATCCAGGAACAACCGTGGCTAGCACAAAGGTCCTCTGGTTTACCCGTACTCCCAATGGACGACTGTACACACTGCGCATGTGAAACACTGGGAGGCCTTTGTATCTGAGTCAAGATTCAAACCCAGGTTAGATAGCTCAAAGGAGAGTGTGACTACTCATACGTTATTCTGCCAGCCCTCAATATCCTATTAATATATCACCAAAATTATCCAACCATTGTGTACTTATATTTTTAGTGAACACAATTAAAATTAATGTCATATTACATTGAACATAGATCGTAAGATAATCAAGGCACAGTTATATGGCCATTTAGCTCATTATACCGATGCTACATCACTGAAGGTAGTGCTAAATTGCAGTTCACCCAGGCAGGGAATCTTCCACGAAACTGATACATTGATTAGCTTTTTAGGATGTACTGCAAGATATCCAACCCCTAGAACTGATATCTTCATGGGTCATCCAGCTTCACATCACCATCCAAAGGAGAGCCTGCTCCAAGATGTAAGACCTTCTGCGGGGCATTACATCAGAACTGCCATTTATTTAGTGAAATATGAATGTATAATAAATAGATAGCTCATTTAAAAGTTGGATAGCAATGCGAGAGATCTTGGTGTACACCAACTTAATTTGTGCCAGTGACAACATGATCATGAATATAATGATTCAAAGGCATGCTCCTCCAAATTACACCATCGAATCTTCGATGTTCAATTGATTGCAGATGGGAAGTCAGCTTCATATGTCCTCAGACGCAGAGTTTGATTCAATCGGCGTCGCCCCCTGCAGGAGTCGCAGTAAATGTAAATTTATTTGAAAGTACCTGGCAGCTCAGGTAGAAAGCCAATGCCACCTGAGTCTATTTCCATCTGTCAAACCTACATTTGGCAATGAGCACTTTTGCAAACCGAAACTGCCTGCATAAAACGGTGTCCGGAATCAGTTTTTCTTCGTTTACTCATCGTTATAAATATTATTATTATTCCATTAATATTTTTTCAGACATAAGCCAGAAGGCAAGGCACTTGTCCTTTGACACCCTGCAAAGGACAGCAACATTCAGCAATTTAAACCCTGCCTACAAAGCACCAGCCTGATAGTTCAGTCGGCCAGGTTTCAAATACAGACCTGCAAGTTTAAAGGAAAGTACCTACCTCTGATTATCTGCCAGCCTGCCCTATTGATTGATTGCTAGCTCTTTATTATGCTGTATCTCTCTTGTGCACCTCAAGGTCTTTCTTACAGCTGCGTGCTTCATGCCTTTACAGCTCATTTAAGCAAAATACAAAAAAAACTTGGTATTCATCAGAGATTTTGTTACATTGTAAGTCTTACTGATTATATATACCAGCAGAGTACCCCACCTCTAGTGGGTAGAGTTTGTGCATTACTTGCTGAAAAAAGTATGTTTGTGCTTTGCAAGAATACTACAGATGTTGGTGAGTTGTGCATCCAAAGGTTCTTGATGGTCTAAAGGTTTAAACTCTAAAGGGTAGGTACACCAATAGTAGTTAGGGTATTAGGGGTCTAAACTCTTAAAGTATGTAATGGCTAAGGGTCTAAAGGGATATAAAGGTTCTAAAGCTCCAAATGGTCAAGGTCCAATCGGTCTAAAGGGTTAATGCTGTCTAACATGTCCAAAGGGTTTGAAGGGTTAAGGGGTCTAAAGGGTGTGAAGGTCTAACGGGTCTAAATGGAGTTAATGGACTTGAGGGATGTAAATGTCTAAACGGTCTGTGGGTCTAAAGGGTATACAAAAGTATAAAGGGTGAAGGGGTCTAAAGGTGTCTAAAGTGTCAAAAGATCTTAAAGGTAAAAGGAGTCTAAGGGGTCCTGAGGATTTGAGGGGTCTAAGGGATTTGTAGGGTCTTAGGGTCTAAGAGGTCTACCAGGGTTCTTAAGGGTCTAATTGGGGTATGTAGGGTCTTCAGGGTCTATAGGGTCTACTGGGTCTTAGTTTTATTAAAAGTAGATTGGAGGTAGACAGACAGTCCTTACTGAGAGAGATAGTGAGATGTGAGCTTTTTCAGGATTGAAAGACATATTCCAAGTGTTTTGACCAGCTTGTGATTTTATCAATGTCTGAAAAAAGGGAAGAGGCTACAGCCTCCTGTCTGAAGGATGAGGTATGTTAATGGCAGTAGGTGGAGTCATCAGTCAGATAAAAGGATTTCCAGAGATTCAGAGAGATCATTAATAACAATCAGGAATAGGTCTGGGCCCAGAAACTGCCTTGGGGCACTCCAGTCTTGTAGGGAGAGGAGATGAAGGATTCCGTTGAGAGCCACATGTTGTTTACGAGAGTAGAGAAGTTAGTAAGCTATGTGTGGAGTTGGCTTTAGTTGCCAGAGGCAGATCAGGTTTGTAGATCAAGGCAGGGTGTCAGATTGTATAGAAAGCATGAGATATGTACGAAAGATGCCCTGATCCCATGTCTGATATTGAGGACCTCCATCCATTGTTGGTTGAGCAGAAGCAGCTTTGTGCAAGGGAGACTGACCTTGTCCGTATCCAAATTGGTGAGATGAGATGAGGCAGTTTTTACAAAAGGAAGGACCTCATATCAACTGCAATGATGGATTCCATGACCTTGCTGATGATTGCAATTAAGCTGATAGTCTACAGTTAAGGGGATCCATTTTTGCACCTTTTTATTTAATGCAGTGAGGTTGGCTGATTTCCAAGCAGATGAAGGATGACCGAGGGAAATGATAGGTGAACAGGATAAGCAGAGGATGTGAAAGAGCAGCAGACCAGGTTTTTGGAGCACATGAGCTAATGCCATCTGGTCCAGTAGCAGAGTGTGAGTTGAGGGTTGACAGAAATTTATTCACAGTTGCAAAAGAGGCAGAATCAAGGAGCAGTTAGTTATGACTGGGAAATGTGGGTATCGAGAGAAAGTAGTTGGGGACAAAATATTTGTAAGCAAACACAGAATTGAGGCATTCGCCCTTCTCGCCGAGCATAGTCGGCTGTGGATCTATTTGAAAGGGAAAGGCTGCATGGCAGCATACACCAGACACACTTCACAAGACACCACCAGGTTTTTGAGGAGGAAGACAAGTTGAAAGTTCAATCTTGACATTGGACAAATGTTGTTTTCTTGCTCTCCTCAGAGTGGACACGCACTTGTTGCTGCTTCTTGGAATGCATTGAGATTGCCTTCAGTCGATTTGCTTCCAAGATGAGAAGGCAAGTTGTTTCAGAGCCACTACCTCACCACAGGAATTCAGTGTATCATGGGTGGGAAGAAGGGTAGGATAATTGAAGATGAGATGGGATGAATCTGTTTACAAGAGAGAAGATTTCTGTCGAAAAATTCCCAGGCTGAGTTGATATCAGGGGCAGTAGATATGGGTGACCAGTTCTGAAGAACAATGGCAGTTTGCAGTCCCTGCCATCTGCCAGACTTGCCGGTGTTGAGGCAGCTCTGTGAGAATAGCCAGAGATGTTGACTTTCAAAAGTGTATGATCAGTTGAAACATTTGAGCACAGGAAGGCAGTTGATATTTGCGGGAAGTTAGTCACACCAACTCCAGAAGGGGATTTGCCTTTGGGAGAAATCCGGGTTGAAAAGGTCACAGATTGAGTCAGTCCATGGAGTCAGAGAAGTCCTTCAAGGAATGCCATGGCTGGTGAGAGAAGTACTAGCACCGCCCAATTTGCATGATGACGATTGAAATTGCCATATATGAGGAACATAGAGTTGGATGAGTGGTTAAAAGTTGATCCATGTTGTCTGAGAGAGAGATTATGTGGAGTTTTTATTATTATTATTATTATTTATTATTATTTTTGTACACCTTGTCAAGGCTCGTGTGAGAGCTAACACACAATGCAGAGCAAGGGGGAATGAGACAAGAGGGCTGGAGTGGTAAGGACAAAACAGTGGGGAACAGAGACATTAGGAGATCTTTGGAAGGGAGAGGGATGGGTGGGGAACTGGGGAATACAAGATGGACATTACAGGACTTTCAGGAAGGAAAGCAGGGAATTTGAAGGAGGTGGGCTTGGGTGGATTATCGGGGTAGAAAAGATCGATGATTTGGATGGGGGATGATAAGAGGTGGTGGAGAACAGCTGTTTTGATGGCCTGTTGAGAAGAATGGATTGAATAGAGTGAGGGAGTTTATTCCAAAGGCGGGAAAAAAGAGGAATGAAAAGAGTGAAGATGAGCAGTGATTCGTGATTTTGGTAGTTTTACCAGAAGGGGTTGTTGGCGGACCTTGAGCGCCCTGCAAAAATGTGGTGGGGACAAATCGCAGAGAGAGCAGTGGGGGGGGCGAGGCTGGAGAGGAGATGGTAGAAGAGAGAAAGACCACCGACCAGCCTGCGGTGAGAGAGTAAGAGTCCCACAGACTCAGCCTCATTGCGGGAGATGCCAATGATCCGAAATGCCTTGGTTTCCACAGCGTGAAACCAAGAAAGGTGGAGGCAGGAGCTCCAGGCTCAGAGGGGAGAGCAGTACTCCATCAGGCTGCAGACCAAAGCTTTGTAAGTGGTCAGGAGAGCTCAGGTGGGCTGAGGAAGGACTTTGCATGACGGAGAATTCCGAGTCGGCGACTGGCTTCGAGGTGAGGTTTGAAATGTGGCTTTCCAGGAAAGGTCATGGCAGATAGTGCGACCCAGAAGCTTGAAAGAAAGGACTTCTTCCAGAGGATTGTTGAGAAAGTGGATGGGGGGGGGTTCTAAACGGTCCTTTCGGGAGACATCTTGAGAGTGTGAGATTTGTCCGGATTGAAAGAATGTTCCACGTGTTCGACCAGTTTTTTATTTTACCCAGATCAGCAGTGAGTGAAGAAGCTGCTGCTTGCCGGTCTGAGGGATGACCGATGGTATGGCAGAGGCTGGAGTCATCAGCAAAGAGATATAGAGGATTTTCCAGAGAGTTGGAGAGATCATTGATGAAAACCAGAAAAAAGAACAGGGCCCAGAATGCTACCTTGAGGAACTCCAGCCTGGACAGGAAGAGGGATGAAGAACTCCATTCAGGGCCACACGTTGACTGTGACAGGAGAGGAAGTCTGCGAGCCATGAGTGGAATGGCCTTGGATACCATAGGAAGAGAGTTTGGTGAGCAGGGCAGGGTGCCAGACCGTGTCAAAAGCACATGATATGTCCAGGGATACGGCTCATTTCATGTCTGGCATTGAAGACCTCCATCCATTGTTGGGAGTGCAGAGCAGCATGTCCAGGGTAGAGTGACCTGGTCTGAACCAAATTGATGATCGGAAATCAAGCCATTGGAGAAGAGGAAGGATTTAATGTCTGAAGCGATGATGGATTCAATAACCTTGCTGATGATTGGGAGAGGGCTGATTGGTCTGTAGTTGCAGGGATCTGTTTTGCACCTTTTTATGCAGGGTAGTATGTTTGCTAATTTCCAAGAAGATGGCAGATGACTTGAGCAAACGAGAGGGTGATATAACAGAGAGAGGGTGAGCAAGAGCAGAAGAGCAGTTTTTAGGAACGTGGGCTGATGCCATCTGGACCGTTGCAGAATCTGAGTCAAGGTTTGACAGCAAGCTCGCACTTTGTCAGGAGAAAAGGACACAGAGTCCAGGAACAGTTGGGTGCGACTGGGTAAGGTGGGTAGAGAAAGCAATGGGTTTTGGACACAAGATTTAGCTGCAAACACCGAGTTG
>CM068954.1:38342856-38366349 GCA_035128595.1 Eptatretus atami | reverse complement strand
AAAAAATTGTGAGGTGAATGGTGAAATTGGATCGATAAACGCAGGGGGTTTAAACAGGTCACGTGGTTACGGGAGAAGCACTTGGCTCTGGGAGGTGTATCGTCAAAAGTGAAATTATTTATTTAAATAAGGATTGCATAACATTTGGAAAAGGGAAGATTGAAGTAAAATCGTGGATGTGTGTGGTGAATTTGGACGGTAAACGCAGTGTGAAGCGGCTGGGTCGATGAAAAGTACCAGGAAGAGTGGAGAGAGACATGTTGTTTCAGGTGTGGAAATCGAAAGGATACAAGAAGAATATTATTTTTTGATGTATTTTTGAAAAACAGGTAAGATTCGGGAATGGAAGGTTGTAGATCGGAAGAAATCGTGAAGGTAATGGCGAGAGAGGGTCAGCTCAGCAGAATAACGATGGTGTGCCGGCAGGAGGAAGAAGAAGAGGAGGATGCAGAAGAAGAAGAAAAAGAAGAAGAAGAATCGAGACTTGTGAGTGTGCAAGGAGAAAGGTAGTTTTTTTTTTTGCTTTAAGACAAGAAATAGAGTGTTTAGTTGGGAGGGATGGGGGACGTTGGGAAAGTGGGGAAGATAGAAATTGAAGGTAATGGGGAGAAAATACAAATAAACACGATCGTACACCGAGGAGAACGATGGGTAGGCCTCAAGCACTCGGTAAGACAAGGTCGACGAAAACTCACAAAATAGCACGATTTTTGAAACAAAACCGAACTAGGAACACACAGTAACATGCAGGTGAGAAAATAAACAGTTAAAACGGGACAGATAATGACCAGAAACTTAACTTTCAGATCGTCAGCAGAGAGTCCTGAAGGAGACCTGCCAATGCTCAAAACCCAGAACCGGAAGTGATCAAGTACCCAGAATCAAGAACCTGGAAGTGACCCAGAACCCAGAACCGGAGTTGTCACTGTTTGAATGATGGTACAACACACAGACACATAAGAGGTGGTAGCAGAGGGAGAAGTTGCAGCCAAAGGTACTCCTGGAGATTGTGAAGTGCAAGATCAGTACAAGACAGTGATAAATTGCGTTATTGATGGAAAGAGCTACTCCACCACCAGGTCGATCAAATCGGAGGAGACAATAGCCAAGAGAGACACAAAGAAGTCAGGGACATCCACTCGGAGGAAGTATTCTGTTAAACGGATGATGTCCGTGCTGACGGCAGCAACCTTGATTGAGATCTGTCAGGTTGGAGTGGTGGCTTCAGATGTTTGATGTCCATACAGTGAGGGACAGAGGAGGAGGCATTGGGAGGGTGCAGGACAGGTGGGATGTTCAAAGGGTGAGAAGGGCAAAGGCTTGGGGAGGAAACTGACACAGAGGGGTTTGCCACTGTAAAATAACGTGAAGTGGATTTGATTGTTGTGCCCAAACAACCTCTGCAAACTGGACTGCTCAAATTTCCCATATGTAACATTCTAAGATAAAAAATCATGAGATGGGTGGAAGGAATTATTGTTGAAGGCATGGAGAAAGGTTGTGTTGTAGGGACCAGAGGATGGATGACAGACCACACACTTCGGTGAGATACAGGTTTGCAAAATATTATTTGTGAAGAAGAAGAGCACTTGGCATGCTGATGCTAGGAAAATAAAAATGGAACTTAAAATGGAAATGGAAAAAAATTTGGAATTTTTATACATTTTCAAAAAATTTTAAAGAAAAAAGGAAGAAACTTTTTCTTCAATGAAGATAATGAGAAAATTATAGAGGAAAAGGAGAGATGTACAGGAAGTACAGGTTGAAGGCAGAATCATAGCATGTCTGAATAAGACTTTTTGGGGGTTTTGTTTGTTTGTGCGGAGGGGATAGTTTGAAAAGGCAGAAAGAACAAAATTTTTGCAAATAAAAAAGAAACTAACAGACAACAAAACCTCAAAACCGAGATGATTAGCTCCGGTGGTCCGAGGTCAAAGGCTGCATGAAAAAAAAATTCAAGAAATATCGACAACAATCATGATTTGTCACAGAAATACTTCAATGAAAATACAAACAGCAGATAGAGACGAGAATATCACAGAACTCAAAGGG
This sequence comes from Eptatretus atami, assembly GCA_035128595.1. Taxonomy (NCBI): domain Eukaryota; kingdom Metazoa; phylum Chordata; class Myxini; order Myxiniformes; family Myxinidae; genus Eptatretus; species Eptatretus atami. Next base: position 38,364,297 of record CM068954.1, on the reverse strand, counting down.
TGCTCGGTAGAGTGCATACCTCCTCCATGTATGCCTGATCCACGAGAACATATCGGGCCGAATACCTTTTGGAAATATCATGCTATATATCGTTTTTGGGCCCCATCAATGGGGAAGAATGACTTTGAAAATTAAATAATTATTTTATCCAGATCCGGATTTTGATCTTCACCAAAATGGAATCATTTAGTTGTGGTCACACACCCAACATGTCCACAAAGTTTCATCAGAATCCGTCCACAACTTTTTGAGATATCGTGCTATATATCGTTTTTGGCTCTATCTCTCAATGGTGAAGAATCACTGAAAAGATTCCAGTAGTCTGATCCGGATTCAGTTCTTTACCAAAATATAATCAGCTCGTCCTTGTCACACACACACACCCAACCTGCCCACCAAATTTCATCCGGATCCGTCGACAACTTTTTGAGATATCCTGTACATAGTCAGACAAACAGACAAATAAGAATAAGATGTCGTGCAGAACACGATACTTGCAAAATCCACCCCCCTCTCCAAAGGTTGCCATACATACATCAGATTATCCATTTCATTAAGATTAAAATTCACAATCTTAATCAAAGTTCAGGTCAATCGGATGAAAATTGATTATTTTTCAGATTGAAATTGATGATTTTTAGACGTTTTACCTTGAGGTCACCTTTGACATTTTTGACTTCAAAAATAGTTGGTTTCCAATTTCAGCAATTTCAGCAATTGCTGTTTAATTTTCAGGTTAGATTAAAATTGACGATTTTAGAAGTTTCACCTTGAGTTGACCTTTAACCTTTTGACCTCAAAAATAGTTGGTTTGCTGTTTAATTTTCAATAAATCAGATGAAAATTGACAATTTTTCAAATAAAATTTGATTCAAGAAGTTTGACAATGAGATGACCTCTGACCTTTTGACCTAAAAAATAGTTGGTTTCCCAATTCAGTGACACAATATGCAAATCTTGTTCAAATTTCAAGTCAATCGGGTGAAAAATGATGATTTCAGAAATTTGACCTCGAGATGACCTTTGACCTAAAAATCAATGGGCTTCTCAGTTGAGATTACCTCTACAACTTGATAAAGTTTCATGATGATCAGTTTTGAATTGTGTCCTGTAGGCGACACAGACAGGCAGACAGACAGACAGACAGACAGAAAGAAAGAATATCAAAATCGACCCACCAATTATTATTATTATTTTCTTTTTCTTTCTTCGGAAAAAAGGAAAAATCTTCGATTTTGCAAATAACAGAAAGATGTTGAGCAGAGCACGATACTTGCAAAATCCATAAAACAAATTTGACCTCAAACATAATTGGTGGTTGAATTCAATGACCAAATATGTAACTCCTCTTAAATTTCAAGTCAATCAGATGAAATTGATAATTTTAGAAATTCAGCCGATGTCCTTTTGGCCTATGTTGACCTCAAAAATAATTGTTGGTTGGATTCGTGATGTGATTTGCAAATCCTCTTCAATTTCAAGTCAATCTGATAAAAATTGAGGATTTCGCAATACCACTTAGTTGTTAACCTTTGGCCTATGTTGTCCTTTTGGTCCATGTTGATCTCAAAATAATTGGCTGGTTGAATTCAGTGACCTGAAATTTAAATCCTCTTCAAATTTCAAGTCAATCGGATGTACAGTACACATATAGGTCAACATCGGCCAGCTTTCTAAAATTGACAATTTTAGAAATTCTGCCAATGTTGACCTTTTGGCCTATGTGGACCTCAAAAATAATTGGTGGTTGAATTCAGTGACCTGATATGAAAATCCTCTTCAAATTTCAAGTGAAGTGGATGAAAATTGAGGATTTGAGAAATACCACCTTCGTTGGTGACCTTTGGCCTATGTTGACCTTTTGGGCCGTGTTGATCTCAAAAATAATTGGTGGTTGATTCAAGTGACCTGAAATATAATCCTCCTCAAATTGCAAGTGAATCGGATGAAAATTGTCAATTTTAGAAAGCTGGCCTATGTTGACCTTTTGGCCTATGTGGACCTCAAAAATAATTGGTGGTTGAATTCACTGACCTGATATGAAAATCCTGTTCAAATTTCAAGTCAAGTGGATGAAAATTGAGGGTTTTAGAAATACCACCTTCGTTGTTGACCTTTGGCCTATGTTGACCTTTTGGTCCATGTTGATCTCAAAAATAATTGGTGGTTGAATCCAGTGACCTGAAATATATATCCTCTTCAAATTGCAAGTGAATCAGATTAAAATTGTCAATTTTAGAAAGCTGGCCTACGTTGACCTTTTGGCCTATGTGGACCTCAAAAATAATTGGTACTTGAATTCAGTGACGTGAAATATATATCCTCTTTAAATTTCAATTAAGTGGATGAAAATTGAGGATTTTAGAAATATCATCCTAGTTGTTGACCTTGGGCCTATGTTGACCTTTTGGTCGATGTTGACCTCAAAAATAATTGGCTGGTTGAATTCAGTGACCTGCAATATGTGTCCTCTTCAAATTTCAAGACAATCGGGTGAAAATTGAGGATATCAGAAATCTCACCTAAGTTGTTCACCTTTGGCCTATGTTGACTTTTGACCTTTTGCCCTCAAACGAAGGGCTTCTTCCTTATGACAAACTCTACCATGTGGTGACGTTTTGTGAAGATCGGTTTACAAATGCGACCTGTAGGCGACACAGACAAACAAACAAACAGACAAAGAAACAGACAGATAGACAAACAGAATAACAAAATCGACTGACCTTCAAAATCTTCGATTTTGTAAGTAACAAACAAACAAACAGACTGAGGGGGGCGAAAACATATCCTCCTTTACCTTCGGTGGCGGAGGTAAAAACGGAAATTCGGAAAAATTAACTTTGATTCAGGTGGAACGAGCGGCTGTGAATTCGACTGACGTGGAGCAATCCCAAACCAGAATATGACATCACAACCTCCGCTATCTTTGATGTTGTATGTAGTCACTGTGTGAGCTATCAAAGTGGTTCCCAACCAGATGTCTGTCTATGGTGGTCATAAATCAATTGCCATTTTGTCTGTTTATGGGTAATGTAAGCCTTTCATTCTAATTACTTTGTACCAGAACATAATGTGAAACAATCTGTAATAGTTTAGGTGTAAGTGCCTGAGAGATCTGGTTGTTTTATCGGTTTTTATGGCAAAAGTAAACTGTTAGCGTGTGTCAAATCAAGTGGGCCTGCCCACGACCTGGTGTAGCATAGACTTCTTGATGGTTTACCCCATAAATAAATGACATGTTGTACACCATTATCTTTATAGTGGGGTGGCACAGCTGAAAAATATACAACAATTGTGCATTTTGTGATACAAGCATCAAATGTGTCACAGAGATAGACCAATATATTGTCAACAGATCAGGATAATGAGTCATCATGGATTCGGCTCCTGACAGCTGTGGCAGCCATTTTACAAAATGGCCACAGGACGGTGTTGTTACTTTGTGGAATTGATCAAGTAAGAATAAATAGGTGGTCTCAGTGTGGTTAGTTGAACACTGCAAGGTTAAAGAAGACTATTTGTGGTGATGAGTATTTAGAAACTACACATTAAGGTAGATTTGTTGACATCTATTAACGTTTATATAAGACTGTTTTGTTCTTAAATATATATGGCATACACATGCTACAACAAAATCATTAACTGTGGATACCACAACATTGTCAAGACCACAACATTGTCTGGTCCAAGCGCAGCTGCCATTTTGTGGGATACCAAGTATTGGAAGCTCTTTCCAGTTCTGAATGCCAGCCACAGTTCATCCCCTCATTGCAGCTCCTGTGCCACAGACAGAGCCAACACCACAATGCCTGTGTCAACCATATAGATCAGGATCTTGTAGTCTTGTGGTGGCCATGCTGTGCAACATGTGATGCATTCAGCAACATGTGACTGTCTGCTTCCTCATGGCTGCATGGAGCGTGTGATGTCAGATCCTCCAATGGCAGCTAGCTGAGAACTCCCTGCTTGGCGGAGTCCTTCAGAGCCAGCTGCTTGTTTGCAGAAGAAGCACAATGCCTCTTGGACCTACTTCTCAGTACTTGATATTTGTAACCTGATGCGCTTGCATGCAGCTGGTTGGCCTATATCTTGGCAGAGACCATCTGTCTTCAGCATCCGTTTTTTTGCTCTATTTAGCATTGTGTTGTTGAATTTGGGCCTGCATGTGTGGTGATGCTGTGCATTGGGAGCGACAATGGTGGTTCAATGACTCATCCTTCGTCAAGTCTTTCCAGCTGCAGTGTCCGTGGAAGTAGACACAGCTCACTGAATTTGACCAGGCTTTCTGCCAGTGAAGTGTATCCACTCCCCACGTTAGACTTCTAAGGAGGTGTCAGCTACTCTGCCTTGTCCTATTGGCAGATGATGCACAGCTTCCAATTTGTCTCACTTGGATGCAAGGTGGAAGGGGGACGGGGGTGTTGATGGGCCAGGACGCTCTGGGTCAATGAGTTTGAAGTTTTTACATGTAGATGTGGTGATCCCTTGATGGCGACCCTGCAACGAGACAATTAAATAATTATGGTACTGAATAATCTTCTACTACTACTACTACTACTACTACTACTACTACTACTACTACCACAACCACTACTGATGTAACTATGGTGTGCACATGATAAAACCCATGGTATGGAATGAAAAGCCCTTTGCTTTGTTGGCATAATTAGCCTACTGAGACTAATTTGACAAATTATTCTGCCCAAATCATTTGGGTTCTTTTCTCCAACATGTCTACATGTGTGTCTGCATTCATTAGCCTTCACTTCCAACTTCTGGACAACAGAGTTCAACCATTCAATAAACCAATTGAAACCACTCGCAGCCATTTTGTAAAATGCCTGCCATGGCCGTCACTGGCCAAATCCATGATGCTTCAATATCCAGCTCTGTTCACAATATATTGGTCTATCTTTGTGCCAAATTTGATGCTTGCATCACGAAATGCACAATTGTTTGGATATGCCACCCCACAGACACAGATTACAAGAACATAATGTAATCTGTCCCATGTGCGGTACTCATATTTTTTTGATGTTCTGGAGTTTTGATGTTGTAATACATTTCCTTGGTAGCCCAGTTGCACCAAATTGATGTAACGTGAACATTATAGTGGGGCAGATAACAAAAATTTTTGAGAGGAATCGTGCAAATGATGATATAAGCATAAAATTTGGCACATTTGTTCTCCAGGGGATTCTAATCAAATCTGCCTGATTGGCCATTTGAAATCCAAGATGGCGGCCATTTTCCAAGATGGCCGCCAAGTTAGCCTTCCGAGTTGACTTTTTGCTTAGAAGTATTTGTAGTTGTCCGATTTGCATGATCTAAGTGTGGATACCTATGTTTTCAAGCCTGCTGGAGTGGATTTTCCTGCTTTTAAAGCCCCTGACACACATTTTTCTAATTTTGCACCACTTTAATGATTGTCATATGAAGCTAAGGCCTTTCTGCAACTGGGCCCTGGCTAGTAAATGTTCAAAGTTATGCATACCATGCGAATGTTCCTCCAGCTGCTACTGTCCACATATGCAGTGCAGAGTGCTGTGCAGGGGAGCCCTGACTGAAGGCACTTGCATCTCCGGTTGCAACCTTTCTTACAGAAACACTTGGTCAGTTCCTGACAGCTGTGGAGCATGTCTCGTCTTATTATCCCAGCAGCTTTCGCTAGATGGATCGCTTCACTGTACTTGGATGCTTGTGTGAGGATGAGACTACATCATTCTCAAAAGCCAGGGCTGCCTAACTGATATGGGGTTGATTAGGCAACATTGGACACTAGTAAGTTGTTGCAGTATGATGCCAACATGATGCCAACATACAATTCCTACTTAGCTGACACTGAACCCCATGCTGAGTTTCACAGCAGTGATGTCACCAATGTGCCTTGGTAGTGCCCGACAATCACTCCTTCAAGAAATTCTTACTTGGCGATAAACTGGAAATGTTGATTAAAGGACTGGTAAGTGGCCTGGATTCAATCAGCACATCTGTTTCATCAACTACGTGCACTTCGAAAATTGGAGCTAGATGTACTCCATCACACGCAGAGACCTTCTGTGTGCTACCCTCTGTAATGATGTGATAGGAAAACCTTCAGAGTATAAGGCTTTATTTCACTTGATTGAAGCCGTCTCTACAAACACGAAAAGAGAATATATTGCAGTCAATCAGCGCAAGGTATAATATCAATTAGCCAGCAAAATACACGGAGTCTGGTACACTCTCAATTCCCACCATTCAAGGAGCAACAAGTGAACCACAGCAGTTAATGACAATGCCCCAGGGACAATCCCACCGACGCGCGACACCCGGTTTTATCTGTCTGCGCGCGAGCCACGCGTCACGTGATCATTCGTCACTTCATCCTTTATTTTCACAACATTCTCCCCATCTTTAAAATGTAACCAGGGGTTCAACTAGCGCACCATGATTACTTCAAAGTTAGAGGAGCATACATTTCAAGCAGTGAGAGCCATTTAAAACTACAGAAGCATACATTTCAAGCAGTGAGAATTATTGGAGTTTATAGAAGCATAGTGATGGGTTATCAAGGTGCCGATAATTCCCTTACAGATCGAGTCTCGAGGGGTTTTATCCGTCGGCCTCTCCGGGAGTAGATGGTGGTTTCGCTTGAGGGAGGCTTTCGATCCACCTGAGGAGCCTCGATTCGTGCCGGGGATGTCTCCACGATTGCTCTCGGGTGGGATGCGGTAGCTCCGTCTACATCAACCCCGACGCCACCATTCTCGGGTGAGGAAGTTCCTGAGGAGAAACGCCTGGGGAGGGAATGTCAGAGGGAGGAGTACCAGAGGAGAAGTACCCGGGGGAGTACCAGAGGGGGAAGGACCGTGGGAGCCAGGTGGCGAACCGACACAGTGGTCTCCCTGCCATCAGGAAGTCTAACATGAGCATACTCAGGATTAGCATCGATGAGTTCGACCTTCTCCACCATTGGTTCATACTTGCTTTGTCATACCGGGCGTTTCATGAACACCGTACCCGGATAGGTTAGCCAGTCGGGCACCGAATGCCACCGGTATAACGTCGTTGGTGAGCAAACATTCGTTCATGCGCGGGTAGCATTGATGGACGTACAGAGCAAAGAGCGTATGGAATTCAGGGCATCGGGGAGGGTAACTCCCCACGCTCGGGCCCCAGTCCTCTCGATTTGAGTGCCAGGGTTATGGCTTTCCAAATGACTCCATTATACCGTTCCACCAGTCCATTACCTTGTGGGTTGTAACTCGTCGTTCGACTAGTTGCTATGCCGTGTTCATATAGAAACCGTTTGAGTTCGGCCGACATGAAACACGGACCTCTGTCAGAATGTATGTACGAAGGTTTTCCAAACATGGCAAAGAGTTCAGAGAGACATTTCACGACAGTCCCGAGGTCATATCCGAGCAGGGGAATGCGAACGGAACCTTGAGTATTCGTCAACAACAGTGAGTACGTATCTGTTGTCTGTCTCACTCGGCAAGGGCCTTTAAAGTCGATGTTGAGTCTCTCGAAGGGTGAAGTAGCCTTGATCAACTTGCCGGGCGGCGCCATAGAATCTGGGTTTAGTTCGGCACAAACAGGGCAAGAAGCACTCACTTGTTTAACATCTTCGATAGAATAGGAAGGTTTTGTCTACGTACAAAGTGTGCCTTCCTGGTTACCCCTGGGTGGCATAGGGAGACATGAAGGTCTTGCAGGCCCGACCTGATGTTGCCGAACAGTACACCGAGAGAAGGTGTCCGCAGCAGGGTTTTCCTTTCCAGGCCGAATAAGAATGTCGTAACTATAACAAGATAAATCTATCCGCCATCTCATTATTTTGTCATTCTTATTTTCCCGTTGTTTTTCCCATCAAACATGAAAGCAACGGATCGCTGGTCCGTAACGAGTGTGAAGTGGTTGCCCAGTAAATAATGTCTCCATTTACGTAGGGCTTCGACAATAGCGTAGGCTTCCTTCTCTATCGCCGAGTGTCTCTGCTCGCTTCCAGATAGGGTTCTCGAGAAGAACGCGACGGGTCGGCCGGACTGATTTAGCGTCGCGGCGATCGCGTGAGGAAGCGTCCGTTTCCACACGATCGGCACCGTGCTATCGATCGATAATACTACGGACTTACTGATATCATCTTTGAGGCTGTGGAAGGCTTTTACAACAGCGGCATCTAGCGGGAAGCTCTTGCAGTGCACCAGAGGATGTATTTTCTCAGAGTATTGGGGAATCCATTTAGCGTAGTACGCGAACATCCGATCACCCGACGCAATGATTGCAGGTCATGAGGTGGGGGGTAGTTCGCGGAGCGGGCGCAAACGTTCAGGATCGGGCTTGATCGTGCGTCGGCTATTGTGTATCCGAGTAGATCGATTGACTTTACCGAGAATACGCATTTGTCATACTTCAGTGTCAGATTATATTTTCTAGCAATACTCAAGAATCTGTCCAATTCGCGTCATGTTCCCCCATCCTTTCCGCACACCGTGACATTGTCCACGTAAACAAAAGTGCTTTGAGGTTTCATCCGAGATGATGTCATCCATGACTCGCTGGAAGCAAGCCACTCCATTAGTGACACCGTACGGGATCCTTCTAAATTGATAGAGTCGCCTGCCCGCCTCGAACGCGGTGTAAGGTTTGTCTTCCTCTCGAATGGGAATTTGATGATACGTGCTCTGCAAATCGATGGTGCTGAATATTTGTAATTGGCCACTCGTTCGACCATCTCGTCTATGCGCAGCAATGGGTAGGCATCGATGTGGGTGAAGCGATTGACCGTTTGAGAATAATCGACAACCATTCGTTTCTTATGGTTCTGGTTGGGGGTCACCAATACTTGCGCGCGCCATGGCGAATCGCTCGGCTCTATAATACCTTCCTCCAATAATCGCTTAGTCTCAGAAGCGATGAAGTTCGTATCGGCAGTGGTATAACGTCGCAATTTGATCGCTATCAGTTTGCAGTCCGGTGATAAGTTTGCAAACAGCAGGGGGGGCGATACCTCCGCGGTAGTCAGAGCATTCAGAATTAGACGAGGTTTGTTTCCGCCAAAGGGTATTTCGACACTCGTGTGTTTGCTTGAGGACATTATGCCCAAGATTACATCCGCACATAAATCACGAAGCACCAGTACCCTTACATCCCGATGTGTGTAGCCTTTTACGTCAGTTCGACGTTACAGTACCTTGTGCGCTAGACTGTAGCGATGTCGAAGCCATGCATACCGTATTGTCGGTCGGGTAGACCTTCCATTTTCTGTCTCTCGCTAGTGAGCTATCGACGAAACTTTCAGAGCTGCCGGTATCGATCAGCGCCTCGCCATATGCCCGTTAATTCGTACTTTGATGATAGCTTTGGATAGATTTCCCGGTGAAGCTGCTGTCACTTCTTTGTAAGTAGAGGGCAGCGGAAGTGGGTTTATTTCTTCTAAGAGTAGATTTGCATACCCTGGCATAATGTCCTTTCTTGTCACAGTTCATGCATGTGGCATCCCTGGCGGGGCATTTGCTACGGGGGTGTCTTTTATACCCACAAAAGAAACATTTACCAACCGAAGTGGTTGCCGAGGAGCTCGACGTGGTCTGGGTGTCCGATTCCTCGGGATTATCTCCATCCTCAGCATCGGGGGTTGCCCGGGGAGTTCTTTGAGTTTCCGTGGTAGCAGCATTCATTAGCAGCACCGGTGTCCCATATGACTCAGCTTGCTGCTGTGCCGTTTCCATAGCTCGGGCCTGGTTGGCTACCGTTTCAAGATTGGGTTGTGCTTTTTCCAGTAAGCGTTGCCGGATGGGGGCTGATCGGAGCCCCTGGATGAAGGCCTCCCGGGTCGCTTCATCTCGATGTTCCTCGCGGTTACAGCCCGAAAATTGCAGTCTTTGCCCATCTGCTTCAGAGCTTGCAGGTACTGATCGACTGTCTCACCGGCCTCTTGCCTGCGTGTGTTGAAAGATGTCTTGTGTATACCTCGTTCTTGCGCTTCACATAGAGCGCCCGCAGCACGTCGATCGCTGCGTCGTAAGTGCCACACTCCGAGAAGAGCCTGAATACACTTGGCGAGACATGGTTTACGAGTGCGGCCAGTTTGTCCGCTCCCTCTTCAATGATGGTCAGATAGTGTGAGAAGGAGCGGTACCAATGGGTCCACTTCATCTCCGAGTCGTAGCGTTCGGGTCCGCATCGAATCTCTCCGGCTTTGTAGATCTTGTCCATTGTCGGTTGATGCAGCCAAAGGAATCAAGTGAAATAAATTGTAATGAATGTATAGGAAACCTTCAGAGTATAAGGCTTATTCACTTGATTGAAGCCGTCTCTACAAACACAGAAAGAGAATATATTGCAGTCAATCAGCGCAAGGTATAATATCAATTAGCCAGCAAAATACACGCAGTCTGGTACACTCTCAATTCCCACCATTCAAGGAGCAACAAGTGAACCACAGCAGTTAATGACAATGCCCCAGGACAATCCACTGACCGCGCGACACCGGTTTTATCTGTCTGCGTGCGAGCCACGCGTCACGTGATCATTCGTCACTTCATCCTTTATTTTCACAACACCCTCATCTAGTTTAGCCCGCGAGCCAACGCAGTTTACCAGGGTGTGGCCGATGCCGTGCACTAGCAATTTCTTGGAGCCATAGATGCAGAGTTGGGCAGTGATGAGACCAGTGCCAGTAGTCATCCAAGGGATGTGGCTGACTGCTGAAACAAAGGTACTACCTCTAACACTACACCCCTACACCCCATGCATAAGTAGCTACTACTACATACATGTTAAGTCATGCAAACGTATGAAAATCATAAACAAATGTGCAAAATCAGAAAAAGTGTGTGTCAGGGGGCTTTAAAAACAGGAAAATCCACTCCAGCAGGCTTGAAAACATAGGAATCCACACTTAGATCATGCAAATCGGACAACTACAAATACTTCTAAGCAAAAGTCAACTTCGGGAGGCTAACTTGGCGGCCATCTTGAAAAATGGCCGCCATCTTGGATTCAAATGGCCATCGGGCAGATTTGATCAGAAAGCCCTGCAGAACAGAAATGCCAAATTTGATGCTTGTATCATAATTTGCACGATTTTTCTACGATCTACTACACTATTAATGTGATTTGTTCTCAGATCATTCCATTTGATATTATCAGGATATTTCTTGCATGCTGTCAGATTTAATGATAACAGAAGACAATTGTATTGATGCTAATAGACCATAACGTTATTTATGTTACAATATCGTCAAAACTTTGATGAATTTTACGAGCTGTTAGCTGAATTTGCAAATACCAAGTTTATGCATGGTGTTGGCTTAATGGTTAGAGTGGTGGGTTTGGGATCTTAGGGTCCTGAGTTCAAATCCTGCTTCACTGTTGAATTAATACCAAGTGGTGTTGACTCAGCCTGTCATCCTTCTGAGGTCAGCAAAATGAGTACCAGCTTGCTGGAATGATTGAGCCATTCGAGTATCCTGTGTCGGAGTGGTGACCTGTCCAGGATTGTGCACAATCGCCAAGCAGACTGCTTCGGCAGCACCGACACTTGGTATATAGTATAGTCCTACTGGATGGATGGATTCCACGTTTGACATCGCATCAGCTATCGACATCATTGCCAACTGCTGTGTGTCCAAGGTGGTAAAAAACAAATTGCCATTTTGTCTACTTACAGATACCTTGTGTTGTTCGATCTTTGAATACGCAATCACAGCCCCAAAATGGGTAACATTTACACTCAAAAAATGTCAACAAAGTTAGAAAACAAATTCTTCTATTATACATTTTTTAAGGCAAATTTGTCACAAGAGTTATTTACAATATCAAGATTAGTAAAATAAGTTAACTAGTACTTGTATTTGTGTACTTTGCATTATGGTTGGAGTATCTGCTCTGAGTCAGGGATTTTGGTGGTTCCATTCTAACCCTGGCAGATACAGGTATATATCAGACTTAAAAATGGTGCATGGTGTTTCCTCACTTGATGCTCAACATTTTGAGTATTGTGCATGGGTAAACCCCTTGCGTTTGCATCCTGGTGCAGAGAGTGGAGATTTCTCCTTAATTGCCCCGCTAACAATGCGGATAAAAGCGACATTGCAAGTCAGCGTCGCTAGTTTCCAGAATTCCCCGGGAAGTCGTGTCACTTTTCCCAAGTTCACCAGCCATATTTGTCTGACGTCATCAGGTATGTTACCTAATGTGTCTATGTGCATCAGTGTATGTGACTTGTTTAACAGCTCCTTCAGGATATATATGGATGATAAACAATCTTTGTTAGATGATAAACATCTAAATGATAAACAAATACACCTTAGATGATACCATAGATGATAAACAAATCTTTGTAACTTTGTTTACATTGTTAATGGTTTTACCGTCATTATTTTGACATGCTTCAAAATTGAAAGGCTGTCCTGTGTAATTGTGATGAAAACTAGCACACTTGTTTTAATGAATTTACACAAACATTTCTTTTTTGAGATGAAATATCACAGAATGCAGTGAGCTTCTTCATGCAGGAAGAGCTAAAGTTATTGAACAAGAGCAAGTTATATGTCACTGTTGAATCTCAGAGTGATCACGTGGGCTATTGGACTCGGAAAATAAAAAGAACATAATTTTTATGAGCAGCTGTCAAAAGGTATGAATTCTGGTATGGTGAAGGGGAGGGCTTGGGAAAGAAAAATACAGAATGGCAAGTGTGACGAATTTCAGGTATTTGTTGAAGCCAGCCATGATGCTTATCCGAAGGATATCATTAATCATTGTTATAGATAGCAAAGCTTCGCAACACAACATAATACATTTTATGATTGCAGCTTTATATGACCATTTTTCACTTAAAACATGGTCAGCAGTTGTTATGGTCGGGAGATCTCAAAGTGTTTGTTCATTGTAGGTAGTATCATTTGACGTCCTTCAGAAGAAAAAAAATTAATACCTGTACTTTTACAGGAGGAGAGAGGAGATTGGGACCATCTGTGCAGAGATGTGCAGAGATTGGGACCATCTTTGGGCTCTGTGCAGAGCGTTGGTGCTGCCTAAGCAGTCTCCTTGGCTGTTGGGCACAATCCTGGACGGGTCGCCACTCCGACACAGGATACCAGCATGCTGGCACTCATTTTGCCGACCTTGGAAGGATGACAGGCCGAGGTAACCCCACAGCTGAGCGTGATTTGAACTCAGGACCCTATGATCCAAAGCCCACCACCCTAACCATTAAGCAAACACCAGGCATACAGGGGACAGGAGAGATATAAAATAACAAAAAAACAAAAATACCAAAAACATTTGGAAAGTTTTGCAAGTACTTTGTGTGTTTATACTTCCACTTTCTGACAATTCCAGAGAATATTAATTTTCAGATGGTCTGATTTTGAATAGAAAATCTCAAGTGAAGCGCATTCATGTGATGGCTTTGGGGAGGGTATGAAGGTGTAGCCGCAACATAAAAAGGCTTCAATATTTTGCCTCATTGAACAACCCATATTTCAGGTCAGTGTGTTAAAACTGGTTAGGGGAGCAAGGCAAGAGCAATGCGAACATAATATCATGTCATCCACAGTCTACAACTTCTTATAGGCCCCAATTATTCCCACATTCTTGTGTAGTCGACAGGGAAAAACTCTTGGCCCTAGTCTTTCATGAACCAGCTGGACAGGCCTGACATTTGACTGCAGGTGCCAGGAATTTGGAATTTGTTCAGTGTTTAGGCAACAACTCTCCAATGCTTCGTCAAATGGCACCGTGGGATCTTTGACGCCCACCATTTAAAGCTGGCAGATATAACAATCAAATAACTGACCAAATAACAGAGACAATCAGCTCCATGTCCATCTGAAGGATAGTACAGTTTATGATGCAACACCCTGCCTGCAAAGCACCGATCCATTTGCTACCTCTGCATCATCCTGTTAGACTTATGTCAGCTTCAGTAGAAAGAGTAAATTTTTCCTTGTCAAAACTTTGCAATTCAAACGAGCATCAAATAGAAAAACTCAAATATAGCATACCTTCTGCACCACCCTTAATCTGTTAATGTGTGAACACACTTTCCTGTTTCACGACAAGAACAGCGGGCCAACACTAATGACCTGCCAAAATAAAATGGTGGCTGTTTTCACCTGTCTGCTGACTTATGTAAGGCAGGTGGACACATGATGAAGAGGGTTTCCTTTTGGAAATTTATGTATAAATGTGCTATATGTAGCAGATGGCTGCTTGATTGAAGAAACATAAACTGAGGCAGATTTAGTGGGATGGCCCCAAGGATTGGGCTCATCCCCACCCCTCCCCTGCCAAAAATGTTCAATAGAGCTTCTATGGAACTTTAGGACATTCTATAGAACTGTTTCATAGAAATTTACAGTGGGTGGGGTTTCCTTATGCCTATGACCTGATCCTGGGTGCTACCAACACGTATGCAAAATTTGCTGGAGATCGGATGAAAGTGTTAAGTCATCCGAAAAAATAGGGACCCTCCCCCCCCCCCCCCCAAAAAAAATAAAGATTCCAATGTTAATTTTTTTGCAATATTTTCCAAAATTTAATTTTTGTCAATACTGCTCTTTGCAGAACATCCATAGCTTCTGTGATTTCCTTAACACGCTCTAAGCGTCTACATTGGCTCTTTCCACTGTATTGACACATTACATGATCAGAACATTCATTAGAAAACTAGAGCCAGAGGGTGCAATGATGGAAGACACATACAACATGTTGAAGTTCAAAGAGCATGATGGATATCAGAGCTTTTTTATTTTTATTTTGGACTCCTGCTAGATATGTGATTGTATTTATAATTTTACCATCTGTACTTATCTCTTTTCTTTAAATTTGTCATTATTAATCTAGAGACAGTTTTCCTACAGATAATTAATGATAGCAACAGGATGTTGATTGAGGTATGCTAATTGGCTATGAGAAGGAAAAGGAAGCTGTCGTTTTGGGTGTTAACCCGAAGTCAGAGCATTAACCCTCTTTTTCTCTGATGAAGGGTCAATGCCTGAAACATCAGCTGTGGCATTGCCATACAAATCCGAGGAAGCAATTTGCTTGAGAATAGCTTTGCAGATGTGATTCTGCCAAGGATACATGCATGCACACTAAAGTTAAATGTGAACAGGTATTACAGGTGTAGGCCTATATCATGCATCCAGCAGGACTTTATGAACAGGGGATTTCACAATATATTTACTACTGTCCGTTATACGGCATATGGTTCAGTCAATGTTAGCAATTGTACATCTATTATTCAATAATGAACTGGAATGGCACTCGGTAGAGCACATACCTCCACCAGGCTGAACAGTTTACATTTTGTATCTCACTCATAGGCTGGACCTGAAGCAAAATCGAATCGGCTTGTTCTTGTCACCTACCGAAATCATCCATCGAGTTTCGTCCTAATCCATCCACAACTCTGAAATATTGTGCTAAGTATTGATTTTGGCCCCATCTCTTAATGATGAAGAATAACTCAAAAAAAATTTTATGTCTCGTATTCGGATCCAGATCTCCCCTCACCAAAATCGAATCAATTTGTCCTTGTCACACATCCAACCTGTCCGCCAAATTTCATCTGAATCCACGATAACTTATTGAGATATCCTGCTCACACAATAGTACTGCAGCATAGCAAACCAATTGTTCAAATTTGCATAAAAGCACCAAAATTGGTACACATGTAGAATAATGTATCTCGAACTATTCTAGATATGGAGCCACCCGAGATTGTGTGGCTGACCAAGGCAAAATCTCGGGTGGCTCCATATCTAGAATTGTTCGGAATACATTATTCTACATGTGTACCAATTTTGGTGCTTTTATGCAAATTTGAACAATTGATCTGAAATATCAGACTACGCTGCTGGACTACAAAGACAAACAAACAACAAACAAACAAACAAAGGACAGATGCTGAACAAAGCATGATATTTGCTAAATCCCTGAAACAGTTTTGACCTTTAAATAATTGGTGGTTGAATTCATTGACCAAATATGCAATTCTTCTTCCAGTTTCAAGTCAATCAGATGAAAATTGATAATTTTAGAAATCTGGCCTATGTTGACACAGAAAAATAATTTGAGGTTGAAATCATCCATCCATCCATTGGGACCACACTCTGTGCAGAGCGTTGGTGCTACCTCAGCAGTCTCCTTGGCTATTGGACACAATCCTGGACGGGTCACCACTCGGAAACAGGATACCAGCAAGCTGGCACTCGTTTTGCTGTCCTCAGAAGGATGACAGGCTGTCAACCCTACCTGCCATTAATTCAACAAAAAGCAGGATTTGAACTCAGGGCCCAAGGATCCCAAACCCACCACTCTAGCCGTTAAGCCAACACCAAGCATGTCAAATTCATAATCCATAAAATATGTATACAATACATACATACATACATACATACATACATACATACATACATACATACATACATACATGCATGGTGATGTGGTTGAAGTCAGTGACCTGATATGCAAATCCTCTTCAAATTTCAAGTCAATTGGATGAAAGTTGAGGATTTTCGAAATAGACCTAAGTTTTTGACCTTTTGACCTCAAAATCAACAGGCTTGTTGCTTAAGACCAACTCTACCATTTGGTGAAGTTTCATGAAGATCGGTTTAAAATTTTGACCTGTAGGCAATTTACATACAGATAGACAGACAGAATAACAGACCACATCAACCAATCCATCCATCCATCCATTGGGACCATACTCTGTGCAGAGCGTTGGTGCTGCATAAGCAGTCTCCTGGGCTATTGAGCACAATTCTGGACAAGTTGCCACACCAACACAGGATACCAGCTGGTACTCATTTTGCCGACCTCGGAAGAATGACAGCAGAGTCAACCCCACCTGGTATTAATTTGATGGTACAGGGGATTTGAATTCAGGATCCCAGGATCCCAAGCCCACCACCCGAACCATCAAAACAACACCAGGCATATAGATCAACCAATACACTTAAATACAGTGTGTATTTGTGTTTGTGTATTTGTCTGTCCCCCTTCATAAGGATGAATCGAGAATGTTTTCTATGCCAATCTTTTAACATGACTGTGTGTTCACCATGGTCTATTTTTCAGGATTAAAAAAACTTGAAAAACATTTTCCATAAAAGAGTAATTACATCTCTTATTCGAATTGTAGATGGTGACTTGTAAACCGACCCTCAAGGATAGTGTACAGAAGCGTTTTTTTTAAATAACAATAAATACAAGGCGAAGGGGGGGAGAAATTCGCTCCACATCTGTAACACACACAGAATAAAACGAATGTTCATTTACGTCCAAAGGATATCTAATAAATGAAGAAAATAGGGGCAATACCCCTTTATTGTCACCTCATCGTGGGTGGATAAGAAAACCAGGGAACCACTGGCAGGTGTGGATGACCCACAAAATATGTAATGGAGAAAAAAGTAAATACCAATCGCTTTTTTTTTAATGCAGTGAACAAACTTTGGTTCATCACGGTGATGAAGATTATGGTCAAGTTTCATCAAAATTGTGTGTGGTTTCTGAGAAGAGAGAAAATACCGAATTTTTTTGTATACAATGATGAGGCTCGTATTAGAGCTAACACACAGAACATATAACAAGGGGAGCAGGAGACAAGAGGGGTGGGAGAGGGAAACACAAAACAGTGGGGAACAGAGACATTAGGATATCTATGGAAGGGACGGGGATGGTGCAGGGAACATGGGGAATACAAGATGGACACTACAGGGACTTTCAGGAAGGAAAGCAGGGAATTTGAAGGAGGTCGATTTGGGGTGGCTTAACGGGGGTAGAAAATATCGTGGTTTTGGATGTGGGAAGATAAGAGGTGGTGGTGAACAACAGTTTTGAAGGCCTGGAGGGAAGAATGGGATTGAAGAGAATGATGGAGTTTATTCCAAAGGCGGGAAAAAAGAGGAATGAAAGGGTGAAGGTGAGCAGTGATTCGAGATTTTGGAACTTTTACCAGATTGGGGTTGCTGGCATAACTTGAGCACCCTGCAGAAATATGGGGAGGGGACATATCGCAGACAGAGCAGGGGGAGGGGGGGTGAGACCTGAGAGGAGACGGTAGAAGACAGAACGACCGCCGACCGACATGTGGTGAGAGAGTGAGAGGCCCAAAGACTCAGCCTCACCGTCCGAGATACCAATGATCCTAAATGCGTTGGTTTCCCAGCGTGAAGCCGAGAAAGGCGAGAGGCAGGAGCACCAACTCAGAGGTGAAAACAATACTCCATCAGGCTGTGGATGAAGGCTTTGTATGTGGTCAGGAGCTCAGGTGGACTGAGGAAGGACTCTGCACGACGGAGGATTCCCAGTCGGCGATTGGCTTTGGAGGCCAGGTTAGAAATGTGGCTTTCCCAGAAAAGATCATGGCAGATAGTGAGACCCAGATGCGTAAATGAAAGGACTTCTTCCAGAGGATTGTTGAGAAAGTAGATTGGGGGGCGGGTCCAAACGGCCTTTCGGAGAGACAGTGAGAGTGTGAGATTTGTCCGGATTGAAAGACATGTTCCACGTGTTGGATCAGTTTGTGATTTTATCCAGATCTGCAGAGAGTGAAGAGGCTGCTGTTGCCGATTTGAGATGAGAGATCATTTGACAGAGGGTGGAGTCATCAGCAAAGAGATAAAGTGGAATTTGGGGGCAACCCACCCCCCCCCCCACTCCCTCCCCCAGTAAAATCCCTTCGATCGAGCTTTTTTTCTAATACCGTGGACAAACTTTGGTACACCACAGGTGATGAAGGTTGTGACCAAGTTTCATCGGAATTGGGTGTGTAGTTTCTGAGAATAAAGCAAATATCTATTTTGGGGGGCAACCCCCCTATAGACCTCCTTTAACCACAATTTTTTGTTTTTTATGGTTTGAACAGGCTTTGGTACATCATGGATGGTTAAGTTTGTGGGGAAGTTTCATTGAAATTGTGTGTGCAGTTTCTAAGAAGAAAGCAAATACATATTTTAGGGGATAACACCCTTAAACTCCCTCCATAGATCCCCTCAGACCACGATTTTTTATTTTTATTTTTTTATTTTTTGTGTTTGAATGCTGTGAACAAACTTTGGTAATTACTGGGTGATGACGGTTGTGGTGAAGTTTCATCGAAATATTTTGTGTCGTTTCAGAGAAGAAGTTGCAAGTGTTTGTGGATGGACGGATGGTCGGACACACGGAAGGACTGACGGATTGATGACGCGCCGTCCCATAAGCTCCCCGGAAGTACGTTCGAGGTGAGCTAAGGATATAAGCACACCTGGTGCTAGGCCGAGGCTTCGGGCTTTGGCATGCTCAGGAGGCTGAACTATTGAAATGAAACATCCCAGAAGATAAATAAAATATGATCACATTTGCCCATGTAGTGTTTTCAAACATCGTTTGTTTTTTCTGCTACGAAACATCATTCTTGCAGTCTCCTTGAATATTTTAAATATAATAATTACAACCTGTCATTTTTGACAGGCTTTTGTATTCGTGACTGAATAACACATGACCAACCATTATACTTCAAAATCTGATTATCCCAAGTACCGATTATGTGCAGCCCTTTATTTGGCTGCTGGTTCCATCATTTGTTAGAGGCACAGCTATGCCACTGATGCAGTGCCCCTATTACCAGTACTCTGATGCTCATTTCACTGACCTCGGAAGGATGGCAGGCTGAGTCAACCCCCTGGTATTAATACAGCAGCCAACGGGGCTTGAACTCAGGATCCTCTGATCCCAAGCCACCACCCTAACCGCTTAGCCAACATCAGGCTATATTTCCCCAAGTAACAAACAAACAGACAGACAGGGGTGAAACATAACCTCCACCCACCTTTGGTGGCATAGATATAAATTGTTTGTTCGTTCTGACTGTTTATAAATATACATATATGTGAAGTAAAGTAAAAGGGAAGAAGTTATAATGCTGCACTTGACTATAACTTTTAAAGAAAGATGATCATTGTTAGAGAGATTTCTGGTTACTTCCGAATATAGAATCATCGAACAAGTATGAGCAGTTTCAAGAGGGAGGGACTTTGTGAATGTTTTCTCTTTGGGGACTTGTAACTGGGAGACAGAATAGAAGGAGAGAAGAAGGAGAACAGCAAAACATGAGTTTCCTTGTTTTGTACCGTGCCTCATTTTCTGCTTGTTTTAGTTGAAATAAACTCCAGTTTGGAGTTTTCACACCTGCTGTTGCAGATCGATCGAGTGAAGAACCTTCGCGTTTTGATACAGGGAGCATGATTATGTTACAATAAATCATTAATGTGTGCAGGTCTATTTCATCATCCAGTTTTCTCAACATCACAAAGCATATTGTCACTTGGCTCTGTATTTTTTTTTTCTCATAAAAGAGTATAGACTCATGGAGGAGACTAATGGCAAAGACTAGCAGGTTTACAAACTACCATAGGGTATTGCAGTAATGGAAAAACAAAACAAGGAATGGAAGAATACCACAGAAATTATTAACAATGGCCCGGTGAGGAACATAATGGGATGAATCAGTATGTGCAGAAGAGATTGGGGAAGTGTGTGGGTGAGCTCATGAGGTATTGATGGGCAGTGCATTGAAATGGTGAACACCAAAGGATGACAACTTCCAAATCAAGGCTGGATGCCAGGTCAGCTCAGTTATGGGAGCATGTGCCGGAGCAGCGCATCACTGCGTTTTTCTTTTTTTTAATATTTTTTTTTGTTGTTGATGACACCTCAGCACCACCCCACCACACACTACCGCAATCTGACCCGAGAAGGTTACCCCGTGGTTTTCCTCCGCTCATCAAATATTGGGGGTCTTGAAGGCTTTACCCCTATCCCGTTATCTGGTGAGCTGCCCTGCGGAGGGCAGTTTTATTGCTTTCCGTATGTTTTGCGGAATGAAGTGCGTTACAGTGCAGGAGGATGTCCGCAGATACATTTGGGCAGTATATATGGATGGCCGTTGGCTCACAAGGATCTCTTCTGCCCTTTGATGCCAGACAGTGTTAAAGGCTCGAGTGATAGTCAGAGAGATTGGCCTAACCTCTTACTTTTTGTTCAGGGTATCCGTCCTATATCAGGAGTGTGGAGTGACAAGGTCAGAAGCTAAATTTGTCAAAAATGATTGCTTTAAAGAGATGGTGCCTGAGGTTGGCTGCAATTATAGACTCCATTACTTTGCTAATGGCATGGGGAGATGGATGATAGATGGGTCGTTGAGGGTATTCCTTTCGGAACCTTTGCTATGGCGAGCAGTGATGTATACAACTTACCAAAATGGAGGTCATTGTCCTTCAAAGTAGGACTTGTGAAACAGAGATGGCAGGGTGAATGATAGGACTGAAGCACAGTTCATGAGTAATAGAGCATTTATACCATCATGACCAGTTGTGGAAGAGATGTTGAGCTGAGTAAGAAACTTCTCCACTATGGCAGAGAGAAGTCATATGCTGTGTGGAATATTCTGAA
>CM068954.1:38323187-38333420 GCA_035128595.1 Eptatretus atami | reverse complement strand
TACCGGGGGCACCCACAAGCCTTGCCGTTTCAGAGATGCTCTGACCAGTCCTCTTGCCAAAACAATTTGGCCCTTGTCAAAGTCGCTCAGGTCTTACCTCCGCCCATTTCTCTGCATTCAACAAATCAACTTCAAGACTGACTGTTCACTTGCTCCCTAATATATCCCACCCCTTGGCAGGTGCCATTGTAACAGGATAATACACACACACACAACACGTGTGTGTGTGTGTGGTATACATATATTATATATATATATATATATATATATATATATATATATATTGTTAATCTGGAAACCATTATCGCACTCATCATTCAGGTCCTTTAGCTCAGTTATCTCAGTAAGTACATGTTCTATAGATAGCTCGCCTTCCATTGTTTAATGGGTAAATCTTTGTAAAGCGCTGTGATTTATTTTAATAGTTAGGTCAGAACAACAAAGAAGAACCCTCCGTCCCATGATTCAACATTAAACAGCATACTGTGATTCAACAGCTGACTCAGCAGCATAAAGAGGAATGACAGGGTTGGGACGGGTCGTCACGAGATTCAGCAAGGTAAACAGCCCCCACCCAGTTGCGGGGGGCGGCACACAAGGGCATGAGTCACGCCGAAGCGAAGCGAAGGCGGGACGGAGAGGATATAAGAAAGGGACCCTCTGCTTGGCTCGAGTTGGTTCTTGTCAGGGGTGTTCTTCGGGTGGCTGTTGCTCTGCTTCGTGGTCTGGTTCGGCTGTCTCTTTTTGGTTCGTGGAGCGCTTCGTTGTCTCTGCTTGGTTCCCGGCTTGGTGCGACTCCTTGGCCTCATTTGGCGGTGGTTCTTGGGGAAGCGACGCATCGGGTCGGAAGGATCGGCGCCTCATCTCACCAGCACGTGGTCCGGAGCGCGAGGGGATCCGCCGGAGCTCAGAAAGGATCGCGGCTCACGGTGATTGGATCCAGCTCGCCCACGCTGGTGCCCGGTCCGAACAGCTTGAAGACCACATGATGTGGAAATGTCCTAGGCAGACCCTGGGCTTCAGCTCATCTGTCCCTCCAAGCTGAAGTCCATATAAAGGCATCAGCCACCATTTCTTGGGTATGTGTGTGTGTGTATGTGTGTCCGTGGGCCCGTCTAACAAGTAGAGAACTGTTAAGTGCTTGTGTGCTGTAAATGACTGCATTGCATTTCGTATAGTCGGTTAAATCTGCTCTTACGTGTTCCCTAGTTCCCCATTATTATTAATAAACTAGCCGAAACCCTGTCACAGACAGATTCCGTTCATTCATCCACCCTACCAGCTCACACACACTCGAGGGACATGGACTGGACAGAGTGTGCTTTCCCCGCCTACTCATCCCCCGCCCCTGCCCCGTTTCCCTCCCACCTCCACCCCCTGCCTTCAATTTGCTTACCCCCCCAAAAAATTAATTACCCCGGCCCCGCCCCCACCTCTTCACTCCCCGCCACCCCCGTCTCTTGATTCCCCGCCCCACTCGCCCCGGGCCCCCGCCCCTCTGTCCACCCCCTCACACTCAACCCGCCTAATTCACCCAGCCCCGCCCACTCATCCCCCGCCCCATTTCTCCCCGTCTCCCGCTTTCAATTTGCTTACCCCCGCCCAAAAATTTGCTTACCTTGCCCCCCGCCTCTTCACTCCCTGCCCCCGTCTCTTCATCCCCCACCCCCGCCTCTTCACTCCTCGCCCCCGTCTCAAAGAAAAGTGTGTATTCTGCTTCAGATTTGGAAGTGACTCTTGCCACTATGTGCGATGCACTCTTACAGGTATATATATATTATATATATATTATATATATATATATATATATAATATATATATTATATATATATATATATATACATATATATATATATACAATATATATATATATATATATATATATATATATATATATATAGTGTGCACTCTTACAGGTATACATATATATATATATATATATATATATATACATATATATATACATACACATATTTACATATATAATATATATTCTATTGATATATCATATATATATATATATATATATATATATATAATATATGATATATCATATATATATATATATGGGCAAGTGTTTGTCTTTGTAAATTAATTGAATGGAACTATGTAACCTAAGTTGCTGAGCATCTTTTTGTCCCTTACCTTCTGCAAGATGGGTACTACTATTACGTGTCCGGAAGGAATTAATAATGCAAAAATCTGTTTAGGGACAATAAAAATGAAAGCAAGCATGGATTGATTTGGGATGAAAAAGGAAGGATGGCAGGGGAAGTCAATGAACTGGCGGCAGATTGACAGAGATTCTCGCACAAAACCTCCTGCAGATATATTTCTCAAGGATTCCACCTCGAAAAATTCAATGAGATTAGCAATCATGCTCAAACCCCACCTTAGGAGGCACAGTATAAATAATAACTCCAAATGTAATGGAATGAAGCAGTTGCATGTTTTTTTTTATCATGAAGAAATTTGAAAGATTTAAATGCAGTTAATTTTCTGGATCTACAGCTGACAAAGCAAGTTATCAGAGCCCCAGAGGTTGGAATTGAAGAAGAGCGCTCAAATTGCAGAAGCGTATGCCTGTGCCGGATGCGAGCAAGCCTTCTCGTGGCGGCTGGAACCATACTGTCTGGGAAAATTTGTATTCTTGAAACCCAGGGAAGCGTTTTCCTGCATTTCCTGCACCAATCTTCTTCTGAATCTAGAAAAAAAAAGAAACAATATTTATCAAAATCAAAACAAAAATAAAATTATTCCATACATTTTATTGTTCACTTGATTTTGATTCAATGGGCTGTAGTGAATTTGTGTAAACATACCATACATACTCTTCAGCAAAGTGCAGAAGCACTATATCTTTGGCTCTAGTTTACTACTATGTTTCTTTAACATACCTAATTGTTCCCATTTTATTAATGGGTCAGCTGTGGAATGTCTTTTGGCCTAAGTGTACTTGATCTTGTTCTTTCGTTTGCAGCACACGGCTGCAATGTAGCATAATTGGCCGAGAGCACGGCTCTGCTGCCAATACAATTCCTCTTTAGGTTCAGTAGTATTTTGTAATTTGTCAGAGCGCAGGTGAAAGCTCGCCTACTCTTCGCAAAGGACATTGCGGGATCTTTAACATCCACCAAACACCAGTGTTGGGAGACTCGCCTTCCAGCATAATCCCTCTCCGATGGATGGTGCACACATTGATGCATCGTCGCACAAGTGAAACACCAGGATAAAAGTTAATGGCTGGGTATTGATTCAAACCCAGGATAGACATCTCAAAGACGATTGTGCATATCCCTAAGTTATCCTGCTAACTATGTCTTTGGCACTACTACCGCTGCCTACTACGTACGACTACTACTACTACTACTACTACTACGACGACTACTACTACTACCACCGAGAGAGTTCAGAGAACACCTTGCCCTGCCAAATCTTGAGAAGCAAGGACATGGGCTGTGTCAGTGAGCGACAGATTTGATTTGTTGGAGTAAAATGCCATAATACTTGTCCAAGTATGCTAAACAGAAGGGTTTTGAAAGTGAGAGTAAGGCTCTGTGTGTTATGGTGTTCAAGTATACAATTAAATTGAAATAAAATAAAGTTTTTTACAGTTGTAGGAAAAAATTTCGTCAGTTTACCACCGTTGATGCAGCATCTATCACACACCACCTCGTTTAACATGTTACATAAGTTAATCATGTCTGCTGTTTGTGTCCTTTATGGCATTCTTAAAAACAGTGAGTTTCCTGTTTGGAATGATTTGCAATTTTGTTTGAATGACACACAGGCAGATGGAGTAAACAAATTATCTCACTCCTCTCTGTGCATGTGCAATCTGGCGAATTCGGACCAAAGTAATGCTAAACTTACAGGTGTATTTTCTGATGCATGTTTTGATTTGTGTTCAAAATATAACTTCAACTGAAATTAAGTTGTTTCTCAATAATAAACTGAGGTTTGTGGACAGACAGACAGACAGACAAAGTTAACCAATTTCTTAATCCTACTTTTCTCATCGTGTGTGTGTGGGGTAAGTAGTAACAAGAGTGAAGTCTATGGTGCGTCAGCGAGCGTTGGAATGACTGACAAATCCCCACGCTTCCCATCTCAAGCAAAGTTGAAAAGATGGCAAAAAGTTTCACCAGGAATGACCCAATATCAAATTTAGAGTGAAATTTATTTTTTAATGTTTTGGCCCCTGTGACCCTTCAGCAGTGGTGAGTACCTACCGACAGTGGTCCGAGGAGGGACAAACCACAACCCAGTGACAGGGTGTTGGGTACTCAAGGCTCATTGATGCACGAGGGGAAAAAAAGGCCATCCCATCTGGTGTGAACCTACAGAAGGTCTACTGTGGCACAAGTCACAGAAATTTTTAATGGCGGTCATGGGAGGAATGTGTCACAATCCACAGTGCATCGCACCCTGCTGCGTATGGGGCTACATAGCCGCAGACCGGTCAGTGTGCCCATGATGACCCCTGTCCACCATTGAAAGCACCTACAATGGGCATGCAAGCATCAGAACTGGACCTTGGAGCAGTGGAAGAAGGTCGCTTGGTCTGATGAGTCCCGTTTTATTTTAGATCACGTGGATGGCCGTATACGTGTATGCCATTTACCTAGGGAAGTGATGACACTAGGATGCACTGTGGGAAGACGACAAGCCGGTGGAGGGAGTGTGATGCTCTGGGCAATATTCTGCTGGGAAACCCTGGGTCCGGCTATTCATGTGGACGTCAATTTGACATGTGTCACCGACCCAAACATCGTTGCAGACCAGGTACACCCCTTCATGGCAATGCTATTCCCTGATGGCAGTGGCCTCTTTCTGCAGGATAATGCACCCTGCCACACTGCACACATTGTTCGGTAATGGTTTGAGGAACATGATGAAGTGTTCACGGTGTTGCCCTGGCCTCCAAATTCTCCAGATCTCAATCCGATTGAGCATCTGTGGGATGTGCTGGACCGACAAGTCCGATCCATGGCGGCACCACCTCGTAACTTACAGAACTTGAAGGATCTGCTGCTAATGTTTTGGTGCCAGATACCACAGGACATCTTCAAGGGTCACAGGGGCCAAAACATTAAAAAATAAATTTCACTCTAAATTTGATATGTGGTCATTCCTGGTGAAACTTTTTGCCATCTTTCAACTTTGCTTGAGATGGGAAGCGTGGGGATTTGTCAGCATTCCAACGCTCGCTGACGCACCATAGACTTCACTCTTGTTACACTACTTACCCCCACACACACACGATGAGAAAAGTAGGATTAAGAAATTGTTAACTTTGTCTGTCTGTCTGTCTGTCCACAAACCTCAGTTTTATTATTTGAGAAACAACTTAATTTCAGTTGAAGTTATATTTTGAACACAAATCAAAACATGCATCAGAAAATACACTGTAGATTTAGCATTACTTTGGTCCGAATTCGCCAGATTGCACATGCACAGAGAGGAGTGAGATAATTTGTTTACTCCATCTGCCTGTGTGTCATTCAAACAAAATTGCAAATCATTCCAAACAGGAAACTCACTGTTTTTAAGAATGCATAAAGGACACAAACAGCAGACATGATTAACTTATGTAACAATGTTTAAACGAGCTGAGGGTGGTGTGATAGATGCTGCATCAACGGTGTGTAAACTGACGAAAATTTTTTCCTAAACTGTAAAAAACTTTATTTTATTTCAATTAATTGTATACTTGAACACCATAACACACAGAGCCTTACTCTCACTTTCAAAACCCTTCTGTTTAGCATACTTGGACAATATTATGGCATTTTCTCCAACAAATCAAATCTGTCGCTCACTGACACAGCCCATGTCCTTGCTTCTCAAGATTTGGAGGGCAAGGTGTTCTCTGAACTCTCTCGGTGGTGTAGTAGTAGTCGTCGTAGTAGTAGTAGTAGTAGTAGTAGTCGTACGTAGTAGGAGCAGCGGTAGTAGTGCCAAAGACATAGTTAGCAGGAAACTTGGGATATGCACAATCGTCTTTTGAGATGTCATATCCTGGTTTGAATCAATACACCAGCCATTAACTTTTATCCTGGGTGTTTCACTTGTGCGACGATGCATCAATGTGTGCACCATCCATCGGAGAGGGATTATGCTGGAAGGCGAGTCTCCCAACACTGGTGTTTGGTGGATGTTAAAGATCCCGCAATGTCTTTGCGAAGAGTAGGCGAGCTTTCACCTGCGCTCTGAACAAATTACAAAATACTACTGAACCTAAAGAGGGAATTGTTGGCCAGCAGAGCCGTGCTCTCGGCCAATTATGCTACATTGCAGCCGTGTGCTGCAAACGAAAGAACAAGATCAAGTACACTTAGGCCAAAAGACATTCCACAGCCTGACCCTATTAATAAAATGGGAACAATTAGGTATGTTAAAGAAACATAGTAGGTAAACTAGAGCCAAGATATAGTGCTTCTGCCTTTGCTGAGAGTATGTATGTATGTTTACACAAATTCACTACAGCCCATTTGAATCAAAATCAAGTGAACAATAAAATGTATGGAATAATTTTATTTTTGTTTTGATTTTGATAAATTATGTTTCTTTTTTTTTCTAGATTCAGAAGAAGATTGGTGCAGGAAATGCAGGAAAACGCTTCCCTGGGTTTCAAGAAATACAAATTTTCCCAGACAGTATGGTTCCAGCCGCCACGAGAAGGCTTGCTCCATCCGGCACGGCATACGCTTCTGCAATTTGAGCGTCTTCTTTCAATTCCAACCTCTGGGGCTCTGATAACTTGCTTTGTCAGCTGTAGATCCAGAAATTAACTGCATTTAAATCTTTCAATCTCTTATGATAAAAAAAAACATGCACACTGCTTCATTCCATTACATTTGGAGTTATTATTTAATACTGTGCCTCCTAAGGTGGGGGTTTGAGGCATGATTGCTAATCTCATTGAATTTTTCGAGGTGGAATCCTTGAGGAAATATATCTGCAGGAGCGTTTTGTGCGGAATCTCTGTCAATCTGCCGCCAGTTCATTGACTTCCCCTGCCATCCTTCCTTTTTCATCCCAAATCAATCCATGCTTGCTTCATTTTTATTGTCCCTAAACAGATTTTTGCATTATTAATCCTTCGGACACGTAATAGTAGTACCCATCTTGCAGAAGGTTAAGGGACAAAAAGATGCTCAGCAACTAGGTTACATAGTTCCATTCAATTAATTTACAAAGACAAACACTTGCCATATATATATATATAGATATATCATATATTATATATATATATATATATAATATATTATGATATATCAATGAATATATATATATATGAAATATGTGTATGTATATATATATGTATATATATATATATATATATATATATATGTATACCTGTAAGAGTGCACACTATATATATATATATATAATATATATATATATATATATATATTGTATATATATATATATGTATATATATATATATATATAATATATATATTATATATATATATATATATTAATTATATATATAATATATATATACCTGTAAGAGTGCATCGCACATAGTGCAAGAGTCTACTTCCAAATCTGAAGCAGAATACACACTTTTCTTTGAGACGGGGCGAGGAGTGAAGAGGCGGGGGTGGCGGGATGAAGAGACGGGGGCAGGGAGTGAAGAGGCGGGGGGCAAGGTAAGCAAATTTTTGGGCGGGGGTAAGCAAATTGAAAGCCGGGAGACGGGGAGAAATGGGCGGGGATGGTGGGCGGGGCTGGGGTGAATTAGGCGGGTTGAGTGTGAGGGGGTGACAGAGGGGCGGGGGCCGGGGCGAGTGGGGCGGGGAATCAAGAGACGGGGGGGGTGGCGGGAGTGAAGAGGTGGGGGCGGGCCGGGGGTAATTAATTTTTGGGCGTGGGTAAGCAAATTGAAGGCAGGGGTGGGAGGTGGAGGGAACGGGGCAGGGGCGGGGGATGAGTAGGCGGGGAAAGCACACTCTGTCCAGTCCAATGTCCCTCGAGTGTGTGTGAGCTGGTTGGGTGGATGAATGAACGGAATCTGTCTGTGACAGGGTTCGGCTAGTTTATTAATAATAATGGGGAACTAGGGAACACGTAAGAGCAGATTAAACCGACTA
Source organism: Eptatretus atami (assembly GCA_035128595.1). Classification (NCBI taxonomy): domain Eukaryota; kingdom Metazoa; phylum Chordata; class Myxini; order Myxiniformes; family Myxinidae; genus Eptatretus; species Eptatretus atami. Next base: position 38,325,318 of record CM068954.1, on the reverse strand, counting down.
TACGAAATGCAATGCAGTCATTTACAGCACCACAAAGCACTTAACAGTTCTCTACTTGTTAGACGGGCCCACGGACACACATACACACACACACATACCCAAGAAATGGTGGTGATGCCTTTAATATGGGACTTCAGCTTGGAGGGACAGATGAGCTGAAGCCCAGGGTCTGCCTGGACATTTCCACATCATGTGGTCTTCAAGCTGTTCGGACCGGGCACCAGCGTGGGCGAGCTGGATCCAATCACCGTGAGCCGCGATCCTTTCTGAGCTCCGGCGGATCCCCTCGCGCTCCGACCACGTGCTGGTGAGATGAGGCGCCGATCCTTCGACCCGATGCGTCGCTTCCCCGAAGAACCACCGGCCAAATGAGGCCAAGGAGTCGCACCAAGCCGGGAACCAAGCAGAGACAACGAAGCGCTCCACGAACCAAAAAGGACAGCCGAACCAGACCACGAAGCAGAGCAACAGCCACCCGAAGAACACCCCTGACAAGAACAACTCGAGCCAAGCAGAGGGTCCCTTTCTTATATCCTCTCCGTCCCGCCTTCGCTTCGCTTCGGCCGTGACTCATGCCCTTGTGTTGCCGCCCCCCGCAACTAGGGTGGGGGCTGTTTACCTTGCTGAATCTCGTGACGACCCGTCCCAACCCTGTCATTCCTCTTTATGCTGCTGAGTCAGCTGTTGAATCACAGTATGCTGTTTAATGTTGAATCATGGGACGGAGGGTTCTTCTTTGTTGTTCTTGACCTAACTATTAAAATAAATCACAGCGCTTTAAAGATTTACCCATTAAACAATGGAAGGCGAGCTATCTATAGAACATGACTTACTTGAGATAACTGAGCTAAAGACCTGAATGATGAGTGCGATAATGGTTTCCAGATTAACAATATATTATATATATATATATATATATATATATATATATATATGTATACCACACACACAACACGTGTTGTGTGTGTGTGTATATCCTGTTACAATGGCACCTGCCAAGGGGTGGGATATATTAGGGAGCAAGTGAACAGTCAGTGTCTTGAATTGATTTGTTGAATGCAGAGAAATGGGCAGGAGTAAGACCTGAGCGACTTTGACAAGGGCAAATTGTTTTGGCAAGAGGATGGTCAGAGCATCTCTGAAACGGCAAGGCTTGTTGGGGTGCCCCCGGTCAGCAGTGGTGAGTACTACCGACAGTGGTCCGAGGAGGACAAACCACAACCAGTGACAGGGTGTGTGGTACTCAAGGCTCATTGATGCACGAGGGGAAAAAAAGGCCATCCCATCTTGTGGTGAACCTACAGAAGGTCTACTGTGGCACAAGTCACAGAAATTTTTATGGCGTCATGGGAGGAATGTGTCACAATCCACAGTGCATCGCACCCCTGCTGCGTATGGGGCTACATAGCCCCAGACCGGTCAGTGTGCCCATGATGACCCCTGTCCACCATTGAAAGCACTACAATGGGCATGCAAGCATCAGAACTGGACCTTGGAGACAGTGGAAGAAGGTCGCTTGTCTGATGAGTCCGTTTATTTTAGATCACGTGGATGGCCGTTACGTGTATGCCGTTTTACCTGGGGAAGTGATGAACTAGGATGCACTGTGGGAAGACGACAAGCCGGTGGAGGGAGTGTGATGCTCTGGCAATATTCTGCTGGGAAACCCTGGGCCGGTATTCATGTGGACGTCAATTTGACATGTGTCACCGACCCAAACATCGTTGCAGACCAGGTACACCCTTCATGGCAATGCTATTCCCTGATGGCAGGTGGCCTCTTTTCTGCAGGTAATGCACCCTGCCACACTGCACACATTGTTCGGTAATGTTTGAGGAACATGATGAAGTGTTCACGTGTTGCCCTGGCTCCAAATTTCTCCAGATCTCAATCGATTGAGCATCTGTGGGATGTGCTGGACAGACAAGTCCGATCCATGGCGGCACCACCTCGTAACTACAAGAACTTTGAAGGATCTGCTGCAATGTTTTGGTGCCAGATACCACAGGACATCTTCAGAAGTCTTGTAGAGTCCAGGCCTCAGTGGTCGGAGCTGTTTTGGCAGCACAACGGAGGACAACAGCATATTTAGGCAGGTGGTCTTAATGTTTTGGCTCATCAGTGTATATAT
>CM068954.1:38258980-38269756 GCA_035128595.1 Eptatretus atami | reverse complement strand
TTAATAAATGTTGAAACCAATGTTAGAGTGAAATTATAGTAACCGCTAGTGGCCATTGTGGAAAATGGCTGCCACAGCCATCAGTGGCTGAATTTGAGATGGCCCAATATCCAAATCTGTTCATAATATGTTAGGCTACTAGTGTGCCAAATTTGGTGCTTTCCTCACAAAATGCACAATTGTTATGCTAAGTTGCCCCACTAAAACAGGGATTCTGAATTCTGAGATTAAGTGGGTGTGGGTATGTGGGTGTGAACTGTTAAGCTTTTGTTTATCATGGTAAAATGTGTGTAACTGTGTATGTCATTTATCACCCATTTTGGGGACTTAAATGGTTGGTGTCATGTTAAAACCTGATGTGACGGAAGATCTGGCGGTGACGTCTTGGCCAACATTTTTGCAGGGCCCTTTTTCAGGGTACCTCAAAATTTGGCACTCCACTGGCTATGACATCATATGACAATGTAGATATTTTAGCTGACGTGGTGATGCCATACGATTATCTACCGAAACAAGCACCCCAAACAGGTTTGCGAACACGGACTGCGTTAAAGAAACTATCGGCGTTCCAAGTTGTGTACATTTACTGACCAATAAAATGGATTAAAGAAAAACATGGAGATGTATTTTACATCTCAATAATGTTTAGCCAACCCAAAACTTGATGAACCAACAATAAAAAAACACTGGGCTTTTGTCATTGATCAAAGGGAGGTAATGTCTCGACTACTATCTCCAGTTACAATATGAGTCGTCGTCCCTTATTTTAACACAACTGTATATATTTGTAACACAGTAGCAAGAACAGAACAAAACAAACACAGTGGAAAGGGGGAACACACTCAACAGTTGAAGGGCACTTTGAGGAAGAAGATGCGAAGGAAAGAATGAGGTTAAAAGGAGCTTAGAGGAGGACACTCTGAGTGAACAATGCTGACACAACCTCAAACACAGCAATAAGAGCTGAAGGAACAGGAAGAGAAACAGTAATGGAACAAAACACAGGAAGGGAAAGGGGAGAAAACACAATAACTTGGAAAGGAATGGTTGGGATTGTGAAAGACTAGTGAGAGCAGAATATATCTTGAGTGTAGATGTGGGATGACCTAAGGAGTTGGTGAGCAGCAATTTTGTATCCTTGGAGAGAATAAAGCGATGGAATAGACTGAGGTTTATTCCACATGAAAGATCGGTTATTCTAGATTTTGGGAGTTTCACAAAAAGTCGGTTACATGCAGAACATGTGTGATATGGAGAAAGATTGGGTGAAAGACATGGAAAGGACAGAGAATGCAAGTCCAGGAAGTAGGCAGTTGAAGGCCGAGAGGCCACTAATCTGTCTATTATCCAGAAGTACCAGGCCCAGAGACTCGACTTAATAGTGGGTGATTCCAGTGATTTTGACAGCCTGATCTTCACAACTTCAAGAAATGAAAGGTATGAGGCAGGGTGGACAGGCAAAAGGGGAGACAATCGAGCTGCTATGTATGAAGGCCTTGAAGATCAATCAAAGTTTGGGTTTCCTGAGCCAAGACTTGGCACGACATTGAATGTCCAGTCAGTGAGTGGCTTTAGAGGCCAACTCTGATATGTGTTTTGTCCACAAGAGATTGGAACGGCTGGTGCGACCCAAACGTTTAATTTAAAGACACTGAACTTCTTCAAGAGGTTTGTTGAAGAAGTACAGTGGATGGGTGGATTCATTAGACGGCCCTTTCAGAGAGACAGAATGAGAGTGTGATGTGTCAGCGTTAAAGATATTCCAAGCAATGGACTCGCTCCTGATTTTATCTGTCAAGAGGCAAGAGGTTGCTGCCTTCTGGAAATGAAATTGATTATATTGATATACTAGTGGGGTATACTTACACATTGTAATCAATAACGAACCATGCTTCCCCATTGTGTTGGGTCGCTCACCTGCATTTATTTATTTTCATTTACTTATATTTTCATTCACGGATGCTTTCCAACGGTTCTCTGATTTTTTTTTCCTGGTGTATCGACTTCAACGTCCGGCGACACACAAAATTACCGTGCTTCACCATTGTCTTGGGTCGCTCACCTGCATTTTTTTCCTTTTTTTCATTTATTTATATTTTTATTTATGGATGTTTTCTGACAGTTTTGTCATATTTCCCAGTGTATCGGCTTCGATGTCCATCGGCACGCAAAATTTCAGCTTTCTATGTTACCCGGAAGGTACTGATCTTTAATATAGTCATTGAGTCAGTGGTTCGAATGAGCTTTATATTTGAGATTCATATCCATGGAACCATAGTCTGAGAGTAAATCCTGATTCGCTGCAACATTACACCACAAGTTCTATGAAATTATAATCTCAATTTGGAATCGTTTCATAACATCAACACCACTTTTCTGCAGTGTTAAGACTCACAGATGAATATACAGCATGATCCAAAATGATGTGCAACTTTTTATTTCTCTATAATATTTTCGCCGCTTCAATATTTGACTATTACCATCCATCCATCCATTGGTCTGTCCGTCGATCTGTCAAAAATGAAGAACACGAACCTTTCCAACACACTGTGCTTCCACGAAAAATGGACCAATTTAAATATTACCTCTTTTATTTGTCTTCTGATTAATTGGACAGGTGCATGATTTTTGATTAAGTGTTACTTCTTGTACGTTTACTTAAGTAAGTTGGGGTATTTCTAATACTGACTTGACCATCTTTCATCAGTACAGAAGTGCTAAGTTAGCTGGAAATAAATAAATAAATAATGGCAGTTGCTCTGGAACTGCTTGTGAATAAACTGTGAATTGTTTAGCAGATATGAATGTTAAAATGATGCAAATGTTAAAATGGTAACTGTGCAAAATCGAATCGCTTTGGATTCGTACTTGCTCCAAAAAAAGGGAACCTGTCCTCTTGTTGGGTTTGAGTGTTGTAGCTTAATCGCTCAGACGAATTAAAATACATTGAAAAAGAAAGAAGTAGCTAACTTTCATAATTATTGGACAGATGATGGAGTATTTTTCTTGACTAGAAGGGATTTTTTTTTTCCTTTTTGAAGGATGGTGAAAATAATAATTATTGATTGCAAATTGGAACCCTGATAAAGACTGTTGCCCTTTCTACATGGAAATAGCAAATGAGATGAATGTTTTTGAGTGTACATACAACTGAGATTTCTGTATATTTTAGCATGTCGTTTACGTGTGAAAAACAAGGAAAGGAAAGGGATAAAATTTTGATATAACATATAATGCAAGTTAAATGGTTCTGTAAGAACCATTGTCAGTCTTATTGAAATACATGAGCCCGTGACGTTTATTGGTTGGTGTTTAATCAATGCTTAACCTTAACTTTGTTTGGTTCGGAGTGTTGAGAGCAGTTGAACTATGCAGGGTACAATTTCGTCTAATGAAGCTTTGGAAGAACTTCTACCGAAAGATTGGACTATGGGGAGAACCCAGATTTGGGTGATTGGGCATTCAACACGTGATCATGAAACTACCCCCTTCCTGAGGAGATAAGATGAGCAATGTAGAGAGAAAAAAAAGAAAAACCCACTGTAGAGAAGGTTGGACAAGTCAAACCACAGCAAGGCAAAGACTTAACGTCGCCGTTGCGTGGTGCCTGCCTGGGGGAATTTCCCCAACCACACTCGCAAATTTCTTCTCTGCAAATACATTGTGAACTTGCCGTGGTTGCACCATTCACAACGAAGGCCCTGAAGGTCCATACGGCGAGTCATCTGCAACATGTGTTCAATGGTGCGGGTGGGGCTCGTGCAGCCATCGCGGCTGCATCCAATGTGTACAGCTCACTTGGTGAATCAAACCTGATTGCACAAACTGCTGCTACAAAGGCCAAACTCTGCTGGGGCTGGATCTCTGGGTCACCTCTCGAATCCTTTTCATCTCCTTCAACCCAGTGTCAGGCCCAAGCTCGTACCTGCCAAGATCTACCTTCTCTGCAGCTCAAAGAGTGCCTCGACTGTGTTTCCAGTTGTGTGCTGCTCTATCTACACCCTGACCTGCTTATCTTCTGGCATCGGGTAGCATGTCTTTTCGATTTGTGACACATTCTGATGAACAGGCCATGAGTTAAATGGAAACACATTCACTAACCTGGCTGGGACACTATTGAGATGGTCGTCATCCAGCATTCTTCTGATATTAGCACTCGCTGCCATTGTTGATTGAACTTGTGTAACGGATACCTTCTCTCCTCTAGGAACGGGGTATGGTGATCATGTGTAATATAATTATTCAAATTTTCCTGATAAGGAAAAAAGGGGGGATTGTGGAAGAAAAAAATAATTATATTCATGTACTCTCAATTATAATTGTTGCTGGTGCTTTATAAATTTAATATTTATGCTATAGTCGAATTGGCTGTCAATTGTGTTTCCCTTTTGTCTCGTTGGTAAAAAGTTTTTAAAATAATGTTAATTGTAAATATGGTTACGGCAGAACTCTTCAGCACATTGCTGACAATTATGAAGGAGGCAGCGATAGTATCATATGTCATATAAGCTTCATTTTTGACACATCTTTGCAGTATGTATAATTTTGATGTTGAATAATTTCCAAGTTGTTGAAGGATATATCTTGGAGGGATGTGCTAATAAAGAGGAGCAAAATAAATGCAACATCAGCAGAAAGTGATTTCCAATGTTTGATATAAATTAGTTCAAAGGTTTGAATTTGTAAATGCAAAAGTGTGTACAGACTTGAATTAGCTGAAGTAATAAAGAAAACGAAGAACTATTTATTTTGTCCATATCCAAACAATTTACTGTCCAATACATCTGTCAACGTTTCGATAGGATTCATAAAATAACAAAGACCTATCAACAACCAGCTACAATCTTTTGTTACCCTCACCAAAGGAGGGTACTGCATTTTGGGTCCGTTTGTTTGTTTGTTTATCTGTTTGTCCACACAGAATGTGCTAACATCGGCCACAACCACCACCTTTTTGAAGCTAGTAGTTCATGTTCTCTTTGGTATGACACCTCCATAACTTATGTACAATGAGAATGTGAGTACGTGGTTAAGGTATGTACAATTAGAATGTGAGTATGTCCATAAAGTAGGTACAATGAGAATGTGAGAACGTACATAAAGTGTGTTCAATTAAAATGCAAGTACTTGTATAAAGTATGTCAATTAGAATGTGAGTACAGAGACAAACAGAAGTAAATAGACACCTTAAATTTCTTCATTTCATCTGTATAATGCAGTTTTACTCAGTAATTTGTACTAATATTTGACTATTTATTTGCAGAAACGAGTTCCTGGGTCTTGTATGGCAATTAAGGCCTAAGTCACATTTGTTCTACGGCGAGGATACGGTGGCCGTACGCCCTCTGAATTGACAGAAACGTGCGGCGGCCGCAGAGTTTTTCTGCAGTGGCCTCAGGGTGGCCCTAGCCGTATGGCTATATTTTACAGGCCGTAAGGTCGCCGTGGAATTATAACGCGGAGTTATAACTTTTTTTCATTTCTACGTTCGCCGTCGTAATTCGACAAGCCGAAAAAAAAAAACTGGTAAAAAAAAAAATTAACCCATTCGTTACCGTCCGTCTGGCCGCACGTTCGCCTTAGGGCCCCCCTGCGGTCCCCCTGCGGTCCCCCTGCGGTCCCCCTGCGGTCGCCTTGCAGTAGCCTGCGGGCACCTTGCGTCTGCCTTGAAAATTCTATGGCCGCCGCAGGAACGCCCTAAGGTCACCGTCGACATCAAATCAAAGACCGTACGGCAACCCCATGTTTTCAGTCTCCACAATTTATAAATACGTCGTGCAGCTCCCCGAAAATATAAAAACATATGTGACTGCTACATTGTGTGACCGTGGAAATACTGCAGGCCGGCGTAATAACATTGCTAGTGGCCGTAGATTTTGGAGAACCCACGGCCGCCGTGGCAAATGTGACCTAGGCCTAACTATGCTTCAAACCCAGAGAGCACACGACCTTTCTGATTTTAAAAGAGGACAAATTGTTGGACATTTGGAAGGTGGAGTCAGCCAGCCTCAGATAGCTCAGAACCTTGGCATTCCACGTTCTATGGTCAATCGGGTGATTGTGCAATTTACCAGCAAAGGCAAATAATCCACAGGTTCCCATTCTGGTCAATCTGGGCCCCCAGAAAGATATCTTCAAGCTGTCAAGTGGTCCACTGAGAAAACTCCCCGTTGCAAGGCAGCATATGTTGCAGAGGAGGTCCAGGTTAGCTCAAGAACTGTCGTGCAGGTCCCTTCATCAACTGGGCCACTATGAGAGAGCAGCTAGGAGAAAACCTCTTCTTAGACTAGCCAACATTCAAAGGAGAAAGAAGTGGGCTGACGAGATGGCCACCAGACCCTGGGAGTTTTAACAAAGTGTTATTTTTTCAGAAGAGTCCCAATTTGCTCAATTTTCTGATAGTGGACACATATGTTCTGGAGACTTCCAGTCAAGAGTTCTCTTTCGACCGATTGCAGCCAACTGGCAAACACGGTGGTTTTTCAGTGATGGTGTGGGGAGCAATCTGGAGATGTAGCTGGTCGGTCAGAGCTTGTGGATTGTGATGGCAACATCAACTCTCCGATACACATTTCTATCCTTGAGGATGGATGTCTCCCTGTCTTCTTCACTGGTCAGATAGTCAATAACAACACTGTTCATGGAAGATGGAGCTCCATGCCACACTCCAAAAAAGACCAAAGAATGGCAGGACAGAAATGGGATAAAATGACTTCCATGGCCAAGTCAGTCTCCTGACATGAATCCCATTAAACACCTCTGGGCCTCATTGGATCGAGCTGTGCGGAAAAACTCCAGCAAATCAACAAAACGGGCAGAATTGCTAAACCTTTTGTGGGAAGCCTCGGCAGAAATCCCACAAGAGAAAATTTCTGAACTCATTAGTTCTATGTCTGAAAGAGTAAAAGCATTGAAATCTGCAAAGGGCAAGTCTACAAAATACTAGTGCATGCATTAAAATGTATTAAATGTTCCATAACTAAATTCTTTAATATTATGGAGTCTATTTACTTCTGTCATGTCTGTGTACTTGTATAGAGTATGCACAATGAGAATGTGAGTACGTGAATAAAGTATGTACAATGAGAATGTGATTATGTGAATAAAGTATGTACAATGAGAACGTGAGTACGTGAATAAAGTATGTACAATGAGAATGTGAGTTGTGTGTATAAAGTATGTACAATGAGAATGTAAGTTCATGTATAAAGTATGTCCAGTTAGAATGTGAGTACTTGTATAAAGTATGTGTAATTAGAATGTGAGTATGTGTATAAAGAATGTACAATTAGAATGTTAGTACGTGTATAAAGTATGTACAATTATAATGTGAGTACGTGTATAAAGTATGTACAATTATAATGTGAGTACGTGTATAAAGTATGTTAAATTACAAATGGCAGTACATGTATAAAGTATGTTCAGTTAGAATGTGAGTATGTGTATAAAGTATGTACAATTATAATGTGAGTACGTGTACGAAGTATGTTCAATTATAATGCGAGTACATTTATAAAGTATGTACAATGGTAATGAGAGTATGTGTATATAGTATGTACAATTAGAATGTGAGTGTGTGTAAAATGTATGTACAATTAGAATAAGTACATGCATAAAGTATTACAATTAGAATATGAGTACGTGTCTAAAATATGTGCAGTTAGAATGTGAGTACTTGTATTGGTGAACATCCAAATCCAGATTCGGATTCGACAATTATTTCATTTTTTAACGATTCTTCACCATTGATAGATGGGGCAAAAATGATATTGCATGATATCTCAAAAAGTTGTGGACGGATTCGGATGAAAATTGGTGGACTTGTTTGGTGTGTTACAAGGACAAATTGTTTTGATTTTCATAAAGATCCAAATCCGGATAACGATAATTTTTAAGTGATTCTTCATCATTGAGAGATGGGGCTAAACCTATGCATAGCACGATATCTCATAAAGTTGCGGACGGATTCAATTAAAACTTGGTGGACAGGTTGGGTGAGTGACAAGGACGAATTCCTTCGATTTTGGTGAATATCTGAATCTGGATCTGGATATGAGAGTTATTTGAATTTTTATTGTGATTCTTCATCATTGAGAAATAGGGCCAACAACGATATATAGCATGATATTTACCCCTGCCACCGAAGGTGAAAGAGGTTATGTTTTTACCCCTCTCTGTCTGTCTGCCTTTGTGCAGGATAGCTCCAAAAGTTAGGGACGGATCTGGATGAAATTTGGTGGGCAGATTGTGTGTGTGCAAGGACAAGTTGATGTAATTTTGGTGATCTGAATCCGGATCTGGATCCAATAAGTTTTTTTTTAATGTTTCTTCATCATTGAGAGATAGGGCTAAACCTATGCATAGCACAATATCTCAAAAAGTTGTGGACGGATTCAGTTGAAACTTAGTGGACAGGTTGGGTGTGTGACAAGGACGAATTCTTTCGATTTAGTTGAAGATTTGAATCCGGATCTGAATGCGAGAATTATTTAATTTTTTAAGTGATTTTTCCCCATTGAGAGATAGGGCCAAAAACAACATATAGCATGAAATTTCAAAAATGTATTGGGCCCAATATGTTCTTGTGGATCAGGCGTTGCAGGGTGGAGGTATGCGCTCTCCCATGTGTCCTTCTACTTTCACTCTGTTTTCAATGTCTTAGTTATATTTCGTTAACCTAATCTGATGATAAATGCTCTATCGTGGCAAACCAATATGAAAGCTTGGAAATCAGAACAAAAACAAGTTTCAACTCATTAAGAAAGCGACTTGCTTTGTTTTACTTCTTGAAGGAATGTTCATGCATCCTATTTTTCACATTGGTAATACATATTGCATTGCAAGTCGTCCCTTCCTTTCAGCCTTTTGGCATTGCTTTTTTCGCAATTTGTCCTGAACTGACCACATTTATGAAAGTTGGTTTAAAAGGCTAGAAATCTTATGAGTCTAATTCTCTGGAATGCCAAGTCCTTTTCATTCCATAGCTCCTTCTGGTATTTCAGCCCTTTGCTCACAGTTCCATGGTGTATGGTTTACTCAACATTGGCAAAGGCCCTTGCATCTCTTTTGGCCGTCCATTAGTACTTGGGGGTCCATGACACAGTAAGTACTATCCACATTCCATGCCAGGTGGTAAAAATGTTTGGCCTGTTTCAAAGTCATCACAAGCTATTTCACAACTTTGTTATATGACTTATTTTATGCATCGACTTCAACTTAAAGTAATTGAAATGAATTTGCTGATCATGCATGCCATTGAACAGCTTCCAGCTTTGGGTGCCTTTCTGGTTTTGAATGCAGTCATACCACTTTATGATTTGGAATCCAATTAGCACTTGCTTTTTGTAAAGCAAGCATTTAATATAAGAGATATACACCTGTCGAGTACATGATCCTACATGCTCACACCAGTGACTTACTAAGTTGAAGAAGATGATTATATGACTGTCATTTCTCTCACTTTCACTAGCATGGTCTTGATTTTGTGTTCATGTTCCCATTCTCCTCACATATAGATGTTTAATCTCCCGTTGTTTTCAATATCACATATATAAAACATTCACCTGTATAAATCTGGCTGCAAGTCATTTGATGCGGTTCTGATGTGATGAATCTGATATGGTTGGTGCTGCGATGCTGATTGCTGAGGCCTTTTGAGTCAATAGACCACATTATAGGATTGAATTGGATTGTATTGCTCAAAACAATTAGCAAAACACAATATTATCAGTGTTGTTTGCTCATTTGACTAACATGTTTTGCAGCAATTAGTAATTACCAAACAAAAGTGAAGTGAACCAATGATTATTTACCGATTTGAAGTTTGCCTAACAGAGTCCAATTAAGATTTGCTCAGTACAAGGGTTTATCAATTAAGGGAATGACATGACAGAATTCATGCATTAGTAACATCTCCAGTAATTCTTTTCAGAAAAGTTGGCCTCTTTATTGCCATGCAGAGATAACAGAAATACACACAAAAGTAGAGGATAAATGGCGTTTTTGAGGCAGCCATTCAAATGAATGGGGGAAAAGGGAAAAACTTTCTAACTTAAGCTCCAAAAGCCCAAAATAGGAGACTCATTTATCCCCTTCCCTCTCATACAAGCAAAAGCCCAAAATAGGAGAGTCATTTATCCCCTTCCCTCCCATACAAGCAAATGTAAAATTGAGACTGACTCAAGCCCCAAAAGGCCAAAATAGGAGACGTGATCCCTCCCCCTCCATACAGCAATGGAAAATTGAGACTGATTTTCTCCCCTCCCATACCAGCAAATGTAAAATTGAAGACTGACTCAAGCCCAAAAGCCCAAAATAGGAGACTGATTTCCCCCTCCCACACAAGCAAATGTAAAATTGAGACTGATTTTCTCCCCCTCCCATACAAGCAAATGTAAAATTGAGACTGGACTCAAGCCCCAAAAGCCCAAATAGAGACTGATTTCCTCCCCTCCCATACAAGCAAATGGAAAATTGAGACTGATTTTCTCCCCCCCCATACAAGCAAATGTAAAATTGAGACTGACTCAAGCCCCAAAAGCCCAAAATAGGAGATTGATTCTCTCCCCCTCCCACACAAAGCAAATGTAAAATTGAGACTTACTGATTAAAGAGCACTTCTTTCCTTTCATATTTTCATTCCACTAAAAGAGCGAACCAATGAATATTTGTCCATGTTCGACTTTGGGGAATAACTTGATTTTCCGATTACATTCATCACCATCGAGTATATTCACAAAGATTACTTTGGAACTTAGTTCTTGGTTTATATGTCTT
>CM068954.1:38215858-38231439 GCA_035128595.1 Eptatretus atami | reverse complement strand
TTCTGTTAGTTGCAAATTAAACATTGAAACAGAAAAAAAATGAAATTTGTTTTATTTTCTCTGCTGTGTGAAAATTGTCATTTTACTCAAAACACTCCAAATGAATTTATAGCGTTTTGGAAAAGAACTCTTCATATATATATATTGTTACGGCTGTGGAAATTCGCATTACACCATAAAGGTCCCGGTAGGTGAGATATATTTCTTAAGTACATGTGTAGTTAGCCCAAACCCGTTGTATAGAGGGAATTAATGTGATTCATTCGGGCTGCGATCCTTTGAGTTAGGCGTTTTTCTGTTCTACCTTTGTTTGAACCAACACTACAACAACCACAACGCCAGCAGCCACAACCTACCTTCACCACTCGCTACGCAAACGTCACATCACCGCCATTCCAAACAGCGCCATGGCCATCGGACACCGCCGAAAACCCTCCACCACCTTCTCCTACGGCCATTCCCGCACCACCTGTGGGCACCGAGCGTCGGGCTATCTTCAGCGATACACGCGAGCCGCGAGTGCAGATGGCGGGTTTTCCGAGGAGAATTCGGATCAGGAATGCTACACGCCCACATCTGATCCATCCAATTAGGAAGCGCGGGCGGCTTGGCCCCGCCTCCAGACGCGCCTGACGAAAATCGGCATATGCAAATTTGAGGATCAGGAATGATACACGCCCCTTTTCTCCGTCCAATCGGCGAGCGTGGCTCCGCCCCTGAGGTCGTTGGATCCGAGAATTTGCATATGGTGGGTTCCTGAAGCCGATAAAAAGACGAGCGCAGTGAGTCGAGCAGATCGGTGGGGCAGAGTCGGGAGACGGAGCTCGGGCAGTGTCGGTGGGCAGTGAGTCGAGCAGTATCAGTGGGCAGAGTCGGGAGACGGAGCTCGAAGCAGAAGTGGGGCAGACGGCTACGGGGCGAACGGCTGCGGAGGGCGATCGGCTGAGGAGGACCTGGAGGCTCGGTGCCGGGATGAGGAGGTCGGCGACGAGGTCGCGTTGAGTCGCGCGTCGCAGGACTCGAGCAAGCCAGCCATACTCCCTCCCCAGAGCATCAACAATTCCCCCTTTCCCCCGCGCTGAGAGAGTGCGACAAGGGGCCCCGTTCCCACTTTACTCAAGCAGGTGCCAACGAAACTGGGGGCACCGCGTGCAGCGACATTTTGCGGCTCGCCACGAGGGCGCGGGTAGGACCCTTCGGTCTCGTGGACCTGGCCGCTCATCCAGGTCCGACCGCATTACCACGGGCCAGTCTGACTCCCTTGCCTTTGAGGGGGTCTTTTCTTTGCTTAGGTGTGAATGCGTGTTGTGGCGCCGTGTCTTGTTAGGTAGAAACTGTATAAGTGTTGCCGAGTGTTCGCGTTTAGTCGGTCGTAGCTCTGCGTTGCTTGCATTATTGTTTTGTTCTATGTGATATATGTGCATTTGCTAATTGTGGCTATAAATACGTGCTATATGTGTGCTCCGCGTGCCGCGGAATAAATGTGCATTGGTGTAACTGTTTTCCCGTTTCGCTTCGTCTTTTCTTTAATTGAACCTCCATCTTGCTTCACGTAAAAGGGTTCGTAGTGGGCTGGATACGCCGATAATTAATCAGGAACCGTCGAGGCCGACGATAACACCGCTCGGTTATCCCGATAGCAAGGAACGGACCGCTAAGCGGTCCGTGTCCGAAGTCGACCTGCGGCGAGGTGCGATCGCCCGGTTTACCATCCGCGTGGGTACTTAGGTAGGTCGAGTTTGGCGAACAACCCTATCCCACGCGGGTGGCCGATTGGCACGATTGTGGTGAGGTCGGAAGGCCCACCCGTGACTGGCTCCGGGCATAGTTCCCGGAGGTCACGACTGAATTGTCCGTCCGGTGGCGAGGCGGTCGCGGTTCGAGTCGCGTGGCCGATCGCACGCCGACGGGCGCGAATTCGCAACACTGGTGTACAGGAGTGTGATTCAAATCCCTCCCGTCTCCAAGCTAAATTCATAGGGAATCGGTCCAGGGGTGAGAGGAGCACCCCCGATTCCCTCTAAATTACGAGCGAGCTAAATTAATCCCTTACGTGGAATAAGATGGCGTCTCAAGGCGAGCGGGTGCCGGGGGTAATAGAAATGAGTATGTGTTAAGAATCCATGGCCCAGGATGTCGACCCCGAGCAGGACATTGGTGTACAGGAACAATTCCCCCCCAGACGAGCCCAGAGCTCGAATTGGGCGCAGTGGCTGGGGTGGCGGCGAACGCCCCCACGTGCGAATTCGCCCACGGATCGGCGATGGAAATGTTTGAGGCATTGATGAGAAAAATGGATACAAAAATGGATGAAATGAAAAACGAAATGAAAAACGAAATAAAAGGAGTGAACAAGCAGATGGAAACAAACACAAACGAAATGAACGGCAAAATGGATGGAATGAACGAAAAAATGGATGGAAACGCACTCAAAATGGAAGGAATGAATAACGAATTGAACGAAAAAAATGGATGAAACGCACTCAAAATGGAAACAAACAAAAACGAAATGAAGGAAGAAATGCGGGGTGAAACGCAGCAAATAGCCGGAGCCTGCAGGCGGGCATGAAGGCAACAACAGCGAAGTGCGTAATGGCGACGCCACGTGTGGGAGCGAACGAGCTGGAGGGGGTGCAACGGTTGTCAGGCCCGCGGTGAAGGCGGGTGAGAAAAAAATAATTCGGGAGACGTGTTGGGCGAGAAGTGTGGAGTGACGGAAAAAGTGACGGTAACCGAGAGGGAAAAATTAATTGGGTGACGGAACGTGCACGAAGGAAATAAAAATAGTGGAGTGTGAGAAAGACTTCAAGACATATGAAGAGAGTTGAAGCGGGGACGGGAGGTAAAAACGGAGACAGAGGAACTGGAGAAGACTGATAGACAAACACAAGGGCAAGATGGAAGAACAGTTAGAAGCCAAAGCAAGGTCGGAGTGTGCGGAGTGAGAAAAGAATTGGAGAAGAAACTGAGTTACAGAAACACCAGAACGAAGAGACGGAATTACAAAACGAGTTGAGGATGGTGAGAGAGGAAAGAACGAGAACGAGAATGAAACGTTAAGGAACCACGTTGTACAGATCGAACAGCTGGAAGCAAAGGCCAGATTAAAGAATGAGATGCAAGAAAGAGTAATGATGGAAGAACGAATGAGACAGAAGAAGGAAATCGATCAATGGAAGGAAACCACGAGATTGCAGAATGAGGACAAGAAAGAGTCCTGAAAGAACAAGGATTACGACAGGAGAACGAAGTCAGTCAGTTGAAAGAAATAACGAGATTACAGAATGAGGAACAAGAAAGACAGTGGAATAGGAAATACAAAGAAACAAGAATAGACAGGAGAAAGAAATCTGTCAGTTGAAAGAAAAACGAGATTGCAGAACGAGGAACAAGAAAGACAGTGGAATAGGAAATACAAAGAACAAGGAATGAGACAGAGGAAAGAAAATCTGTCAGTTGAAAGAAATAACGAGATTGCAGAACGAGGAACAAGAAAGACAGTGGAATAAAAAACTGAAAGAGTATGAATTTGAAATTGAACGACAAAAGGAAAAAATAAGTTGGAATACGAGAGAGAGTTGAAGGAGCAACGAATGAAGCAGGAAGGAGAAATCAGAAGATTGAAGGACACAACGAGATTGGAGAGGGAAGAACGAGAGAAAAAGGGATAGAAAACAAAGGAACATGAAGCTG
Source organism: Eptatretus atami (assembly GCA_035128595.1). NCBI lineage: Eukaryota > Metazoa > Chordata > Myxini > Myxiniformes > Myxinidae > Eptatretus > Eptatretus atami. The sequence goes on along the minus strand of CM068954.1, from coordinate 38,227,746 downwards.
AGTTGGCCAATGGAAAGAAAAGGCGAGGCTGGAGTGCGAAGAGTAGACAAAGACAGCGAATGAAACACAAAAAGGAAATTAACCACATAAAGAAAATCATGAAACTGCAGAAGGAAAGACAGGAGAAGAACAAGGAAGAGTAATGAGACCACAGCAACTGAAACACAAAAAGGAGATTAACCAAATGAAGCAAACAACGAACTGGAGAAGAAGGGCAGGAGAAGAAACAAGGAAGAGTAATGAGACAGCAGCAACTGAAACACAAAAAGGAGATTAACCAAATGAAGCAAACAACGAAACTGGAGAAGGAAGGCAGAGAAGAAACAAGGAAGAGTAGTGAGACAGCAGCAAATGAAACACAAAAAGGAGATTAACCAAATGAAGCAAACAACGAAACTGGAGAAGGAAGGACAGCAGAGGAAACAAAGGAAGGGTAATGAAGAGAACAGCGAATGAAGCACAGAAAGGAAATGGGCCAATTGAAAGAAACGATGAGATTGGAAAGTGAGGAGCATGAGGAAGAGTGGGAGAGAAAACAAAAAACTATACGAGTTTGAAATTAATGAACTGAAGGAGGAGTAAATGAAATCCAGAGTGATGGAAAACTCCAGAAGAAACAGAAACTAATAAATGTATAGAGACGCGGGAGACAGAAAAAAATAGAGGAGAGACTGCATGATAAAGACGGGGTTAAAGGAACAGAACACACACACACAGAGGTAGTGGAGGATAATGGGGGTGAGCTCGCGGAGCGTGTGGAGACCCGGTGTGAGCAGCTGGACGGCCTCCTCCAGGAACGAGGGAGGGAGTATGCCCCCTTGAGGCGAATCACGACCAGGTGGTTCTGGTCGTGCCAAGCGGAGTTGAAGGGACGAGTGCTGTGGATGGGTGCACGTGCAGCTTGGGGGTATAGAGGCCCGGAACCCTTGTGGGACACAAATCCCCGGTGGTTGCCCGGTGTGTGTGGTGCAAGGTGTGAGTGGCGCCCCGTGGTGTGGATGCAACCCCAGTGTGAGTGCGACCCCGTGGGTGTTGAGGGTGGGTGTGGGGGCATGTGTGCCGGAGTGCGTGCTTCCCAGCGTGCCGTGTGTGAGAAGGGGCACCGCAGGTGGATGAGGCACCGTGTGTGGAGGGAGCCACGGGTGCGGGTGAAAGACCACGGGTGGGTGGACGGCGTGTGGCGCCAGAAACGGCACGCGTGTGCGAAGCACGGGTGTGGGAGTGCGGTATGTGAGGGAGACAGTGTGTGTGAGGTCTCTGTATGTAAGGGAGATGTGTCGGCAGTGCTGAGCATGCAGCCGCGTCCGGTGTGAATGTGAGTGTGTTGGAGTGGAGTCTGTGCGTCGTGGCACGCAGGTGTGCGTGGGTGGAACGGAGACGACGGCGACAGAGGGACAGAGGCCGGGTAGCGCGCGTAGCTGTTGTGGGAGCCGGGGTTCGCCAGCGGCGAGCGCGAGGTCCGTGCTGTGCAGCGCACGAGACCCCCACGTGCTCGCTTGCGGGAGTGAAGCCCGTCCGGGAACGCCAGCGGTGGATTTGCCGATCCCGCGGACGGACAAAGTCTAGGCAGGTAAACGGATTTGGACCGGATGGGTTCTCCACGCGAGCTTGTGTTAAGCTCCAACGGGCAGAGCACATGTGTTCGCGTGGGGAGCCCCTCGGAGTGCGAGGGTGTTTTTGGGGTGCGCAGGGTGACGTCATGGCTGCACGTGGGGTTGGAATCCGGCAGGAGGGTGAATCCCTGCCGGATGGTACCGTCCAAGAGGGACGAGGTACGCGTGCAGCTGCATGACGTCACGGGCAAGGTGCAAAGTGCGCGAGCTGTGAGTTGCCGTGCTGGTGCTGCGCATAATTGGAAATACAAAATTAACGGAAGCAAGCCTCGCTTTCGGGTGAACAGGATTCCCTGGGCAAGGGGTGAAAGACCCCTTACCAGGGCACAGGATGGACACTAGCTAGGGGAAGGGTTAGTGTTAGCTAGACCGGCTTCATGGGGCAGGGGTAAGTCCTCATGGGGCCCGTGAATGGATTAGTTAGAGGGATTGTAGTCAGATTTAAGATGGGAAATAATTTTTAAGGGATTTGGAGACAGTACAGACTGTGTGTAGAGGGACGTAGTTTAGCTACGAGTGTTAAAGGAACGTGCTATAGTGTAAGGGATGACGTGGGAGCACGAGATAGTTAGGGAGGTATTAGAAGGATGCAGGATTCAGCGGTGTGTGTTGAAGAGTTGGTAAGTTGTGAGGTGAGTACATGTTGAGTGAGTGAGCCAGTGGGTCTGTGTGAGGGGAGCGAATGTGGAATGCATGGTGCGATGAGTGATTGGGGGAGGAGTGACTCCCGCCCAAGGACCCCGGGTCAGGTGTAGAGTGAGTTAGCTGGGTTAGTTAAATTGAAAAATGGAGGTCGTTTTGCTGTTGGTGGGAGTGTAGGCTCGAAACCTGTTTTGAGGGTGCAGGAGCCCTGTTGACGGCTGGGAGCGTGGCTGCGAACGGTGAATATCGCTGAGTGGGTACCCCGGCACCGGGCTAGTCGGCCGTGTAGGCCAAGGCCCATGGGGCCGGGTTAGCGTAGTGGGCACGGGTGCGCCCGCGTTGCTGCGGGGGCCGTAGCGCCGTTAGCGCGTGGCAGTGTCGTGGGCACGGGTGACCCTCGGAAAGGGGCCCGGGGCGCCAGCCTGCCACGTGTGCGTTTCAGGGAGTTGCCATGGGGCACTCCCCGTGTTTAGAGCTGGTAGGCTCGGAGGCAGTGTAGTGCCCGGGGTGCCATCGTAGGGATTCGGCAGAGGGTCGTGCCGTGCGCAAAGGAGCCACGCGTCCAGCCATGAGACCGTGCAAGGCGACGAGGGAAAATTCGAGGCGAGGCCCGAAACTGTAAGCGACCAACACAGGCGACGGGAATCTGGGTTGTTAGAACCAATAGTGTAAGCGCGAGGCGCTTGTTTGGAAGCCCCGGGTAGTTTAAAGGTTAATGGATAGGTAGATTAGGAAGTGTACCCTCGCCACATCCATCCCTTCGCTCTCGTTGTGGGCCGCTGGACCCACTTTGGTTAGATCGCTGAGATCTGGGAGGCCATCCTGAGGCTCGAGTTGGGCCTCGACACAGGACGCTAGCTCTCCCTTATTCCCTCCGGAAGGGAACGTAGGGTTGGGAGTAGGCTAGGTGACAGAATAGGTTAGCCGAACAGGACGATAAGGGGTTAGGGGACGATTATAGTGGGAAAGGGGTAACATAAAAAACAACACAAAAAAAATAAGTGTGGCTAAATGTGGGTTTTTACAAATTAAGGGGTGGGTATGTACAGTGACAGGCAAAGGCAATAGGGGGTGGGGAGACCGTAGGTAGGTCTGAGCCCGCCTCTCGAGTGGCCAGCACCACCGCACTCCCTCCACCAACCTCACTGCACGCAAGGAGGCCGGCCAACCTCATCGGCTGGCTGTTTGCTGCAAGGCCTGTGGCGGCCAACTTCATCGGCTGGTTGTTTTCTGCAAGGCCTGTGCGGCCGGATCGTCTGCTGTGTTTTGCTGCAAGGCCTGTGCCGGCCGGATCGTCCGACGGCTGTTTTTACTGCAAGGCGCTGTGCCGCCAGTTCGTCTGCCGGCTGTGTTTGCCTGCAACGGCCTTTTCTGCAGGCTATGTTGCCTTTACCTTTGCCATGTCATGCCCACTGCCCCTGTTCACCAGCCCCGTTCAATTTTGCTTTGCACCCCCTGTTCATTTCCATGCGCGCCAAGATCCGCAAGCAACAGTTTGCAAGCTGCAGGAACTGTCCTGTTGGCAGCTGCAACACGGCCTGCAGTGGCGGCCGTGCACCGGTTTCTGTTACTCTTACCTTTTTCCTGCAGAGTTCATTGATCCTGGGCCATGGTTTAGTGTAAAATTTGTAAGTTAAGTGTTAAGTTGTATTGTAAATATGAGTGCGCGCCCCGGCATGTCTGTCTAGCGCGGCAATTTTATTTAAGTCGTCCGTGTGAGTGAGTTTGTTTAGTTAGTTACTAGCCCTCAGGTTATTTATTTTGGGACACGAATACCATGAATGTCGCACTCAGGATCCGTAGGTAAAACGTACTAGGGGAGAACTACACATGATGGCACGCGATAATTGACGACTCGGGACGAGTCTGTAAAAAGGGGAGGGGGTAGTGTTACGGCTGTGGAAATTCGCATTACACCATAAAGGTCCCGTAGGTGAGATATATTTCTTAGTACAGTGTAGTTAGCCCAAACCCGTTGTATAGGGAATTAATGTGATTCATTCGGGCTGCGATCCTTTGAGTTAGGCGTTTTTCTGTTCTACCTTTGTTTTGAACCAACCACTACAACAACAACAACGCCAGCAGCCACAACCTACCTTCACCACTCGCTACCGCAAACCTCACATCACCGCCATTCCAAACAGCGCCATGGCCATCGGACACCGCCGAAAACCCTCCACCACCTTCTCCTACGGCCATTCCCGCACCACCTGTGGGCACCGAGCGTCGGGCTATCTTCAGCGATACACGCGAGCCGCGAGTGCAGATGGCGGGTTTTCCGAGGAGAATTCGGATCAGGAATGCTACACGCCCACATCTGATCCATCCAATTAGGAAGCGCGGGGCGGCTTGGCCCCGCCTCCAGACGCGCCTGACGAAAATCGGCATATGCAAATTTGAGGATCAGGAATGATACACGCCCCTTTTTCTCCGTCCAATCGGGGAGCGTGGCTCCGCCCCTGAGGTCGTTGGATCCTAGAAATTGCATATGGTGGGTTCCTGAAGCCGATAAAAAGAGCGAGCGCAGTGAGTCGAGCAGATCGGTGGGCAGAGTCGGAGACGGAGCTCGGGCAGTGTCGGTGGGGCAGTGAGTCGAGCAGTATCGGTGGGCAGAGTCGGGAGACGGAGCTCGAAGCAGAAGTGGGGCAGACGGCTACGGGGCGAACGGCTGCGGAGCGATCGGCTGAGGAGGACCTGGAGGCTCGGGTCCGGGACGCAGGAGGTCGGCGACGAGGTCGCGTTGAGTCGCGCGTCGCGGGACTCGAGCAAGCCAGCCTACTCCCTCCCAGAGCATCAACAATTCCCCCTTTCCCCCTGCAGAGAGTGCGACAAGGGGCCCCGTTCCCACTTTACTCCAAGCAGGTGCCAACGAAACTGGGGCACCGCCGTGCAGCGACATTTTGCGGCTCGCCACGAGGGCGCGGGGGTAGGACCCTTCGGTCTCGTGGACCTGGCCGCTCATCAGGTTCCACGCGCATTAGGCCCACGGCCCAGTCTGACTCCCTTGCCTTTGAGGGGGTCTTTTCTTTGCTTAGGTGTGAATGCGTGTGTGGCGCCGTGTCTTGTAAGGTAGAAACTGTATAAGTGGTGCGCGAGTGTTCGCGGTTAGTCGGTCGTAGCTCTGCGTTGCTTGCATTATTGTTTTTTCTAGTTGTAATATGTGCATTTGCTAATATGTGGCTGTAAATACGTGCTATATGTGTGGCTCGCGTGCCGCGAATAAATGTGCATTGTGTGAACTGTTTTCCCGTTTCGCTTCGTCTTTTCTTAATTGAACCTCCATCTTGCTTCACGTAAAAGGTTCGTAGTGGGCTGGATACGCCCGATAATTAATCAGGAGACCGTCGAGGCCGACGATAACACCGCTCGTTATCCCGATAGCAAGGAACGGACCGCTTAAGCGGTCCGTGTCGAAGTCGACCTGCGGCGAGGTGCGATCGCGCCGGTTTACCATCCTTGTGGGTACTTAGGTAGGCGAGTTTGCGAACAACCCTATCCAACGCGGTGCCGATTGGCACGATTGTGTGAGGTCGAAAGGCCCACCCGTGACTGCTCCGGGCGATAGTTCCCGGAGGTCACGACTGAATTTTCCGTCCGGTGGGCGACGTTGCCGCGATCCGAGTTACGTGGCCGTCCGCCACGCCGACGGGCGCGAATTCGCAACAATATATATAAATATATATATATATATATATATATATATGTATATACTGTATACATATACGGTATATTATATTATATATATTATATATACATATACTGTATATTATATATATATTACATATTATATATACATAAATCGTCCAAGAAAATCATCTTTTTTTTGTATATATATATATATATATACTATATATTATAGTGAGTAGTAGTATATAGTATATATAGTATATATTATATATATGAGTAGTAGTATGATAGTTATATATGGTGAATATAACTCATTGTGATGTTTGCAAAAAGGACTACAAATATTACAACAAACACTTACAATCATGCAAACACACTCAATATATTTCAACTAATCCAACCAGTGGAGCAAGAAAAACAACATTGTGATATATGCTCAAAGGACTTGTTAAAATGTAGTTATAAGAGATGTCTTCAATCATGCTAACACAAAAAAACTCAGAAGATGCAGGACGTTTTGTTGTTGAAAAAAACTGATGAGGCATTTAACAATCATATAAAAATAAGAATTTTGAGGTTTAAAGAGCTCGGACCAAAATCGTTCGCTGAAGCAATTGTGAAAGTTAGTTCAGCTGTTGAAACTTTAATTAACAAGAGCCTGAGGGAATTTAATACCATTAAATTATATATGGGAGTAAAAACATATTTGACAAAGAAGACAATGAAAGAAACGAGTTGAAAGAAGAAACACCTTGTATGAAAACAAATCCTCATTTCAATTTTTCAGTTCAAGGTTTCCAAGATTGTCATGTTTATGATAAACTTCACAGGTATGAAATAGATGTTGATGACAACACAGAAGGAAGTGGATTTAACATTGAGAAAATCATTTTCTTAGACATATACATCTTGAAATTGGATCCTCTTTAAGCTTCTTCCTATATTGATTTCCCAAAAGTAATAAAACTTTAAAAAGCAGTTGTTAATGTTCAAAACAATGACAACAAATGCTTCTTCTGGGCTGTTCTTGCTCACTTACACCCCCCACAATGGAAACCAGAACGAATATGGAATTATAAAAAAAATATGAAAATACTTTCAATGTTAAAGGATTAGAATTTCCAATGAAGTTAAAGGATATCTCTAACCTTGAGAAAATGAACAATCTCTCTATTATTGTGTACGGACTAACAGATACAAACAAAGTTCAAATATTAAAACTTCCAAATAACTATAAAAAGGATGAAACGCACATTGTCCTTCTGTACTATAGTTCGGAGTAAAATTCACATTATGCTGACATCAAAAATTTATCAAGATTGACTATTTCTAAAGCATACAATCGAACTAATAAGACATATCACTGTAAGCGATGTCTCAACTTCTTTCACAGAAAATAAATATTAGAACAACATTCAATATATTGCTCAAACCATAAATCAACTGTAATCAGTATGCCAAAGGTGGGTTCAGTGGGAGATTTCAAAGATATATGTAAATCAATTTAGCATCCATTTGTGATATATGCCAGCTTTGAAAGCATTCTCAAAAAGAAAGACACTACTTCTCCAAATCCAAATCAATCCTACACCAAACCATATCAAAAGCATACTCTTTGTGGGTTCTGTTATTATATCAAATCATCTGTTGGAGACCATATGATACATTAGAAATGTACAGAGGAGAAGATATCCCTCAAGAGTTTGCAAAACGATTACAAAACGATTGTATTCAACTAACAGCAGTAATGCAAAAAACTTATAAAACAATGATATTTACACAAGATGAGGAAGAAGAGTTTAAGAACTCCAACATTTGTTATCTTTGTCAAGATGTAATTTGGAAAGAACCAAAATTCGGAAAAAACGAAAATAATTTAACATTAAAAATCTCAGTGAATATCATGACTTGTATCTTAACACTGATGTTTTGTTATTAGCCGATGTATTTGAAGCATTCAGAAATCTCTGTCAGAATATGAATTTGTATGGATTTGACCATGCTCATTATTATACAGCTCCTAGTATATTCTGAAGCAACCAATAAATGTCTCTGATTATGATGTTTCGAAAGATAGTTCTTATTTGATGTATTATGATGATAACAATCTCTATGGATGGGCAATGTCTCAAGCTCTACCATATAGAGGCTTCAAATGGGTACAGAAGAAGAATTATGAACGAGTATTAAAAAATATAATTATCTCTACCCAGAAAAAATTGGATGAAGCAAAAATCGGATATTACTTTGAAGTTAATTTAATATATCCTGAAGAACTCCGCAATGCTCACAAAGACTTACCATATGCTCCTGATAAAGAAAAACCAAGAAAACAATGGCTCAGTAATTATCAACAATCATTTCTTACTTGCTCTTCTTGAGCATGTACACCAATAGAAAAGCTTTCAACTACATTATAGGATAAAGACAATTATGTATTTTACCAAGAAACCTGAGGCAATATCTATCAGCTGGATTGAGAATAAAGAAAATTCAGAGTTCTAAAGTTTAATCAGTCATTGGTTAAAAAAACATATCAACTCCAATACTCAGATGCGAACAATTGCTGAGACCAACTTTGAGAAAGACTTGAAAATGTAAGAAACAGACAAAATATAAGACTTACTACATCTTGGAAACAAGCATCTCAATGAATTAATAGACCCAACTTTAAATGAATGGAGACATTATTTGAGAACTTTTGTGCTATTCATATGGAGAAGGAAAGCAGTGTGATGGATAAACTTATTTATGAAGGAACATCAGTTCTTGACTTGTCCAAGTTGTTGATGTATGACTATTTCTACAACAGCTTAAAGAAGAACTATAATGAAAGAGTTATTCTACTTTACATGGATACAGACAGTTTTATATTGGATATGATGACAGAAAATGTTTATGAGGATATGATGCAAGACATCAACATTTATGACACAAGCAACCATGAAAAAGATAATCGACTATTTTCTACAAAAAAAAAAAAAGTAATTGGAAATTTTAAAGACGAGTTGGGGGGGGGGGTGAGTGGCAGATAATGAGTGAATTGGTAGGCTTAAGAGCAAAGTCTTTTGCTTTCAGGTATAGTGGTTCTAAAAGTGATAAAAAGGTGAAAGGGATAAAGAAGAATGTAATCAAAGACACTATAAATTTCAAGCATAATTATGATTGTTTAGTTTTAAAGAAATAAGAGTAGAGGTAGATGAATAGCATTAGAAGTTATAACCATCAGATATATTCAGAGCAAATAAATTAAAAAGCATTGGGAGCATTTGATGATAAGAGATATGTATTGGAGAATGGAATTAATATTTTATCACATGGGTACAAGTGTTAATACAGAATTTACAATACAAGTTTTTTCCCTTAATAAATGAGCCATTACATGTCTGAAGGTTTTAATGCATTTGTTGGTGAGGAACTTGGTCCAAAAGACAGCTATGATACTGATAGTTTATGTTCAAATGGTAGTTATGAAAGTAGTTTTATAGATTATGAAGATGCTGATAATAGTAAATACCCTGATGATATAAATAATGATGATGAAGATGGTGAAGCATAAAAATAAGCTGATTTGAAAATATGATTTATTAGAGGATTAAATTATTTTAAAAGAAAAGATATGATATAAATTAACAACATGCTAAATCCAAGTGATATACAAGATCCTAAAACTATGTTTTGAGGAATTCAAAGGAGACTGCTGAGTCAAATCAATTTGTGCATTGTCCAATGTGCTCACGGATGGGACTAAACACAGAGTTAGAAGCCTAGAAACAGTGTATATTCTGTGATTATATTCTCATTACTCACCTCAAAAAAATATGAAGAATCATAATAATTTCAAAATTTCACCCAAAATGAATTACTTTACAAGATTGATAAGAGAAATGAATATAAAGTATGAGGGTGATAATGCACCTTCCTAACAATGGAAGAGATTGATAAAATTAGGTTGATGTTCCACATATTAATGATATATATTATTCATGACTGTCATTTTAGGGAAGACATCAACACAAGATATTATGTGAATAAAATAATGGATATTTATTGGACTCTTGATTGATGAAGAATTAACATGAAAAATGCATGTAGTTACTTTATGCAAATCCATTTGTCAAAGTATTGGCATCATAAATAAATTGAAATATTATTTTCCTAAATTACCTCTTCTTATACTATATTCCACCTTGATAGTGTCTCGACTGAATTACGGCATAATTATTTGGGGCTACTCCTTAAAGTTTACAGCTGGCCAAAATAATGGTGTTACAAAAAATAGTTATGAGAATTATTTGCAGTTGAAGGTTCACAATAATCTCTTTTTTATGATATAGTAGAGATAAATGGGGTTTCTGGACTCCCATTCATATGAATGGGGGAAAAGGAAAAACTTCTGACTCAAGCCCCAAAATCCCAAAATAGGAGACTGATTTTCTCCCCGTCCCATACAAGCAAATGTAAAATTGAGACTTGATTAAAGCACTTCTTCTCTTTCATATTTTCATTCCACTCAAAGAGCGAACCAACAAATATTTGTCCATGTTCTACTTTAGCGAATAAATTAATTTTGCTATTACATTCATCACCATCGAGTATATTCACAAAGATTACTTTGGAACTTGGTTCTTGGTTTTATGTCTTTGTTGAGCAGAAATGAAATGATAAACTTCTCTTAATACTCTTGTTTGAGCATATTTTGGTTCCACTCATGTACATTAAACTTTATATAGTTATAAAAATTGTTAAAATCAAACTCAAACATGAATACTTTACACACATTCTGTAAGCTGTCTGAGTGCAGCTGAAAACAGGAAGCTTGGGAAAATTTCAAGAATTACTGAGCTGTTGAAAAACAGGAAAGAGAACAATGAGGCAAGTCTAGGCAAAGATCCAACTTGACTTCCTCCAACATGGTTTTATAAGCCAGGCATTTCTCTCGGTTGAAAATCTCTTCTGTTTGACGGTTTTTCATTTTTCTCATCTTGATCCAATGGTAAATGACTGAGACATGAACTATCTTTCATCTGACGAAGAAGATAACCCATCACAATATTGGTAAGTTTGTGTGTTTGTGTGTGTATTGTAAAGTCTGGCTTCCTCTACGAATGATGGTGAAGCAATTGATTATTAATTAAATCATGACACGACTAATAAATTATTGGGTTTTTTTCAAACAGGTTGTCCGCAATAACAATGTTGTTGATAACTGATGTTGAAAATGAAACCAATGAATATCATGAAGAATTTCAGAATATGAATGAAATGCTTGGAGATCTTCAATCATCTCGAAGAGAATTAAAAAAGCATCTTGTCTTGGTGGTTGGAAGGCATTTCACACACCTTGGCAGCGTTGGATAAGTCCAAAGACAGGTTTGAAATTATTCCCCTGTCTCTCTCTGTCTGTCTCTGTCTCTCTCTATCTGTCTCTCTCTGTATGTCTCTGTCTCTCTATCTGTCTCTGTCTCTCTCTCTGTCTCTCTCTGTTTGTATCTGTCTCTCTCTATCTGTCTGTCTTTCTGTCTCTCCATCTGTCTCTGTCTCTCTCTATCTGTCTCTGTCCCTCTGTCTCTCTGTCTCTCTCTATCTGTCTGTCTTTCTGTCTCTCTGTCTCTCTATCTGTCTCTGTCTCTGTCTTTCTCTCTCTCTCTGTCTCTCTCTCTCTCTCCTTCTCTCTCTTCTTCTCTCTCTCTCTCTCTCTCTTGTCTCCTCTCTCTCTCTCTCTCTCTCTCTCTCTCTCTCTCTCTCTCTCTCGCTCTCTCTATCTATCTATCTATCTATCTGTCTTTCTGTCTGTCTGTCTCTCTATCTGTCTCTCTCTGTTTGTCTCTGATTCTCTATCTGTCTGTCTGTCTCTCTGTCTCTCTATCTGTCTCTCTATCTGTCTCTCTCTGTTTGTATCTGTCTCTCTCTGTTTGTCTCTGTCTGTCTCTTTCTGTTCTCCTTATACACAACCTTTGATTTGGCATGGTGGTAATTAATTTAAAAGCAATACCACAACTTGGT
>CM068954.1:38199002-38214307 GCA_035128595.1 Eptatretus atami | reverse complement strand
TACCCCTTATCATTATTGAGTTCAATTAAATCAGCAGACCAGATTTAATCAACTTCCTTGGAATAAACCTTCCTTCTATGAAACTTTGTGATTATTGGTTTATGTAATTCATCAGAGGAGGAGATAGGAGATTGATAAGCGGGACGGACAGGTAAAATCGACGGAGACAGATGGAACTGGGAAGACTGATAGACAAACACAAGGGCAAGATGGAAGAACAGTTCAGAAAGCCAAAGCAAAGGTCGGAGTGTGCGGAGATGATGAAAAGACTTGGAGAAGAAAACTGAGTTTACAGAAACTACGCCAGACGAAGAGACGGAATGTACAAACGAGTGAGGATGGATGAGAGAGGAAAGAACGAGAAACGGAGAAATGAAACGTTAAGGAACACGTTGTACAGATCGAACAGCTGGAAGCAAAGGCCTAGATTAAGAATGAGATGCAAGAAAGAGTAATGATGAAAGAACGAATGAGACAGAAGATAGGAAATGATTCAATGGAAGGAAACACGAGATTGCAGAATGAGGAACAAGAAAGAGTCCTGAATAGATACAAGGATTCACAGACCGAGAACGAAGTCAGTCAGTTGAAAGAAATAACGAGATAGCAGAATGAGCGAACAAGAAAGACAGTGGATAGGAAATTACAAAGAACAAGGAATGAGACAGGCAGAATAAATCTCGTCCAGTTGAAGAGAATAACGAGATTTGCAGAACGAGGAACAAGAAGACAGTGGAATAGGAAATACAAAACGACACAAGGAATGAGACAAGAAAGAAATGCTGTCCACGTGAAAGAAATAACGAGATTGCCGAATGCAGGAACAAGACAGACAGTGGGAATAAAAAACTGAAAGAGTATGAATTTGAAATTGAAAGAACAAAAGGAAAAAAATAAGTTGAATACGAGGAAGAAGTTGAAGGGAGCAACGAATGAAGCAGGAAGGAGAAATCAGAATGATTGAAGCGAACAACGAGATTGGCAGAGGAAGAACGAGAGGAAACAATGGGATAGAAAAACAAAAGGAACATGAAGCTAGGTTGGCCAATGTAAAAGAAAAGGCAAGGCTGCGAGTGCGAAAGGGTAGACAAGAACAGCGATATGAACACAACAAAGGAATTAAAACCACATAAAGCAAAAAATCATGAACTGCAGAAGGAAAGACAGGAGAGAAACAAGGTAGAGTAATGAGACGTCAGCAACTGAAACACAAAAATGGAGAATTAACCATGAAGCAAACATACGAAACTGGAGAGAAAGGAAGGCTATGGAAGAAGAAACAAGGAAGAGGAGAATGAGGGAACAGACAGCAACTGAACACAAAAAGGAGATTAACAAATGAAGCAAAACAACGAAACTGGAGAAGAAGGGCAGGAGAAAGAAAGCAAGGAAGAGTAGTGAGACAGCAGCAAATGAAACACAAAAAGGAGATTAACCAAAATGAAGCAAACAACGAAACTGGAGAAGGAAGGACAGCAGAGGAAACAAGGAGCGGTAATAGAGAACAGCGAATGAAGCCAGCAGAAAGGAAAATGGGCCATTGAAAGAAACTGATGAGATTTGAAGTGAGGAGGCATGAGGGAAGAGTGGGAGAGAAAACAAAAAACTATTACACGAGTTTGAAATTTAATTGAACTGAAGGAGGGAAGTAAATTTGAAATCCACGATGATGGAAAAACTCCAGAAAGAAACAGGAACACTAATAATGTATCAGAGACAGCGGGAGACAGGAAAAAAATAGAGAGAGACTGCATGATAAAGACCGGGCGCTTAAAGGACAGAACACACACACACCGAGGTAGTGGAGGATAATGGGGGTGAGCCTCGCGGAGCGTGTGGGCCGGTGTGCAGCAGCTGGACGGCCTCCTCCAGGAACGAGGGGAGGGAGTATGCCCCTTGAGGCGAATCACGACCAGGTGGGTTTGGCTCGTTGCACAGCGGAGTTGAAGGACGAGTGCTGTGGATGGGTGCACGTGCAGCTTGGGGCGTATAGAGGCCCGCGGAGACCTTGTGGGGACACAAAATCCCAGTGTGGGTTGTCCCGGTGTGTGTGGTGCAAGGTTGTGAGTGCGCCCCCGTGTGTGGAAATGAGACCCCAGGTGTGATGGCCGACCCCGTGTGTGAGTGTGTGGGTGGCCATAGTGTTGCCGGAGTGCGTGCTTCCCAGCGTGCCGTGTGTGAAAGGGGCACCGCAGGGTGGATGAGGCACGTGTGTGAGGGAGCCACGGGGTGCGGGTTGAAAGGACCACGGTGGGTGGAGCGGCGTGTGCGCCAGAAACGGACACGCGTTGTGCGAAGCACGGTGTGTGGGAGTGCGTATGTGAGGGAGACAGTGTGTGTGAGTCTCTGTATGTAAGGGGATGTTCGTCGGCATGCGTGAGCATGCAGCGCGTCCCGGTGTGAATGTGAGTGTGTTGGAGTGGAGTCCTGGTGCGTCGTGGCACGCAAGGTGTGCGTGGGTGGAACGGTGAGACAGACGGCGACAGAGGGACGAGGCCGGGTAGCGGCCGTAGCCTGTTGTGGGGACCCCGCTTCGGGTTCGCCCAGCGGCGACGCGAGGTCCGTGCTGTGCAGCGCACGAGACCCCCGCAACCGTGGCTCGCTTTTGCGGGAGGTGAAGCCCGGTCCGGAAACGCCAGCGGTGGATTTTGCCGATCCGCGCGGCACGGGACAAAAGTCTAGGCAGGTAAACGGATTGGACCGGATGGGTTCTCCACGCGAGCTTGTTTAAGCTCCAACGGGCAGTAGCACATAGTGTGTTCGCGTGGGGAAGCCCCTCGGAGTGGAGGGTTTGTTTTTGGGGGTGCGCAGGGGTGACGTCATGGCTGACTGGGTGTTGGAATCCGGCAGGAAGGGTGAATCCCTGCGCGGAATTGGTCCCGTCCCAAGAGGGACGACGGTTACGCGTGCATAGCTGCATGACGTCACGGGGCAAGGTGCAAAGCTGCGCGAGCTGTGAGTTGCCGTGCTGGTGCTGCGGCATAATTGGAATACAAATTAACGGAAGCAAGCCTCGCTTTCGGGTTGAAAAGGATTCCCTGGGAAGGGGTGAAGACCCCCTTACCAAGGGCACAGGATGGACACTAGCTAGGCGGTGAAGGTTTAGTGTTAGCCTTAGACCGGCTTATGGGGGCAGGGGTTAAGTCCTCACTGGGCCCGTGGATGGATTTTAGTAGGGATTGTAGTCAGTATTTAAGATGGGAAATAATTTTTAAGGATTTGGGGACAGTGACAACGCTGTGTGAGAGGGGAGCGTGTTTAGCTACGTAGTGTTAAAAGGAACGTGCTATAGTGTAAGGGATGACGTGGGGAGCACGAGAAGTTAGCGGAGGTGTTTAGAAGGATGGCAGGATTCAGCGGTGTGTGTTGAAGAGTTGGTAAGTTGTGAGGTGAGTACAGTTGAGTGAGTGAGGCAGTGGGTCTGTGGAGGACGCGAATGTGGAATGCATTGTGCGCGATGAGTGATTGGGGGGAGGAGTTGACTCCCGCCAAGGGGACCCCCGGGGTGCAGTGTAGACGTGAGTTGAAGCTGGTTAGGTTAAATTGCAAAAATGGACGGTCGTTTTGCTGTTGGTGGGAGTGTAGGCTGCGAAACCTTGTTTTGAGCGGTGCAGGAGCCTGTTGACGGGCTGGAGCGTGGCTGCGAACGCGTTGAATATCGTGAGTGGTACCCGTCGGGCACCGGCTATGTCGGTCCGTGGTAGGCCAAGGCCCATGGGGGGCCGGGTTAGCGTTAGTGGGCACGGGTGCGCCCCGCTTGCCTGCGGGCGGCCCGTAGCGCCGTTAGCCGCGTGGGCAGGTGTCGTGGGCACGGGTGAAACCCTCGGAAAGGGGCCCGGGGCGCCAGCCTAGCACGTGTGCGTTTCAGGGGAGTTTGCCATGGGGGCACTCCGCCGGTGTTTAGGGAGCTGGTAGGTCTCGGAGCGTTGTAGTGCCCGGGAGGTGCCATCGTAGGGGTTCGGCAGAGGGTCGTGCCTGCCAAAGGGAGCCACGCGTCCAGCCATGAGACCGTGCAGGGGCAGCGAGGGAAAATTTCGAGGGCGAGGCCCGAAACTGTAAGGGACAACCAACACAGGCGACTGGGAATCTGGGTTGTTAGAACGCAATGTGTAAAGGGTCGCGAGGCGCTTGTTGGAAGCCCCGGCGTTAGTTTAAAAGGTTATGCGATAGGGTAGATTAGGAGTGTTACCCCTCCGCACCATCCATCCCTTCGCTTCGTTGTGGGCCCTGGACCCACTTTGGGTTAGATCTGCTGAAGATTCTGGGGAGCCATCCTGGAGGCTCGAGTTGGCCCTCGACACAGAAGCTAGCTCTCCCTTAATTCCCCTCCGGGAAGGGAACGTAGGGGTTGGGAGTAAGGCTTAGGTGGACAGAATAGGTTAGCGAACAAAGGACGATAAAGGGGTGTTTAGGGACGATTTATAGTGGGAAAGGGGGTTAAACATAAAACAACAAAAAAATAAGTTGGGGGCTAAATTGGGTTTTTTTACAATTAATGGGGTGGTATGTACAGTGACAGGCAAATGCAATAGGTGGGGGGAGAGCCGTTAGGGTAGGTCTGAGCCGCGCCTTCCGAGTCCATGCACCACCGCCTTCCTCCTCCACCAACCATGCACTGCACGGCAAGAGGCCGGCCAACCTTCATCGGCTGGCTTTTGTGCAAGCCTGTGCGCGGCCAACTTCAATCGGCTGGTTGTTTTTTGCAAGGCCTTGTGCCGGCCGGATTCGTTGCTGTGTTTTGCTGCAAGGCCGTGCCGGCCGGATCGTCCGACGGTGTTTTACTCGCAAGGCTGTGCGGCCAGTTCGGCTGCCGGCTGTGTTTGCCTGCAAACGGCTTTTCTGCAGGCTATGTGGCCTTACCTTGGCCATGTCATGCCCACTGCCCCTGTCACATCAGGCCCCGTTCATTTTGCTTTGCACCTCCCCTGTTCATTTCCATGCGCCGCCAGATCCGCAAGCAACAGTTTGCAAGCTGCATGGAACTGTCTGTGGCAGCTGCAAAACACGGGCCTGCGAGTGGCGGCCCGTGCACCGGTTTCTGTTTGACTCTTATCCTTTTTTTCCTGCCGAGTTCATTGATCTGGGCCATGTTTAGTTGTAAAATTTGTAAGTAAGTGTTTAAGTTGTAATTGTAATATGGATGCGCCCCCGCATGTCTGTCTTAGGCGCCGCAATTTTAATTTAAGCATTCGTTCGTGTGAGTGAGTGTTTGTTAGTTACTCAGTCCCTCAGCGTTATTTATTTTTGGGGACACGAATACGCATGAATGTCAGCACTCAGGGATCCGTAGGATAAACGTACTAGGGGAACTACACATGATGGTCACGCGATAATTTGATCGACTCGGGACGAGTCTGTACAAAAGGGGAGGGGGTAGTGTTTACGGCTGTGGAAAATTCGCATTACACGATAAAGGTCCCAGTAGGTGAGAATATTATTCTTAGACATGTGTAGTTAGCCCAACCCGTTGTTAAGAGGGAATTAATGTATTTCATTCGGCTGCGATCCTTTGAGTTAAAGGCGTTTTTCTGCTTCTACCTTTGTTGTTGAACCAACCACTACAACAACAACAAGCCAGCAGCCCACAACCTACCTTCACCACTCGCTACCGCGCATAAACCTCAGCATCACCGCCATTCAAACAGCGCCATGGCGCATCGGACTTACGACTGTTTCTCGCAAAACCCTCCACCACCTTTTCTCCTACGGCCATTCCCGGCACACCTGTTGGGCACCGAGCGTCCGGGCTATCTTCAGCGATACACCGAGCCGCGAGTTGCAGATGGCGGGTTTTCCTCCCCTTTTCCAGAGGAGGAATCGGGATCAGGATGCTCATACGCCCACATCTGATCCATCCAATTAGGAAGCGCGGGGGCGGCTTTGGCCCCGCCTCCACGACGCGCCTGAACGAAAATCGGCATTGGCAAATTTGAGATCAGGAATGATACACGGCCCCTTTTTCTCCGTCCAATCGGGAGCGTAGGCTCCGCCCCTGAGCGTCGTTTGATCTAGATTTGCATATGGTGGGTTCCGAAAGCCGATAAAAAGACGAGCTGCAGTGAGTCGAGCAGATCGGTGGGCAGGTCGGGAGACGGAGCTCGGCAGTGTCGGTGGGGCGTTGAGTCGAGCAGTTCGGTGGGGCAGAGTCGGGAGACGGAAGCTCGAAGCAGAAGTGGGGCAGACGGCTACGGCGGGGCTAACGGCTGCGGAGGGCGATCGGCTGAGGAGGACCTGGAGGCTCGGGTCCGGGACGAGGAGGTCGGCGGACGAGGTCGGCGTTGAGTGCGCGGTCGCGGGACTCGAGCAAGCCAGCCATACTGCCCTCCCCAAGAGCATCAACAATTCCCCCCTTTCCCCCGCGTGAGAGAGTTGGCGACAAGGGGGCCCCGTTCCCACTTTACTCCAAGCAGGGTGCCAACGAGAAACTGGGCCCGCCGTGCAGCGACATTTTGGCGGCTCTGCACACGATGGGCGGGGTTAGGACCCTTCGCGTCTCGATGACCGGGGTACACCAGGTTCCACGCCGCATTAGCGGCCACGGGCCAGTCTGACTCCCTTTGCCTTGAGGGGGTCTTTCTTTGCTTAGGTGTGAATGCGTGTTGTGGCGCCGTGTTTGTAGGTAGAACTGTAATAAGTGTTTCGAGTGTTTCGCCGTTTAGTCGGCCGTACTCGCGTTGGCTTGCATTATTGTTTTTGTTCTATGTGATATATGTGCATTTGCTAATTGTGGCTGTAAATACGTGCTAATGTGTGGCTCCGCGTTTTGCCCGCGGAATAAATTGTTGCATTGTGTGAACTGTTTTCCCGTTTCGCTTCGTCTTTTCTTTAATTGAACCTCCATCTATGCTCACGTAAAAGGGTTCGTATGTGGCTATACGCCCGCATAATTAATCAGAACCGTCGAGGCCCGACGATAACACCGCTCGGTTATTCCCGATAGCAAGGAACGATCCGCTTTAAGCGGTCCGTTGTCCGAAGTCGACCTGCGGCGAGGTGCGATCGCCCGGTTTACATCGCTGTGGGTACTTAGGTAGGTCGAGTTTGGGCGAACCAACCTATCCCACGGGGTGGCCGATTTGGCACGATTGTGGTGAGGTCTCGAAAGAGGCCCACCCGTGACTGGCTGCCGGGCGATAGTTCCGCGGAGGGTCACGACTGAATTGTCCGTTTACCGGGTGGGCGACGTGCCGCGATTCCGAGTTACGTGGCCGTCCGCACGCCGAGGGGCCGATTTCCAACAATATATATATATATATATATATATATATATATATATCATATGTTATACTGTATACATTATACGGTATATTATATATATATATTATATATCATATACTGTTTATTATTTTATATATACTACGTATATTATATATATACATATATATAAACAAGGTCCAAAAATCATCTTTTTTTGTTGTATATCATATATATATATATATATATATATATATATTATATATATATAAATTAAATATAATATATAAGGGAATATAACTTCATTGTGATGTTTGCAAAACAGGACTACAAATATTACAACAAACACTTACAATCATGCAAACACACTCAATTATATTTCAACTATTCCAACCCAGTGGAAAGAAAAACACATTGTGATTTATGCTCAAAGGACTTGTTAAAATGTAGTTATTAAGAGATGTCTTCAATCATAGTCTAGACACAAAAACTCAGAGATGCAGGACGTTTTGTTTTGTTGAAAAAAACTGATGAGGCATTTAACAATCATATAAAAAATAAGATTTTTGAGGTTTAAAGAGCTCGGCACCAAATCGTTCGCTGAAAGCAATTGTGAAAGTTAGTTTCAGCTGTTTGAAGACTTTAATTAACACAGAGCCTAGGGAATTTAATACCCATTAAATTTATATTATGGAGAAAAACAATATTTTGACAAAGAAGACAATGAAAAGAAAAACGAGTTGAAAAGAAGAAACACCTTGTATGAAAACAATCCTCATTTCAATTTTCAGTTTCAAGGTTTCCAAGATTGTCATAGTTTATGATAAACTTTCAACAGGTATGAAAATAGATGTTGATTGACCAATCACAGAAGGAAGTGGATTTAACATTGAGAAAATCATTTTTCTTAGACATATACATTTCTTGAAATTGGATCGCTCTTTAAGGCTTCTTCCTAATATTGATTTCCAAAAAGTAATAAAACTTTAAAAGGCAGTTGTTAATGTTCAAAAACAATGACAACAAATGCTCTTCTCCTGGGCTGTTCTTGCTCACTTTACACCCCCCACAATGGAAACCAGAAACGAATATGAATTATAAAAAAATATGAAAATACTTTCATTGTTAAGGAATTAGAATTTCCAATGAAGTTAAGGATATCTCTAACCTTGAGAGAAATGAACAATCTCTTCTATTATTTGTGTAGGACTACTAAAGATACAAACCAAAGCTTCAAATATTAAAACTTCCAAATTAACTATAAAAAGGAATGGAAAACGCACCTTGTCCTTCTGTATATAGTTCGAGTAAAATTCACATTATGCTGACATCAAAAATTTATCAAGATTGACTATTTCTAAAGGCATACAATCGAACTAATAAGACATATCACTGTAAGCGATGTCTCAAACTTCTTTCAGCAGAAAATAAATATTAGAACAACACTCAATATATTGCTCAGAACACCATAAATCAACTGTCTCAGTAATGCCAAAGGTTGGTCAGTTGGGAAGATTTTCAAAAGATATATGTAAATCATTTAGCATCCCATTTGTGATATATGCCAGCTTTTGAAGCCATTCCTCAAAAGAAAGACACTACTTTCAATCCAAATGCAATCCTACACCAAACCGTATCAAAGCATACTCTTTGTGGGTTCTGTTATTATATCAAATCTACTGTTGGAGGACCATATGATACATTAGAAAAATGTACAAGAGGAGAAATATCCTCAGAGTTTGCAAAACGATTTACAAAACGATTGTATTCAAACTAACAGCAGTAATTTGCAAAAAACTTAAAAACAATGATATTACACAGATGAGGAAGAAGAGTTTAAGAACTCCAACATTTGTTAATTCTTTGTCAAGATGTAATTGGAAGAACCAAAAATTACCGGAAAAAACGAAAATATTTTACATTAAAAATCTCACTGTGAATATCATGACTTGTATCTTAACACTGAATGTTTTGTTATTAGCCGATGGTAATTGAGCATTCAGGAAATCTCTGTCAGAATAATGAATTTGTATGGATTATAGACCATGCTCATGTATTTATACAGCTGCCGGTAGTATATTCTGAGCAACCAATAAATGTCTCTGATTATGATGTTTCGAAAGATATTCTTATTTGATGTATTTGATGATAACAATCTCTATGGATGGGCCAATGTTCTTCAAAGCTCTACCATATAGAGGCTTTCAAATGGGTACAGAAGGAATTATGAACGATTTAAAAAATATAAATTATCTCTACCAGAGAAAAATTGATGAAGCAAAAATCAGGATATTACTTTGAAGTTAATTTAATATATCCTGAAAGAACTCCGCAATGCTCACAAAAGACTTACCATATGCTCTGATAAGAAACACCAAGAAAACAATGGCTCAGTAATTATCAACATCATTTCTTACTTGCTCTTACTTGAGCATGTACACCAATAGAAAAGCTTTCACTAACATTATAGGATAAAGACAATATGCTATTTTACGCCAAGAAAACCTGAGGCAATATTTATCAGCTGGATTGAGAATAAAGGAAAATTCCAGAGTTCTAAAGTTTAATCAGTCATTTGGTTAAAAAAACATTTTATGCAAGCTCCAATACTCAGATGCGAACATTGCTGAGACCAACTTTGAGAAAACTTGAAAATGTAAGAAACAGACAAAATATTAAGACTTACTAATCTTGGAAACAAGCATCTCAATGAATTAATAGGAACGCGCAACTTTAAGTGAATGGAGAGCATTATTGAGAACTTTTGTGCTATTTCATATGGAGAAGGAAAGCAGTGTGATGAGATAAAACTTATTATGAAGGAACATCAAGTTCTATATGTCCAAGTTGTTGATGTATGACTATTTCTACAACAGCTTAAAGAAGAACTATAATGAAAGAGAGTTATTCTACTTTACATGGATACAGACAGTTTTTGATTTGGGATATGATACAGAAAATGTTTATGAGGATATGATGCAAGACAATGCAACATTTATGACACAAGCAACCATGAAAAAGATAATCGGAATATTTTCCTAACAAAAAAAAAAAAGGGTAATTGGAAATTTAAAGACGAGTTGGTAGGGGGGGGGTGAGTGGAGATAATGAGTGAATTGGTAAGGCCTTAAGAGCAAAGTCTTTTGCTTTCACGGTTATAGTGGTTATAAAGTTTGATAAAAAGGTGATAAGGGATAAAGAAAATGTAATCAAGACACTATAAATTTCAAAGCATAATTTTGATTGTTTTAGTTTTAAAGAAATAAAGAGTAGGGTAGTATGGAAATAGCATTAGAAGTTTAAACCATCAGTATATATTCAGAAGCAAAATAAATTAAAAAAGGCGGAGCATTGGGAGCATTGAATGATAAGGAAATTGTATTGGAGAATGGAATTAATATTTATCACATGGTACAAAGTGTTAATACAGGAATTTACAATATCAAGTTTTTTTCCCTTAATAAATGAGCCATTAATGTCTGAAGGTTTTAATGCATTTGTTGGTGAGGAAACTTGGTCCCAAAAGACAGCTATGATACTGATAGTTTATGTTCAAATGGTAAGTTATGAAAGTAGTTTTATAGATTTATGAAGATGCTGATAATAGTAAATACCGCTGATGAATATAAAATAATGATAATGAAGATGGTGGAAGCATAAAATAAAGCTGATTTGAAAATATGATTTTATTAGAGGATTAATTATTTTAAAAGAAAGATATGAATAAATTAACAACATGCTAAATCCAAGTTGATATACAAGATCCTAAAAATAGTTTTGAAGAATTCAAAGGAAGACTGCTGAGTCAAATCAATTTTGTGCATTGTCCATGTGCTCACGGGGATGGACTAAAACAGAGTTAGAAGTCCTAGAAACAGTGTATATTCCTGTGATTATATTCTCATTACTCACTCAAAAAAATATGAAGAATCATAATAATTTCAAAATTCCACTCAAAATGAATTACTTTACAAGATTGATAAGAGAATGGAATATAAAGATGAGGGTGATAATGCCACCTTTCCTAACAATGGAGGAGATTGATAAAATTAGTTGATGTTCCACATATTAATGATATATATTATTCATTGACTGCATTTTAGGGAAGAACTCAACACAAGATATTATGTGAATAAAATAATGGATATTTATTGGACTCTTGTATTATGAAGAATTAACATGAAAAATGCTGTAGTTACTTATGCCAAATCCATTTGTCAAAGTATTGGATCTAAATAATTGAAATATCAATTATTTCCTAAATTACCTCTTCTTTAGCTATTCCACCTTGATAGTGTTCTCGACTGAATTACGGCAATATTTGGGGGCTACTCCTAAAGTTTATAGCAGCTGGGCCCAAATTAATGGTGTTTACAAAAAATAGGTTTATGAAAGATATATTTGCGTTGAAGGTTCAACAATAATCTCTTTTTATGATAATAGTAAAGGATAAATGGGGTTTCTGGGAACCTCCCATTCAATATGAATGGGGGAAAAGGGAAAAACTTTCTGACTCAAGCCCAAAATCCCAAAATAAGGAGACTGATTTTCTCCCCGTCCATTTTAAAACAAGCAAATGAAAAAATTGGAGACTTTACTGATTAAGCACTTCTTCTCTTTCATATTTTCATCCTACTCAAAGAGCGAACCACAATATTTGTCCATTGTTCTACTTTAGCGAATATAAATTAATTTTGCTATTAATTTCATCACCATGCGAGATATTCACAAAGATTACTTTGGAACTTGTTTCTTGTTTAAGTGTCTTGTTGAGCAGAAAAATGAATGATAAACTGCTCTTAATACTCTTGTTTGAGCATATTTTGGTCCACTCATGTACATTAAACTTATATAAGTCTATAAATTGTTTAAATCAAACTCAACATGATACTTTACACACATTCTGTAAAGCTGTCTGAGTGGCAGACTGAAAACAGGAAGCTTGGGAAGGATTTCAAGAATTACTGAGCTGTTGAAAAACAGGAAAGAGAACACATGAGGCAAGTCTTAGGCAAAGATTCAACTGACTCCTCAACATGGTTTTTATAACCATCATTTCTCTCGGTTGAAAACTCTTCTGTTGACGGTTTTTCATTTTTCCATCTTTGATCCAATGGGTAAATGACTGAGACATGGAACTATCTTTTCATCTGACGAAGAAGATAACCCATCACAATATTGGTAAGTTGTGTGTGTTGTGTGTGTTTGTAAAGTCTGGCTTCCTCTACGAATGATGGTGAGCAATTGGATTATTAATTAACATCATGACACGGACTAATAAATTATTGGGTTTTTTCAAACAGTTGTCCGCATAACAATGTTTGTTGATAACTGATTGTTGAAAATGAAACCAATGAAAATCAGGAAGAATTTCAAGAATATGAATGAAATGGCTTGGGATCTTCACAATCATCTCGAAGAGACATAAAAAGCACTTGTCTTGGTGGTTGGAAGGCATTTCACACACCTTGGCTAGCGTTGGATAAGTCCAAAGACAGGTTGAAAATTATTTCCCTGTCTTCTCTCATGTCTGTCTCTGTCTCTCTCTATCTGTTCTCTCTGTATGTCTCTGTCTCGCTCTATCTGTCTCCTGTCTCTCCTCTCTGTCTCTCTCTGTTTGTATCTGTCCTCTCTCTATCTGTCTGTCTTTCTGTCTCTCCATCTGTCTCTGTCTCTCTCTGCATCTGTCTCTGTCCGCTCTTGTCTCTCTGTCTCTCTCTACTGTCTCTGTCTTTCTGGTCTCTCTGTCTCTCATCTGTCTCTGTCTCTGTTCTTTTCTCTCTCTCTCTGTCTCTCTCTCTTCTCTCTCTCTCTCTCTCTCTCTCTTCATCTACTATTCTCTCCCTCTCGTCTCTCTCAGTGTACTCTCTCTCTCTCTCCTCTCTCTCTCTCTCTCTTCTCTCGTATCTCCTCTGTCTCATCTCTTCTCTCTCCTCTCATCTCTCTCTCTCCTCTCTCTCTCTCCGCTCTCTTCTCTCGGCTTCTTCTATCTATCTATCTATCTGTCTTTTCTGTCTGTCTGTCTCTCTATCTGTCTCTCTCTGCATTTGTCTCTTGATTCTCTATCTGTTGTCTGTTCTCTCTGTCTCTTCTATCTGTCTCTCTATTCTGTCTCTCTCTGTCTTGACTGTTCTCTCTTCCTGTGTTTTTTGTCTCTGTCTGTCTCTTTCTGTTCTCCTTATACACAACCTTTGATTTGCATGGTGGTAATTTAATTTTAAAGCAATACCACAACTTTGGTGGTAATCTTTCTGATTCACTTGCTTTTTATTTTCAGCATTAAAAACTGAATCATACATGATGGTGAAACGACAATGAATTTTGCAACCTTGAATGCGGAAGATGTTGAATTCCACGGGGTGATGACTCAATTTCCAACTTGTTTCCAGTTTAAATGCTCTCTGGATGAAATGTTACACAAACTCGATCTTCTGGAGGTAAATGTTTCCATTTATTATTTTATTTCATATCATTATATAATCATCTTTTATATCTCTAATAGTTTTTTGTTTAAAAAACAGAATATGGTATCTTGAAGATTTTTCAAAATCACAAAGACATCTGAAGCAGACTGCTGGGAAAGATCGTTCATTCTCACAACTGAATATTTTACCCCAAATAAAAATGTTTATATTTCAATCTTGATTAATTATATTGCATTGCTATTCATTGATTTAATTCTTAATTACAAAAAAAAGATAAAGGAAGTGCAAAGGAAGGGGGAGGGGGGTTGGGTTGGAGGGTAGGTGTGCTCCCCCAATGATCCAGCCACGCCCCTTCATCCACCCCCTCCCCTCCCTTGTGTGTGTGTGGGGAAAGGTCAGGGGTGGGATGAAGAGGTGTGGTGGAGTCAAAGGTGGGGTGCATAAGGGGAAGGGAAGGGGAAGGGGGTGGGTCTTCTGTGGGGGGCCTTGTGTGGTGTGTGGCTGTTATGGCTTGTGTGGGAGTGGCTTGTGTTGGGTGTGCTTGTGTGGGTGTGGCGTTGTGTGGGGAAAGAAGAAGGGGTCGAGCAATTTTTTAATTAAACGCGTTTTGTGTGTGGGGAATATATAAACTAATCACCCATCCATGTGGATATGATGGATGTGGGTGGGGCTTGTGTGGCGTGTGGCTTGTGGGGTGTGGCTTTGTGTGGGTGGAGTTAAAGAGGGTGAAGTCAAAAAAGGGGTGGAGTTAAAAAGGGTGGAATCAATTTTAGAATAAAAACAACATTTCAATTTATTATCTTTGTCTTTTGTAATTCCTGTTGAATTAAAATTGAACCTAGAATCTCTTCCCTTCTAATCAATATCTTATAAGTCCAAGGAAGCTGTAATCTTAATTACATCATCCAATTTTAAAAAGTTCATTTGTCCATCGCTTAGTATAACGCTTTTTCAAATGAGATTTACCAACCATGTTATATTCTTTACAATTATCACCAACTTTGAACTTCAGGCTTCTCTGCATTAATCTCTTTTTCATAATTCAATTTGTAATGTTTAATGATGGTTTAGTATTTCGTTGAGGTGTGAATCGTATCATTATACTTATCTTACTTCACAATGTCCTGAATTAAAGACAACCATTGTTGAAGAACCGGGGGGGGGGAGTGAAGTGAATTTTTATATAGTCCTCTCTTTGAAAGTGCGATTGATCGCTTTCAATAACAACGCGATTCTCTTTATGAAGGTGCTGTATAAATATTAATGTTGTTATTTTAAAGGAAACAATTCAGAAAAGTTTTTGTTGTAGACTCTACCTTCATCAGTCACAAATTTTTAGGTTTTGCTTACAATTTATTAAATATCTGTTGGAAGGCTAAAATGAGTATTCCGGATTTTGTTTTCAAAGGGACGACGCATTGCATATTCTACTCCTTCAATCAATAAAGGTTAAAGCATACTTGTACACCCTTATCATTATTGAGTTCAATAAATCAGCAGACCAGATTTAAATCAACTTTCCTTGGGAATAACCTTCCTTCTATGAAACTTTGGTGATTATTGGTTTATGTATTCATCACTAATTGCTCTTCAATCTTAATGACATTTTTTCATTTTAGATGGTTCTATTTTTAAGTTTTTTTGAATATTCCAAGCCCAAGTTTCAATTTAGCATGATCATTTTCT
>CM068954.1:38180522-38198791 GCA_035128595.1 Eptatretus atami | reverse complement strand
TACCAAACTTACTGGGGGGGATACCAGGGGAATTACTATCTACCAGGGTATTCTTTCTGTGGTCTGGGGAACAAACTTGAAAAAGATTAGAAGAGGCTGACATGATCCTAAACCCGTGGAGGCAAACCTATCAAATAGCGGTGATGAAGTGTGCATGAGGCACGATATTTGATTATAAAAATATCACGACATTGGAAGAAAATGTTGTATAATTTGTCTCTGATACCAAAATCCAACTGTTGAGAGAAAAGTTGATCGGTTCATCGTGAAGAAAATGGATCAGTGCTAAATTGAAACTTGGGCTGGAAATTCAAAAAAACTTATAGACCCTCTTTATCAATGAAAAAAAAAATGTCATTAAGATTGAAGAGCAATTAGTGATGAATTACATAAACCAATAAATCACCAAGTTTCATAGAAGGGAAGGTTAATTCACAAGGAAAGTTGATTTAAATCTGGTCTGCCGTGATTTAATTGAACTCAATAATGATAAGGGGTACAAAGTATGCTTTAACCTTTTATTGATTGAAGGAGTAGAATATGCATGCGTCGTCCCTTTTGAAAAAAAATCCGGGATATACTCATTGTTAGCCTTCCAACAGATATTTAATAAATTGTAAAGCAAACCCTAAAAATTTGTGGACTGGATGAAGGGTAGAGTTCTACAACAAAAACTTTTCTGAATTGTTCTTTAAAATAACAACATTAATATTTATACAGCACTTTCATTAAAGAAAATCGCGTTGTTATTGAAGCGATTCAATCGCACTTTCAAAGAGAGGACTATATAAAAATTCACCTTCACTCCCCCCCCCGGTTCTTCAACAATGGTTGTCTTTAATTCAGGACATTGTAGAAAAAGTAAGAAAAGGATAAGTATATGATACGATTCACACCTCAACCGAATTACTAAACCATCATAAACATTTACAAAATTGAATTATGAAAAAGAGATTAATGTCAGAGAGAGCCTGAGTTCAAAGTTGGTGATCAATTGTAAGAATATACAGGTTGGTAAATCCATTTGAAAAAGGTTATCTAAGCGATGGACAAATGAACTTTTTAAAATTGATGATGTAATAAGATTACAGTTCCTTGACTTATAAGATATTGATTAGAAGGGAAGAGATTCTAGGTTCATTTTATTCACAGGAATTACAAAAGACAAAGATAATAAATTGAAAGTTGTTTTTATTTTCTAAAATTGATTCCACCCCTTTTAACTCCACCCCTTTTTTGACTTCCACCCCTTTAACTCCACCCACACAAGCCAGCACCCACACAAGCCCACACGCCACACTAAGCCCCACCCACATCCATCATATCCACATGATGCGCGTGATTTAGTTTATATAGTTCCCACAACAACCAAAACGCGTTTAATTAAAAAATTGCTCGACCCCCCTTCTTTTTCACCCACACAACGCCACACCCACACAAGCACACCCAAACACAAGCCACTCCCACACCAGCCATAACAAGCCAACACCACACAAGGCCCACCCACAGAAGACCCACCCCCTTCCCCTTCCCCTTCCCTTATTGCAACCCCACCTTTGACCCACCACACCTCTTCATCCCACCCCTGACCTTTCCCCAACACACACAGGGAGGGAGGGGGGGATGAAGGGGCGTGGCTGGATCATTGGGGAGCACACCTACCTCCAACCCAACCCCCCTCCCCCTCCTTTGCACTTTCCTTTATCTCTTTTTTTGTAATTAAGAATTAAATCAATGAATAGCAATGCAATATAATTAATCAAGATTGAAAATATAAACATTTTTATTTGGGTAAATATTCAGTTGTGAGAATGAACGATCTTTCCCAGCAGTCTGCTTCAGATGTCTTTGTTGATTTTGAAACTTCAGAGATACCATATTCTGTTTTTTAAAGCAAAAACTATTAGAGATATAAAGATGATTATATATGATATGAATAAAATAATAAATGAAACATTTACCTCCAGAAGATCGAGTTTTGTGAACATTTCATCCAGATGAGCATTTAAACTGGAACAAGTTGGAAATGAGTCACATCACGCCCGTGGAATTTCAACATCTTCCCATTCAAGGTTGCAAAATTCATTTCGTTTCACCATCATGTATGATTCAGTTTTTACATGCCTGAAAATAAAAAGCAAAGGTAATCAGAAAGATTACCACCAAAGTTGTGGTATTGCTTTAAAATTAAATTACCACCATGCCAAATCAAAGGTTGTGTATAAGGAGAACAGAAAGAGACAGACAGAGACAAAAAACAAGGAGAGAGAACAGCTACAAACAGAGAGAGACAGAATAGAGAGAACAGATAGAAGAGACAGAGAGACAAGACAACAGATAGAGAATCAAGAGACAAATCAGAGAGAGACAGATAGAGAGACAGAAGACAGAAAAGACAGATAGATAGATAGATAGATAGAAGAGCACGGAGAGAGAGAGAGAGAGGAGAGGAGAGAGAGAGAGAGACGAGAGAGAGAGAGAGAAGAGATGAGGAGAGAAGAGAGAGAGAGAGAGAGAGAGAGAGGAGAAGAACGAGAGAAGAAGGAGAGAGAGATAGAGAGAAGAGAGAGAGAGAGAGAGAGAGAGAGAGACAGAGAGAGAGAGAAAAGAACAGATGACAGAGACAGATGAGAGACAGAGAGACCAGAAAGACAGACAGTAGAGAGAGACAGAGAGACAAGAGCGCGACAGAGACAGATAGAGAGAGACAAGACAGATGGAGAGACGAAAGACAGACAGATAGAGAGAGGACAGATACAAACAGAGAGAGACAGAGAGAGAGACGAACAGATAGAGAGACAGAGACATACAGGAAGACAGATAGAGAGAGAAGAGACAGAACATTAGAGAAGACAGGGGAAATAATTTCAAACCTGTCTTTGGACTTATCCAACGCTGCCAAGGTGTGTGAAATGCCTTCCAACCACCAAGACAAGATGCTTTTTTATTCTCTCGAGATGATTGTGAAGATCCCAAGCATTTGCATTCATATTCTGAAATTCTTCCTGATTTCATTGGTTTCATTTTCAACAATCAGTTATCAAACAACAATTGTTATTGCGGACAACTGTTTGAAAAAAAACCCAATAATTTATTAGTCCGTGTCATGATGTTAATTAATAATCCAATTGGCTCACCATCATTCGTAAGAGGAAGCCAGACTTTACAAACACACACAAACACAAACTTACCAATATTGTGATGCGGTTTATCTTCTTCGTCAGATGAAAGATAGTTCCATGTCTCAGTCATTTACCCATGGATCAAAGATGGAAAAATGAAAAACCGTCAACAGAAGAGATTTTCAACCGAGAGAAATGTGCTTATAAAAACCATGTTGGAGGAGTCAGTTGGATCTTTGCCTAGACTTGCCTCATGTGTTCTCTTTTCCTGTTTTTCAACAGCTCGTAATCTTGAATTCTTCCCAAGCTTCCTGTTTTCAGCTGCCACTCAGACAGCTTACAGAATGTGTGTAAAGTATTCATGTTGAGTTTGATTTTAAACAATTTATAGACTTATATAAGTTTAATGTACATGAGTGGACCAAAATATGCTCAAACAAGAGTATTAAGAGAAGGTTTATCATTTCATTTCTGCTCAACAAGACACTTAAACCAAAGAAACCAAGTTCCAAAGTAATCTTTGTGAATATCTCGATGAGTGAATGAATGTAATAGCAAAATTAATTTATATCGCTAAAGTAGAACATGGACAAATATTTGTGGTTCGCTCTTTGAGTGGGATGAAAATATGAAAGAGAAGAAGTGCTTAATCAGTAAAGTCTGCTCAATTTATTCATTTGCTTGTTTTTAAATGGACGGGCGAGAAAAATCAGTCTCCTATTTTGGGATTTTGTGGGCTTGAGTCAGAAAGTTTTTCCCTTTTCCCCCATTCATATTGAATGGGAGTTCCCAGAAACCCCATTTACCTTCTACTATTTATCATAAAAAGAGATTATTGTTTGAACCTTCAGACGCAAATATATCTTTCATAACTATTTTTTTTGTAAACACCATTAATTTGGGCCCAGCTGCTATAAACTTTAAGGAGTAGCCCCAAATATTTGCCGTAATTCAGTCGAGACACTTATCAAGGTGGAATAGCTAAAGAAGAGGTAATTTAAGGGAAATAATATATTCAATTTATTTATGATCCAATACTTTGACAAATGGATTTGCATAAGTAAACTACAGCATTTTTCATTGTTAATTCTTCATCAATCAAGAGTCCAATAATATCCATTATTTTATTCACATAATATCTTGTGTTGAGTTCTTCCCTAAAATGCAGTTCAATGAATATATATATCATTAATATGTGGAACATCAACCTAATTTTGATCAATCTCTCTCCATTGTTAGGAAAGGTGCATTATCACCCTCATACTTTAATATTCATTTCTCTTAATCAATCTTGTAAAGTAATTTCATTTTGGTGTGAATTTTGAAATTATTATGATTCTTCATATTTTTTTGAAGGTGCAGTAATGAGAATATAATCACAGGAATATACACTGTTTCTAGGACTTCTAACTCTGTGTTTAGTCCCATCCCGTGAGCACATTGGACAATGCACAAATTGATTTGACTCAGCAGTCTTCCTTTGAATTCTCAAAACATGTTTTAGGATCTTGTATATCACTTGGATTTAGCATGTTGTTAATTATATTCATATCTTTTCTTTAAAATAATTTAATCCTCTAATAAAATCATATTTTCAAATCAAAGCTTTATTTTATGCTTCCACCATCTTCATTCATCATTAATTTTATATCATCAGCGGTATTTACTATTATCAGCATCTTCATAATCATAAAACTACTTTCATAACTTACCATTTGAACTAAACTATCAGTATTCATAGCTGTCTTTTGGACCAAGTTCCTCACCAACAAATGCATTAAAACTTCAGACATGTAATGGCTCATTTATTAAGGGAAAAAACTTTGATATTGTAAATTCCTGTATTAACACTTATGTACCATGTCGAATAAAATTATTACATTCCATTCTCCAATACAATCTCATCTTATCATTCAAATGCTCCCAATGCTCGTTTTAATTTATTTGCTCTGAATATATACTGGATGGTTTAACTTCTAATGCTATTTCATACTACCCTACTCTTATTTCTTTAAAACTAAAACAATCCAAAATTATTGCTTGAAATTTATAGTGTCTTGATTAACATTTTCTTTATCCCTTTCACGTTTTATCAACTTTATTAAACCACTATACCTGGGAAAGCAAAAGACTTTGCTCTTAAGTGCCTTACCAATTCACTCATTATCTCCACTCACCCCCCCCCAACTCGTCTTTAAATTTCAAATTACCTTTTTTTTTTTTGTAGGAAAATATGTCGATTATCTTTTTCATTGGTTGCTTGTGTCATAAATGTTGATGTTCTTGCATCATATCCCTCATAAACATTTTCTGTATCATATCCCAATACAAAAACTGTCTGTATCCATGTAAAGTAGAATAACTCTCTTTCATTATAGTTCTTCCTTAAGCTGTTGTAGAAATAGTCATACATCAACAACTTGGACAATCAGAACTGATGTTCCTTTCATAAATAAGTTTTATCCATCACACTGCTTTCCTTCTCCATATGAATAGCACAAAAGTTCTCAATAATGTCTCCATCACTATTAAAGTTGCGGTTCCTATTAATTTCATTGAGATGCTTGCTTTCCAAGATGTAGTAAGTCTTTATATTTTGTCTGTTTCTTACATTTTCAAGTCTTTCTCAAAGTTTGGTCTCAAGCAATTGTTCGCATCTGAGTATTGGAGTTGCATAAAATGTTTTTTTAACCAAATGACTGATTAAACTTTAGAACTCTGGAATTTCTTTATTCTCAATCCAGCTGATAATATTGCCTCAGGTTTCTTCGGCTAAAATACATATTGTCTTTATCCTATAATGTAAGTTGAAAGCTTTTCTATTGGTGTACATGCTCAAAGAAGAGGCAAGTAAGAAATGATGTTGATAATTACTGAGCCATTGTTTTCTTGGTTGTTTCTTTATCAGGA
Source organism: Eptatretus atami (assembly GCA_035128595.1). Classification (NCBI taxonomy): domain Eukaryota; kingdom Metazoa; phylum Chordata; class Myxini; order Myxiniformes; family Myxinidae; genus Eptatretus; species Eptatretus atami. Next base: position 38,192,759 of record CM068954.1, on the reverse strand, counting down.
CATATGGTAAGTCTTTTGTGAGCATTGCGGAGTTCTTTCAGGATATATTAAAATTAACTTTCAAGTAAATCCTGATTTTTGCTTCATCAATTTTTCTCGGGTAGCAGAGAATTATATTTTTAATATCGTTCATAATTCCTTCTGTACCCATTTGAAAGCCTCTATATCGGAGAGCTTGAAGACATTGCCCATCCATAGAGATTGTTTATCATCAAATACATCAAATAAGAATATCTTTCGAAACATCAATAATCAGAGACATTTATTGGTTGTTGGCAGAATATACTACCGGAGCTGTATAATACATGAGCATGGTCATAATCCATACAAATTCATTATTCTGACAAGATTTCCTGAATGCTTCCCAAATACATCGGCTTAATAACAAAACATCAGTGTTAAGATACAAGTCATGATATTCACAGTGAGATTTTTAATGTATATAATTTTTTCGTTTTTTCCGTAATTTTTGTTCTTCCAAATTACAATCTTGACAAAAATTAACAGAATGTTGGAGTTCTTAAACTCTTCTTCTCATCTTGTGTAATATCATTGTTTTATAAGTTTTTTGCAAATTACTGCTGTTAGTTTTGAATACAATCAGTTTTGTAAATCGTTTTTGCAAACTCTTGAGGGATATTTCTCCTCTTCGTAACATTTTCTATTATGTATCATATGGTCTCCAACAGTGATTTGATATAATAACAGAACCCACAAAGAGTATGCTTTTGATAGTTTGGTGTAGGATTGATTTGGATTGGAAAGTAGTGTCTTTCTTTTTGAGGAATGCTTTCAAAAGCTCGGCATATAATCAACAAATGGATGCTAAATGATTTTACATATATCTTTTTGGAAAATCTCCCCAACTGACCACCTTTGGCATCTGCATACAGTTGATTTATGGTGTTCTGAGCAATATATTGATGTTGTTCTAATATTTATTTCTGCTGAAGAAGTTTGAGACATCGCTTACAGTGATATGTCTTATAGTTTCGATTGTATGCCTTTAGAAATAGTCAATCTTAATAAATTTTTGAATGTCAGCATAAGGAATTTTACTCGAACTATATACAGAAGGACAATGTGGCGTTTCCATTCCTTTTTAATAGTTATTTGGAAGTTTTAATATTTGAAGCTTTGGTTTGTATCTTTATTAGTCCGTACACAATAATAGAGAGATTGTTCATTTTCTCAAGGTTAGAGATATCCTTTAACTTCATTGGGAAATTCTAATCCTTAACAATTGAAAGTATTTTCATATTTTTTTATAATGTCATATTCGTTCTGGTTTCCATCTGTGGGGGGTGTAAAGTGAGCAAGAACAAGCCGCAGGAAGAGAGCATTTGTTGTCATTGTTTTTGAACATTAAAACAACTGCTTTTAAAGTTTTATTACTTTTTGGGAAATCAATATTAGGAAGAAGCCTTAAAGGAGCCGACCATTTCAAGAATGTATATGGTCTAAGAAAAATGATTTTCTCAATGTTAAATCCACTTCCTTCTGTGATTGGTCATCAACATCTATTTTCATACCGTGAAGTTTATCATAAACATGACAATCTTGGGAAACTTGAACTGAAAAATTGAAATGAGGATTTGTTTTCATACAAGGTGTTTTCTTTTTCAACTCGTTTTCTTTCATTGTCTTTTGTCAAATATGTTTTTACTCCCATATATATAATTTAATGGTATTAAATTCCCTAGGCTCTTGTTAATTTAAAGTTTCAACAGCTTGAAACTAACTTTCCACATTGCTTCAGCGAACGATTTTGGTGCCGAGCTCTTTAAACCTCAAAATTCTTATTTTATTATGATATTGTTAAATGCCTCATCAGTTTTTTCAACAAACAAAACGTCCTGCCATCTGCTGAAGTTTTTTTGTGTTACATGATTGAAGACATCTCTTAATAACTACATTTAAACAAGTCCTTTGAGCATATAATCACAAATGTGTTTTTCTTCCCACTGGTGGATTAGTTGAAATATATTGAGTGTGGTTTGCATGATTGTAAGTTGTTTGTTGTAAATATTTGTAGTCCTGTTTGCAAACATCACAATGAAGTTCTATTCACCATATATATATATAATATATATATATATATATATATATATATATATATATTTATAATATATAAATATAATCAACAAAAAAAGATGATTTTCTGGACCGATTTATGATATATAATATATGTATATATTATAAAATATAATGATTATATAATCAGTAATGTATATATATATATATATAATATATACCGTATATGGTATACAGTATAACATATATATATATTATTATATATATATATATATATATATATATTGTTTGGCAAATTCGCGCCGCCTCGGCGTGCGGACGGCCACGTAACTCGGATCGGGCACGTCGCCCACCGGTAAACCCGGACAATTCAGTCGTGACCCCTCCGGAACTATCGCCCGGGAGCCAGTCACGGCGTGGGCCTCCTTTCGAACCTCACCAACAATCGTGCCAAATCGGCCACCCCGTGGGATAGGTTGTTCGCCAAACTCGACCTACCTAAGTACCCACAGGATGGTAAACCGGCGATCGCATCCTCGCCGCAGGTCGACTTCGACACGCGACCGCTTAAGCGGGTGATCCGTTTCCTTGCTATCGGGATAACCGAGCGGTGTTATCGTCGGCCTGCGACGTTCTGATTAATTATCGGGCGTATAGCCACATACGAACCCTTTTACGTGAAGCATAGATGGAGGTTCAATTAAAGAAAAGACGAAGCGAAAACGGGGGAAAACAGTTCACACAATGCACATTTATTCCGCGGGCAACGCGGGGAGCCACACATTAGCATATTTACAGCCACAATTAGCAAATGCCCACATATAATCACATAGAAAAAACAATAAGCAAGCAACGCAGAGATACGGCCGACTAAACGCGAAACACTCGCAAACACTTATTAACAGTTCTACCTTACAAGACACGGCGCCAACAACACGCATGTCACACCTAAGCAAAGAAAAGACCCGCCTCAAGGCAAGGGAGTCAGACTGGCCCGTGGCGCCTAATGCGGCGGGAACCTGGTGTAACCGGCTATCTCACTGAGACCGAAGGGTCCTAACCGCCGCCCATCGTGGCGACGAGCCGCAACAAATGTCCGCTCACGGCGGGCCCAGTTTCTTCGTTGGCACCTGCTTGGTAGTAAAGTGGGAAACGGCGGCCCCTTGTCGCCACTCTCTCAGCCGGGGGAAAGGGCGAATTGTTGGATTGCTCTTGGGGAGGGCAGTATGGCTGGCTTGCTCGAGTCCCGCGACCGCGCACTCAACGCCGACTCGTCCGCCGAACCTCCTCGTCCCGGACCCGAGCCTCCAGGTCCTCCTCAGTCCTGATCGCCCTCCGCAGCCGTTCAGCCCCGCCGTAGCCGTCTCCCCACTTCTGCTTCGAGCTTCCGTCTCCCGACTCTGGCCCCAACCAGATACTGCTCGACTCAACTGCCCCCACGACCCACTCGCCGAGCTGCCGTCTCCCGACCTGCCCACCAATCTGCTCGACTCACTGCAGCTCGCTTTTTAATCGGCCTTCGGAACCCACCATATGCAATTCTAGATCAAAACGACCTCAGGGGCGGCAGCCTACGCTCCCCGATTGGACGGAGAAAAAGGGGCCGTGTATCATTTCCTGATCTCAAATTGCCATATGCCGATTTTCGTTCAGGCGCAGTCTGGAGGCGGGGCCAAAGCGCCCCCGCGCTTCCTAATTGGATGGATCAGATGTGGGCGTGTATGAGCATCCGTGATCCCGATTCTTCTCTGGGGGAAAAAAGGGGGAAAGACCACGCCATCTGCACTCGCGGCTCGGTGTATCGCTGAAGATAGCCCGACGCTCGGTGCCCAACAGGTGGTGCCGGGAATGGCCGTAGGAGAAGGCTGGTGGAGGGTTTTCGGCGAGATTTCAGATAACACGCATGGCCATTGGCGCTGTTGAATGGCGGTGATGCTGAGGTTTATGGCGTAGCGAGTGGTGAAGGTAGGTTGTGGGCTGCTGGCTTGTTGTTGTTGTAGTGGTTGGTTCAACAACAAAGGTAGAACAGAAAAACGACCTAAACTCAAAGGATCGCAGAGCCGAATGAAATACATTAATTCCCTCTATACAACGGGTTTGGCTAACTACACATGTCTAAGAATAATATCTCACCTACTGGGACCTTTATCGTGTAATGCGAAATTTCCACAGCCGTAAACATACCCCCTCCCCTTTTTTACAGACTCGTCCCGAGTCGTCAAATTATCGCGTGCCATCATGTGTAGTTCCCCTAGTACGTTTACCTACGGATCCCTGAGTGCTGACATTCATGCGTATTCGTGTCCCCAAAAATAAATAACCTGAGGGCTGAGTAACTAACAAACACTCACTCACACGAACGAATCTTAAATAAAATTGCGGCGCCTAGAACAGACATGCCGGGGCGACTCCCATATTACAATTACCAACTTGTAACACCTTAATTACAAATTTTACACTAAACCTGGCCCAGATCAATGAACTCTGCAGGAAAAAAGGTAAGAGTCAAACAGAAAACCGGTGCCGGGCCGCCACGCAGGCCCGTGTTTTGCAGTCTGCCACAGACAGTTCCTGCAGCTTGCAAACCTGTTGCTTGCGGATCTGGCGGCGCATGGAAATGAACAGGGGGTGCAAAGCAAAATGAACGGGGCCTGATGTGACAGGGGCAGTGGCACGACATGGCAAGGTAAGGCAACATAGCCTGCAGAAAAGGCCCGTTGCAGGCAAACAACAGCCGGCAGACGAACTGGCCGCACAGGCCTTGCGAGTAAAAACAGCCGTCGGAACGATCCGGCCGCACGGCCTTGCAGGCAAAACACAGCAACGAATCCGGCCGGCACAAGAGCCTTGCAGAAAAACAACCAGCCGATGAAGTTGGCCGCACAGCGCCTTGCAGCAAAAGCCAGCCGATGAGGTTGGCCGGCCTCTTGCCGTGCAGTGCATGGTTGGTGGAGGGAGGCGGGGTGCTGGCACCTCGGAAGGCGGGCTCAACCTACCCTACGGTCTCCCCCCACCTATTGCTTTGCCTGTCACTGTACATACCACCCCTTAATTGTAAAAAACCCAATTTAGCCCCCAACTTATTTTTTTGTTGTTTTTATGTTTACCCCTTTCCCAACTACTAAATCGTCCCTAACACCCCTTTATCGTCCTTTGTTCGCTAACCTATTCTGTCCCCTAAGCCTACTCCCAACCCCTACGTTCCATTCCCGGAGGGGAATTAAGGGAGAGCTAGCTGTCCTGTGTCGAGGGCCAACTCGAGCCTCCAGGATGGCTCCCCAGAATCTTCAGCAGATCTAACCCAAAGTGGGTCCAGCGGCCCACAACGACAGCGAAGGGATGGATGGTGCGGAGGGGTAACACTCCTAATCTACCCTATCCATAACCTTTAAACTACGCCGGGGCTTCCAACAAGCGCCTCTGCGCCTTTACACATTGGTTCTAACAACCCAGATTCCCAGTCGCCTGTGTTGGTTGTCCCTTACAGTTTCCGGGCCTCGCCCTCGAAAATTTTCCCTCGTGCCCCTGCACGGTCTCAATGGCTGGCACGCGTGGCTCCCTTTGGCAGGCAGCGACCCTCTGCCGAATCCCCTACGATGGCACCCCCGGGCACTACACGCGTCCGAGACCTACCAGCTCCCTAAACAACCGGCGGAGTGCCCCCATGGCAACTCCCCTGAAACGCACACGTGGCTAGGCTGGCGCCCCGGGCCCCCTTTCCGAGGGGTCACCCGTGCCCACACACTGCCACCGCGGCTAACGGCGCTACGGGCCCCCGCAGCGTCAAGCGGTGCGGCACCCGTGCCCACTAACGCTTAACCCGGCCCCCCATGGGCCTTGGCCTACCACGGACCCGACAGCCGGTGCCCGACGGTACCCACTCAGCATATTCAAACGCGTCGCAGCCACGCTCCAGCCCGTCAAACAGGAGCTCCTGCACCCTCAAAACAGGTTTCGCAGCTACAACTCCCACCAACAGCAAAACGACCGTCCATTTTTTCAATTTAACTAACCAGCTACCACTCACTCTACCCACTGACCCCGGGGTCCCTTGGCGGGAGTCAACTCCTCCCCCAATCACTCATCGCCACCATGCATTCCACATTCGCTCCCCTCCACAAGACCCACTGCCTCACTCACTCAACATGTACTCACCTCACAACTTACCAACTCTTCACACACACCGCTGAATCCTGCCATCCTTCTAACACCTATCCCGTAACTATCTCGTGCTCCCCACGTCATCCCTTACACTATAGCACGTTCCTTTTAACACCTACGTAGCTAAACACGTCCCTTCACACACAGTCTGTCAACTGTCCCCAAATCCTTAAAAATTATTTCCCATCTGTAAATACTACTACAATACCCTCTAAATCCATACCACGGGCCCCAGAGGACTTACCCTGCACCCATAAGCCGGTCTAGCTAACACTAAACCCTTCCCCTAGCTAGTGTCCATCCTGTGCCCTGGTAAGGGGGTCTTCACCCCTTCCCAGGGAATCCTTTTCACCCGAAAGCGAGGCTTGCTTCCGTTAATTTTGTATATTCCAATTATGCCGCAGCACCAGCACGGCAACTCACAGCTCGCGCAGCTTTGCACCTTGCCCGTGACGTCATGCAGCTTGCACGCGTACCGTCGTCCCTCTTGGACGGGACCATCCGCGCAGGGATTCACGCCTTCCTGCCGGATTCCAACACCCAGTGCAGCCATGACGTCACCACTGCGCACCCCAAAAACAAACCCTCTCACTCCGAGCGGGCTTCCCACGCGAACACACTATGTGCTCTGCCCGCTTGGAGCTTAACACAAGCTGCGCGTGGAGAACCCATCCGGTCCAAATCCTTTACGCTGCCCTAGACTTTGTCCGTGCCGCCGCGGATCGGCAAATCCACCGCGGCGTTTCCGGACCCTGGGCTTCACTTCCCGCCAAGCGAGCACAGGTTGGGGGGTTCTCGTGCGCTGACAGCACGGACCTCGCGGCTCGCCGCTGGGCGAACCCGCAGCGGGGTCCCCACAACAGCTACGGCCGCTACCCGGCCTCTGTCCCTCTGTCCCGTCGTCTCCACTGTTCCACCCACGCACACCTTGCGTGCCACGACGCACCAAGACTCCACTCCAACACACTCAACATTCACACCGGGAGCGCGGCGCATGCTCCGCATGCCGACCGAACATCCCCTTACATACAGAGACTCACACAACACTGTCCCCTCAGCATACCGCACTCCCACACACGTGCTTCGCACAAACGCGTTCCGTTTCTGGCGCACACGCCGCTCCACCCACCGTGGTCTTTCAACCCGCCACCCGTGGCTCCCTCCACACAACGGTGCCTCATCACCCTGCGGTGCCCCTTTCACACACGGCACGCTGGAAGCACGCACTCCAGCAGAACCACTATGGCCACCCACACACTCACACACAGGGGTCGGCCACTCACACCTGGGTCTCATTTCCACACACGGGGGCGCACTCACAACCTTGCACCACAGCACACCGGGACAACCACATCTGGGATTTGTGTCCCCACAAGGTCTCGCGGCCGTCTATACGCCCCAAGCTGCACGTGCACCCATCTCAACAGCACTCGTCCCTTCAACTCCGCTGGCAACGAGCCAAAACCCACCTTGGTTCGTGATTCGCCTCAAGGGGCATACTCCTCCCCTCGCTTCCTGGAGGAGGCCGTTTCCAGCTGCTGCACACGCGTCTCCACACGCTCCGCGGAGGCTCACCCCCATTATCTCCACCTACCTCTGTGTGTGTGTGTTCTGTCCTTTAACAGCCCGTCTTATCATGCAGTCTCTCCTCTATTTTTTTCCTGTCTCCCGCGTCTCTGATAACATTATTAGTTTCTGTTTCTTTCTGGAGTTTTTCCATCATCTGGATTTCAAATTTTACTTCCCCTCCTTCAGTCAATTAAATTTCAAACTCGGTATTAGTTTTTTGTTTTCTCTCCCACTCTTCCCTCATGCTCCTCACTTCCAATCTCATCGTTTCTTTCATTGCCCATTTTCCTTTCTGCTGGCTTCATTCGCTGTTCTCTATTACCGCTCCTTGTTTCCTCCTGCTGTCCTCCTTCTCCAGCTTTCGTTGTTTGCTTCATTTTGGTTAATCTCCTTTTGTGTTTCGATTTTGCTGCTGTCTCATCTACTCTTCCTTGTTTCTTTCTCCTGCCCTTCATTCTCCAGTTTCGTTGTTTTGCTTCATTTGGTTAATCTCCTTTTTGTGTTCAGTTGCTGTCTGTTCCCCTCATTCTCCCTCTTCCTTGTTCTTCTTCCTAGCCTTCCTTCCTCCAGTTCGTGTTTGCTCATTTGGTTAATCTCCATTTTTGTGTTTCAGTTGCTTGTAGCTGTCTCATTACTCTTTCCTTGTTTCTTCTCCTGTCTTTCCTTCTGCAGTTCATGATTTTTGCTTTATGTGGTTTAAATTCCTTTGTTGTTTACATTCGCTGTTCTGTGTCTACCTCTTTCGCACTCCAGGCCTGCTTTTCTTACCATTGGCCACCTAGCTTCATGTTTCCTTTTGTTTTTCTTATCGCCATTTGTTCCTTCGTTCTGTCCTCTGCCAATCTCGTTGTTCCTTCAATCTTCTGATTTCTCCTTCCTGCTTCATTCGTTGCCCCTTCAACTTCTTCCTGCGTATTCAACTTATTTTTTTCCTTTTGTCTTTCAATTTCAAATTCATACTCTTTCAGTTTTTTATTCCCACTGTCTTCTTGTTCGCTCAGTTCTGCAATCTCGTTATTTTTTCAACTGGACAGCATTTCTTTCTCCTGTCTCATTCCTTGTTCGTATTTGTATTTCCTAATTCCACTGTCTTCTTGTCCTCGTTCTGCAAATCTCGTTATTCTTTCAACTGACAGAGATTCTATTCTGCCTGCTCTCATTCCTTGTTCTTTGTAATTTCCATATTCCACTGTCTTTCTTGTTCCTCATCTGCTATCTCGTTATTTCTTTCAACTGACTGACTTCGTTCTCCGGTCTGTCGTAATCCTTGTTCTTTCAGGACCTTTCTTGTTCCTCATTCTGCAATCTCGTGTTTCCTTCATTGAATCATTTCCTATCTTCTGTCTCATTCGTTCTTCCATCATTTACTCTTGTCTTGCATCTCATTCTTAATCTGGCCTTTGCTTCCAGCTGTTCGATCTGTACAACGTGTTCCTTAACGTTTCATTTCTCCGTTCTCGTTCTTTCCTCTCTCACCATCCTCAACTCGTTTGTACATTCCGTCTTTCGTTCTGCTGTTTCTGTAACTCAGTTTTCTTCTCCAAGTCTTTTCATCATCTCGCGCACATCTCACGACCTTGCTTTGGCTTCTAACTGTTCCTTCCATCTTGCCCTTGCTGTTTGTCTATCAGTCTCCCAGTTCCATCTGTCTCCGTACGATTTTACCGTCCCGTCCCCGCTTATCAAACTCTCTTCGTCATGTCTTGAAGTCTTTTCTCACAACTCCACTATTTTTATTTCGCTTCGTGCACCTCTCCGTCACCCCAATTAATTTTTTCCCTCTCGGTACCAGTCTACTTTTTCGTACTCTCCACACTTCTCGCCCACCGTCTCCCGAATTAATTTTTTCTCACCCCGCCTTCACCGCGGCCTGAACAACCGTTGCACCCCCTCCCAGGCTCGTTTCGCTCCCACACGTGCGTCGCCAATTACGCACTTCGAGCTGTTGTTGCTTCGCCGCTGCAGCTCCCGGGCCCATTTGCTGCCGTTTCACCCGCATTTCTTCCTTCATATTACGTTTTTTGTTTTGTTCCATTTTTGAGTGCATCTCATCAATTTTTTCGTTCAACTTCCCGTTATTCATTCCTTCCATTATTGATGCGTTCATCCATTATTATTTCGTCATTCATCCATTCTTTGCAGTTATCTTTCGTTTTTGTTTTTTTTGCTTGTTCCATCCTTTTATTTTCGTTTTTCATCGTTTTTCATTCTTCTATTGGATCCATATTTCTCTTCAGCTCATTCCATCGTCCATCCGTGGGCGAATTCGCACGTGGGGGCGTTCGTCCCGCCACCGCAGGCACACTGCGCCCAATTCGAGCTCTGGGCTCGTCTGGGGGGGGAATTGGTTCCTAGTACACCAATGTCTGCTCGGGTCGACATCCTGGGCCCTGGATTCTAAACACAATACTCATTTCTATTACCCCCGCACCCCCGCTCGCACTGGAGACGCCATCTATTCCAGTAAGGATTAATTTAGCTCGCTCGTAATTTAGAGGGAATCGGGGGTACGGCTCCTTCAACCCTGACCGATTCCCTATGAATTTAGCTTGGAGACGGAGGGATTTGAATCACACCCTGTACACCAGTGTTGTCGAATTCGCGCCCGTTCGGCGTGGATCGGCCACTAGCGACTCAACCGCGACGCAGGCCTCGCCACCGGACGGAACAATCAGTCGTGACCCTCCGGGAAGCTATCGCCCGGACCAGTCACGGTGGAGCCCTTTCGACCTCACCCCCAATCGTGCCAAACGCCACACCGCGTGGGATAGGGTTGTTGCACACTCGACCTACGCGTAAAGTAACCCACAGCGGATGGTAAATCGCGGGCGATCGCACTCGCCGCAGGGTCGACTCGGACACGGACGCGCTTAAGCGGTCCGTTCCTTGCTATCGGGATAACCGAGCCGGGTTGGGGGGTTAAATTTCGTCCGGCCTCGACGGTTCTGATTAATTATCGGCGCGTATCCAGCCCACTACGAACGCCTTTAACGTGAAGCAAATGGGGTTCAATAAAAGAAAAGACGAAAGCGAAACGGGAAAAACAGTTCACACAATGCACATTTATTTCCGCGGCAACGCGAGCAACACATATAGCACGTATTTATAGCCACAATTAGCAAATGCACATATATCACATAGAACAAAACAATAATGCAAGCAACGCAGAGCTACGACCGACTAAACGCGAACACTCGGCAGACACTTAACAGTTTCTACCTTACAAGACACTGGCGGCCAACAAACACGCATTCACAGACCTAAGCAAAGAAAAAGACGCCCCATCAAAGCAAGGAGTCAGAACTGGGCCCGTGGGCCTAATGCGCGTGGAACGGATGAGCGGCCCAGGTCCACGAAGACCGAAGGGTCCTACCCGCGCCCGCTCGTGGAGAGCCGACAAAAATGTCGCTGCACCGGCGGTGCCACCCAGTTCGTTGGCACCTGCTTGGAGTAAAGTGGGAACAGGGCCCCCTTGTCGCACTCTCTCAGCGCGGGGGAAAGGGGGAATGTTGATGCTCTGGGGAGGGGTATGGCTGCTTGCTCGAGTCCGCTTGCGACGCGCGACTGCACGCAGACCGTCGTCGCCGACCTCCTCGTCCGGACACCGAGCCTCCAGGTCCTCCTCAGCCGATCGCTCCTCCGCACCGTTCGCACCACCGTAGCCGTCTGCCCCACTTCTGCTTCGAGCTCGTCCCCGACTCTGGCCCACTGGATACTGTCGACTCACTGCCCACCGACAACTGCCGAGGCATCCGTCTCCCGACTCTGCCCCACCAGATCTGCTCGACTCACTGCGCTCAGTCTATTTTATGCGCTTCAAGGACGCCACCATATGCAAAATTCTCGGATCCAAACGACCTCAGGGGCGGAGCCACGCTCGCCGATTGGACGGAAGAAAAAGGGGCGTGAGTAGGGTGGATATTACTGATTCTGCTCAACTTTTCCCCTGTAAAATGAATGGGGATTTTCAGCCGTATCACATTTTTTTTCCGCCTAAAATTACACCCACCTTTTTTACCCAGGTATTTCTTGTTTGTCTCCCCTTTAACTCTAGGGGCATTCTAGTTCAAATAACAAATGCGACAAGATAAAGATTGGTCAAGTAGCACGTAGTAAGTGGTTTGTTCAAGGTGATTCTGAAGAGATATCTGAAACCTGTAAGTCCTAGGGACCACTCATTTTCAAAATTTGTAAATTTACTTCCTGATAAAAACTTTTGTATATCTTCCCCACGTTTGTGTTTGGAGATGAATTTACTATTTTTAGAGCCACACACCGAACATATGCCTTTTTCTATAACCCTGTCATTTTTACTTTTAAAATATGAGACTTTTTAGTATTAGTTTTCTTTCGACATTTGAGACAATAACTCAGTTATTTATGAGAAAAATTCCTACAGAGTGTGAAAACCTTTTTAGTTTCCAGCATGCACATTTGAATCTGAATTTTTAAAACATAAAGAATCCTCAGAAA
>CM068954.1:38164207-38180512 GCA_035128595.1 Eptatretus atami | reverse complement strand
CTCTCCTCCATTTATTTAAGAAAAAAAATGGAAAACTTTAATTAAAGTCCATCACACCAACATCATCAATAATATAATCTTTTCCTTCTTTCTCTTGTTTATCTCCACTTTCTCGTTTATATCTTCTCCCTGAAATTGATGTTAACACTCTTGACGCATATATTTCTAATATACTAGGAGGAGATAGGAGATTGATAAGCGGGGACGGACGGTAAAAGGTACGGAGACAGAGGAACTGGGAAGACTGATAGACAAACACAAGGGCAAGATGGAAGGACAGTTAGAAAGCCTAGAAGCAAAGGTCGGAGGTGCGCGAGATGATGAAAAGATTGGAGAAGAAAACTGAGTTACAGAAACTAGCAGAACGAAGAGACGGAATGTACAAACGAGTTGAGGAATGGATGAGAGAGGAAAGAACGAGAACGGAGAAAATGAAACGTTAAGGAACACGTTGTACAGATCGAACAGCTGGAAGCAAAGGCCAGATTAAGAATGAGATGCAAGACAAGAGTGAATGATGGAAGAACGAATGAGACAGAAGATAGGAAATGATTCAATGGAAGGAAACACGAGATTGCGAGAATGAGGAACAAGAAAGGTCCTGAAAGAACAAGGATTACACAGACCGAGAACGAAGTCAGTCAGTTGAAAGAAATAACGAGATTAGGCAGATGAGCGAACAAGAAAGACAGTGGAATAGGAAATTACAAAGAACAAGGAATGAGAGCAGGCAGAATAAATCTCTGTCAGTTGAAAGAATAACGAGATTGCAGAACGAGGACAAGAAGACAGTGGAATTAGGAAATACAATGACACAAGGAATGAGACAGGATGAAAGAAATCTGTCCACGTGAAAGAAATAACGAGATTGCCGAACTGCAGCGAACAAGAACCAGACAGTGGAATAAAAAACATGAAAGAGTATGAATTTGAAATTGAACGAACAAAAGGAAAAAAATAAGTTGAATACGAGGAAGAAGTTGAAGGGACAACGAATGAAGCAGGAAGGAGAAATCAGAATGATTGAAGGAACAACGAATTGGCAGAGGAAGAACGAAGGAAACAATGGGATATGAAAACAAAAGGAAACATGAAGCTAGGTTGGCAATGGTAAAGAAAACGGCAGGCTGGAGTGCGAAAGGGTAGACAACAGAACAGCGAATGAAACAAACAAAGGAAATTTAATAACCACATAAAGAAAAATCATGAACTGCAGAAGGAAAGACAGGAGAAGAAACAAGGTAAGTAGTAATGAGACAGTACAAGCAACTGAAACACAAAAAGGAGAATTAACCATGAAGCAAACAACGAACTGGAAGAAAAGGAAGGCATAGGAGAAGAAACAAGGAAGAGGAGTAATGAGGAACGACAGCAACTGAAACACAAAAAGGAGATTAACCAAATGAAGCAAAACAACGAAACTGGAGAAGAAGGGCAGGAGAGAAGAAAGCAAGGAAGAGTAGTGAGACAGCAGCAAATCGGAAACACAAAAGGAGATTAACCAAAATGAAGCAAAACAACGAAACTGGAGAAGAGGACAGGCAGAAGGAACAAGGAAGCGGTAATAGAGAACAGCCGAATGAAGCAGCAGAAAGGAAAATGGGCAATCGAAAAGAAACTGATGAGATTTGACAAGTGAGGAGCATGAGGGAAGAGTGGGAGAGAAAACAAAAACTATATACGAGTTTGAAATTAATTGACTGAAGGAGGGGAAGTAAATTTGAAATCCACGAGTGATGGAAACTCCAGAAAGAAACAGAAACTAATTAATGTATCAGAGACACGGGAGACAGGAAAAAAATAGAGGAGAGACTGCATGATAAGACCGGGGCTTAAAGGAACAGAACACACACACACAGAGGTAGGTGGAGATAAATGGGGGTGAAGCCTCCGCGGAGCGTGTGGGCCGGTGTAGCAGCACTGGAACAGGCCTCCTCCAGGAACGAGGGGAGGGGAGTATGCCCCTTGAGGCGAATCCGAACCAAGGTGGGTTTGGCTCGTGCAGGGAGTTGAAGGACGAGTGCTGTGAGATGGGTGCACGTGCAGCTTGGGGGGTATAGCGGCCGCGGAGGACCTTGTGGCGGGACACAAAATCCCCAGATGTGGGTTGTCCCGGTGTGCTGTGGTGCAAGGTGTGAGTGCGCCCCCCGTGTGTGGAAATGAGACCCAGGTTGTGATGGCGACCCCTGTGTGTGAGTGTTGGGTGGCCATGTGGTCTGCTCGGAGTGCGTGCTTCCCAGCGTGCCGTGTGTGAAAGGGGCACCGCAGGTGATGAGGCACCGTTGTGTGGAGGGAGGCCACGGGTGGCGGGTTGAAAGGACACGGGTGGGTGGAGGCGGCGTGTGCGCCAGAAACGGACACGCGTTTGTGCGAAGCCACGGTGTGTGGGAGTGCGGTATGTGAGGGGACAGTTGTTGTGTGAGGTCTCTGTATGTAAGGGAGATGTTCGTCGGCATGGCGTGAGCATGCAGCGCGCTCTCCGGTGTGAATGTGAGTGTGTTGGAGTGAGTCTCTGGTGCGTCGTGGCACGCAGGTGTGCGTGGGTTGGAACAGGGAGACAGACGGGACAGAGGGACGAGGCCGGGTAGCGGCCGTAGCCTGTTGTGGGGACCGCCGCTGGCGGGTTTCGCCCAGCGGCGAGCCGCGAGGTCCGTGCTGTCAGCGCACGAGACCCCCGCAACCTGTGCTCGCTTTTGGCGGGAGAGTGAAGCCCAGGGTCCGGAAACGCCAAGCGGTGGATTTTGCCGATCCCGGCGGCAGCGGACAAAAGTCTAGGGCAGCGTAAACGGATTGACCGGATGGGTTCTCCACGCGCAGCTTGTTTAAGCTCCAACGGGCAGTAGCACATGTGGTTCGCGTGGGGAGGCCCCTCGGAGTGAGAGGGTTTGTTTTTGGGGGTGCGCAGGTGGTGACGTCATGGCTCACGTGGGTGTTGGAATCCGGCAGAGGCGTGAATCCCTGCCGGAATTGGTCCGTCCCAAGAGGGACGAGGTACGCGTGCATGTCTGCATGACGTCACGGGCAAGGTGGCAAAGTGCGCGAGCTGTGAGTTGCCGTGCTGGTGCTGCGCATAATTGGAATAACAAAATTAACGGAAGCAAGCCTCGCTTCCGGGTGAAACAGGATTCCCTGGGTAAGGGGTGAAGACCCCCTTACCAAGGCACAGGATGGACACTAGCTAGGGGTGAAGGGTTTAGTGTTAGGCCTAGACCGGCTTCATGGGGCAGAGGGTAAGTCCTCCTGGGCCCGTGGATAGGATTTTAGTTAGGGATTGTAGTTCAGATTTACAGATGGGAAATAATTTTTAGAGGATTTGGAGGGACAGTTGACATGACGTGTGTAGAAGGGAGCGTAGTTTAGCTACGTAGGTGTTAAAAAGGAAACGTGCTATAGTGGTAAGGGATGACGTGGGGAGCACGAGATAGTTAGCGGAAGCGTGTTAGAAGGATGGCAGGATTCAGCGGTGTGTGTGAAGAGTTGGTAAGTTGTGAGGTGAGTACATGTTGAGTTGAGTGAGGCCAGTGGGTCTTGTGGAGGAGCGAATGTGGAATGCATGTGCGATGAGTGATTGGGGGAGGAGTGACTCCCGCCAATGGGACCCCCGGGGGTCAGTGGGTAGAACGTGAGTTGATAGCTGGGTTAGTTAAATTGCAAAAAATGGACGGTCGTTTTGCTGTTGGTGGGGAGTTGTAGGCTCGAAACCTGTTTTGAGCGGGTGCAGGAGCTCTGTTGACGGCTGAGCGTGGCTGCGACGCGTTGAATTATCGCTGAGTGGTACCCGTCGGCACCGGCTTGTCGGCCGTGGTAGGCCAAGGCCCATGGGGGGCCGGTTAAGCGTTAGTGGGCACGGGTGCCGCCCCGCTTGACGTGCGGGGGCCCGAGCGCCGTTAGCCGCGTGGCAGTGTCGTGGGCACGGGTGAACCCCTCGGAAAGGGGGCCCGGGGCGCCAGCCTGCACGTGTGCGTTTCAGGGGCAGTTGCCATGGGGGCACTCCGCCGGTGTTTTAGGGAGCTGGTAGGCTCGGCGCAGTTGTAGGCCCGGGGTGCCATCGTAGGGGATTCGGCAGAGGGTCGTGCCTGCCAAAGGGAGCCACGCGTGCCAGCCATGAGACCGTGAAGGGCAGCGAGGGAAATTTCGAGGGCGAGGCCGAAACTGTAAGGGACAACCAACACAGGCGACGGGAATCTGGGTTGTTAGAACCAATGTGTAAAAAGGGGTGCAGACGGCGCTTGTTGGAAGCCCGGGTTAGTTTAAAAAGGGTTATGGATAGGGTAGATTAGGAAGTGTTACCCCTCCGCACCATCCATCCCTTCGCTCTCGTTGTGGCCGCTGGACCCACTTTGGGTTAGATCGCTGAAGATCTGGGGAGGCCATCCTGAGGCTCGAGTTGGCCCTCGCACAGGAGCTAGCTCTCCCTTAATTCCCCTCCGGGAAGGAACGTAGGGGTTTGGGAGTAAGGCTAGGTGACAGAATAGGTTAGCCGAACAAGGACGATAAAGGGGGTTAGGGACGATTTATAGTTGGGAAAGGGGGTAAACATAAGAAACAACAAAAAAATAAGTTGGGGGCTAAATTGGGTTTTTTTACAAATTAAGGGGGTGGTATGTACAGTGACGGCAAAGCAATTAGGTGGGGGGAGAGCCGTAGGGTAGGTCTGAAGCCCGCCTTCCGAGGTGGCCATGCACCACCGCACTCCTCTCCACCAACCATGCACTGCACGGCAAAGGCCGCGCCAACCTTCATCGGCTGGCTTTTGTGCAAGCCTGTGGCGGCCAACTTAATCGGCTGGTTTGTTTTTTGCAAGGCCTTGTGCCGGCCGGATTCGTTGCTGTGTTTTGCCTGCAAGGCTGTGCGGCCGGATCGTCCGACGGCTGTTTTACTGCAAGGCTGTGCGGCCAGTTCGTCTGCCGGCTGTGTTTGCCTGCAACGGCTTTTCTGCAGGCTATGTTGCCTTACCTTGGCCATGTCGTGCCCACTGCCCCTGTTCACATCAGCCCCGTTCATTTTGCTTTGCACCCCCCTGTTCATTTCGCATGCGGCGCCAGGATCCGCAAGCAAAGTTTGCAAGCTGCATGGAACTGTCCTGTTGGCAGATGCAAACACGGGCCTGCGAGTGGCGGCCCGTGCACCGTTTTCTGTTTGACTCTTATCCTTTTTTTCCTGCCAGAGTCATTGATCCTGGGCCATGGTTTAGTTGTAAAATTTGTAAGTTAAGTGTTACAAGTTGGTAATTGTAAATATGGATGCGCCCCGCATGTCTGTCTTAGCAGCCGGCAATTTTAATTTAAGCATTCGTCATCGTGTGAGTGAGTTGTTTGTTAGTTACTCAGCCCTCAGCGTTATTTATTTTTGGGACACGAATACGCATGAATGTCAGCACTCAGGGATCCGTAGGATAAACGTACTAGGGGAACTACACATGATGGTCACGCGATAATTTGATCGACTCGGGACGAGTCTGTACAAAAGCGGAGGGGGTATGTTTACGGCTGTGGAAATTCGCATTACACATAAAGGTCCCAGTAGGTGAGATATATTTCTTAAGACATGTGTAGTTAGCCAACCCGTTGTAAGAGGGAATTATGTGATTTCATTCGGCCTGCGATCCTTTGAGTTTAGGTCGTTTTTCTGTTCTACCTTTGTTTTGAACCAGACCACTACAACAACAACAACGCCAGCAGCCCACAAACCTTACCTTCACCACTCGCTACCGCCATAAACCTCAGCATGCACCGCCATTCCAACAGCGCCATGGCCATTCGTGACTTATCGATACTGTTTCTCGCCGAAAACCCTCCACCTACCTTTTCTCCTACGGCCATTCCCGCACCACCTGTTGGGCACCGAGCGTCCGGGTATCTTCAGCGATACACGCGAGCCGCGAGTGCAGATGGCGGGTTTTCCTTTTCCCCCCCTTTTTCCAGAGAGAATCGGATCACGGAATGCTACAACACGCCCACATCTGATCCATCCAATTAGGAAGCGCGGGGCCTTGGCCCCGCCTCCACGACTGCGCCTGACGAAAATCGGCATATGGCAATTTGAGATCAGGAAATGATACACGCCCCTTTTTCTCCGTCCAATCGGGGAGCGTAGGCTCCGCCCCTGAGCGTCGTTTGATCCTTAGAATTTGCATATGGTGGGTTCCTGAAGCGATTAAAAAGCGAGCTGCAGTGAGTCGAGCAGATCGGTGGGGCAGGTCGGGAGACGGGAGCTCGCGCAGTGTCGTGGGGCAGTGAGTCGAGCAGTATCTGGTTGGGGCCAGAGTCGGGAGACGGAAGCTCGAAGCAGAAGTGGGGCAGACGGCTAGGCGGGGCTGAACGGCTGCGGAGGGCGATCAGGACTGAGGAGGACCTGGAGGCTCGGGTCCGGGACGAGGAGGTCGGCGACGAGGTCGCGTTGGAGTGCGCGCGTCGCGGGACTCGGAGCAAGCCAGCCTATACTGCCCTCCCCAGAGCAATCCAACAATTCCCGCTTTCCCCCGCTGTGAGAGAGTGCGACAAGGGGGCCGCCGTTCCCACTTTACTACCAAGCAGGGTGCCAACGGAAACTGGGCCCGCCGTGCAGCGGACATTTTGTTCGGCTCGCACACGAGGGCGCGCGGTAGGACCCTTCGCGTCTCAGTGACGATAGGAGCTCACCAGGTTCCCGCGCATTTAGTCGGCCACGGGCCAGTCTGACTCCCTTGCCTTTGAGGCGGGTCTTTCTTTGCTTAGGTGTGAATGCGTGTTGTGGCGCCGTGTCTTGTAGGTAGAACTGTTAAAAGTGTTTCGCGAGTGTTCGCGTTTAGTCGGCCGTAGCTCGCGTTGCTTGCATTATTGTTTTTGTTCTATGTGATATATGTGGGCATTTGCTAATTGTGGCTGTAAATATGCTAATTGTGTGGCTCCCGGCGTTTGCCCGCGGAATAAATTGTGCATTGTGTGAACTGTTTTCCCCGTTTCGCTTCGTCTTTTCCTTTAATTGAACCTCCATCTTGCTTCACGTAAAAGGGTTCGTATGGGCTATCGCCCGCATAATTAATGCAGGAACCGCGCAGGCCGACGATAACACCGCTCGGTTATCCGGATAGCAAGGAACGGATCACCCGCTTAAGCGGTCGCGTGTCCGAAGTCGACCTGCGGCGAGGTGCGATCGCCCGGTTTACCATCCTGTGGGTACTTAGGTAGGTCGAGGTTTGGGCGAACAACCCTATTCCCACGGGGTGGCCGATTTGGCACGATTGTTGGTGAGGTCGAAAGGGCCCACGACCGTGACTGGCTGCCCGGGCGATAGTTCCGCGGAGGGTCACGACTGAATGTCCGGGTACCGGTGGGCGACGTGCCCGATTCCGAGTTACGTGGCCGTCCGCACGCCGAGGCGCGCCGAATTTCCAACAATATATATATATATATATATTATATATAATATATATATCATATGTTATACTGTATACCATTATACGGTATATTTATATATATATATATATAACATATACTGTTTATATATTTATATATACATAACTATATTTATATATATCATAATATACATATCGGTCCAAGAAATCATCTTTTTTGTTGTATATATAATATATATATATATATAATATATATATATATATATATTATATTATATATAATTAATAGGTGAATATAATCATTGTGATGTTTGCAAACAGGACTACAAATATTACAACAAACAACTTACAATCATGCAAACACACTCAATATATTTCAACTATTCCACCAGTGGAAGAAAAACACATTTGTGATTATATGCTCAAAGGACTTGTTAAATGTAGTTATTAAGAGATGTCTTCAATCATGCTAACACAAAAAACTCAGAAGATGCAGGACGTTTTGTTTGTGAAAAAACTGATGAGGCATTTAACAATCATCCATAATAAAATAAGAATTTTGAGGTTTAAAGAGCTCGGCACCAAAATCGTGTCGCTGAAGCAATTGTGAAAGTTAGTTCAGCTGTTTGAAACTTTAATTAACCAGAGCCCTAGGGAATTTAATACCATTAAATTTATATATGGAGTAAAAACAATATTTGACAAGAAGACAATGAAAAGAAAAACGAGTTGAAAAGAAGAAAACACCTTGTATGAAAACAAATCCTCATTTCAATTTTCAGTTTCAAGGTTTCCCAAGTTGTCATGTTTATGATAAACTTCAACGGTATGAAATAGATGTGATTGACAATCACAGAAGGAAGTGGATTTAACATTGAGAAAATCATTTTTCTTAGACCATATACATTCTTGAAATTGGATCCTCTTTAAGGCTTCTTCCTAATATTGATTTCCAAAAAGTAATAAAACTTTAAAAAGCAGTTGTTTAATGTTCAAAAACAATGACAACAAATGCTCTTCTTCCTGGGCTTGTTCTTGCTCACTTACACCCCCCACAATGGAAACCAGAAACGAATATGAATTATAAAAAAATATGAAAATACTTTCATGTTAAAGGAATTAGAATTTTGCCAATGAAGTTAAAGGATATCTCTAACCTTGAGAGAAATGACAATCTCTTCTATTATTGTGTACGGACTACTAAAGATACAAACCAAAGCTTTCAAATATTAAAACTTCCAAATTAACTATAAAAAGGAATGAAAACGCACTTGTCCTTCTGTATATAGTTCGGAGTAAAATTCACATTATGCTGACATTCAAAAATTTATTCAAGATTGACTATTTCTAAAGCATACAATCGAAACTATAAGACATATCACTGTAAGCGATGTCTCAAACTTCTTTCAGCAGAAAATAAATATTAGAACAACATTCAATATATTGCTCAAAACCATAAATCAACTGTCATCAGTATGCCAAAGGTGGTTCAGTGGGGAGATTTTCCAAAAAGATATATGTAAAATCATTTTAGCATCCATTTGTGATATATGCCGAGCTTTTGAAAGCATTCCTCAAAAAGAAAGACACTACTTTCAATCCAAAATCAATCCTCAGCCAAACGTATCAAAAGCATACTCTTTGTGGGTTCTGTTATTATATCAAATCCTGTTGGAGACCATATGATACATTAGAATAGAATGTACAGAGGAGGAAATATACCTCAGAGTTTGCAAAACGATTTACAAAACGATTGTATTCAAACTAACAGCAGTAATTGCATAAAAACTTAAAAACAATGATATTTACACAAGATGAGCAAGAAGAGTTTAAGAACTCCAACATTTGTTAATTCTTTGTCAAGATTGTAATTGGAAGAACCAAAAATTAACGGAAAAAACGAAAATAATTATACATTAAAAATCTCACGTGAATATCATGACTTGTATCTTAACACTGAATGTTTTGTTATTAAAGCCGATGGTATTTGAGCATTCAGAAATCTCTGTCAGAATAAATGAATTTGTATGGATTTAGACCATGCTCATTATTTATACAGCTGCCGTAGTATATTCTGACACAACCAATAAAATGTCTCTGATTATGATGTTTCGAAAGATAGTTCTTATTTGATGTATTATGATGATAACAATCTCTATGGATGGGCAATGTCTCAAGCTCTCCGATATAGAGGCTTTCAAATGGGTACAGAGAAGAGAATTATGAACGAGTATTAAAAAATATAATTCTCTCTACCCAGAGAAAATTGATGAAGCAAAAAATCGGATATTACTTGAAAGTTAATTTTAATATTCCTGAAGAACTCCGCAATGCTCACAAAGACTTACCATATGCTCTGATAAAGAAACCAAGAAAACAATGGCCTCAGTAATTATG
This sequence comes from Eptatretus atami, assembly GCA_035128595.1. Taxonomy (NCBI): domain Eukaryota; kingdom Metazoa; phylum Chordata; class Myxini; order Myxiniformes; family Myxinidae; genus Eptatretus; species Eptatretus atami. The sequence continues at coordinate 38,170,779 of CM068954.1, read as the reverse complement.
CAACATCATTTCTTACTTGCTCTTACTTTGAGCATGTACACCAATAGAAAAGCTTTTCAACTTAACATATATAGGATAAAGACAATTTGTATTTTACCCAAGAAACCTGAGGCAATATCTTATCAGCTGGATTGAGAATAAAGGAAAATTCCAGAGTTCTAAAGTTTAATCAGTCATTGGTTAAAAAAACATTTATGCAACTCCAATACTCAGATGCGAACATTGCTGAGACCAACTTTGAGAAAACTTGAAAATGTAAGAAACAGACAAAATATTAAGACTTACTACATTCTTGGAAAGCAAGCATCTCAATGAAATTAATAGACCGCAACTTTAATGATGGAGAGCATTATTTGCAGGACTTTTGTGCTATTTCATATGGAGAAGGAAAGCAGTGTGATAGATAAAACTTATTTATGAAAGGAACATCAGTTCTATATCCAAGTTGTTGATGTATTGACTATTTCTACAACAGCTTAAAGAAGAACTATAATGAAAAGGTTATTCTACTTTACATGGATACAGACAGTTTTTTATTTGGGATATGATACAGAAAATGTTTATGAGGGATATGATGCAAGAACATCAACATTTATGACACAAGCAACCAATGAAAAAGTATAATCGGAATATTTTCTAACAAAAAAAAAAAAGGTAATTTGGAAATTTAAAGACGAGTTGGGGGGGGGGGTGAGTGGCAGATAATGAGTGAATTGGTAGGCATTAAGAGCAAAGTCTTTTGCTTTCACAGGTTATAGTGGTTTAATAAAAGTTTGATAAAACGTGAAAGGGATAAAGAAAATGTTAATCAAAGACACTATAAATTTCACAAGCATAATTTTGGATTGTTTTAGTTTTAAAGAAATAAAGAGTAGGGTAGTATGGAATAGCATTAGAAGTTAAACCATCAGTATATATTCAGAAGCAAAATAAATTAAAAACGCGAGCATTGGGAGCATTGAATGATAAGAGAATTGTATTGGAGAATGGAATTAATTTTTATTACATGGTACATATGTTAATACAGGAATTTACATATCAAGTTTTTTCCGCTTAATAAATGAGCCATTACATGTCTGAAGTTTTAATGCATTGTTGGTGAGGAACTTGGTCCAAAAGACAGCTATGATACTGATAGTTTAGTTCAAATGGTAAGTTATGAAAGTAGTTTTATGATTTATGAAGATGCTGATAATAGTAAATACCGCTGATGAATATAAAATTAATGATGATGAAGATGGTGGAAGCATAAAATAAGCTTTGATTTGAAATATGATTTATTAGAGATTAAATTATTTTAAAGAAAAGATATAATATAATTAACAACATGCTAAATCCAAGTGATATACAAGATCCTAAAACATAGTTTTGAAGAATTCAAAGGAGACTGCTGAGTCAAAATCAATTTGTGCATTGTCCAATGTGCTCACGGATGGAACTAACAACAGAGTTAGAAGTCCTAGAAACAGTGTATATTCCTGTGATTATATTCTCATTACTCACTTCAAAAAAATATGAAAATCAATAATAAATTTCAAAATTGCACCAAAATGAATTACTTTACAGATTGATAAGAAGAAATGAATATTAAAGATGAGGGTGATAATGCACCTTCCTAACAATGGAGAGATTGATAAAATTAGTTGATGTTCCACATATTAATGCATATTATATATTCATGAACTGTCATTTTAGGGAAGACATCAACACAAGATATTATGTGAATAAAATAATGGAATATTATTGGACTCTTGTATTATTGAAGAATTAACATGAAAAATGCTGTAGTTTACTTTATGCCAAATCCATTTGTCAAAGTATTGGAATCATAAATAATTGAAATATCATATTTCTCCTAAATTTACCTCTTCTTATACATATTCTCACCTTGATAAGTGTTCTCGGACTGATCTACGGCATATATTTGGGGCTACTCCTAAACGTTTATAGCGCTGGCCCAAATATAATGGTGTTTACAAAAAAATAGTTTAATGAGATTATTTGCGCTGAAGGTTCACAATAATCTCTTTTTTATGATAATAGTAAGGATAAATGGGGTTTCTGGGAACTCCCATTTCAAATATGAATGGGGAAAAGGGAAAAACTTTCTGACTGCAAGCCCAAAATCCCCAAAATAAGGAGACTGATTTTTCTCCCCGTCCCATTAAACAAGCAAATGAAAATTGGCAGACCTTTACTGATTAAGCACTTCTTCTCTTTCATTATTTCATTCCCACTCAAAGAGCGAACCAAACAATATTTGTCCATTGTTCTACTTTAGCGAATAAAATTAATTTTGCTATTAATTTCATTCACCATGCGAGATATTCACAAAGATTACTTTGGAACTTGGTTTCTTGGTTTAAGTGTCTTGTTGAGGCAGAAAATGAAATGATAAACCTTGCTCTTAATACTCTTGTTTGAGCATTATTTTGGTTTCCACTCATGTACATTAAACTTTATATATGAGTCTAATAAAATTGTTAAATCAAACTCAAACATGATACTTTACACACATTCTGTAAGCTGTCTGAGTGGCAGCTGAAAAACAGGAAGCTTGGGAAGAATTAAGAATTACGAGCTGTTGAAAAACAGGAAGAGAACACATGAGCGCAAGTCTAGGAAAGATTCAACTGACTTCCTCAACATGGTTTTTATAACATGGCATTTCTCTGGTTTGAAAACTCTTCTGTTGACGGTTTTTCATTTTTCTCCATCTTTGATCCATGGGTAAATGACTGAGACATGAACTATCTTTTCATCTGACGAAGAAGATAACCCATCACAATATTGGTAAGTTGTGTGTTTGTGTGTGTTTGTAAAGTCTGGCTTCCTCTACGAATGATGGTGAAGCAATTGGATTATTAATTAAATCATGACACGACTAATAAATTATTGGGTTTTTTTTCAAACAGGTTGTCCGCCATAACAATTGTTGTTGATAACTGATGTTGAAAATGAAACCAATGAATAATCAGAAGAATTTCAGAATATGAATGCAAATGCTTGGAGATCTTCAATCATGCTCGAAGAGACATTAAAAAGCACTTGTCTTGGTGGTTGGAAGGCATTTCACACACCTTGGCCTAGCCGTTGGATAAGTCCAAAGACAGGTTTGAAATTATTCCCCTGTCTCTCTATGTCTGTCTCTTCTCTCTCTATCTGCTTCTCTCTGTATAGTCTCTGTCTCTCTATCTGTCTCTGTTCTCTCTCTTCTGCTCTCTCTGTTTTATCTGTCCTCTCTCTATTCTGTCTGTCTTTCTGTCTCTCCATCTGTCTTGTCTCTCTCTGCATCTGTCTCTGTCGCCTCTGTCTCTCTGTCTCTCTCTACTGTCTCTGTCATTTCTGTCTCTCTGTCTCTCTATCTGTCTCTGTCTCTGTTCTTTTCTCTCTCTCTCTGTCTCTCTCTCTTCTCTCTCTCTCTCTCTTTCTCTCTCTCTCTCTACTATCTTTCGCTCTCGTCTTCTGTGCTCTCTCTCTCTCTCCTCTCTCTCTCTCCTCTCTTCTCTCTATCTCTCTTCTCATCTCTTCTCTCTCCTCTCTCTCCTCTCTCTCTCTCTCTCTTCTGCTCTCTCTCTTCGGTTCTATCTATCTATCTATCTATCTGTCTTTTCTGTCTGTCTGTCTCTCTATCTGTCTCTCTCTGCATTTGTCTCTGATTCTCTATCTGTTGTCATGTGGTCTCTCTGTCTCTTCTATCTGTTCTCTCTATCTGTCTCTCTCTGTTTGAGCTGTCTCTCTCTTTGTTTTTGTTCTCTGTCTGTCTCTTTCTGTTCTCCTTATACACAACCTTTGATTTGCATGGTGGTAATTTAATTTAAAAGCAATACCACAACTTTGGTGGTAATTTTCTGATTCACTCTTTGCTTTTTTATTTTCAGGCATTAAAAACTGAATCATACATGATGGTGAAACGACAATGAATTTTGCAACCTTGAATGCGGAAGATGTTGAATTCCACGGGGGGTGATGTACTCATTTCCAAACTTGTTCCAGTTTAAATGCTCTCTGGATGAAATGTCACAACTCGATCTTCTGGAGGTAAATGTTTCATTTATTATTTTATTTCATATCATTATATAATCATCTTTATATCTTAATAGTTTTTGCTTTAAAAAACAGAATATGGTATCTTGAAGATTTTCAAAATCAACAAAGACATCTGAAGGCAGACTGCTGGGAAAGATCGTTCATTCTCACAAACTGAATATTTTACCCCAAATAAAAAAATGTTTATATTTCAATCTTGATTAATTATATTTGCATTCTTTCACATTATTTTAATTCTTAATTACAAAAAAAAATAAAGGAAAGTGCAAAGGAGGGGGAGGGGGGTGGGGTTGGAGGGTAGGTGTGCTCCCCCAATGATCCAGCCACGCCCCTTCATCCCACCCCTCCCTCCCGTGTGTGTTGGGGAAAGGTCAGGGTGCGGATGAAGAGGATGTGGTGGGTCAAAGGTGGGGTTGCATAAGGGAAGGGAAGGGGAAGGGGTGGGTCTTCTGTGGTGGGGCTTGTGTGGCGTGTGTGGCTGTATGGCTTGTGTGGGAGTGGCTTGTGTTGGGTGTGCTTGTGTGGGTGTGGCTTGTGTTGGTGTGAAAAAAGAAGGGGGTCGAGCAATTTTTTAATTAAACGCGTTTTTGGTTGTTGTGGGAATAATAAACTAAATCACCGCATCATGTGGATATGATGGATGTGGGTGGGGCTTAGTGTGGCGTGTGGGCTTGTGGGGTGGTGGCCTTGTGTGGGTGGAGTTAAAGGGGTGGAAGTCAAAAAAGGGGTGGAGTTAAAAAGGGGTGAATCAATTTTAGAAAAAAACAACATTTCAATTTATATCTTTGTCTTTTGTAATTCCTGTGAATTAAAATTGAACCTAGAATCTCTTCCCCTTCTAATCATATATCTTATAAGTCCAAGGAACTGTAATCTTATTACATCATCAATTTTAAAAAGTTATTTGTCCATCGCTTAGATAACGCTTTTTCAAAATGAGATTTACAACCATGTTATATTCTTTACAATATCACCAACTTTGAACTCAGGCTTCTGCATTAATCTCTTTTTCATAATTCTAATTTGTAAATGTTTAAATGATGGTTTAGTAATTCGTTGAGGTGTGAATCGTATCATTATACTTATCTTCTTTATCTTTTACATGTCCTGAATTAAAGACTAACCATTGTGAAGAACGGGGGGGGGAGTTGAAGGTGAATTTTTTATATAGTCCTCTCTTTGAAAGTGCGATTGATCGCTTTCAATAACAACGCGATTTCTTATAATGAAGAGTGCTGTATAAATATTAATGTTGTTATTTTAAAGGAAACAATTCGAAAAGTTTTGTTGTAGACTCTACCCTCTCCAGTCACAAATTTTTAGGTTTGCTTACAATTTATTAAATATCTCGTTGGAAAGGCTAACAATGAGTATATCCGGATTTTTTTTTTCAAAGGGACGACGCATTGCATATTCTACTCCTTCATCAATAAAAGGTGTAAAGCATACTTTGTACCCCTTATCATTATTGAGTTCAATTAAATCACAGACCAGATTTAAATCAACTTCCTTGGAGAATTAAACCTTCCCCTTCTATGAAACTTGTGATTATTGGTTTATGTATTCATCACTAATTGCTCTTCAATCTTAATGACATTTTTCATTTTTAGGATAAAGAGGTTCTATTAAGTTTTTTTGAATTCCAAGCCCAAGTTTCAATTTAGCACTGATCATTTTCTTCACGAATGAACCGATCCAACTTTTCTCTCAACAGTTTGGATTTTTGGTATAGAGACAAATTATACAACAATTTTCTTCCAATGTCGTGATATTTTATATAATCAAATATCGTGCTGCATGCACACTTCATCACCCTATTTGATAGGTTTTGCCTCCACGGGTTTAGGAAATGTCAGCCTCTTCTAATCTTTATTCAAGTTTGTTCCCCAGACCACAGAAAGAATTACCCTGGTAGAAGTAATTCCCCTGGTACCTCCAGTAGTTTGTATAAATTTACTTCTGATAAAAACTTTGTTATATCTTCCCACGTTTTGTGTTTGGAGATGAATTTACTATTTTTAGAGCCACACAACTGCCGAACATATGCCTTTTTCTATAACCCTGTCATTTTTACTTTTAAAATATGAGACTTTTTTAGTATTAGTTTTTCCTTCGACTTTGAGACAATAACTCCAGTATATTTAGAGAAAAAATTTTCCTACAGAGTGTGAAAACCTTTTTAGTTTCCAGCATGCACATTTGATCTGAGATTTTTAACAACATAAGAATCCTCAGAAATATGCTCCTTCCATCTCTCCTCCATTTATTTAAGAAAACAAATGCGGCAAACTTTAATTAAAGTCCATCACACCAACATCATCAATATAATAATCTTTTCCTTCTTTCTCTTGTTTATCTCCACTTTCTCGTTTATATCTTCTCCCTGAAAATTTGATGTTAACGACTTCTGTGACGCTATATTTCTAATATACTTTGTCAATTCTTTGTTTTATTTTTCTGTAATACCTTTGATCTTTTTAAATTCAACTGGTTTCCATATTTTTTTATATTTATTCATATCT
>CM068954.1:38128767-38161191 GCA_035128595.1 Eptatretus atami | reverse complement strand
GGTCTGTGTTTGTTCCTGTTGCCATATCAGGAATAAAACCTTCGACAGCCCCCTTTCCCATTCGATCACTAAATGAATATAGTGTAAATTTAATCATTTCAGATGTAGCAGAGACATAATCAACCACTTCAACTTATTGTGTTCCAATGTACAAATGAACACTATCAAACATTTTTCAGAAGAAATCATTTACGAGTGTAGCGTTTGTGTTATTCACAGCCTTAGTGAATGTAAATTTAAACAACAAGAAACTTTCGGCTTGATTCAAATAAGTTTGTTGATTATTTATTTCAAAACTTTTTGTTCCATTATTGACCAGTTCTGTTCTGTTATTATTCGGTATGAGTAATTCTTTTTTTTATGGAGAAGTTTGAGATGAGAATTGTGTATATAGAATCATGGATGTCTAATGAATTTGTCATAATTGTATTAGTCCATCATGTACGTTAAAAAAAGATAGTGATAAAACATAATATAAATTGACATCGAAGGACTTGAATATTCTGTAGCTGGGGACAAGAGTTATGAGCTGCAGTATTACTTTTTATGAGCTTACAGTTTGGGGATTTGTGGGCGTCTTTTGCATCTTTAAGCACCAAATTTTCCACAGCTAGAAAACATTGAATGGCTCTATCATATTTCTTAAAGTGATGGAACAGTGAAAAGAGGAATCTTGTGAGTCTAAGGAAGACGAAGATGCTTGATACCAAAGAAAGCGATTTGTTGAGAAGGGAGAGTGCAGAAGCTTATGATGCAAGACAAGATCACTAGAGGAGATTGGATTTGAATGTAGATTGGCTGAGATCAATATATTTGGAAGCAGGGTCAAATTAGCCAAGGTATTAGTGACACGTCTAATCAAATTGATGATAGGAAATAGGCATTGACAAGAGGAAGGTTAATGACAAATACCGGTCATGATGATTCCATAAGTATTGCTGATGAAGGGAATATATTAGGTTAGTTGTCGCATAGCTCTGCATGAGGTTTATATTTTTTGTGATTCGATCAATAGTCTATCGTTTGGACATTTTAGTGTAGAAAAGAAACTGATGCGAATCGTCTCACATTTGTCAAAATGATATTTAACTAATGTGATTACTTGCCATAAATCGGATCAGCATAGTCATTAACACATGGATTAGTGTTTTTTTTCTAGATGAGATCAAGATGGCTGACCGTTGTCTTTGTTACTTGTAATATTCTAACATTCTAGAAATCATGGTCGATTTTGTTAATACTGGCAAAGACATACCTGACTCCAATTGGGGACTTGCCAAGCCAATATGATTTTGGATCGTGATCAAGTGTCTGACTGGATGGATGGCGGCCATTTGCATTGTGGATAAAATTTGGCCACCACTTAACGCATAGAACAACTGCCAAGTGATAACTTAGCTGTCGAAACAACGGGGGAGGTTATCAAATTTGATGTTTAATATTATTATAAATACTTACAACTTGGGTGGAAGTTATGAATAAACTGCTATTTCCGATAATGTGGTCGGATCGCTGTCACACATGAATAATGCATGCATACGCCAAAAAGCTGAAACTTAAATCTAAGCACGACTGTATCAGCAAATAGCAATGGGCAATAAAATTTAAACTCAATAATAAGTATAAAAAAAACCCACAAGAGTGTTATCAATTCATAATTAATTCAAAACCGAGGTTTGAGGGCTAAACCATAATAAGAAAGTCAGTTCTATTGCGGTTTAGGCCTGTGCCCTTATAGGGTTCTATAAAGGGAGTCCATGTCATACCGTTATGATCGGCATATGTAATGTGGTAAGTTTAAGCGGAGCTCCTGATGCAACTGGTGCGCTTTCGAAATGGAATGTACCATCAACCGGGATAGCCCGGGGAGTACCAATGATCAATATCGACTTCGCGGATCGGAGGATGAAGGTGATCAAAATCGTCTGTGTCGTTATGTAATTCAAGCGGAGTGGGTTGAATAGATTTTGGATTCCCAAGCCGCTCTACCGGTACCACTATAAACAGGGCTTATATATAATTATATAGTACTAATAAATATATTAATGTAAGGACTTAAGCATACCTTATTATAGCTAAAGATATCAATTGTAGATGATATGTATTAATAGTATTATTTGTATTTTCCAAGGTTAGTGACAGAATAATATAAGAAAATAGAAAAACATGACACATAATATTAGATATACAATAGTAGATTAAGAGCTCATATTCCTATTCTATTAGGCAATAATAGAATTTGAGTTATATGACATATATTGCTTACTTGAATGTACTATATAACTAGATATATTATATAGGACTTCAAAAATGTTATAGGCTATAAGTAATTTGCAATTGGGAATAACAAAAAACAAACAAAACCCTTGGTTGTTTTATCATCATAAGGCAAATGTATTTTCTATTGGTGTGATCTAAATACGAAAATAATATAGAATATCAAGTTATTATGTTGTGTTTATGAATGAGTTTAATAACATGTAAAATAGTTTCCACTATTATTACTTTTTAAGCATTAGAATCATGCATTGTTAGGGATATTTTAATAGAGTAGCTGATGAAGAAAGTCAATAGATGGGGAGGAAAGGAAAGAAGTATGACGTGTCCTATATGAGAACATCAATTCTAAGCCTTTTTAAGATGGGACATGAGTCAATTTGATGTATTTCGATATTTAACATAAAGATGAATGCGAAGTGCAATTAAGAACATTTTTTCTTGCATGCATGAAACTGAATGGGCACAGGCAACACCGAAAAGAGGAACCACATCGCTGCAGTGGATGACTGTTAAGAGATATCTGGCTACTCATCCAGTGACTGATGAGCACATTTCATATTAGAAACGGACGTTAAAAATGCGCCACCCACGTACAGACAGGGAGAGTGCTTTGGGTTAGAAAGTTAGAAGGGTGGCAACTTACTGGGATGAGTGGGACATGACTGTGGGAGGAGCGAAGGAACTTGTTGAAGATAAAGGAACGTTAGGTGTGAGGACCAGAAATGGTAGGGAAAGATGAGGACCTAAGATAATCAGCGATGGCTGTCCATCATTCTGGAGGGTGGCGCGATAGCATGCGCGTACCAGCAGGTTTTTTCGCGACACTCCAGACACGAATTGCAGGCGACTCACTGCATGGTTTAATCAACAATTAGAGAGCACTCATAACTAGACCCCAACCACCCATACATACAGCCAATCATCTGGACATGCAAACAGACACCAGAGAACGGTGTTTGGAGGTACGTGGATAAGTGATAGAGGAGGATAAAGTTAAGAAAGCTGAAGTACGTAAAGCGGGTAGAATAAACTCATGGAGAACGTGACAAAGAATGTAATCAAAAACCATACTAATTGGATGGAAACCATTGCTTAGTTTTCTTCGTTAAATGATATTAGAAATGGCATATACTCGCACAAATTTGCAATTTTTGGAATCAAAATATACATCATACGAACCTCTAGTGCTTCATTATTGGATGTTGCATCCTACCAGAGACTTCTATCGGTAAAGGAAAATGGGTTTGTACGGATTATGGTTGGACTTCAGACTCTCAGTGTTATAACGTGGCATGTGCTGGATTTGTTCACTAAGCTCATCAATGTGTATGGAGCCAGATGGATGGAACCAGCATCTACTTTGGACGACAGGTGTTGTCGTAAGATTTAGTGATCAATACACCGCACAATTACCACACTTGCTCAGGTTCTGTTATTTTTGCATTATCAAGCGACAATGATGCTTTGCAAATAGAGGTGATTCACAAGCCTTATAAACATATTAATCAAATTACAACTTTAAATATAAACATTTGAAGTTTTCCAACCATGAGAGATAAAACATTTATAATTATGCCTCTTCTAGTGAACATTGAGACAGCTTGAAATTGGTAAGATCAAGAGGAGTAATATGTCACGGCTGTATTTCTTTTATAGTCAAAAAATTGAATGATTTTTCCCCACAAAATTTACTCTTATTTTTCGGTAGGGCTCATTGTCTAGCACCTTCATTCGACTGAAATGCTACAAAAAGTACATCACTTCAATAACGCTCCTTCTAGACAAATACTACATTTTATTTATATGAATTGAACTTTAATTGATCAAGTGGATCCCGCTCCGATAAACATGCACTCAGACGATTATAACATCAAGAGTGAAAAATAAATACCCATTTGCTCGTGATTTTTCTGCTATTTCATCACTGCATATGGTAAAATACAAGAATTTCTCCATCTGAACAAGTTAATATAAGTATCAGATTGATATCGAACATTTTTCAGATCCACTTCCAGATATGGTCTGATACCTTGAAAGAGTATATCGTGTTGTCGGGCCAAGTACTGAATTTTGTCATGCCAAAGCTTAATATGTTCATAGACGCAATGAGTGTCGATTCATGCACCTGTTGCCAATAAGCGATCTTTTTACTGGGGCAGCTGTTAATGTAGTTTTTGAAAATCTGACTCTTCGTGAGACAGATTATTACCTCTCGCTGCCTGATGATATGTTGCTCGTGTAAGAGCCAGAAGACACAGGAAAATATTCACTGCTCTAATTTGTCCTTGATCGCTTTGATTGAGTTGATTTTGTAAAAATGTTATATGATTTCAATGAAATAAAGATAAGCATAACTTTACACGATAAGCAACCATAACGTGCGTTATCATTGTGAGTGCAGATTAACGGGATTGCAGAACCGTTTGTATATTATAAACAAAATGTATTACATTTTTTTTACTTGAGGAGATTTTAGTTTATGTTTGTATTTATTTCCCCATCCCTTGGATCATTGTTGGTATTATTCTGATTGTTTTTGCAATTTTGTATTATTTTTTTTGCAGCTCATATATGTCAAATAAGGTTAGACCTTGTTTGTTTATTTCCCTAGATTGTTGAAAATTACGAGTCAACTAAATTTCAGTTACGATTGGGTAGATTTAACCAGATTGTAGATTGTATTTTGATAATGAAAACAAATGCAATTAACTTAATTCCTTTATGCAAGTGAATATTACCAGTAAGTAAATGTGTTGTTATCATTTCTCCTCCTGGACATTTGTTCCTATCCTCCGGTGATTTTTCTGGAATGATAGATTTTTTAGATGACCTATATATGCTTCAATAAGTAACATATGGTTGTTTCTTTTTTCTTCAGGATGTTGAAAAGTCATCATCGTGCTAGGCATCCACATTATGTAACACAATTTATTGCTTCAAAACATTTAAGCTTTTCGATTTCCTCAGGATACACCCGAATGTAGAGAAGCCCACCCCTGTGTATAATGTACAAGCACATGTCCAATTGTGATGATGAAGAAAGGATGCATCTCCTGATGTGGAACCATAGAGCATCATCGGATAATGGTATAATATCATCAGTATAATATTGGTGGAGACTAACATCGGGATATTGACCTGTGGAGATGAACATATGATCATAAGGGGGGATGAACATCATGATAATGATAGTTGAGATGAATCACCAAGCGGACTGAAACATAATCTATTAATGGCAGTTTGAGGAGGGGAGTGGTTTTCAGACTACCTTGATGTAGCATTTCTACATGCCCAGTATGCCATCATACATATAGATATAAGTTGGAACGCACAAAGAAGGGTGGTTCCTGAATCTGGCGTCTTTATGAAGCTGAGCCTGCTGCATCGGCTCCGGATGATTAAACGCATATCATATGCTCTTGCAATGAGTAAATGTTATTTTTCAGTAAATGATGACACTTGAGAGGATAATGATCAGTTTGTCGAACTGTGTATCATTTCTATAACGCACCGGAGTTGGTTTCTCTGTTCTTGGTGCATTCTTTTTTCTCTTCAACAATTGAACTTGAGAATTACTTAACTCTGAAAAGAGAGTTTGTGCTTTTTCTCGAATCAAATTTATCCTGATGAGGTAAGTGAAAGCTGAAGTCCTTTTTTAATGATATGATAGTTTGTGGCATTAGTTGGTCCAGATGACCGGGTCCACATCTGCTCTCGTTTGCTGAGTCTGACCTCAACATTTTATAATAACTTCACTATATGCTTGACATAGTCTAATACTACTCCCTCTGGTTGTGTGACTGGTGTGTGATGTAGTGGAGTGTGTTCGTGTTGCTTCAAGCTCGGTTACAATACTACCTATAACACAGAACGAAGGGGAACAACAGAATGTCTACGTCGATCAACAGTCCTTTTGACGAAACGCATAAAAGCTAAGTCTCTCCGAAGACTTGCTTGGTGAAACTGTTTCCAAAAGTAATATTAGATGTCTGCTCGCAGTGAAGAGAAAGTTGATCACTGGCACGATAGAATTAAGCAGGACCATGTAGCATTGGCAAGCACCTTCTATGTGCTTTAATTTTAAGAGAAGAAGAATAATGTGCAAACTGCCACGATCCAGTCGGGCCTAGATCTCCAGCGCATTGTTGATATTCGCCCATGAATTTAACATCACCAGTATTGTTTAAGCAACTTGAGAGCTTAGTTGTTATTCATTTAAGTAACTATTGGGAATCACAGAATAAATATTCTAACTTGTCACTAGACGGTCCGCAGATATCCTTTTTGGCGATTGTATCAAGACGCATCTGCTATAGCAAGAAGTATTTTGTGATACTAGGACGGATTCTCAATTTAATAACTGAAACTTCTATATTAGGGTAACCGGAGAACAAGTAGACAGTACCACCCTACGGAATGCCGATAGTCATCATCTGTTGACTCTCGTAACATACGCTATTACACGGGTTTTCAATTGGAAAAGTTTTTTGGCGAGCTAGGATAAATAGATACTGACGGAATTGTTATTCAGAGTGCTAATCCAGCATAAGGCCGACATAGCGTGGGTCATAAAGGATCCACAAAATAACGATGACCAGGCTTGACCAACAACACGATACATCCCAACCACAGGCCAGATAGTTTGGGAAATAGGCTATTGTAGTGCTCAGAGTTTATGTGAAAGTTTTACAACTTTCTTTTAGTTTTCATCAGAGAATACTATTATGGTCGGAGACATCTAACAAGAAGAACGGCATGGATAACACGAGTAGAGTAATCGACACACTGGTTTTAACAAAAGTATAAAAGTTTGCACAAGGAACTGAACAAGTATTTCATTGCATCGGAAATCGCTAAACTTTATACACACATTAATTATGTACCCTAACTGTTATGTTAAAGTAAATTTGTGGAGAGGAAACTTATTGCACTATTGAGGTGCATAACCGAATTTTAAAAAGTGACATCTTCACATGGTTTTCCCTTGGTGGTCTTCATATATATATATATAGCGCAGATACTATATAAACGACCATAATACCTAAATCCTAATCACTACAGGTCAAATCATATACTATCATCACACAAGTACAACTACTAGGACGAATACATGCAGACGATAATGTGCTAATTAATTCCGCGTGAGAACTTGCAATTGGAATTGGTAAGAGTTAGTTATATTCAACTTTAAGTTAGACTTCTGACACATGAACATTGAGATGAAATAGATCGGATATATGTGACAGATACGTGATTACCCAGCAGTATGTCAGCAGACTCGTCCATAACAAAGTCACGCGGCGCGAGTCGAAGTTCAATAATGATTGTTCAGTCTCTTAGCTAAATGATCGAAAGTGAAAGTTCACGGATAAACAGTTAAAGCAAACCTCTCAAATATTATTGTGACGTCCGTGCAGCGATCGTGGACCATCCATACACCTGTCAGGGCACAAATCTCAGAATGCTACGAAATTTTGGGGTATATTTATAAGCCTTTCCCCCAGAGATATGTCTAGAATCTTTGTTCTGAACGAACAATTTCGCAGCATAACAAAAGAAATCAACTGATGTTTTCCGTATATCTACAGAGGATGTCAGTTTCTACGTATAGCGTATATACGTATGATCTAGTAACAAATAAGGTTTCCGCGGGACATAAATGATGAAACTTACTATTTAGTGCATTGCAACAAAGCAGATCGAATATAAATTCCTTAGAGACGATCTTAAGCCCGGCAAAAGTTGGCACAGACACAGTTCAGAGCGTTCACTAAAGGCAACACTCCCCGTTCCATGCGGGCTAGTATCCGAACTTGGACGATAAACTATTTTTTCTTCGATTCCCGTACCTCGTCGGCAGAGATATGTCAGATCATTAAAGGTATCTTAACGAACACAATAATTAATAAGGTGGCTCACAGTCAACACGGGCAGCTGGACAAGTAATCGTCTTGTGGAATTCGAATTTTCTATTTTTTCTCAAAGCAATCGAACACGACCCACTGAGCAAACCGCATACAGCACCAAAAAAAAACTAAGATAAACGCACTGGCAACCTTCTAAAGGCTTTGGAAGGACGAAGGCGCAAGAAGGTAGGCACCTCCACGGAGAGTTATCACATGTACCGGTGTTCGATGGTATACTGTCTGGGATAGCGAAAAAGGTTCGCGACAGCTCGAGAGCACCCCTGCTCATAACCCGGAGACGAATATTACGATCAAGGACGCCTAAACAACGATCCAGGTCAACAGGGGACTTAGTCGATCTCGATTCAATCAAACCAATCACTGCAATCCGAACAGACATAGACAGATATCGACTCTTCTGGCCGGCACATCAAACCCTAAGTCAGGCTACTAACTTGGGTGCCAAAGCCATTCCAAGAGCGATGACATGGTATCTGGCACTAAGCACAAATTACGCGAGAACAGACCTAGACAAGTGGGAATTTTCCAGGGGACGCGTCAATCCGATTCAGCGATTCTTCATTATAGCGCGGGAGTACTTGTACGTAACAGGCTCTCGTGCGAAAGGGAGGAGATTAACTGTATAGAGATATGCATGAATCCGTCTATTTGATGGCGCAATCATGCAAAACATACGGTCAAAAATGATGAAAAAGAAGGTTAGTCAATAATCGTACGAGCAGTGTAAAGTGGTCTGCAGGTAAGTGACGGGTAAAACCAGGTGATAAGTAAGGGAACGTTTGTTGTCATAGTGAAATGAACAAACACACGTCATTGTTTCAGAAGAAGCCGTATGGCCCGTCGCAACTCTCTGCATATTATATGAATGGCATTTTTGATCCTCATGTTTGGTCAAAACTGAAAGCATGCGAACATGAATACAGAACAATCTATTTGGCAAACAGTCTAGTAGCCGAGATTACTCGTTTTCCAGTGACGGAAGGTTATAATGAGCTGAAACTGTCAAAACGGAGAGGTATCAAAAATATTCTAAGGTGAGAATTGAGCGGAGTAGTTGAAACATGTGATGTTTTCTGAAGCGTGCACGCTTTTGGTATACATTCGCGGGCGATGCTGAATCGGCGATACAATATGAATATTATATACGGAAAAAAAATAAAGCCGAAGCTTCATGCTGAGACAAAATTAATAACACAAAGAAGCCTGAAACACAGGAATGTAAGGAATAAATCAACAAACACGATAGAAAACACTCCCGTTGGAGTTCTTTATCGTTGTGAAGTGTTGATCGAAAATAATTTCAAGAAAAGATAAGAGGTAGTCCAGGGAACTATGAACTTGGATTGGTTGGTTGCATTGATCAACAGATACTCGAAGAGTAGATAGGACTGGAATCAAGAAATTATCTTTATTATAATTTTCGTTCCAACAAACTTGAACGAGACTTGATAATGGCCACAGAGGGAGATGGTTGGATGATAAGGTTGGCCAAATCTTGGTGGTTCTGGACCGTTATGAGGCTGTGTGTTGGGACAATCAAAATACATACATCAACTATATACTAATAATTATGTATCAGCATAAATATAATATATAGTACTTCATATAAAAAAACAATCACAATATCAACAAATGAGATTTTAAGTAAAAGTTATTGATCAGTCCACGCGGTCCAACAATCTTTTGCAGTAGTTTTTATGAAGTTGTATTTCCGGATTGTAACCAAAAAGAACATGAGCCTCTTGAGCCATGGGCTCAAACTTTGCACTATGGATGCTTACTAGCCACACAATTATTTGTGCTGCAAGTTTGTATCTGTGAGCCACAGACTTTCCTTTAGTTGCAAGAGGGGATGCTATGATCATCTAGCCCACACTGCCGCACTGGGATTATGTCTCTGTCACAGTAAAACATAATCTAATCGCACTAGATACAGCGAAGAAAGAAAAAAAAAAGCACTTGAGCTGCAGTCCGAAGATATCACAGTTTCATAATCTCTTGGATGGTATGCAATATGTGTTCCATTAATGCTGATCGGAAGACAATTCTGTTCTCAATACAACCAACTCTAATGGAAATATTGGTCATTCTGGTTTGTAGGGGAAAACAGCTACAAAAACAACGGTGATTGTGCTCACAGAATAGGAGTAAATAGTCTACATGATAATGAAATAGTGATTAGGAAGTCTTAATCGAACAAGAACATAAAATAAATACAGACTGGAAGGAAATAGACTTGAGAATAGGTCTTACTAAACTCGAAAAATCTTATAATGAGATATATGAGATACGATAACTACTTTGTTCAAAAGAGTGAAGGGGATGCAGTGGGATGGTTTTCCAGCTGAGCTACTGTGTGATCTCAACTGCAATGGTAAGGGAAGAAACGTGACATGCATCACATCACAATAAACTTGCGGCAATTGAAGGACGCAACAGCTAGCAAATTATACGATTCACAGCACAAATTTTGATCCAAAAAAGCAACATCATATTACACATGATTACGTCAGATCACCAAGAGTAGGAAATGACAAGAAGTAAAGTGCACTACACACTCGAGACATCAGGACTGGGAAAAACTTACTAGTCGGATGATTGATAAGGTATTAGCGAGAATACAGATACAAATAGAACCTGCAACGTAGTGAAATAGTAATTTTAGAAACGCAATGACTGATATTCCATCCACATTAGGACATGCTGGGAGCTAATTCGTAGCAAAGCATAGAAGCTCGACCGACAAGAGCTCTGCAAATCAGCGCAGAGTAGGTCACAACTGCAAAGGTACCTCTAAAAAATAAGACTCACGCTGGGCAAGCAAATGAGTATATAATATTCATAGGTTATCAGAGCGCATGGTAATCTCGTAGAATGACCAAGATCGATTCGCAAACAGGTTGCAGTAGGTGATAGTCATCTATTTCTCGCTATCATCGCAGGGAAAAAAAAGGACCGCCAGGCCCTGAAGACAAATCCTTCTTCTCCGAGTTACAAATCCCCAGAAACTGTAAGGTGTCTGGGGAAGGATCAATTTCAAATCCTCAAGCACCTGAAACCTAAATCCAATGCATCTGTTGCATCCTCTCGGACCTTCAATCAAACGCCCAACATCGAGCCGCGAGATCCTGTTAATGGCATAAGTGAATGAGTGTTGGTGGTATAGGAATCTTGAAATGCAGTCGATCATCCTCCCGCCATCATGAACATGGTCAATCTCTTTCAACCACGCATGGAAATACCAATCCCAGCTGAACTGATGGAAGGAAACATGAACCACAACCATAGTCCTGACGTGCAAAGTCTAGGAACTTGTGCTATCGGTCACAGGGCAGACCATGGGGACAACACATACATCATAACCATCCTATCAGTTGTCGATGATAAATCCCTCAAGACAAAGATAAGTGCTTGGGAATATCAACAAGACTCAACGGAAGAAACGTCTTGCACACGGTGAATCACTCGTTCAGTCGATTATAATAAACATGAAACGACACCCCAAATGATGAAAATTAGTCATGATGAAGCTCATCACCAGTTTTAACTCTATTACATGGGGTCATTATTGGACACAGCGTAGCATCTTGGAATGAAACATCAAGACAACATTGTAGGGTAATACACCCATATTACTACGCTACAGAGAGTTGTGGTGCCCAAAACTGATGCCACATTGAGCCAATAATTCCCATCAGCAAGCGGCGAGTCATGTCTTGCATTCGATGTTGTATGTGTAATAAATATAATAATTATAATATATATATATAATAAATTAAGTTCAGGAGGATGGGATTAGAAGGAAGAATGAAATCAAAGGGGGAGAATTGTTCCAAAACAAAGACATTCCTATTACTGATATGTCGGTGAGAGCAAACTAACACAAAACTATGGATATCAAACTAATAGGTCATATGTAGTGGAGACCCTGGCTCCAAAACAGACAGTATTTAAAAGCCTGTCTTGCAATACCTCCACAAGAAAATATTGTCATTAATGAAAAAAAAGAACCGAAAGAAACGATGTGTACAGTCGCATGGGTGTTTAAGGGGTATTGAAAGAGGCAGTTGTGGTGTTGTTGCACAAAATAAAGTTGTAAGTAGCAAAGATCAAGCACCAAAGGTGTCTCTAAAAAAGCCATAGGCATCGAGAAGATAGATTCGAGAGAAACAGAAACGAGTGTATCTTGCTGCCAGTACAGTGATGACGATTAGCCAAACCTGATAAAGAGTAGGAACTGGAGTGCCAATGGGCGGAGACCCCGACCCAACGGATCCTACGTGCCACTGGACGAATCTTTGCAGTGGATTACTTTTTATAGAGTTGTGGCGATTGCCCTCAGCACTTAAAAATCTCATCGAAAAACAAGAAGAGCACAAAGAAACAAGAAACAACTCTATTGGTAACCTTTCATATGGAGACTATAATATGATGAAAGGATACAATCAAAAATGATTCTTATAAGAATAACTATTGGATAACAACTAATATTGACTATGATTAAGGAAATCACTGGTAACCAAATGTATTCAAGGCGAGTATAGCTTAGAAAGTTTTTTTTCCGGTGGCGCTTGAACGAAGGGCCAATAAGAAAGAAGAGCTTCCCTTATATAACAGTGTGAAAGACGGTCGTTATCCGTGTAGCAGTCTGAACGTGCTTCCGAAGAGAGGATATAAACAGCGTGTAGCTCATTGTAAAAAAGAAAATATATACAATAATATGGACATAGTATTTAGCGGAAAATAATTCTGCTATTGCAGAGGGGCAGAAAGTTTGTAGATTGATGTTAGAATGTGAGGTAGGAATTTTATTATGCTTGTCGATTGGTCTGGAATAGGATATACAAAGACGAAATGGCTTTAAAGGTAACCCGATATTTGTATAATTCAGACATTGCAAAAGCAGTATGATAAAATGTTTTTACAGTGAGCTAACAATTATAGCTAAACAAAACCGTGCTGGCACCTCTAGGATCAGTGAATGCATTAATGGCGAGCGGCATTACGGTAAAAAATCATTCATCATGATCTGAAAGACCACAGTTGGAATAGCAAAACCATCCTCCCGGGAGATATTTCAATCATTCTGGTAGTGAGTATCTCATTATAGTGTCGATGAAACATATATATATGCGGAAAAGAAGGAATTATGGGAATCACATGTGGTCAATCTGATGCTGAATCCCGATTGATTGACTAGTTTATTTGCTACTCAAAGTTATATAGAGATCTTCGGTGAATTGTTGAATAAATTCACCTGAAAGCAGAAAAATTATAAAATAAGCTAGGATGTGAACATACGGTCAACGACACTTATTTTTATTTGACCTGAAGTATATATGAACGATTTGAGACCAACCTAACGATGATAAGCAAACTCGATTGCTAAGACTACAAAAATGCGTATACATCTAGAACATCTGATGCATGATTTTGGGAAGCTAGCAGAATATCATTATTAAGCAAACATACAACAATCTCATACTGACTTGAGATCTACACTCCGCATCGTACTAGCTACATTTTAAACCTGCCGTCAATGCACAAAGTTGTAAAGATACCCACATGTCTCAGTTTTTACTAACACGATGTAGCCAATAAATCGTCAAAGCGTAATCCTGAATGGATCACAACCGAATGAGTATTACGCTCGTCGCAATCCTAGCCGGTATAACTAGTAATGAGATGGAAAGATATGACAATTTCTCCAGGACATTCTATGTGGGAAAGAGAATCGCACAATGAAGTTGTTCTTGGATAATACTAAACCGTAAAAGAACTTTATGCTTGCGATCATACGGTTAAATAACTAGATAAATCTATAGTGATGCTCATCATTAATCAATAATACTCTCATATCTCAACAGAGACGTATGCACATGATTATAAAGCTTTAGGTTATCGGACATGCTGGACTTAGCATTAGTATTATGGCTCTTACGCATTTGATTGATGGCCAATTCGAAAGACGATCACTCCAACATCATGCTATCATATATTTGCACTCAGTCTTAGGCAAATGTATAGATGAAATAGATGAACAATAAATGAAGGCAGGTAAGTGTTTTAAGTATTCTAATCATCTTAGTAATGCCAACCATACGGAAATAATTAAAAACATACATAAGTAATATAGCTAGAAATGTTGACACATCCATGATACATTGGTCTAACAGTGATTGATATTGTAGTGATACCGTTTAGCTGGTCAACTCAACCATCGCACATATGCAAGTTTGAGAAGTTGTGTAACTGTGAGTTGGTAAGTCACCACTGGATTATCTCCTACTTATGTGCAAAGGAAAGCTATTTGCTGTTGCACCTCCGGGTTGGGTACAGTCCTCTTACAGACACAGATGACATCCAGTAGTTCCGATGGAGGTGTTGGTGGTTGTATGGAAATATTTCCGTCGACAACGTGGTCCGTCAATCCAAAAATCTCTGGTCTCATATTGTAATGCAGGCATTTCTCATTCATAAACTGATAGATACAGAAGGTGGGTATTAGAGAGCCAGACGTTGGTGTAGACTTTGGATTCCAGTGGCGCGGTGTTTGAAATACTTTTCACAGAACCGTGCGTATCTGTAAGCTGCGAGTCTGTGTCTTCGGACCACCATAACATTGTACAAAATGCATTTCTCCTGCTTGCGATGATCGCTCCTCCTTGATAGGTGATGAACAGTTGGCTGATTGTAGACCAGGTCATTCTCGATTCTTTGACTGCAAGCTCCCCTAATCAACAGGGAGAGGTTAGTACACAGCTGCATTGCGTGACAAAGAGAGATGGATCACACAGTTTAGGACGAGCTCTGGATGTTTTATGCACCAGACTCCGTCTCTTTGGTGGATTGTTTTAGCTCGGTGCTATGGAACACGATGATGTGTCATTTGTACATGGTGCAGTAGAGAATCAGCAGGGTCGTGTCATCACCCTGACTCAGCTAGTAGTATTTTTTTGTTGGACGAGGCTAACTGCTGTTTGACAATTTAAATGCGCTCGGCATCGGTGGGGTTGCCTGTTATGAGGAAATTGCGCAGAAATCTTCTTTCTCTTGACTTGAATCCCAACATGTCTACTATCGAAGGGTATTGCTGTAATCGCAAAGCCCTGGTGTCTTTTCAGAGTTGTGGTGCATCTTTAGTTGCAGGGTGATCGTTGACCCATCAAAGACATACGAAGAGGATCATAATTTATTGTGAGTACGCACTCGACAGTATTTGACCGACATGTCAAATGTAATGCCTGGCATGGTTGCGGATGAGGGTAGAGCACCACACCACGCAATACTGGACATTTTCACTGGGATCTCGTTGCTATACTCTCCTTCATAGATTCAAGAGCAATGGCCAGTGTTTGCCTTTATTGCTGAGGGGAGTGAGTGATTCAAAATGCAGGTGGAGAGTGCAGAGCTATTTGATTAAGGATAAGATCTTCGAACGTGTCCTAAGTTTACCACCTCTGATATCAGTTGGATCCACCGTTAAAGATTCTCCTTTGACTTCTGTTGATTGATCCATGGTGATCGTGGCTGGTCAGCTTATCTATGAAGACATGATCTTCTACAGAGCCGACCTAGAGTCTGAATATCTTCATCCAATTTTGCCTGGATCGGAAGTAAACGTTGATCCTTTTTCGGCGTCATTCAGTCGAGTGAACAGGAATTGGATTTTCAACGCATGGAGATCCCTCTGTGCGATATGCTGATAAGATTCAGGGTTGTCTTGCACTAGCTGTCTAGCCTTTGACTTACTTGTGTGGGTCATTGTTCGTATGACAACATGAACTTCTGGCATGGCATCATTCATTGTTGGCATTATTGCCGCATGGACAGTACCACGGTAGGCGTGAGTCGTCAGCCTTTCTAAGTGTCGGCTCCCGTGTGCGTTTAACTCTCCATTAGCAACTGCTCTATGGATCGGAGGAGTCTGTGATCCCAGTCTACAGTTAATACCTGTCTATACGCTACCAATGATACCTTCTCGAATTTCTGATGTACCAAATCGTGGCTGTTGTCTTCGGGCAGCTGGTCTTCGGTTGTCAGGTACTACGGTTATGGTTCTGAGGAGCGCAATAAAACATGGTGTCCGATCGAAGAAGTAGGTATCGCTATTTACGTACTGACTTAATGATAGCAATCTCCCCAGTTCTTCTGTTCGATCCTTCTTGAGAAACCTTGCGGATAATCCAACATTGCCCGAGATTATGTGCATACGGGTTGACTGTGCGTCAGCCTATCGTTTTCCCTTCCCATTAACTTTACTTTGGATTCGCACTAAGTGCTTCTGATGATAAACGTCTTCCAAGAGATTCCGTACAGACATTGCTCGGTCTAAAGTTCCGAGCTGCCAGTCATGTCAGTCATTTCAATGGTATCTGTATATACATCCTGTGTAGCTATCTCATATCATTGAATTTGGGATTTTGATAGAACTACTTAGACTCGAGTCATCAACTTCTGCATTAAGTTGGTACTTGGGGGTTCCTGTTCGCTCCTGCCCGTTATCTATTTTGCTATAGAGAAGTGTACATGGATCTGCAAACAAGAGATGGTATATGAGTGCAACAATCTACAGAGGCAGACCTACGACTGCTTGACACGCTTTGCAGTGCACACATGTGGTTTAACAATGTGCTATGCATTGAATTCTCAAACGTGGAAAAGACCGAAGTGTTACCTGTTCAAGAGAAATTCCTAGAACTCGGCATGTGTTCAGTATCGGAGTTGGAAGTCTGTGATCATAAGAAAGCAATCTGCTATGGGCAACAAAAGCAGAGTCTACATAACCTCAGATACGGTCACGGTGAGAGTTGGATATAATCATCCTTTCCAAAATATAAGGGTGGTGAAATGTCGTGATGGGAGTGACCATAGCTTCGCCTGACTGTTACGAATGCAGTGTGAGTAGAACATGTGGTATGCTCGGTAATCATCATTGGCAGAAAACTCTTCGTAAAAACACACTTAACGGAGGAGAGGAAAGAGATTGTCTTTCGAGCAGATTGAACATTTGAGCATTGCGAGGAGGCAGGATTACATCGATGTATCTACTAAAAGATGCATATTCGTATACAGCCTAGTCAGTTACGAAATGCATTGGAGTCGCTTCCCAGTCTGATTTGACCAGCTCTTCTATGGAAAGTGAGAATGATTACCAATTCACTCACGATGACAGTGATCTGAAGTGTATGGTTCTGAGGCTCTAGTGGCTTTCCATCAGTGCAGATGTTGCTTCTTAGGTCAGCTCGGACACCTGATGGCGATTCAGGTACTACAGGCTCCTCGGATTGCATATGCAAGCAACCAGTTACCACATGTTGACTGGCACATGCTGGCATTCATGGGCGGTTCCTGTGGCCTCTCACTCTGCTGTAGACTTCACGTTCTAACTACTATGGGTGGCGTGATACAGACGATCAGCAATAAGCGGAGTTTGATGATCCGAGGCTGAAGTTCTACAAAATCGGAATGCGTCAGATGATGATAGGACCTCGATTTAGATCGAACATTCTAGAATGACTTGACGCAGCTGCGGAACTTTGACGAGCAACTGGCGTGTGACTATGTCTCTGTGGAAGAGTGTGTTCATCAAGAAGCGGTAGTGGAACGTAAGTAAGGAATGGGAAGAAGGAAACGCCGAGGGGTACAGCATCCCTATGGCTAAGTTCTGGAGATAGGTGAATATCTGCGAAGGTTTCTAGAGAGACGAAGGAACGTGGAATTGCATTCTTAGTCATACGTGAAATGCTAACTCTTGGTATTCACCAACTTTGCATGCGCTGGATCACAGTTATATGAGTCGTTTTCCGCGTATATAGTAGAGGAATCGGTGTTTAGGCAACTGATGATCCTTCCCATCGGCTGCCGAAACACATCCCGATGTAATCAGAAATTGAGAGGGTAATCCAGTACGTTGGGGAGCGGCAGTGACAGATCGGGGGCGAGTGGACTGTCTATCGAGACGTTATCATAAGAGACAGTTGTTTAGAAATAATCGAGTGTAGAAAGGAACGCATGGGCTAACGAGGGAAAGAGGGAATGAACGAAACTAGGCTTACGGTAGAGTATGTACAAATGTCTGAGCGATGTATGCAATAATGAGCAGCCCAAGAGTTCATTGTTGTTAGATGCAACGAGAACCAGATGACCGAACACAAAGGATATGTAGGATATACTAAGAAGATCATGCGTCCTTGGGCCCTAATGTTACAGCTATCTGGCAAGCAAGGATCTCATCTATTGAAATATAGCATAAGCTGTCACTTGCCACGGCATTGATGCCTGAAAAGGATTGTCAATCGTAAGAATGCCCGATTGCTTCAGGTGAGAAATTGGCGAAAGATAGGTCCAGCTTTTATGTCGGTGGGAGTCTCTGATAGAGGATCATGGTTCAAGAGTCTGACACTCACTGCACACTAGGATCAAATCAACAGAGATTGGATATCAAGAGATCTGTAGTGGTCACATTGATATTCAGAGTTGTAATGTAGACGCGTTAGAAGATGGTCATCGTTATTCAAGTATGGCTTGCCACTAATACGCCACCTGCATATTGAACAGTGCACTCTGAGGAATAGGCACTGGCGATGTGTCTGAAGTCTTGAAAGAGAGAAACGAGAATTCAGTGAAATGTCCTAGTATGTCTAGGTGGTGTGTCTACTCATCGCATACCATTGGCAAGAGATCTAATTTGAAGTGTGTGTAAATGTAGTTGCGTACGTAAACATAAGTTATGGAGCTGGCTTGTCGTTGTCTTGATGGGTAATAACGATGCCATGAAAGAATTCCACACAACTGAGTCACATGGGCTTTGCTGGTGTGACAGTTACAGCTAAGATGGTGAATGTTGATTTCAATCGTAAAAAAGAAGATTTCACTGGCATTTCCTGCATAGCACGTAGCACGACGGATCTGACGCTGTTAATGTTCAACGCAGTTGCTCTGTCACAAAAGACACTGTACTGCGATCGTTGGATGAACAGGACTGCTGACTCCTATGCATTCATGCTCAGCAAATGTCAATGGACACACACGCTAGTTGTCATAGATTTAAGGCCCCAAGCCTAAAATCCACCAAAAGAAGGAGTTGGTGCATAAAAATCAGGGAGTTGCCGGGTCCAAAATTAGTGTTGATACATCCTGTCTTTGTAGGGTTTGAATTGGGGCAGGCTGTGATATAGCCTGTGTGTTTGGTTTAGGAGGGAGTGCAGTACCGAAAATCTTGAGGCTTCGACCACCCTTGTTGTTCTAGAATCAGCTCCAAAAGTAGCTATCTAGATTCAACCTGATCTAGAGGAAGGCAAGGCATACATGGCGAACGAGAGTGACGAAGGGTCGGTGGAAGCGGTGGTCAAATATGGTATGCGCATGAGTGCCAGAATGACGAAAGGACTGCGACAGACTAAACGATATTGGTCGGGTTCCTGGAGTGGAGCTCTGTGAAAGGGTTCAAAAGCTGGACGGCAGTGGATTTATCGTAAAGTCTATTGCAACACCAACCTTGGCTTTTCTCCTCAAAGTATCGCGTAGGTGGTTATAGTTTGGGTTTGAGACAGCTCGGTAGAGGACTAAAAGGTTATTGGGATATGGAGATGCTCATCAAGTAAGGACAGAGGATTTTGTGATACGAGTTGTCGACCGGAAAAGAGGTCTGCCATACAGACGACTCCAATCGGCCAGTTTTCCCCGTCATCAGGAGCTATGATGTCATCTGTGTAGTGTAAGAGACTTGTACCAACGGAGGTGCACATGCGAAAATCTGGTTTGCCTTGACAAATGTTTTGTGGAAGATGCCGTGGGGAGCTGTACAACTCAAGTCTACCAGGACTTGTCAAATGCATATGATGACGAGGGGTTGAGTTGACTCCAGGTCATATAACGGTGTTACTACATTATGAATCAATCACTGTATTGAATAGTATATGTGTGTCATTTCTGTATATATTTCTCGGATGTAGGTACTGAATGATTAGTGATTAGATGCAGTGATGTGTATTATGAACGAAGTTATGATGTAGGTGATAAACATTAAAAACACTTACTCCTTCTTATATAGTAACCATTCATTCAATACAATTGTGTCATATACAGTGAAATTATGATAGTAGAAATGTAGATTTTTGAGGGCATATTGATTTGTATCAACGGGTATTAGCATCGAATCAATGTAAACGACGAACTTTAGTATCTAAATTGTATTCGCTCAATGTACATTAAGACTTATTCTATAATCAAACATCTTTAAATAATGATCAATATCTTTATTACTGAAGAGAGAATAAGAGATTTATTGATTATTGGTGCAAACGAATAGGTTTTGGTAGTATTTTAGCTGATTTCCGCGCGAGTATTTTAGGATTACATTATGATGTTATTTCGGGACACTTATAGAAAGAAATCTGTGCCCAAAAATTTGTGCACTAATTTATTTCCATTTTAATAGTTAAAATTGGGCATAGATTGGCCTGACTATTGTACGCTTGTATTAGTGTTGACTGTACATAGGATCTCAGATGCTGCCTTAAAATTTGTAGTAAGAAACTGGAGACGGGTGGAGTAGGTAAAACTTTTTGACGGATGTTATAGTATGTATTGTATGTATGTAGGTATATAATCTATTGCTATTATATGTGTGATGTTCTGGTATATGTACTATTCTGTAGTAACATGCGATCGATGAGTTAGATTGATACGGAGTGTTTTGTTTTTTTGCAACTTTGTCAATATTTTTTGTGTGTGTATTTTCAGATTAGAAAAATTAGATTGAGTTTTTGCATTCCTGTGTGCTTTTTAATTTTTCTGCTTTCAGGATTGTTTGAAAAATGTCAGTAAAAATGTATATGATAATTCCAATGAATGCATTTCATGGGCGATTGACCAGGTATTCATATACTTGAGTGTCTAAGCATCAAAGGGGAAAAAATATTTTTAACAGACCTTTCATAGTATCGTTGTTAGAACAATAGCTGCAATGATATCCTTGTTGTTTGTTTTGTCTTGTCTTCAGGATCTGTGGAAGTGTATTTTTTCAATGTTGTCTGCTTTGCTTAATGATTCATGTGGTCAGATTGCACTTCACTGCAGGGTATTTTGTGTTGATTCCTATAGGGAGCGGTTGTTTGTAAACGTTTTTATATCGATACTTTTCATCATGCTTTGGAATAAGAGGTGAGTTCGGATGAATCTGTATGCAAAGAATGTTTTGTTTTTATTCCAAATCAGATTATCAGATCTACCAGATAGCGAGTTGAAACTTAGGTAATCTGTCTTTCAGGAACATAATTGTAAAACAAATATTCGTAATACTATATTATATTCTGAATTTATATGTATTTTACAAGAGAAAGTCATCATATGTGCTAGCTAAAAGCTTAGAATAATATAACCGTAATTGGTGTTGCATGTTTTTTCATTTTTGCTGTTTCTAGGTCATTCAGGATAATATTGGTTAAATCTACTATTTTGTTAAACGAATTGGGGAATTATTTGTTTCTTCCATTGGATTTAGATTTGCACTCGGAAAATTTTGTAGGTAACTGATATCAATTGTATATTAGATAAAGTCTAATTATGGCATGCATTTTTCCTAATAAATGAATATAAAAAATAAATGGGTATCTGTCTATATTTGGGTGATGTGTACTTCCTCTCATTTTTGGCTTGGATTAAGAAGGGATAAATCAGCATGACTGCGCTTGTGTATTGGGTATTTCATAGAAATTCCTATGAGCTCGATCCGTATGAATGATATATAACATATTCTATTTGTTCTGGTCAGATGGGTGCATTGTGTAATTAGTTTCTTTTTGGATTCCTTACTCTTGCAGTCCTGTTATATTTGATGACTGCCTATTGAGTTATCGGCTATTACCAGGGGCTGTGAGTTCTATGAGACGTTCGTAAATGCCGCGATTAGAGCGCATGAGGGGCCACTCTGATTGAAAGTAGTATTTATTAACAGTTCTCACTGACTTCGTAAGTTTGTGAATATTCTGGTTGATAATTGATCAACTAATATTACTTGATTCACAGTATATTTTTAAATTGGGCTTCCACAAGTTTGATATGATGTCATGTGTTGCTATTGAGGTTGTTATTGTCTTGACATTCGCTAATCCTCTTGGAGTAACTGTATATGAGATGCTGAGTGAGTTTAGCATTAATCTTGATCATTTATATATTTGTGATGGTGGGCATGAATTGCAGAGATGTGAATTCGTTGCTAGGAAATTTGTCGAGTTTAGGTATGTTAGGGAATGTCACGTTGTTTCATATACATAATGCAGTGTGGACAGACTCAAGTGAGCTCGTGCGGAAACACCATGCACATGGTTACAAGCAAGCCATCAACTTCGCTTTTGGACAAGAGGTAGAGTATGGGTTTATCGCCTAGCAACATCGATTTAATGGATTTTTTTCGAGTGTTAACATGTATTAGTTTTATTGGGTCAGTATTTCTGAGGGTCGATTTCTTTATTGATTCTTTTCTGTATCAATAATACATACAATCATTGATAAGTTAGCTACATTGATATTATGACGTTATGTTGAGCAAATCATTTTGTTTTGGCTTTTTCTCCTCAATGGCATTTTGGGCGTGCTATGTAAGAAGGCTGGCGTTGGTTGGATAGAGGAAATTGGTCTCACATAGATAATGTGAAATGATAAGAAAAATATGGAGCACAGTGTAACAATTACATGATGAGGTTTCGAATTAGGAATGAGGTATACTTTTTCTCTCTTTTCGGTACAGTTTCAGTTGATCGAGAGAATGATTTGTGTTGCAGGAGACCGAGCAGGTGAAGGGAGAACGCAATCATGCCCATACACAAATCAAGAATTACTGCATGCAGCACAAATAATTCTGGGAGGTAAGCATTCTCATGCAGTTTGAGTTCTATGTTAAAGGGGTGTCCGTACACTTCGGAACACCAAGAAACACCTGCAAAGGGAGTTTGGCGGGATCGGTATATTATAATACTAAAAACTTTCTCCATCTTAGTGGTTTATATAAATTCGTTCATATCATTAACTAGATTATATATATATATGATAATGTCTTTGTTGTATGTAGTATGTATGGTATGTTCCCAACACAACAGCAACGGTCACGATAGACAATTTGGCGCTCACCAGTTAATACACCCATGCTACGGCATGTGTGTGCAATAACAGGTCACGCTTATCAGGGGTGGGACGAACCGTTAAGAAATTTAAAGTATTTCTGATTTTCAAGTCAAGTATTTCCTTTCAGCAGAGTATTAGTGATTAAACAGCCAGAACTAACTCAATGCGGGTATATCGGGTTAGGCTGAGCTACAATCTTCTTTCTTCTGAGAATGTATTGTTTTATCATTATCTTTTTTACAGTATGGAATTCACGGTTCATGGTGCACGTGGAGTACACAGTATATGAGTCGAAATCCCTAATGCATTACTAAACGTACAGCGTTCATTCATTTTAGTGAGAATATATTCAAAATGTGAGATATTTGCTCCAGATTAACATTGTTACTTTGGAATCATTTATAGCAAGAGCGAAGGTGTACACGTAACGGAAAATTATATTGAAGTTCACATCATTAAAAAAAACCGTAGTAGTAAGTGGATATAACGAAAGAAAATACTATGAATGGGAACTTTGGGCAAAAAGTGGGCAGTTAAAACGTGCGTTACGAGGTTTTTGGACCGAATGACTAATAGTGGAATACAATCGCATTTTTTCATATAAATAGGAGAGATGTACGCATTCAGGTCGAGATCGGAGAAATAAATGATAGCATTGATTGTTCAGTGCACTATAGAGCAGAGGTCTAGCGGATCGACTTGTTTGTTTACTATCCGGTGCACTGCAGACAACCACTCTTAAGCTGTGACGTATGATGATAATTGATCATTGATATTGTTCAGGCAGTTTTTGTATGGCGTTGTTTTTGAGATTCGTTGTCATTCAATAGAGGGATTCAGCAAGATGGTATTGGCAGTACATCACAACGGTGGCGGCGTTGGGCAGGGGTTACGTTCCAAGTACTCGGCCGCGTTGATAGTTGAAGATATATGCGGGGATGATGGACAGTTCGCCAAAAATGATCGGTACTTAGGGGGGTCGGGTGTTGGCGGTTTGGCGGCAGTGATGGGAGGAGAGGGCAGAGATCTGACTACCTGAAGTTGCCGGCGAAGTTGCGATCGGCCGGTCTTTAGGGCAGGGTGATTGCGGTATGGCTGAAGTGCCGATGATGGTCTGGCATCTGGTCGTATTTGGCAGTGAGGAGTGGGGTTTGAGAGTGTTCAGAAGACTAGACTTATCTGGTTGGTCGTTCTTTTTTTTTTTGAGTGATGCTTGGGTGGAAATATAATGTATGCAGTGTCGTTTATCAATCGGAGGCAAATCGGTATTACTTCCTGAAAACCTAAGCCAATAGCTAGAATCGAGCACCTTTCTTAACCTTCTACTCGAGGGGTCGCAGGCACCTTACCACTATTGGCGCTCTCAGGTCCTCTGCACAGTAAGTTGATAACAGAGTGTCATGGCGTTTGGGAACGCGGCAAAATTTCAGTCAGAGATGGTAGACTGGTAAGAAAAAAATAGTATAGTAATAATATTATAATCAGAAATTCAGCGGGAAACTATGTCATGGTGGTGGGGTCATGTGACTGGTCGAGGGATGCATCGGTTTTGTTCATAGGTTTATTGCATTAAATAATTTATATCTTTATACAATTATACGGCGGGCATATCGCGCTTTTGTTCCTCAGGTCTGCCGGGGGATAGCCTGGTGAAGGCATCTTCGTGTGATGATTACTTAGGCTCATCACATTTTGTAAACAGGACCTCGTGACGCCTCTGAATGAAAACTCGGGCGAGAAGAACTGAGTGGCTCAGGTTGGCACACGATGCGAGATTATTCTACGGTCGGAATCAGCGAAGGCAAAATTAGTTTAGAAGGGATATATAACCCGCGATGAAACGCGGAGTATGTGCACTTTGTGTTAGGTCATATATTCTACCGCGATGAGATGAACGGACGGCTAAGGGTTGATGATACGATTCATGTACTACGATAATACAATAGTGATATCATCTGATTGAAATGCGCTAATAGTAAAGTTATATATTTTGTACCCCAAAGAGAAATAATTGAACGGATAAACGTATTAACGCCAGTTGAACGTGAGGATAACATGCTCCGTACGAGCAAGTTTGTACGATATTTAGCGGTTGCGAACGTGTTGCGTAAGATCTATAGAGATCTGACATCATAGAGGTGAAAAGGCGATATAGTTAGCATGACATTATGCGCACAGTATGGCTTGAAGCAGCGTGTAGATGCAATCTTATTTACTATGAAGATCCGAGAGACGTCTTACGCGGTACGTCACAACTATGAATCGGATCTGATAGCGTTTGTTCTCATGGAACAAATATGTCATCCATCGGACAAACGTCAAGATTTCGATGCACTATTTCTTCAAGGCGGACAATTTATATTTTGAAGCCGCGACGTTTACAGTTATGTACGTATGGTTGTAAGGGATATAAGGATAATCATCGATAGTGCTATCCACTTGAATTTGGGCTGGGGTCAAATATTTGACGCTAGACAGAGTGAAAAGGATCACAACAAAAAGAGCAAATACGTAAGGCGTACGAATAATTAGAAGCTAATCCATGCTGAGTGATTACGCAAATTATTGTCATCATACTCTATTAAAGTATTATGGAGATATATAGTAATTACATTATACTTATATAACTAAGATAATGGGTTTTGTAGACCCTTATTTACGAAAAGTGACTTGATCATTGACGTATGACTTGACTTTCAAAATTTTTAGACTGAAAGGGACTACTTATTAATAGGCTCTAGTATATCGAAGTGGTATAAGACAAAATGTGCGAAATGCAGCAAAGATGTTGACGTCTTTCTAGAATTCAGGGATTTTATATTGATCTGCAAATGTATGGCCAACAAAAAAAGGATAATATATCACCCATATTTAATAGTGTCTTAACGAAGACCTAACCAGTGGGTCAATAATTTATATGGTATAAAAATATCAGCTGATCGCAAATGGAACTATATCCTGAATTAGTTTGAGCGGTAGCGAATTGATACGAAAAATCCAATTAAGTCTAAATGTTGAACACTAGAAACTTAACAAGGTTGGGATAGTTGTCGGATTAATCTGGTTTACCTCTCCTGATTTCATTAGTCGTATCAAATGTATACCAGGATATTGAGATACTCTAGTAGTTGAGAAATATAGTATGACCTTGCTTGGTAACTTTTCAAACAGCAAAGTCTGATGGTAATACAGAGCGGGGTAATTATGGTAAGCTTATTATATAATGGGCCGTAGTTGGTGCCGGTCTTCGATTTATCAGCCTCGGGATTTAACAAAAACTTTAATTGATGATGAATCTTTGTAGCTGAGGTACCACATATCTTAATGTCGGTGCTTAATATAGATCTAAAGAGGATAATTGAGTAAATAAATACTAATCCGAGATAGTAAACCAGACTTAACGCAATCAACGGCCTTTGGGATAACTTAATTGATAGGGGATCACATGAACAAGTTCTCACGCTATAGTAGGGGTGGTGTATTTCTGTTTCCATACAGTTTTTACATATATATTTTTAAAAGGTTGGAGTAAGAATTGGTTAGAAATCGTGTCATGACTAATCGAAATACCCTTGAGCTGCGTTGACCATCAACTAGGCATGACCGTTATGTGAAAAAATAATCTGAGATCACAAGAAGTATGTGAATGTATGCAGAATAAGCAAAGCAACGAATTTTGCTACACATACTGGGTTTGGAAATTGCATGCAATTATTGACATAGGATTCAGTTGAAGCCTGTGGTGTCTGCACATTATGGGTCGTTTTGTTCTGGGGTACGTTGCTGTAAATTAATATATAAAAATTGAAGATTGGAATGCTCTACGCTGAATAACTATTGATGGGGGTCGACATGATCCATTCATATCCTTCTAATGACACGTAGAAGATCTATAGCACATGTGTATTAACAGTCCCACACAGTACTTAGAAACTTAATGAGTCTGTTGTCGGCTTTTTCAAAATTGCGTCTATATGAAAAACTAAGGCTAAAGTTTGTCATTAGTGAGTCTGTCCATCTGGATCAATATATGCGAAATTATGGGTGGCTCTAAAGAAATAAAAAAATTTAACATCAGTTTTTCTTTTTATTAAAAACAACTAACACACACATCACCACATACACACACAGCAACACGACGGCAAGTACTTTCATATAATACCAATTATAGCAGATTATCCAGTAGCATTTATATATGGATAGGTCAATGTTATTTATGACTTATAAAGGTATTACGTATATGTGCATAGCTCAATAATAGAGACAAATCCTTAAATAGTCGTGACAGCGGTCAATAAAACTACATAAATCGACAAAAAATTGATCGCATATCAATATAAAATAGACTCTATGAGAAAACATTTCAACTCTACCTTCTTCCAGTAAGGAATAGCAATCTGCATCAGGTATAAGAAGTAAAGCCAAAGCTGTGTTAGATTTTTCTAGAATGTCTAAATTTAAGTGCGATCTCAAGTGTCATTTGTTGAGTAGAAATACAGAGAAATACGAATCCAACAGAGAAAAGACTAACACAGCTCGTGTCTGTAGAAGGTAAAACAAAGCAAGTTCGAAAATATCATGAATAAATAAACATCTGGGCGTTGGTCATTCTACTTGAAGAATACTTTATCTGCTCGAAGTAGCGCATTTGTATGGGACTGTTTTACCGGAATCGATAAGCGGAAAGCTAGTTTAGTCTACATTGTGAATCAATGAGGGGATGATTCCATGCAGGTGCAAACCTAATACCCTTACTTTTAGCAGTCGGACAGGTGATATCATTTGGTCACTGATGGCATGTGCTGTGTGAGATGGATTCTAGTTCATAAGCTATCAAGTCGGACTTTTTGCAGAAGCTTGTACGGAGACCCGCACGGGGGACCAAATTGGGCAACACCGCTCCGTCACAATCTGGTCGATTTCCACATTTGCATTTAATGATGATTAGTCTTAGTTTTATTGTTAATTATCTGTTCATGATACTTAGTATAATCAAAAGAAGCAATTGCTGTATTCAGGTGGCGATCGGGCAGCGGCTGAGGGTCTAATTTATTAGGATATGGGTGTATCATCCCACCATAGGTCTAAAGAACTTCAAAGATTGGTTCAGTATATCTACGAAAAATTATCTGATTGGTCTCATCACTAATTATTCAATTCATTGACGGTGCAGTCCTGTATTCGTGCGATGTCAATAAGTATTATTTGCTGTGATTCTCTGTAGTGGTTGACAAAATTGATGTGAGGTCCCCTCTTTCTTTCACTCTATGAAGCTATGAGTCGACATTAGCGGAGTTGTAGTAGGCATACAGCAGAGCGGTAGGGTGCTTCTATCTTCATTTTGGATTTGCGAGTTTTATCCCTAGAGGCAGTGAATCAGTCGAAGCTTGTTGATAAATGGTTGGTTATAGTTGTTGAATTAGAGGGATATTTACATTACTAACAATTCTTGAACTTGGTAGAGAGTTATATATATGTTTGTAATAGCTCTGACGTCGATTCGTTTTAACTATGGAGCGATTTATCGATAGTCTTTAGAAGTAGAACTATAAAACAAAACGATTGGAGTGTAATTATCTTTTTTGAACTCTGTAATTAATGAAGCAGAATTATGAATCAAGGGCTCATGTCTAAAAAAAAAAATTATTATTTTTATTGAGTTTCACAATATTTGAATCGGAATTATTGCATATCGAACACTCCGAACGGAATAAATGGGATTCTGGGACACGTAGAAACTAATACCCGTATCTCAGCGGTAGCGCAAGGTGGATGACGTGACGCGATGCACGGAGGCCGTAACGTAGGTCTACGGCGGGCGTAGGGAACGCGTGCAGCTCGACTGCTGCCGCAGGTAGCCACTAACAGAAGCAAGGCCACGTACGTCACCGGGAATATGCGGGCCCGCCGTAATTTTGGGTTGAAATTCATTTTCATTGAGATGAGCTTACCCGCAGCGACGAAAAAAAGCCTAGCGGACTGAACACATCAGATAGCTTGGCTGTGATTGCACCGGAGAACGTAGAATGGAAAATAAAGTTAAACCCGCCTATAATTCATCGCGCTCCTACTTAAAGAAGCCAAACGGTGGCTCGACCCGACTCAGTTTGCGGCGGCGCACGTGCAATTCAGAGGCGCGAGGCGATCTCGCGTATCAAGTATAGCTATGAGGAAACAATAACGTGTGACGGCAAGATCGCGTAATCCTACAACAAGTTACTGCATAGTAGAATATAAGTTTCGATCGCTTACCTTACTGAGTTTCGCATAAGAATTAAAGTATTGTAACAGTCGTAAATGTGCCTACAACTAGGAGCGTAGCGAAGCGTTAAGCAAGCGGCATATCTGAAAAACTTCAAGCATGGAAAATTGTTAACACCTGGCGTACAGAAGATGCCAGGACATGAAAAAAACAGGACTACGAAAGCAGCGTCTCTTAAAGTATAAAACTACGCGTAACTATCGACTGTGCAGGTTTTAGCCTTTTGCATACGTCGCCTACGTGGGTAATCGCAAGTGGAAGGGCCTTTACTGGTTGTTTTGAACTACTTTTCTCACTTCATAACGTTCCTGTTTGTCAGTGAGTCGAGAGAGGGTAGTGAGGTTCGGGAAGGTGTGACTTGAGTCGGGTGGGAGAAGGATCCGCGTTCCCAGCAGGGGGTACTTTCTCTGTTATTAAGTGTGTATAGATGGGTTATAAGAAAATATGTCGTGGCTATCACGTCAAATATTTTTTTCCCATGACTTAAACAATCATTTATTACATTGAAGATGTCATGAAACAGGCTTGCGGTGTTGTTTTCAGAGATGCTAATTTCTTGAGCACTTCTGGTTCACCCGTACAAAAGGTCAATTTTTTTCTAACAAATGACATATATTGATAGTCTGGATGAATTTACCGAATTAATAATAATCAGCAGGAGACCAACTTTGTAAACAAAATATGTATGTTTAATCGATAATAATTTTTTTAACTTTTCGCAATATCAACAAATACAAGTGAAATGTTTGGGTACGTTCGATTGAGGTTGATTGGTGAGCTTGGTATTTACAGTATGTGATTACATTAAGGTGATCCATGAATCTTGAGGGAGACGCACCTACTTGTAGGTAACAGCTCAGACACACGCCCAGACGGCAACGAAACGATGCAGATAACTTTACAACAAGCAAACCGAAAAATGAAAATTTGGAAATAAGTTCACCCAATTCTAAAAAAGAAAGAAACTAACAATTGTGGAAAATGTCAATATCATCATTCTAAAAACAGTACAATTACAATGGAGCCCGAAAGCACACGAAAACTTCCATTATTCATAGTGTCTATAAACACATGACATCAAGTGGAACCATAAAATACGTTTGTGGAATGTTATTCGTATCCGACTTAAGCACATCAATCAGTGAGAAGCATACAAAGTAAAATGGAAGTTTTTCCTTCATTCGAACCTAGACCCTGATTCAATCGTAGAAACGGAAAAATGTACATGTGAAATCTCATTTATCCTGTCTAAAACAACATAAAAATACAATGGAAAGCTAAAAAGTAACGTTTGAATCTTTTAATCGTTCATGCAGCCTTAAACACACTGATAATTAAAATGAAACGCTCATGGCAAATCAAGTTGGGAATTTATTTCGTTAACCAATCTAAAGCAATGAGATCACAAGAGAACGCTCATTACATTGTACAAGTGGGAAATCTTTTATCGGATGCGACTAAACCCATATATATATAGGACCCATAATGCATGGGAAAATTTTAATAGTCACTAGCTTAAACGCCTGATGATTCAAGTGGGAATACCCCATACAAGTGTAAGTGAAAACTTTTAATCACACAGCTAAACGCCTGTGATTATAAATGGAGAAGCTATAGCAAATGCAAGTTGTGATCTTTATGCGTCATTCAACCTTAAAGGCAATGATGATCACAATTGAGAACGTCCAATGTACAATTGTGGAAATCTTTTATTCGTACGATCTATAACCAACGGGGGATTCATAATGATGAAACTAACAAAGCCAGTTAGTGGAAATCTTTATCATCATCCCCAGCTAAAACATGATGACAGTGAGAAGCCATGACAAATGTACAAGTTTGAAATTTATCATCATCCACTAAAAAAATGAGGATCAAGGAGGAAATCCATACAAAAAAAGTTGGGAAAATCTTTAAAAGACAATATCGGTCACTGACCTGGGAGTCAGGAAATCAAGGGATGAAGTGTCAGGAAAGTCGGATTTTTCAGGATTTGTTGGTCAGGGAAATGTGATGTTGTGTAATAGTCTAATTAGTCCTTACACTCCAGTAAGTATTTTGTCATGATTATAAAGTTTGCTAGCCTTGATAATAATTGTGTGTGGCAATTGTGCAGATGTTCCTGATGCGCAGAGAAGTGAGACCTCTGATAACCAATGAAGATGTCAGGGTCGCAGGACACCAGCATTGGAAGTAAGTACCAAAGAGTAGATAAGACTGAGCTAAACTAGAAAGCATGTGGAGCAGTAAAGTGCTTCAGACTAAAATAGGCAATGTAAGCACCGTAAAACTGACATTTCACTTAATGTAAGCATGTATACTGTGATATAACATGTAAAATGTTTACAAATGACATTTGTTTTAATTGCATTTGCCGACAAAATTTCAAGCTAAACCACTGCTGATTTATTTGACTTTCCCAATGTATATAATTGACGTTACGCAACTTCCATACTTGAGTACTTCACTTCTGCGCGGAACTCCTCATAGGGAGGGAAGGAGTACCCACTATAAGTTAGCAAGTTTTTAGACAGATGCTGTAAACAAGTAAATTAGTGAGTCTTTTAAGTCATTCTGCAATTCATCGTGTTCTAGCTTGTGCTCAATTCAATTAATATTAATGATCGTTGTTATTATCAAGATTTAGATTTATAAAATGTTGCTAAAGTTTTTCTGATATAAATTCTGATCATAGTCATGTATGGCACTTTGACAGTAGTATGATGTGTGTTTGTAATGTATATTAGTAAAAAAATTAAATCAGTAGAGCGGAAAGTGTATTTCTGGACATTTCAAAAGCCGAAGTTAAACCCAATGAAGAATCAGTTT
>CM068954.1:38067363-38090367 GCA_035128595.1 Eptatretus atami | reverse complement strand
TGTCCTGAGGCAAAGTTGTAGTCCTCATTGAGTACCATGAACCTGCAAAGTTTCATTTGTATCGATGCACCCACCTGGTCGCTAGGGGGCCTTCAATTTTAGCCAATTTTCGCGCATACCCTAATTGTAGGGGGCACTGCGGGTAAAGTATTCCATATATCACAAAAACGGAATGTATTTGATAGAGCATCACCTGTAGATCATTCTTGCCAAATTTCATAACCCTACGTGGATAATGGCTTTCGGAATTGATTTCTCGTGAACGGTACGATTTTGAAGGTTTTTCGGTTGTTGCTAGGGAACAAAGCGTCCCTAGCAACCATCACAATTCTTGCAAACGTCCCGTGACGGCGAGTGGCAGTCTAGACAGTATACCATAACCGACACTGAACTCGTCTGCGTTTGAGTATAGACGTTGCGAAAATACGGCACCACCAGATTCACACTCACTCGATTGCGTGATCGTGAACAAAGAAACATCAATACTCAGGCTATGCAGTAACTAAACAGACGAAATTACTGCGCGAAAACCACAAGCAATGAAAGGGTCTAACTGGTGCGTTCTGTACTCATATCGGCGACCGACAACGTAATTTTCGCGAGCGACAACCATATATATACGGTAAATCGTTATATATACTGTCGTTTAGTAATATAATGCAGCAACGATATCACCTATGAAACTCGTCTGTTCGTTATATTTAATATTTAGACGCATTTAATATTATATATAATATACGGCTAGTAAGTAAATACCCTAGGGAATTCTTACGATTATATGAGTGACTATTGCTATATCAATGCGCGATAACGATCATACTAGTAAACTCGTCCTGCTCGTATTATGCAACAGATCAGCGATCGTAGGCAGCTCCAAGAGACATATTTGAATGGAGAATAAAGAGTAAAAGCACACTGAGCCGAAAAGAATATTTAATTTTTTTATTAAAACCCCTACGTTTCAGAAGACCACTGTCTTCCGTCCTCAGAGGTAAAAAAAATTTAAACACCACACGTGCAGCTGCAGATATGTTAGTTGTACTTATGTCCAATGGGAAGAGCTGCGTGTCACAATTGGGTTGCAAGGGGAACCAATCAGCATGAAGTTTGGGACAGATTTAATAAAGAGAGTGTGATTGGAGGGTGGATTTGCTTCCGGATTGGACGTTTGGGTCACAGGTTCGGTGTCACATGTTCAATGTCTGATCCGGATTTGTGCATTGGGTTTGGCCTTCGCACAAGTGGGTGGGGGCTGTGGGCGATTGTGTAATGCTCGATAGGCAGCATGCAGGTCGACATCACGGTTAATCGACTGTGTGCCCGAAAGCCATGCTTCAAGAATGTCCTGGCTGGCCCGCAGGGTGCCAAGGCTTTAACTGCCATGTTTTCCCACGTGAATGTGTGATGTTGGCTGTGACAATGTGCCGCTACCAGGAAAAGCTTGTCTCCACGTGCTGCAGCTTTCTGGTGCTGCATTAACTGTGTCATGAGCCCTTTGG
Organism: Eptatretus atami; assembly: GCA_035128595.1. Classification (NCBI taxonomy): domain Eukaryota; kingdom Metazoa; phylum Chordata; class Myxini; order Myxiniformes; family Myxinidae; genus Eptatretus; species Eptatretus atami. The sequence goes on along the minus strand of CM068954.1, from coordinate 38,088,868 downwards.
ACATCTGGCCCACATAGTTGGCATCACAGTCTTGAAAGGGGATTTCTTTGACCACGTTCATCTTGTCGAGTCTATTCAGCCTGACTTTGGGCCTCGGCAGCTGCATGTGGATTGCCCGATGTTTGTGTGCGACCAAGATTCCAAATGGTTGCAGCAAACGGTTGGCAATCTCCAAAGTCTTGCTGATGTAAGATAATACTACTGTTTCAACCAGTTCCTCAGGTCGTGATGTAGGTGTTCTACTCCGGCGGCAAGACAGAATGAATGCTGCCGGATAATCATTGTTCTGCATTAAGCAGGTGGCGTGTTCAATTTCGGTCCATCGTGTGTGTGATGCTCACTGCAATGCGATTTGATCCGATCAAACTGGGTTCATGCACAATACCGTTTGTGCATAGTCGGGTGACCACTTTTGTAATTGAGCACCTGGTCAGTATGTGTGGGTTTGTGGAACACCTGGGTGCTCAAATGCTGCTTTTTATACACCAAACAATTCGGCTTCATTGCTTTTCTGGATGTGAGCGACACACGTGCAACAGACCAGCGATGACAGATACCTCCTCTGTGGTGCCCACCTCTTCCAGCTATTTCTGGCTGATGCATACTGCAAGATTGAGACTGAACGACTCCATTTTCTGTGACGTGAGAAGAAGACGGTCCTGGCAGACAACTATGTCAGCCTTTGTGATGCCCTTCTGGTTGGATGTGGAGATCCTCACAACAATGGCCAACGTGTAGTGCTGCCCACATCTTACATGGTTGGCCATGCTACATGAATGGGAAGCAGAGTGATGCCACGGCATATGTGTGATGCTTTTGGTGACCAGACCTTTTTATCACTTTGACTTGCAACCCAAAGTGGCCAGAGATAGTTGACAATCTGCTTCCAGCACAAGAGCCACAATACCGGCCAGACTTCATTTCCCGCGTCTTCTGTCAGAAGCACAAGAAGCAAATGCAGCTCATAAAGAAAGGTGTCTTTAGTGAGGTGAGGGCCTGGCTGTACTCCATTGAGTATCAGAAGAGAGGCCTTCCACATGCCCACATCCTCACATGGCTCACTCCATACAACATCAGGCCAGAGGAGATTGACCTGGTCATCTCTGCAGAGACCCCAACAAGGAAGCAGACCTTGAGTTGCACAGCATTGTCATGGCCCAGATGATCCATGGCCCTTGTGACCCATTTGATCCACAGAATCAGCCCCACTAGTAGTAACCCCATCATATTGCACGCACAAGTTAATATATAAAGGACATCCCTCTTTTCTTGCCTTTATCACTGGATGTGATTATCTTGTAAAAAGTACCAGAGGGAAATAGGAATGAAATAACAGACAATTTTAATGGTTCGTTGGGCATGGAAATACTTAACATATAAACTCGTCATGAAGTTAATTCTTCAGTCTTCTTCCTCCACCTTTTCAATGGCCACACTAATTCCCACGTTCCTGTAGGGTTGGCTGGGGAAGGTTTTTGGCCCAAGTCTTTCATGAACCGGCTGGCCAGGCCTGGTGCTGGACTCAGTAGTTAGGGCAGGAATTTGGAGTTTGGGCAGGCTCGCCGACTCTTCGCAAAGGACACCGTGAGATCTTTAATGTCCACCAACTAATGCCCACAGACGGGATGCCCAGTTTAATATCCATCCTAGGGACAGCACATACTTTCATGAATCTTGCTGCCTGTTATATGACCTTGTGATATAGTTGTTATGACCATTTGATATAGCTGTTAATGGTAAACACTGGGATGATAGTTTCTAGCTGGGTCATAATTCCAACCCAGGCCAGACAGCTTAGAGGTGAGTGTGCATATGACATAACCTCTTAGTCATCCTGCCACCCCTGAAGTTAATTCTTCATTCAAAAATATTATTTTATTTTGTTACCACTGATGTGTTTTGAGAAGAAGGATTAATATTGGTGTGTTTTGGGGATTAAAAGAAAAAATTACAGTCTGAATCAAACGTCATTGATGCAATTATACAATCACAACAATTATAATGGAAATGTGCACTGCTTGATGGATTGTAAAACTCAATATGTGACATGATGGAAAAGGGGATGATGTTCACTTGGATAAATATTGTGCATAATTGCTGTGGTCTAAATGATGAATGACCTACTGCAAATATTCAAGGCCCAGATTGTGAATTTTTTTTTTTATACAACATCTACAGTATTGAAATTTTTTTGCCAATGATGTTGACATAAATTAGGTAGCAATGGCCACTGGGGCACACCAGCTGTTTAAACATCTGGAGATGGAAAAATAAAACAAGGAAAAATTACATAAGGGGTGTATTTTGGCGAATGATGTTAATCTTCCAGTTGCAAAGTTTGACTCTTCCCAGTCGTACTATTACTCTGACTATTACGACTACTACAACTACTACAACCACTACTACTATTATTACTACTACTACTACTACTACTACTACAGAAAATCAAAGACTGAAAGTGATGTGGTGCAACATAGTTTTGCATGCCTGAAAACTTTCTTATGATCAAGTGTCACTTCAGAATTTAAGGTTACACAATATTCCCAAACTATTGGAAAGTTTAAGAGTAAGCAAGTTATCAACGGCCCCTGAACAGGCTCCAAATTGCTGCCATCTTTAATCGAATGTTAGTCGTGGGTGAACACCATCTAGGTTCCTTGGCAAACTCCACAAAAAGGTGGGAATAATTGGAGCTGTAAAGAAGTAGTAGTAGTAGTAGTTGTAGTAGTAGTATAGTGCTTTGTAAGAATGGCATTTGAGGCTTGAGGTCAGGGCACAGGATAGCTCAGGCAGACATAATTTTTCTGTTCAATGTCGCTTGACAAATTCGGTCCTGCAAGTCCATGTTTCAAACTACAGCAGACAAAAATTAAGGCAGAGCATTTTCAAGAGAAAGCACTACCAACACAGATAAGGAGGGAGAGAGACTGAAACAAAATTACGTATGCACAATAATAAAAATAGGACCGCTGGACCTGCAGCTTATCTGGGCCCTGGCCAAATGTTGTCACCCAAATTTGATAGCATTCTGACTGGTGGGTCTCGAGAGGAGGGTTTTGAAGGAATTTACATGATTTTACCAAACTTTACCAAGTCAGCCATTTTGACACACTTCTGGTCACGTGATTGGCATGACCTTCACAATTAAAATCATGACCCTGTCCTAATGTTGTATCCAAAATTTAGGAGCATTCTGACTGGTGGGTCTGGAGAAGAATATTTTTAAAGGAATTAATGCGATTTTCCAAAAAGTTGACGGTCGGCCATTTTGACACACTTCCGGTCACGTGATCGGCATGACTTCCACAATTTAATTGATATCCCTACCCTGGGCTAATATTGCAACCCAAATTTTGGAGCATTCTGACTGGTGGTTCTGAAAAACAAGATTTTGGAAGGAATTTACACAATTTTCCCAAAAGTTGACTTAGCCGCAACTTTGACACTTCCGGTCATGTGATTGGCATGACCTCTGCAATTTAACATCCCTACCTTGGCCTAATGTTGTAACCCAAATTTGGTCGCGTTCTGACTGGTGGGTCTGGGGAAGAAGGTTTTTGAAGAAATTTACTGCGTTGGCCATTTTGACCTACTTATAGTCATGTGACCCGAACTTATAGTCACCCATCAGGAGACAAATGTTGCTGCCAAATTTCAGCCAGATCGGCCAAGTGGTTTGGCCAGAGAAGTCGAAATAGGAGACAGACGGATGGTGTTCAATGACAATACCTTATCTGGAATTTAAATTCCAGATGAACTAATAATAACAAGTGGTGCCAGGCACAACAAATCCCGCCCATTGAAGGCATAAAGTCTTTGGACCCTACCGATCTTCATAAATATGCATTTTTCACTTTAGGAATGGGTAGGATTATAAGTGACAAATAGAATAAGGTTCACTATAAGCTTAGTTTGAAGTAAATCAGATCATTTTTGACGAAGTTATGAGCGAAAAACGATTTTGATCTTTTTGTGACCTTGACCTTGACCTTTGATCCAATTGGACCCAAAAGTTAATGGGGTCGTCCAAGGTTCATTGCCCACCTGTGGATTAAATTTGATAGTGTTTGCTAAAGCCGTTTTGCCGTAAAGTTGCTAACAGACAGACAGACAAACAAACAAACAAACCAGACGATTACAATATCCCGCTCCCTCCCTCCGGGGGGCGGGATAAAAATAATACTAATAAGACAAGTAAAAGCAAAGTATCTTGTGGGGAAACACCACAAAGTGCATCGTTTATGGTCCAAATTTCTTCAACGAAAGACACTCTGGATAGAATCTGTAGTGTCCACCAAAGGCAGGTGCTGACAGACAGGTCTTCTCCATATTCTCACTTCCGGTCATGTGATTATCAACCGATCATCTTCTGATGGATGTCTCACAAATCGATCCATCACCCTACATGCAAAACACCAGGATGACAGTTTCTAGCACTGTACCGATGATTCAAACACAGGTTGGACAGTTCAAAGGCAGGTGTGCATATATCTCGAGGCAGTCTTAACAAGCCTTTCTCGAGTAGTTCCAACGTGAATGAAAGGGTTCTTTATTTTCTTTGGGTGCTCAGATTGAGCTTTAGTTTTCCTATTGAATTTGAGGACTCGATGACACAATGATGTGGACTGCAGGCTGTTTCTTGGTCCATTGAGAACTATAAGGTATGTATGCACAACCATGTGAAAATTTTATTCTACTTTTTCAGAAGGCAACATTTTTTTCTTTCATTAAAAGTTAGACAGAGCCATATAAATAAGGAATACTCCACCATTACTCACATCCACATCCATTTTAATCAAGAAAATAATTTTTTCAATGGAAATGTATGAAGTTATTTTGGATGACTTTAAAAGATTTGGTTTTGCTCAAGTTTTAAAGTAAAATTGGATATTCATAGGAATGTTGTAAACAAGAGGCAACAATAATTGAATCCAAAACACCTGTTGATGTTTTTTTTTCCAAAACACCAAACACCAAAACACCTGTTTTTGATGTTCCAAAAAACCTGTTGATGTTCCAAAACACCAAACACCAAAACACCTGTTTTTCCAGATTGTTCAAGCATCGACAATTAAATATTTTCAGTTTGTGTTTCAATCATATTGGGTGAAATAAGCAACTTGGCTCTGGACGTGCAAATGTTTCAGCTGCTGTATATGTTGTCACAGTTTACATGTGATATTTAGAAAACAAATGTGCTACTTAAGTTACGAAAATATCAACAAATTGTTCACGTTATAGATCCCACGGAGTTCTTCATAAACAGTAGGTGAGCTATTGATGGTCAGGTCAGGTCAGGTCATGTATGGAGGCATGCACTAGAGCAGCGCGTCACTGCGTCCACTTGCCGCTGGTACTCCAGGGGTCTCCATCTGGCCATCCCCAGGCAGATGCCTGGCCCATCCCATCTCCCGAGATGCGATTCACTGCCACCATGAGGCACGTTGTTGGCCCATTGGCCTCCTTCACTCATGATGCTCCCTCACTGAGAGAATCTGGTGAAGATGATCAGCATCAGGAAAACGAGCCACATGTGCATACAGATGCAGCTGACGCTCACAGGCTATGCAGGTAACAAGTCTCATTTGAGTCTCTCTCAGCAACCGCTCACTTGACACAAAGTCTGAACAACGATAGCCAAGGATTCTCTGAAGAGACTTGGTACCAAATGAATTAAGTCTCCATCTCAGATCGCTGGTCAGAGTCCAGGACTCACATCCATAGAGCAAGACTGGAAGCAAGAAGAACCTGAAGACTCAGACCTTTGTCCTCCTGCACAGGAAGCGACAGCACCATACCCCGTGATCCAGTGAATCCATGACTTCCCAGGCCTGACCCAGACGTCTATTGCTCTCTGGCTCACAGCCAGCAGAGACAGGAATATCACTCCCAAGGTAAGTGAATCACTCGGTGACCTCAACATTCTCACCACAAACAGATACAGACAAGATAGCAGGATCCAAGATGTCATTGAAAGCCTGGATCTTAGTTTTGACCCAGGAAACCCATAATCCCAGTGGCTCTGACTCCTCATTCAGCACCTCGAGGACCCCCAAAAGGATATCCAGAGTTTCTGCGAAGCTGTCTGCATCATCTGTGAAATCAATGTCTGAGATCTTGACATTCCCAACGATGCACCACAGCTTAATCTCTTCGACATCCTCCCCAGAATCCAGTCCTTGCAAGTGCTAAAAAGTGTGGGAGCCAGTACACACTCTAACGAACTCTAGTAAAAATTGTAAATATGTCGGATATGGTATCACCACATCTCACAGCACTCTTAGCACCAGAGTATAGTTCAGACATCAGATTGATCAGTTTTGGTGGCACTCCACGAAAACAACGAATCATCCTCCAGAGGGCATCTCAATTTAATGAAATTAATGCTTTGCAGAGATCAACAGAGGCTGCAAGAAGCCCCTGCCGAAATACTCATCTGCGATCAGTGCGGAACTGAAGAGCAAGGATATGGTCAATCGTTGACCTCTTTGGTGTAAAGCCTGACTGCTCTGGGCACTGGTGCTCAAGCAGATGGTGGCTAACCCTATCAAGAATTATCTGAGCAAAGACCTTGCCCGGCATTGAGAACAGTGTCACCCCTCGGTCGTTGTTGCAGTCCTGGCGATCACCCTTCCCTTTCCAGAGAGGGACAGCAAAGCCCCTCCTTCCAGTCGTTGGGATGATGCCTGTGTTCCAGGCAGAGCACAGAACTGCATGAACGACATGAGTACAGCATTCCACAGCCTTGAGAAGTTCAGCATGGATGCCACAAATCCCAGGAGCTTTACCCATTTCAACGGTTCACCACAGCCTGTTACCACAAATGAAGGTGGATCACAGTTATTTGGGGTCAATGATAGGGATAGTAACACCCCTGACATCCAACACAACAGCTGGTGGATCAACCTGGTACAGCCGCTCAAAGTAACCGGCCCAGCACGCCGTCACTTTGGACTCCTCTGTCAAGAGCCTACCAACCTCTACTCTAACTGCAATACCCAAGTGATGGGCTGGAGGAAGACAATGCGTGAATTCCCCTGTAAGCAGGATGAGAATCACTTGACACAGGTGATGCTCTACCCCTCACAGATTCCTCACACATAGGACTCTTGTCCTACCTCAGCGCACGTACAGTTTTATGCCTCAACTCCAGGAACAGCTCAGCTCTGCCATTAAGCATGGACTTGCGACTCTGGACAATGGTATCCAGTGTCCCTTGAGAGACAACAAATTATTCTTTAACCGACGGTGAGTTCCAAGACAACCACCGGCAACATCAAGGATGGTGGTCTTGAAGGCACTCCACAACTCTTCAGGATTCCCCAAATCACCCAGATCCCCCCCCCCCCAATTCCCTCAGCCTTTTCGCAAACTCCTCAGCGACCCTCTCATCCTTGAGTTTGCCAACATCCAGACCAGGCTGGGATGGTACAATTCTCCCAGATTTAAGCTGCAACTTTAGAGTTGCGACCACAAGCCTGTGGTCGGTATTGAGGAACCAAGCCCTCCGGTAGACCCTGCAGTTCTGGATCATCCTGCAGTGACCCTCAACAAACAGATGGTCAGTCTCCTTTGCCACACCACCTGCGTTGGAATACCAAGTCCAACGATGAGCCTGTGCATGCTAAAACCATGAACCAGCCACACTAAGTCCATGACTTCTTCAAAGTCAAGGAACTTCGTGTTATGGTACCATGAACAAATTCCCAATTCCTGCTCAAAGCTGCAGGTGGCACTGCATAAGTAGCACAATTGCACTCCCAGCAAATGAATCTACCCACAGTCATGTGCGGCACATGAAAGAAGGAGAAAATACTTGAATGGTACTCGGTAGAGCACGTCCCTCTGCACAACTGAACAGTTTACACTTTGTATCCCACTGTTGGGCTGGATCTGCCTCCAGACCTTAACCAAAATCGAATTGGCTTGTTCTTATCAACTACCCAGCTCATCCACCAAGTTTTGTCATAATCCGTCAACACCTTTTGGAAATACCAATTTATCGTTTTGGACCCATCTCTCAATGGTGCAGAATCACTTGTAAAAATCTTTTTTTACTTTCTCTGATCCGGATCTTCACCACAATCAAAACAATTCATCACTGTCACACACCCAACTTGTCCACCAAGTTTCGGCCAAATCCGTCCAAACTTTTTGAGATATCCTGCTCACAGACAAACAAACAGACAGACCCCTAAACAAACCAGGCTGAACAGTTTACATTTTTTATCACACTGATAGGCCGGATCTGCATCCAGACCATCGTCCTTTTCACGCACCAACATCGAATCACCTTGTTCCTGTCACCTACCCATCTCATCCACCAAGTTTTGTTATAATCAGATCCCGATCTTCACCAATACCTAAAAGATTCATCCTTGTCACACACCCAATTTGTCTGCCAAATTTTGTGGAAATACATCCATAACCTTTTGAAATATCCTACTCGCAAACAAACAGACAGACAAACAGGGGTGAAAACATAACCTCCGTCCACCTTGGGTGGCGGAGGTAATAATCCCATGCGGAGTAAATTGTGGGTGTAGTATTATTAAGGTTTGATGTCAACAATTTTATTTAATCAAATCAACCACATGCCACACAATACAAATGATAATGGTTTGTGTGATACTGGTTGTGGAATATCTGTGAATTTAGAGATTATTTTTTCTTGAAATTTACTTTTCCAAGTGAGTAGTTAATCGAACAGGACAGTATCCAGGTGTCCCATCTGTTAGCTCTTATGATGGGAAAGTTACCATAGTACATTTTTTGAATACAAAGTCGAGGCTCATGGAAGAGCTAGTACACTGAATGGATCAGGGCGTAACAAACAAAAACAGGACACAAAGGAGCAGTAGAGAGAGGGAAACACCAACAGCAGAGTTGAAGTCCAAGATAGAGGAAGACTTGGAAAAGCAATGGGTGTGGGAAGGAATGGGGAGCAGGAGAGGATGCATGGGGTGGACAATATGGATAAAGAAGGAAACTCCAAGGAGGGAAATTCGAAATTTGGAAGTAGTGTGGATGTGAGTGTGGTTAGTGGGGAAAAGGGGTGGGGGGGGGGTTAACGAGGTTCGAAAAGATCATGGTTTTGGATTGAGAACAACCTGAGATGGTGGGGAACAGCTGTCTTGGAGACCTGGAGCGAAGAATGACATTGAAGAGAATGTGGAAGTTGATTCCACATGCAGGAGAAAAGAGGAACGAATGAGTGGAGGTGAGCAGTGATTCTGGAAAATATTAGCCAACGTGCTCGAGCAATTTCTCCAAATTTTATTGTCAATCTATCTATTTTACTTGGCTGATTTCATGTTTCCAAGAACATTACACAATTCCAGGATCCAACAATATTGTTATTTATATAGTTTTTAAATATTTCTGTTCTGTATTTTTGAAATAATTATGGAAACAGAGGAAAAATCCAGTATAAAATGCAAATAATGCATGATAGAATTACATCTCATGAAAATGCTCCGTAGTAAGGTCACGTTTTGATAACGTACACTGTGATTTGTTGTTATGCAAGCAATCAGAAAGTGCCACACCTGCAGAATGAGGATAAAAGTGTCGGCAGTGATAATATTGTGGTGTGGTGAATAGTACTATCAAAATCAAAGTCGAAGCTAGTGAACGCATGAGACAGATCTTAGCTATGAAACAAATTTTAGTCCATGGTCATGTTTCAGGAGAAGCTGTGTACAAGATTCTGAAGAGAATACACAGAAGTAGTACTGTGGATAATGGAAGTGCGGAGGATCAAAGACCAAACTCTCCAACAGTGTTTTAAATTTCTCAGAGTATGTTCTCTTTGTGATAGACAATAATCCATTCTTGATCTTGTGAATGACCGTGTTGAAAGTGTGGGTGTTAACGTTTCTTCAAGAATATGAAGATACACATGAGTGCAAAGTGGTTTCAAAGGAAGTATAGCTGCCCAAATAACTTTGCTGAGGAGAGGCAAAGTTAGGAAATGTTTTCATACAAGTTACTAGCAAAGGTACCTGGTGTTGCCCGATCAGTGCTGTTGTAATCATGTTGACATTTTGAAGAAATCCAATTTTGGTTTTTTTCTATTTTTTTTTTTGTTGGGGGTGAAAACACTTCCCTTGACCTACTAAGGAAATGGGATCGGGGATCATTGAATATTACCTTTCACATCGCTGCACAGACTTAGGCATTATAGATCAATTAAAAAAATAATACCCCAAAATGTAAAACAAAGTTTCAGCGTTTTCAAAAACTTTTTTTTTACCTAAGACACTCCTTGGCATTAACTGATTAATATCTGAAAGTTTGATGAAGATCAATTTGGCCATCTCTGAGAAAAATGGCAACAGACAGACTGACAAACATCTCTCTTGGAGAACAGATACACATATTGCTTGTATGACATTTTACTTTTGTGCATGTGTGGAAATACATGAGCATACCTCAACCAGAAGTCCTAACTTCAAATTATGTCATGTCCTCTTTGATGTAAATGATTACATTTCCTTCCTCTTACACATAACTCAGATAATAATGGTTGCACCAATGCAAGAACAGCATTTCCTTCCTTTCACACATAACTCAGATAATAATGGTTGCACCAATGCAAGAACAGCATTTCCTTGCTTGTGACATCATGAGATTATTCCTGTGCCTGGAAGACTTCAATTATGCTCTGAACTTAATTAGTGTCATCAAAGTCATGATGCGAAAAAGCAAATCATATGGCTCTTTTCAAACCAATAAATTACTTGTGTAGAGCATTTGATAAACACATCAAGAAAAATAAATAAATAAATAAATTGTATCACCTATTTGGAAACGTCGATGCAAGGCATCAGTGGTTTAATGTGGATTTTTGAAAATACGAAATATTTTCGGAGCATTCTGATTTTTCCTTAACACAGGCATCAATGTTAAAGCACCTCATCACATGAGGCCTGCATTGTGATTAATTAAAATGTATGCATAACAAATAGGTGGTGTCCCCTCTGTTCCCCTTCGCTGTATGATCTGGTATTGTGGCACCATTAGTGGGTTGTATTTAGTTTCCATTGTACATAAGATTAAGTGTTCCTCATTCCACCCTTCTATTGTGTTCACATCTGTTCTGTTATTGAGCATTTTGTCTACACTTTACTGCAAATACTCCTTCACCCCCCCCCCCACCCCATTTAATTATTAGAAGCATCTTATCGCCTTTTTATTCTCACGCATCTCACTACCAGATTTGGCTTTAATGTGGGTGATCCTTGTGAATAGTAAATCGCACCATCAATTTGATGCAGTAACTTAACATATTTCAGTCATTTAAGGAGTCTTGTATCCCCGGCTCAGTCGGTTTATTTATCAAGTTTATACCTGGACGAAAGTGAAGACACACACTGTTATTTGTGAACTACATTTGGTGTAGTATGGTGCATGTTCATGAGTTGGAACTTTGCACCGCACTCTTTTAATCCCAGTCCAATAAGTACGCCAAATTTCATAACTGCTGTACAAATAAATCATGCTGATTGCTTAGAAAAGAGTGCAGAGCAATGAAGTTTGGAAAATTAACATCTGTGTGTTCCTGATTGCTTGTAGGCCTATGACAAACTGGATAAACATGGCACAAATTATAATGAAACTGTTTTGACATGGCCAGAAGGTGACTTGACAACCACGGAATGGCAGATTATTGGACTGCTGCTGAGAACTTTTTATGTAGATATTTGCATTCATCTTTGGAAGATTTAGGTTAGTGGGAGAAACGGAGAAAAGGGGAGCAAAGTGTTGGGTAGCCTTTTCAGATGTAGTAATTTGCTGTAAATCCTTGTTGTCCTGGAGACAATAAATCAACATTAGATGGGATTTCATGCAAAAGCATCAGCCTTAAGCTGAATGATAATTATTCAGCTATCAGTCACCTTGTTTCAAAGTATTATGCAGGAAACTTCATGGTTGACCAGCCATATAGTGGATATCAATGGCAGACAACTCTACCATAACATCAGGCACTAGTTTATGCCATCATTATCAGCATCTATTTTATCAAGTCGAGGGAGCAATAGGCTGGGTTAAGGCCAAATGGGGAAACATCAGTTCCTCCAATGATTCCCACAAAGTTGTGAAGGACTTGGTACACTTATAAAGTTACACAAATGTAATACACTAGTCCAAGGGACAACCACGTTGTATTTTACATATATTTATGAAAAATGCACATCCAATCAAAAATCGTAGTTAGACCTACCCTGTAGTTTTGTTTATACCAAACAGGCAAGGGCAGATTTTATGTTAAGTGATGTAATGCCCGATGAAGAGCATTATTCGAGTCCCTGTTCTGAATCTGGAAGGTCGGTGTTTGGAACCCATGTCGAGTCCTAACAAAGACTTTAAAATGGTTACTTGAATCTCAGCATTTCAAAAGATAGATCACAGACAAACCTCGTCGGTTGGCATCCACGAGGAGGAGGAAATGTATCCTTAATTGCCCCCCTGAGTGTGGAGATAAAAGCGATGTCATAAAAAAGCCGTCGCTGCTACCCAGGGTGCTCTGGCAAGTGGTGTCACAGCCACAAACTGAGAAACTGTGTTTGTCTGTATACAAGCCTGGTGTTATCTCATGTATTATTCTTCATGGTTGTGCATGCAATTTGTGTTTCAGCTCTCCCATGAGCCTGAGACATGGTAGAAAAAGAAATAAATGAAATGTTACCTGTGACAAGGTCTGCTCTTGCCTGTTGCAGCGTAGGTCTTATTACAATTTTTGGTTGGATGTGCCTTTTTTCTTAACTATGAAGTAAACTTAAGAGAATCCATTGGGAGTTGTTGCCATTCCTGGTGCAAATCAGCCTCCAACTGTGCTCGAGTCTGCACTGGAGGGTCCATTTAAAAAAAAACATCTATGCCCAATAATTTCCCAAATGTACTCAATTGGAATTAAATCAAGACTCCCTGCTGGCCATGGCAATGTTATGATGGCATAGTTTTCTGTAAATGCATGTTGACAGTGGTGTCTGTCCTTGTCATCCATGAATAAAGCTCTTATGAGAAATGGATGGTTGACAAAATATGAAACAACAACACAATTTAAAATGTCCGTATGGAACCTTTCACCTGTGCAGTGACACAGTCACGTTTTAAATCACATCAGGCACTCCATATCATTACAGATCAATTAGCAAATGGGATGGACTCCACACTGTTCTTGGGTGTTTGGGCTGTGTTCGGTTGCCATCAAACCCAAATTCTTCTATTAGTCACATGTAAGAGAAACTCAGCTCTCATCAGACCACTGGATCTTTCCCCCAGAATGCGAAATTCTAGTGTTGATATACCCAGCAACAAGCCAAGCAGGCTGCTATTTGTTCTGGGGTGATAAGAGGGCATGATCTCCTGACTTTGTATCTTACAGCATGAAAAAGGGTTCCATATAGTTCGGGTCAAAATAACATTGTCTGCCAATGGAAGGATGCAATAACATCATTACCTTCTCAAAACCTTGACCAAGTGAAAGTGATTGTTTAAGATGATACCGCTACCATGCTGGATGTGCTTAGTGTGCAAAATTACCCTGGTCTAGTAATGAATGAAAAATATAGATCGATTGTAGGAGGGTTTTTTTTCATTTATGTTCAAAAGAAATTTTTTATTTGATTCAACAGTTTTTTTTTTCGCAAACATAACTTATTTTAGGCCTGCTTAACCTTTAATCATGTGTGTATGTAGTGGTGGGTGTGTGCGTGTGTGTGTGTATGTATGTATATTTATATATATATATATAATATATATATATATATATATATATATATTATATATATATAATATGTATATATATATATATATATATATATATAAATAATATATATATATATATATATTATATATAAACACACCCACATTCCACATCTCTCACCTGTGAATAGAGGGAATAGCGAATCAGCTCTCACCTAATCAACTAAACCCAGGTGGCGAGGATTATATAAATAATTGACCCTTCCCACACCTTGAGCCGAAGAGGCTGCGTAAAGTAACCAAAGAAGACTTAAGCAAGGTAAGTGCTAAACGTTGTTTCAAACCCTTCCCAGAGTTCCTCAACAACTATAAAGACGTTCACAGATAGTACACACATGACACTCCCAATGCTATACACCCCCTCAGCTACCGGACCGGTTTCACCACTTATTGGCGAATCATCAGCGATGGCGTAGACAGAAAAATGATGCAACCAGCAGCTACAGGGTGCAAATAATAGCTTTCCGACTGCTGATGGCCCCTCTCGAGTAGCTGGACTGTTTGGGGCCCTTCAGGATAGTGTGACATGAAACAGCACATTGAGGTCCATTATTGCGAGGAGTCTGTGACATGTATGTACCATCTTGGAAGAGTTCACTGAAACTGTAGAGGTTGCTTTTACTGTGGAGGATGGTGGAGGTGCAGAAGGATTCAAAGAACGTTCTAAAGTTGTCGTAGATGCAGAATCATTTTGCCTTTTCTTTGCTGGAGCACCAAAAAAAGTCTGTAATTCGCTTTGACATCTCGGTGGTAAACTCACTGAACATGATCCCAATGCAACTACTTACAGTAGCTACAGAAAGCCTACATCCCCTTTCAAAATTTTCATCTTCTGTTGCCTTATAGCCTGAAATTTAATTGCATTAAATCAGACTTTTTCCATCTTTATTTACACATAGTAACCAACAACTTCCAATTGAAAAACAAATTCTACAAATATCAGAAAATTAATGAAAAATACAAAACTAGAATATCATGGTTGGATAAGTGTCCATTCCCCTGAGCTAATATTTGGTGGAACCACCTTTGACAGCAATTACAGCTGTGAGTCTGTTGGAATAGGTCTCCACTAACTGCACACCTTGATTGGGCAATATTTGCCCATTCTTCTGTACAAAACTGCTTAAGCTCAGTCAAGTTGCATGGGGAGTGTTGATGAACAGCAATCTTCAAGTCAGGCCACAGATTTTTTCAGTTGGATTTAGGTTAGGGCTCTGACTGGGCCACTGAAGGACATTTATCTTTTTGTTCCTTAGCCACTCCAATGTAGCTTTGGACGTGTGCTTTGGGCCATTGTCTTGCTGAAAGGTGAACTTCCATCCCAATTTCAGCTTTCTTGCAGAGGGCAGCAGGTTTTCCTCGAGGATTTTTCTGTATTTTGCTCCATCCATTTTCCCTTCTATCCCCACAAGTGCTCCAGTCCCTGCTGATGAGAAACATCCCCATAACATGATGCTGCAACCGCCGTGCTTCACAGTACAGATGGTGTTCTTTGGGTGATGTCCTGTGTTGGGTCTGTGCCAAACGTAACGTTTTGCATTTAGGCCAAAAACGTTCCATCGTGGTTTTGGCAGACAACAAAGCATTTTGCCACATTATTTCAGAATCTCCAGACTGGTTTTATGCATACCTGAAATGGGACTCAAGGTGGGCTTTTTTGAGTAATGGCTTCCTTCTTGCCGCCCTACCATACAGGCCAGACTTGTGGAGTGCTTGGGATATTGTTGTCACATGCACACAGTGACCAGTCTTTGCCATAAAGGCATGAAGCTCTTTCACAGTTGCCATTGGCCTCTTTGGTGTCCTCTCTGATCGGTCTCCTCCTTGCTTTGTCATCTAGTTTGGAGGGACGGCCTGATCTAGGCAATGTCTTGGTGGTACCATACACCCTCCACTTCTTAATGATTGTCCTGACTGTGCTCCAATGGATATTCAAGGCCTTTGAAATATTTTTATACCCATCCCCTGATTTGTGCCTTTCCACAACTTTATCCCAAAGGTCTTTTGAAAGCTCCTTGGTGCTCATGGTTGAGTCTTTGCTGTGAAATGCTCGACTCAGCAGTGGAAACCTACAGGAAATAATCAGAATCATTACAATTTAACACGTGGAGGCCAATTATCTTGGTGTGTGCTTTTGAAGGTGATTGGTTACAACGGAGCAAATTTACAATTGCTATTATAAGGGGGATGGACACTTATCCAACCAAAATATGCTAGCTTTGTATTTTTAATTCATTTTCTGAAATTTGTGGAATTTGTTTTTCACTTGGAATTTGTGGACTACAACGTGTAAATAAAGGTGAAAAAAAATCTGATTTAATTGCAATTTAATTCCAGGCTGTAAGGCAACAGAAAGTGAAAAATTTGAAGGGGGGTGTAAACTTTCTAAAAGCACTGTAAATGGATAATAAGGTAATGTCTATTGTTTGGATCTTGGATGAACCTAAGAAACCACATGTGTGAACGAAAGATGAACAACCTTGTCACCCAGTAGTTTGAAATGTTATTCACTGGGATACTATTTTTTTGGACTGGGTGACTATAGTGTTGCCCAATCGGTATGTTAAAAAAATGCACTGCCACACGTATATCAGACTTTTAAAGAGTTGTTTTGGAAAGGTGCAGTCGTTTAATCTCCTCTGCATCCCTATCAACCATGATCTCCATTGGTCACACCGCCTTTTCAAACAGACATGCAAACTTAGCAGCAAAGTGGCTTTTTTCATCAGGCAAGTGCTTCCCCAACACCTCAAAACTTATTATCGGTTACAAAGCATTCATGCATACCACGATGGAGCATTGATCTTTCTGTTGGGCGAACACCTCAATGTCCCACCTCTCACTCCTTGAAGCTGTCTAATCCAAAGCCTTCAGAAGGTTTGACAGTCCAAAGCTTTGAGAAAAAGGGGAGCTTTGTAAAAACCATACCATACATAAAACGAAATTATGCAGTTATTTCTGAGCGTTTGGCAGGAAGAGCATTTGACAAGAAGAAACAGTTATTTCCTTCATACTTTGCTGCATAATTACATTTTTAATTTTGCCACCGAAGGTTGATGGAGGTTGTTTTCACCACTGTCTGTCTATCTGTTTGTCAGTCTGTCTGTTTGTGAACAGGAAATAAAAAAAGTTGTTTACGGATTCGGTTGAAATTTAGTGGACAGGTTGGGTGTGTGACAAGAACGAACTGATTAGATTTTGGTGAAGATCCGAATCCGGATCTGGCTCCGAATTTTTTTTTGAATGATTCTAGGGCCAAAAACGATATATAGCACAATATCTCAAAACGTTGTGCATGGATTATTACAAAACTTGGTGGACATGTTGGTTAGATGACAATAACAAGTGAATTAGATTTTGGTTCAGGTCAGCAGATCCAGCCTATCAGTGGGATGCAGAACGTAAACTGCTCAGCGTGGCCGAGGTATGCGCTCCACCGAGTGTCGTTCTCGTATGTATTGTATTTACAAGTCAGTTCATTAAAGTCTGATGTACATCCTTACTCATTCCATTAATATAGTGATATTTTCTTTCATGTGATGTGTATACAAAACTTCGTTATCCTCAAAAATAAATTAAATTAGAGGACACCAAGCACACCGTAACTATACCAAATCTTCAAAGATCTGCACACTTTTCAATTTATTTTCCCAATCCAAGCTATTTGTCAATAACAGAGCTATTGCACACCTCATTCATAAAAAATACTCTACAGTTATTTTATTATTATATTTATGTCCAAATGGATACTACAAAGCAACAATGATTCTAAGATTGTGATGTCTGCTGAACATTGTTGAGTTTGACTCCAGCCTCCAGCTCTCCTGTGCAAACACCCTGTCCATACTATGCAACAGCTTTCCATGGGACAATTACAGGAAAGCAACTTCCCATATTGACTGGAAATCCAATTCTTCCAGTGAGATCCTTTATATAGATAATTTGCAATGGCCACAATCTGTGTGCATCCATTTTAAAAAGAGCTAGAACCCACACAAGTTTCACTCAAGATCAGATCTATCATTCCTTTTTCCATCTCCCAAAACCTGGTGGCAACTGATAAAGGCTCTCAGGTATTTACTCATCCTCAGTCCCTTAGCTTATCATGAAAGGAGTCACAATGGACACAGGTTGTTATAAGGTGTAATTATTGAAGGGTAGCCTTACTCCAGTTCCCGTCACTCCCATCGCACTCCCATATCTCCTTCTCCTTCATACCTATAAGCAAAACAGTGAACTTTTAACCAGCAAAAGTATGTAACAGATAATATTGGAAAATCATTTGGAAATGGTCCTGACGTCATCAGTCCATTTGCACTCAACACCTGTACGTCTGAGCTGGCTGTTCCTTTCACTACTCTTCTGAAAATGCTGGAAATCTTAAAAAACAAAAAAGAGGTCAAAGTCGTCTCACTTGTCAAGTCGCAACCATTCGCCACAGCTGTCATCAAGTATGGTCACGAAACTTTAAACCAATGGCATAAGGAGTCCTCTGCTTGATTGGCAAGTGTATTTTCTAATTCATAGATCTGGATAGCATACAATCTCCTTTCCTATCTTTGAAAGCTAATGCCCTACAAGTTGGTGTCATGTGATCTATCATGTTCCAAGTTTACAGTCATGATGATGCAAAACCCTCTGCTTAGAGCATTACAAAGTTTTGTGAAATAAGTGAGATTCTCACAATAACCCAAAAAACGTCAACGTTTGTTAATTATCAGTTTTGTGCTGTAATCGGTGGAGCATCTGCCCTGATTCTTGGAGGTCTGTGGGTGGATCCCCAGCCGAGTCCCACCAAAGACTTTAAAACTGGATACATGCTGCGTCCTTGCTTGATGCTCAGCATTTAAAAATGATAGTGCATGGACAAACAACCATATGTTTGGCAACCATATGTTGGAATCATTACACAGGCTTGATGGGCCTCCCACATTGAAGTACCATCAATATATTACTAAAACTCTCATCTTGGTTAGATATATATATATATATATATATTGTATATGTATATGTTCCCGAAATAAAGCCAAAACGGTACACGATAGCACAAAAATTTTCGGGACACCTTACTCACCATTCACCTGCGGTGTGCAGTATCAAGTTTCATTCAAATCGGGCAACGAAAAAAATTATTAAAAAATCAATTCCCGAGTCAGTCAAGTTCTCTTCAGGAGTATTTGATCAATGCAAACAACCTCAGCGGTATAGTTTGCTGGAGCTATCTTTATCTTGCCAAAACGAAGTTTTTGCAAGATATGTTAGTCAGCTTGTATGGTTTTTTTTTTTTTTTTTTTTTTGTTTGTCTGTAATCACGTATAAAAAATTCTGCAGAGCACAGTTATCATTGGAAATTTTGTAACTTCGCATATCAGAGGCTATAGAGGTCCCTTTCAGCGCACAAAATTTTGAAGGTCAAGGTCAAAGGTCAAGGTCACTGTCGCAAATCAGGGGAGTCGACGAAACCCTTATTTTTTGATTAATTTTAATCGATCGTCTCCAACTTCATGGGAATTAGTTCATGGTCTGGCGCTCAGCTGATTAGTTTTTGGTGGCGATTGGCCTTGACCTTCATGGTTAGCGCCTGAGGTCAAACATATTTGACCCCAAGGTCAAATTTTCAAGTTTTAGGAACCATATCGTGTAGTACCTCAAATTGAACACCTCGATGAGTGCTTTCTAGATATGTCAAGCTTGAGACATTATGACGTCATTTGGTGACGTTATGAGGCAAACCATATTTTTCATGGTTACTCTGTAGAACGATTCTCATCGGAATCTCTCGTAGGCAGATATTCCTCAAGGAGTCGCTCCTGGTGGATAGCAGCTCTGTTCACCTCAGTGTGACCTTAAAGAAGTCACAGTGGTCACCTTTTGGCAAGATACGGGTCACCCTGCGGGTGACATTGGTTTATTTTTGTTGTTGAAATGATTTTTTTTCATCAACCGCTGTTACAACGGGAACCCAACAGGTTCACGGGTCGTCTAGTAATTCATATTATTATGATTCAAAATATATGCAAAATACATTTTGTCAGAATATTGTTTCGTAATTATACATATGTACTGTATGTATGTATCTGTACTAATAAATGTGTGAGAGAGAGAAAGAGAGAGAAAGAGAAAGAGAAAGCGAGGAAGAACGAGGAATGAGAGAGGGTGTGTGTGTGCATCCTCCATAACTCCAAAACCATGAAACCTAGCAGCCTGACCTTTGCATGCATACCAAGGAAACTCCAAGGAAGTGCAAGAGTGAAAATTGGGTGGTGGTGGTGGTCGTATGGCAGCTTAGCTGTCGGGGTAGCTATCATTTTTTGAGGTGTGACTGTGTCGCTGATGCAGTGCCCCTCTACCAGTACACACACTGGAACTGGTATTCATTTCGCCGACCTCGGAAGGATGACAGGCTGAGTCAACCCCCTGGTGTATTAATTCAGCGGCCGACGGGGCTTGAACTCAGGACCCTAGGATCCCAAGCCACCACCCTAACCACTGAGCCAACACCAGGCTAAAATTGGGTGTTTGGGTTCATTAAAACCCCCCATTTGAAGATAATTAACAGCCTTATTTAATTATTTCCTTTATCAGGCGCATCTTTGGACACCCTCGGACACCACACTCACACTCGATGGGGTCCTAATTCGCCATTTGGTTCAGCTTATTCAAACATGCCTCGATTTGAAAACACGATCTACTCTCACAGACTAATTTTCAAGTATATAATGGAAATATTATGTCGGATTTGAGAATCGGATCTGGTGAACAAAATAAGTGTCAAAATCTGGGGTGAAATCCAAAATTTTTAACAAATTAGTGATTTTTTAAAACTTAGTGTATTCATTTAAGCAAAGAATTGAACTTAACTTTTTCTACTGTTCGGACAATTATATTGGGAGAGAAAAGATGATGGAATGTGCAGAAAGTGTAACTTCATTGAATGAAATAAAGTGCTTCATAACTTTCTTTTGCATTCCCATGATGGCACAGTCCACAGGGATCCGTTATTTCGGTAATTACATAGGAAGTTTGCTGTTTCCGTTTTGGGCGATTTGCTAACATTTCAAAATATGAACATAAATATACTATTATAATTGCGCCAATATAGTAATGGTAGTTTCTGCAAGTGAAGAGGCTTTTTTTGCTTTACACTGTTTTGTGCGTGCTTTCATTACAAAATATAAATATACCAAGATAGTTGCTGCAATATATTAATAGACGGGAGTTTCTGCAAGCGAAGAGGTATGAAGGCAGCACACATGGACGTCGAAGAAATGGGGACGAATGACTCTCCGTGGGGTGAGTGCGTGCCTTTTCTTGGTTACATGTGTGCGGTGCGCGGGTTTCGTGGGCACGCTGTTACGTAGGCAATGGGATTAAGTGGAGCTCGATGTAACCATGACAGGCACGGGGAATGGCACGCCAGGAACGACTTTATTCCACACTGCATATCAATACACAAGGCTGTAAATGCACCACGCGCCCGATGTGAACGTGAACTCAGGCCCGTGGTGCGTTCTATTGTGGAGGCAGTTATGCGGTCACCTCATGAACCATGGGCTTCTGCAATGTCGAAGCCTCGTGGGGAGCGGACGTGCTGCGGCATCAAAGCCACGTGGGACGTGCCACTGTGCATTGCGGGTGTGGGGAAATCCGTGCTTGTGTACAAGTGAAAAATTGAGCATATCCCCGGTGTATGTGTACATATAGCATGGACCGCGAGGTGGTTGGAGGAATACGG
>CM068954.1:38056427-38067339 GCA_035128595.1 Eptatretus atami | reverse complement strand
GGAGAATTGGAGGGTGGGGTAACTGCAAGCAGGCAGACCTTCACCAAATAGATAGCATGAGTTTTAAATTTTGAATGCCACCACGCAGTTTTATACAGAAGTCGGCGGCTAGAAAGAAAACGCTGCTATTTTGGCACATTTTATCGCCCCGGAAATGTCCTGGGATGCTGCATTCCCATTCGCTCCCCTCAAACTACCATAGCATTCCCTTCCCTCATGCTGCCTTCCCATTCCCTTCCCTCACACTGCCTTCCCATTTCCTTGCCTCATGCTGCCTTCCCATTTCCTTGCCTCATGCTGCCTTCCCATTTCCTTCCCTCATGCTGCCTTCCATTTTCCTTTCCTCACGCTGCCTTCCAATTTCCTTGCCTCACGCTGCCTTACCATTCCCTTCCTCACGCTGCCTTCCCATTCCCTTCCCTCATGCTGCCTTCCCATTCACTTCCCTCATGCTGCCTTCCCATTCCCTTCCCTCATGCTGCCTTCACATTTTCTTGCTCATGCTGCCTTTCCATTCCCTTCTCTCATGCTGCCTTCCCATTCCCTTCCTCACACTGCCTTCTCATTCCTTCCCTCACACTGCCTTCCATTTTCTTGCCTCATGCTGCTTTCCCATTTCCTTGCCTCATGCTGACTTCCCATTTCCTTTCCTCATGCTGCCTTCCCATTTCCTTGCCTCATGCTGCCTTCCCATTTCCTTCCTCATGCTGCCTTCCCATTTCCTTTCCTCATGCTGCCTTCCATTCCTTCCCTCATGCTGCCTTCCCATTCACTTCCCTCATGCTGCCTTCCCATTCCCTTCCCTCATGCTGCCTTCCCATTCACTTCCATCATGCTGCTTCCCATTCCCTTCCCTCATGCTGCCTTCACATTTCCTTGCCTCATGCTTACTTCCATTCCTTCCCTCATGCCGCCTTCCAATCCCTTCCCCATGCTGCCTTCCCATTTCCTTTCCTCATGCTGCCTTCCCATTCCCTTCCTTCACACTGCCTTCCCATTCCCTGCCCTCACACTGCTCTCTGCCTTCCCATTCCATCCCTTCACACTGCTTTCCCATTCCCTCCTCTCCCACTCGCTCCTCCACCCACCCCTTCGCGCCGCTCCCCCTCAATATCTTTGCACCACCTCCCCCCATCCCTTCGCATCGCCTTCCCTCACTCCTTTGCGCCGCCTCTCCCCCCTTTTGCGTCACCCACACACACACCTTTGCACCACATCCCACCCTCCCCACCCCTTTGCACCGCATCCCACCCTCCCCACCCCTTTGCACCGCATCCCCACCCTTTGCGAAACTTCCCTCCCTCGTGCCACCTTCCCTCTGCCCTCCTTC
Organism: Eptatretus atami; assembly: GCA_035128595.1. Lineage (NCBI taxonomy): Eukaryota > Metazoa > Chordata > Myxini > Myxiniformes > Myxinidae > Eptatretus > Eptatretus atami. The sequence continues at coordinate 38,066,009 of CM068954.1, read as the reverse complement.
CCTCATCCCATTTTTTTGTTGTTGGTTGCAGTCGGACTGCTGCTCGGATCAATTCAGTTTTATAAAGCCATTAATCGCCAGATGACGGCAGGAAATTCATCAATGATCACACATCCAAACCGGATATGATCTATTCGTTATTTAAGGAACCTAGTTGAAAAATCTCAACCGATTTAGAATCCGTGATAAACCGTTCAGTGTACTGTATTCCCTGGACAGGTGGACTGGATACACTTTGCCAACTGAGCCAGATGTTCCCTCGATTCTTTAAATTGGTCTTAAAATTCATAAAGGAAATGGGGCGACCAGTATGAAGTCCAAATTATTTTTTGTATTTGGTTGTAACCATGAGTTTCAGTTTGGTTGTGTTGTGTTTTTTGAGCCTCGCGGCTCTGAAAACGCCAATAAACACAAAAAAAAGGGGAAGAAAAATATCACGGCAGGATAGGATTGAAGTACGCATGCTCGTCCTCAGCTGTCTCACCTGGATTCGTACCCAGTGAGACTCAGCTATAAACTGTCATCCAGATGTTTCACAGGCAGGGTGATTCATCAATGTGTGTGCCGTCCTAAGATGGACGTTCAGCTGGGTGTCACATCTGCCTGAATCACTCCCCCCTCCACTTCCCCGACCCTCTCACCCCTATCAGGCCCTCTGCCTTCTCACCCCTATCCCGCCCCTCTGCCTCTCTCACCCATATCAGGCCCCTCTGCCTCTCTCACCCCTATCAGCCCCCTCTGCCTCTCTCACCCTATACACCCCCTCTGCCTCTCTCACCCCTATCACCCCCCTCTGCCCTCTCTACCCTATCCCCCCCTCTGCCTCTCTCACCCCTATCCCGCTCCTCTGCCTCTCTCACCCCTATCCTGCCCTCTTCCTCTTTTACCCCTATCCCACCTCTCTGCCCCTGTCACCTCTATCCGCTCCCCTGCCTCTCTCACCCCTCTCCCTCTCTCACCCCTATCCACCCCTTATCCCACCCCTATCCCTCTCTCCAACCCCTCTCCTCTCTTCCTCTGCACATCCCCTCCTCTCTGTCCTCTCTCCCATCCCTCTTCTCCCTCCCCCCTCCCCACTCCTCCTCCCCTCCCGCATATTCCCGTCAGCAAAGTGATGGGTTGTATTTGTTCGTAGGGGAGTAAAAAATGTTGGCATTTATCCGACTAATATGAGTATCTCGTTTGTGTAACATTTTGAACTGCACTCGTATCTCATTTTGCAGACGTCTGCACACTGTGTCGGAAAGGCCCTCACACAAATGACAGGTATGCTGCTGCAGCCACTTAGTTCATAGCAGTTTACAAGGCCTTCATTGTTGATGTATCATCCTCTCACCTCTCTGTCATTCAGCTCTTCCTTCCTCAATTTCTGTTGTTTTATTTTCTGACGATCGACATTCAAGGATAGCCTAGCCCTCGAGGTATGTACACTTGCCTCTGAGCTTCTTCCCTGGGTTCAAACCTCGGCCCAGCTCTAAACTGTCATCCTGAAATTTTGTGGGCGTATCGAGGCATCAATGTGTCGTCCCTGGATGGATGTTAAACTCAGCATGCCGTCTGCTAGCATTGGTTTGCGGACATTAAAGATCCCGCTGTGTCCTTCGTGAAGAATAGGTGACGGTCACCCTTACCTGGCCAAATTCCAAATTCCTGCTCTCACTATCACTGGGAAGGCAAGCACAAACCACCCATTATAATTATTGCCATGAGGCTGCTTTAGCAAGACTAAATCTGCCTCCCTGCAGAGCACCAGATTTGTCAAATCTAAAGTTTGTGTGATCGCTTGAAATTGCACTGTAATGAATTATTATCATGTTATAAGAGGAAGCTTATTCACAGCAGGAAGCTCTAAATTTTGGCTAATCATGCCTGAACCATACCCAGATCCTACACTCCCACAAATTCTCAACAATGCTAAGTATACAGAAAACCGCAAGCGGATTTTGGCCAGAGGAACAACGCATAATGGCCATTAATTGTTAAGAGATACAATGGAATATTTGAGGTTAACAAACTGAATATTTAAGGTCACATGTTGCAGATGACACAGTGGGTCTTGTTCATCACTGCTTTCAGTTAATTAGAACAGTAGGAAGAAAACGAGTCTTAATTGCGAAGGCTACTGCTAATGTCATACATCCAAATGGTATTTTCAAAAAGAGATGACCATTGTGTGCTGCTACCCTGGCCAAATGACTTGCATCAGAACAATAGTTAGAAATGTTACCAGATTGGGGAATGAAACAGAGTGAACTAGAGGGGGAGCACTCGGTAGAGTGCAAAACCTCCGCCGCCAATACTGCTAGGTCAACTCAAGTGAACCTGATATCCTATTCATTCAATTTGACGTCAACAGTGCTCACAGAGTTAAGTTTGCCACTTTCCCTTTTACTTTTAACTTTACATACTCAATCATTCGTCATAACTAGATTCCTTGAGACAGAAATTGATTTTACGTGGGTATATCCACCTGAAGTTCCAAAATCAGCCGCAATTATATTTTGGCATGTTTTTTGTTGGAAATCACTTATAACATGTAGAAATGCAAAAAAAAAATCGAAATTTTGTTGAAAAAAAATTTGCAAATTTTTTTTTTCTCTAACAATTTTTTTTTGGGGGGGGGGGGGGTTGGAAATCACTTAAAACATGTAGAAATGCAAAAAAAAAAATCGAAATTTTGTTGAAAAAAAGTTGCAAAATTTTTTTCTCTAAATTTTTTTTTTGGGGGGGGGGGGGGGGGTTGGAAATCACTTACAACATGTAGAAATCAAAAAAAAAAAAATTCAAATTTTTTTCAAATTGGCCGCCATAGCGGCCTATTGGATTTTGGACCAAGTCCAAAATCTAATGGCATGATCCTTGGACCAGACCTAACCCCCCCACCAAGTTTCGTCGAAATCCGTCAAGGAGTTTTTCCGTAATACTGTTCACAAACAAACAAACAAACAAACAAGCCGGTAGGCGACGAGGGATTCGCTAGGATCGAAGCGCTGGATACGATGCTTTTCATTCTGACTGATCCACAGACGAAGATTCATTGCCAAGACGTATTGGTTCACATACAATTGTTCCTCTGCCTTTTTCCTATTGCGTATTTTGCCAACTGGCACTCCTCATAAAAAATGACGGTAATAGACACCCGATTTTTGGAGGACTACCATTTAAAATAATCGGTTTGCTGGTTTGTGCTGTGGAGCCTCGCGTTGCACACACACACACACACACACACACACACACACACACACACACACACACACACACGGAAAACCCGATAAACTCTCTCAATGCTCTTGTTTGACCACACCTCCTGAGCCACACATATTTTTCATAAGCCACGCCACTTTCCATAAGCCACGCCCACTTTCCTACGCCACTCCCACTTTAAATAAAAATAATTGGAGGTGGTGTGTGGTCGTGGAATCGTTTTCGGTAAATAAATAAATAATTGGAGGTGGTGTGTGGGTCGTGGAATCGTTTTCGGTAAATAAATAAATAATTGAAGGTGGTGGTGGATCGTGGATTCGTTTCGGCAAATAAATAAATAATTGAAGGTGGTGTGTGGGTCGTGGAATCGTTTTCGGTAAATAAATAAATAATTAAAGGTGGTGTGTGGTCGTGGAATCGTTTTCGGTAAATAAATAAATAATTGAAGTGGTGTGTGGGTCGTGGAATTGTTTTCTGTAATAAATAAATAATTAAAGGTGGTGTGTGGGTCGTGGAATCGTTTTCGGTAAATAAATAAATAATTAAAGGTGGTGTGTGGCTCGTGGATTGTTTCTGTAAATAAATAAATAATTAAAGGTGGTGTGTGGGTCGTGGAATCGTTTTCGGTAAATAAATAAATAATTAAAGGTGGTGTGTGGGTCGTGGAATTGTTTCTGTAAATAAATAAATAATTAAAGTGGTGTGTGGGTCGTGGAATTGTTTTCTGTAAATAAATAAATAATTAAAGGTGGTGTGTGGATCGTGGAATCGTTTTCGGTAAATAAAATAACATATTATTAGAAATCCACAAAGACAGAAATGCCGGTGATTCCATTTATTTTGGATCCTTTTCACTTTGGTCAATAACGTTTGTATCGAGGAGAGATCGAAGGTGGAACGACGGTGTAGTTCCTTACAAACACTGTATACACACCTTAAATGACGGTAAATAGACACCCGATTTTTGAAGGACTACCATTTGAAAAATAAAACCTCAATCAAAAATCGGCTCGAGTAAATTTTCTAAATATCTCGAAGTGTTTAATTCCGAAGTCTCGTTTCTCTACATTCAAAACTGAAGGACAAGTATTGAAAATACTGTACGCGTTTTTCGGCCGCTGTACAGCAACGGGTGGTTGCTAGGCAACAAAATTCAAACGCGCACATTCCCAGTATATATTCCACCTTTTGGCAAAGTTTCATCGAAATCGGTTCGCTGGTTCGTACTGTGGAGCCTCGCGTTGCAGACACACATACAGACAGACAGCCGGAAAACCCGACAATAAGGGATATCTCATATATAGCGAATCCAACAAACAAACAAACAGAAAGGGGTGAAAACAGTAACCTCCATCCATCTTCGATGGCGGAGGTTAACTAGAGGGGGAGCACTCGGGAGAGTGCAAAACCTCCGCCGCCAATACTGCTGGGTCACTTAAGTGAACCTGATATCCTATTCATTGTAGGTCAAAACGGATCAGACTCTACTGAACCACGATTGAATAAAACTAAACTAGATCGACGCGCATGTAGAAATGCCAAAAAAATAAAATCGAAATTTTTTTGAAAAAAAAGTGCAAAATTTCTGGGTTTTTTTTTCTAACAATTTTTTTGGGGTTGGAAATCACTTAAAACATGTACAAATGCAAAAAAAAAAAATCAAATATTTTCAAATAAAATCGAAATTTTTTTGAAAAAAGTTGCAAAATTGTTTTTTTTTTTCTAACAAATTTTTTTTTTTTTTGGTTGGAAATCACTTAAACATGTAGAAATGCAAAAACAAAAATTCAAATATTTTTTCAAAATGGCCGCCATAGCGGCCATATTGGACTTTGGACCAAGTCCAAAATTTAATGGCATGATCCTTGGACCATACCTAATCCCCCCAAGTTTCGTCGAAATCCGTCCGGGAGTTTTTCCGTAATACTGTTCACAAACAAACAACAAAACAAACAGACAGGGTGAAAACAGGAACTCCGTCCATCTTCGATGGCGGAGGTTAATAATTCAGTGGTGAATGTTTTGCTAAATGAGCTATCTTGTTATCCCATGCTCTAAGTTACAATTATGACTCGATTTATAGATTGGATTGATGGTATCAACATCAATGTTGTATATATATATATATATATATATATATATATATATATATTTTTATATATATATATATATATATACATTATGATGCAGGTTGTGACCACAGTGCAGACATTCTTGTAAAATGAACAGTTTACATTTTGTATCCCACTCCATCCATCCATTGGGACCATACTCTGTGCAGAGCGTTGGTGCTGCCTAAGCAGTCTTATTTGCTATTGGACACAATCCTCGACGGGTCCCATTCCGACACAGGATACCAGCACGCTGGCACTCACTTTTCCGACCTCGGAAGGATGACAGGCAGAGTAAACCCCACATGCTATTAATTCAGGATTTGAACTCAGGATCCTGGGATCCCAAACCCACCACCCAAACCATTAAGCCAACACCAGGCATGTATCTTACTGTTAGACCGGATCTGCATCCAGACCTGAAGCAAAATCGAATCGGCTTGATCTTGCCACCCACCTAAATCATCCATCATATTTTATCATAATCTGTCCACAACTTTTTGAAATCTCATGCTATGTTCTGCTTTTGGTCCTATCTCTCAGTTGTGAGCAATCACTTAAAATTCTAGTTTCCAGATCTGGATCCAGATCCACACTAATATCTAACAACTTTGTCATTGTCACACCCCCTTACTGGCCGCCAAATTTAATCCGAATTCATCCATAACCTTTGGAGATATCGTGCTATATATAATTTTTGGCCCAATCTCTCCATTGTAAAGAATCATTTAAAAAATAAAAAATTCTCACACCCGGATCTTCACCAAAATTGAATAAATTCGGCTTTGTTGCACAACCCAACCTGTCCACCAAGTTTCGTCTAAATCCATACATAATATTTTGAGATATCCTGCTCACAGACAAACGGACAGACAAGTGAAAACATAAGGTGGCGGAGGTAATTTAAAAATGGAATTTGTTGCTGTGGCTTACTGTTTGGGAATAGGTCTGGTGTTGGCTTAACGGTTAAGGTGGCTGGCTTGAGATATTAGGGTGTTGAGTTTGACATCCTGCCGTGCCGTTGAAATAACACCAGGTGGGTCGACTCAGTCTGCCAACTTTCCGAGGTCAGCAAAATGAGTAGCAGCTTACTGCTAACAAGGGCACTGCATCAGCACCACAGCCGGACTTCCAGATAATGATGCAACCATCAGCCACAGGCTGCATACAAAACAACAACCGTGAAAATATATCGGGGTCAGTGATGTTTATGATCATTCCAACGTGACAGAATAAGACTGTGAGATTTGTCGGAATCAAAAAACATGTTCCATTTGTCAGACCGGCATCTAATCAATTCCAGATCAATAGGGAGAGACTCAGTGGCTGTCTGCCAGTCGATACGATCGGGTACTGTGCGGCACAATGTGAAGTCATCTGCCAAAATGAAGAGAGGGTTTTACAAAGCATCAGAAGGGTTGTTTACGTACATTAGGAACAAGACTTGTCCCAAAACGCTGTCCTGGGGCACTTCATCCTCCATTTGGAGAGGAGTGGAAAGTATTGCATTGACTGCAGTACATTGATTGAGTGAGTTATTTTGAAAGTCAGAAAGCCAGATATCAAGCTGGTCTTGTAATGGCTCATTAAGTCGGCTTGGTCAATGGTTCAAAGTGCCATAATGTGTCAAATGACCCAGATATATCTCGTGAGATGGTCCTGAACTTTTACTTAAGACTTAGGGGCTCTGCCCGTCACTGAAAGAGAAGCAGTAGCTTGCTCATAGTTGAGTGACCAGGATGAAATCTAAATCGATGGTCAGATATCAAGGTGTTTGTAAAGAGGAAGGATGAGATGTTGGAAGCTTTTATGGATTCCACGATTTTGCTTATGCAGTATTTGGAAATAGGATTATGGTACTCCACTGGATTCGGTTCTGCCCACTTGTTTTAAAAGGTTATGATGGTATCTGACTTCCAGGCAGATAAGGGGGTGACCAAAGGTAGACAGGCTGAAGAGAGTAGACAGAGGAGAAGTAAGAGTAGCATGACAGGATCTAAGAACATGGCACTGATGCTATTTGTGCCCATTGCCAATGAAAAGTTGAGGCTGCACAGAACTTTCTCTACCGTCTAAGGTCAGAAAAACAATCAATAAGACAGTGGCTGTGAGGAGGTAAGGAGGACAGAATATGATGTGCTGAGTACACAAGATCTTGCAGGAAATACCAAGTAGAGACATTTTTCCTCGTCTCAAGCACAGTTTGTTGTGAGTCTGTTTGAGGTGATGGAATGGATGGAGGGAGAGCATTAACAAGTCATCAACAGGAATTTTAGGAAGGAGACTACTTCTACAGTTCAGCTTTGAATTTTGCAAGATTATATTTTCTGACTTGCCTCAGGATGTACTTGCCTTCGTGTGAACCTTAGTGTGTGACCGAAAGTTGCCTTTGGTCGGGTTATCCTTCCATTCAAAGAAAGCAAGCTGTGTGACAACAATTGCCTCACCACAAGTTACAGTCAACCAAAGCCGAGAGGATCTTGATGGGATAAACTGCTGCATGAAAGAGTTGATTTTTTGCAGAAGTATTCACAAGTGGAATCAATATCACATGCTGTGGACAAAATTTTTTGAGAGAGGGGAGTTTCTTCTCCTGGCTGTGATAAAGGCCAAATCCTGTGGCACTGATGTCGCTCTCTTAGGATAGCTAGAGAGATGTGACCTGTGACCAGCAAAATGATCAGAGGTGCCACCATGAGGTGTAGGTAGAGGAGGAACAGAAGAGGTTGGAGGGAAAGTTGGTCATTGTCTGGTCCACGAGGCAGGATGTACCAATCTCAGAAATTCAGATTGGATGGTTTATAGATTGGGTCACACTCACACAGTAACAATCTATTATATGGACACATAGGAAATAGCTGTAGTACTTGGAAAATTAGGTCATGGCACCCGTTCAAGCTACAACAAAACAAGTGATCACAACTGTGTCCAAATGTATTATCACATTATTCGAATGAGAAAATAAGTCACAGGTTTAAGAACTTCATTAAGTTTATGTATGTTTCTTATAGAAAAATGTTATTGTTCTGTAGACCTACTCTAATTGGTAAGGCCTTATTTTGATTAATTACTCACATTATGGAGGTTTAACAGGGCATTCTGTTAACTGATTGGAATTGCTGAACAAAAGGTTGTCCAATTATTTTGGGTGTTCTTCTGTTCTAAGCATATAAGGGAGATGTTTGCTATCTGTGAAGGTGGTGCAGTATTCAGCATATCCAGAAATGGCGAGATCAAGTCAAAAGTATGATTTTATTTGTCTCTGAAAAAAAAAAAAAGCCACCATTTATTATCGTCAGAATAAATCATTTCCTCCTCATGACTGCAATCGCTGGAGACAGATTGGGCCATTGTGTTGGAACTTGGCAGCTGGTAGTGGGTTGTGCAGTGTTCTCTGCAAGATTTGGGGTTAGGGGCACCTGCTGTAGACTTGCAGAAATACATCTGGTCGGACGATGAGTTTCTTCTTTATTAACCCTTGCAGTTCCTTCTCATTGGTGGTTTACAATGCCATATTCAAAACAGCTGTTCACCACCATCTCAGATCGTCCCCAATTCAAAACCATGATCTTTTCAACCCTTGTTACCCTCCCCCCCTCCCACACAACGCCACCCAATCCCTCCACCTTCCAAATTTCCAGTTTTCCCCCTTAGAGTTTCCTTCTGTATCCACCTTGCTGACCCCCTACATCCTCTCCTGCCTCCAATTCCACCCCACACCCATTGTTTGTCCAGTCTCCCTCTTCTTGACCTTCACCTACGCTGTTGGTGTTTACCCCCTCTCTCTAGTTTCCTTTGCGTCATGTTTTGCGTCCTCTTTTATCCGTTACGTCCTGATCCATTCAGTGTACTAGCTCTTCCACGAGCCTCGACTATGTAAGCAATCCAAAAAAAAAAAATGCATTGTTTTGTCTTCATTTGGACGTGCAAACAATATCAGTTTGTGTTGGAAAGGACAACAAAATAAAGTAATCTTCAATAAGTGCACCCTGATAAGATGTACGTAAGAAGTAAATCTATAAATGTGTAATTAACCAAAATGACATGTAGCTGCGGTTACGCAGGTAATTGCTAATGTCTGACTTGAACTCATGACTGCTCTTCTTGGAAACACAATGGCTTCAGTTTTCCATGCACGATTTACTTGCATTGTATAACTCTATGCCGCAAAAACATCATTTGACCTCTATGGGTTCCAAAGCCTCCGGCAGAGTTTAACTGCACTTGGCAAGTGTCAGAACTGTCCTCTCCTTCTTTTCTTTTTTTT
>CM068954.1:38023526-38039026 GCA_035128595.1 Eptatretus atami | reverse complement strand
TCAAATAACCGTGAGACTCTGGAAGGGACACCACATGCTTTCTATTCACTGCTTCACCTCCTAACCTGTCCTCCTGAGGGACTACTTATTCGTAGCATCTGTGAGATTAATGTTTATATTTTAGATGGTTTGGAGATGTGCTCTACAAGTATCTGAAAGAATTCCGGTGAAAAACGGACGTTTTAAGATTTCGTTAGGGCATTTCATCCGACGGCGAGCTGGCTGGTCATGTAACACCGCGCAGACATGCAGGCAGTGAGTGATTGAGCTTCTTGGTGAGCTGAGGGTCCTTTTTAGTTGGGGTCCAGCTCTGTCCTGGTTACAGCCATTAAATGCACACACTTAGAGTATTTATTTCATGGCCATAATTGTGGGTTTGAATATTGTATAATGATGTTGGGAATGATTCCTAGAATATGGAGATTTTTGCTTCGACCGGCCTCACGCATTTATTTTAAATTCAATTTGAATTCTGTTTTCACTTTCCGTAGTCGCTAAGGTTGCTTAACACTTGGTTGCATCAAGTTTTGTATCCGAGCTGACCGTCAAACCCGCTCGGGTGTATTATTAATATAGCATTTCAGGCTAGTCCAGGAGATGTATAATAATGGACAGGATCAAGTCAACAGGAATCTTTATTATCGCAAACGTCTCCAAATGTCTCAAACACATCAGATAGTAATAACACATCAGTTATTAAATATAGGTCATGATATTCAGCCATATTCTCCATCTCAAACTCTTTTCAAACTTGTTTCACTCTTTCATATTCTTCATCTGCAATAAGACATTTTCCTAACTTGTTGTAAAAACTCATTTTAGGAGGAAGTTTTGTTTCCTTAAATCTTTCAAAGGAATCCACATAATCATATGGGTAAATGCCCTTTTTAGAGAAAAGAGAAATTCTTTGTCCAAGTCAGCTTCAGTCCTAAAATGACAAGAAAGTATAGGAAAAGAGATGTTTGAAACGAAAGAACTGAGAAGACTTGCTATAAATTTATAAGTCAAGCAATGTAATATTTGTATTTACACCCATTTCACAAGTATAAATCTGTTTTGTATATGAGATGTAATTTTGATCTGTTTTAGGAATTGCTGTTATCTTTCCAGGAGTCTTACTTAGTTCTTTGATAAAGACATGCGTGCTGATAAAGACATAAAAACGCTTTGATAAAGAGACTTAAAATTCGATTTCAACTGCAAAGGAATGATAATGAAGATAGATTGCTTTTTGGTGTTGCTAATGCTTTTGGTGCTCAGAAAAAAATTGTTATTGATGAAATGAGTTGGTATATTAGTGAATATATTCCTAATCTTAAAACAGAAGAGATGTTGAATAAAAGACTTAACTCAAATAAACCACTAAATATATCATACCTTAAAAGAAGATGTCAACACGTTAAATTGAACCAAACCACTTACACGTGGAATTTGAGTGTTCTGGAAGGAAAGCCACAACACCTATGGCTCATTTTTAAGAAACCAGATGGAGATACTGCTACTGTTAAGAATAATGTGTTGAGTGATAGCACTAAGGTGAAACAACTTCGAGTTTCTCTGGATGGAATATTTTATCCACGACATAGATTGGAAATTGATTGGGATAAAAACGATTATGCTGAAACTGACAAGTCTTACCAAAAGGTGTGTGAAAGCAATGGAAATAAAGAACCCATTTTGGAGATGGAAGCATTTTTAAAAACTTTATGCAATCCACGTGATTGACCTGAGCACGCAAAAGGAAACTATAAAGTTTAATAGATTCGCTACTTCCCTATGCAATGAAAGAGGAGAGAGTGAAGAAGTTGATACATATTGTTTGCTTTTGGAAGAAATAGAATTACAGGTTCATACAAATAATGGTGTTATGATTAGTTTCACATCAATTTTTGATATATAAATGAGGCGTAAAGCGCCAACTGGGGTATATGTTAATCAAATCAATCTTAATAAACCATCATCTTGTATTCAAAATCAAAAGCCTTGTATGATTGACGTTAATACAATTCAGAGAAAAGGAGCAGTAAGAATTGATGTTTTGCTCACAAGAGAACAGGTGAAAATCTTGAATGATACTGGCTCACTGAAAATTAAAATGTCAAAACCAATGTTGAAGAAATATTCAATAAGAGAGACGAGTGGAGGATTTCTCCCATTTCTAATTCCTTTATTTGCTGATTTAAGTGTGGCAGGAGCATTGACGGGTGGTATTTCAGCAGCGGTAAAAACTGCCTATGAAAGGAAGGCTCAAATAAAGCTCAAAAAGAGTTGGAAAGACCTAACAAAGAGTTGGAGAAACAAATTAGTGGAAGTGGTGTAATTGTAGGTTTTTCTGAAAAACTTTGAAGCCTATCTGATGAAGCAAAATTGTTAGTTGGAGATATTCTTTCTTCTATCGCACAAACTGGTGTAAAATTAACTAAAAGAGGTAATGGATTATATCTTTCTCATAAATAAATGAGCATTGATGAGTGGTTTAAAGAATTTGGAAAGAATACAGCATCAAATATAGAACTTGCCAAATATTGTAAAAAATTAAATATTGGTAATGTAGTTATTTGAATGAGAGAGGAATTAACAAACTTGTCTAAATATACAAGGAATATTATTATGAATTTCGAAGATAATAATGGGAGCAGTTCTCATTGGGTTTGCAGTTATAATAATCTGGGTAAATATTATTTTGATAATTATGGTCTTCCACCACCTGTTGAAGTAATGCAATTCTTACAGAGTGGTGTTTATCAAACATTTCAATTCCAGGAATTAAATTCCAAGTGTTGTGGTCAATGATGTCTACATGTGTTATTTAAACTCAACAAAAATTAAAAAATTATGAAGTTATTTTTAATCTAATATAAATTACTTATGTTGGAAAAGATGGTTCTACCTTTGGTCTAACCCAATAGTTAGATATTGATTTGTCAAATTATTATACAAAGGCAAAGGCTGAATGACAGAAATATAGTACAACAAAAAATATTTAAATGAAAAAAATGCTTATAAATTAATAGATTATCTTAGCCCTTCAGATACAAATGACTTGGTGAGATTAAGTGATTTATCACAACATAAATCCTGAAATAAAACTGCTGTGCATTCCAAAGATACAGAAATGTTGATTTTTATCTCCAGGTCAAACAGAATTCACAGTTCCACTTGAAATTATATTTTATAAAGAAGGACCAAATAGTTTTTATGACAATAGAACCTTGAGGATATGATAAGAATGATTTATGGTATAATTGGTCATTTAAAATAAACCTAGAAGACCTGAAAGAATTAAATCAGTCTCGTAAGGAAGAATATTATCCACTTGGTGCCGATAATGAAATTTGTGGAAGCAGTATAAGCAAACAACAAATAAAAAAATTTAATGACGCTAAAATCAATAACAACCTTACCATAGTTTATATGATGAAAACACAAAGAACAGGATTTTATATAGTAAGTAAGGGAATACAAACTGATTTAACAATAGGAAGATGGGGAGTTATTACCTGTCATCAGATATTTCTGATACATAAGTGACAGCAAGAAGGCTTCAAGAAAATTATCATTTCTGTGTTCAAGCAAAACTGCAAGAAAAGGGTATTCGGTATTTTAATAAATATGGTCTACAACATAAGAATGGGGGATTTTCAATTAAAGATTGGCTTTATACTGTTGTTGATAAACCAACAGGTTTGGATTTAACTAAAATGTGGAATAATGAAAAGGTTTTAAAGTTGATAAAATATATAGCTCTTTTAGAAATTAAAAAGAAATTTTCTTTGTTTCCTGTTGTGAAAAAAATTATTTTGGATACAGGAATATCAAGAAATGCAGATGAATATATGTATGATATTCTATGGGGTGAAAGTAGTTTAAGGGTAGTAAGGCGATGAGGAAAGAATTGTAGAAAATGAGACAAGGGAGAAAGAGGAGATTGAAAAAAAGGAGGGAGAAGAGAGAGAAGGAAGCAAGGAGAAAGAGGAGAGAGAGAGAGAGAGAGAGAGAGAGAGAGAGAGAGAGAGAGAGAGAGAGAGAGAGAGAGAGAGAGAGAGAAAAAGTGAATAAATGTATAAATATGGAAACCAGTGAGATTAGAAAAAGATTGGAGGTATTACAGAAAATAAATCAATCTCAACACACTGAGGAGGAAATGAAAGAATTAACAAGTCTATTAAAAATATATGGGTCAAGAGTATTAACCTCAATTTTAGGGAGTAGATTTAAATGAGAAAGTGGATATAAAGAAGAGAAAGAAGGAAAATATTATATTATTGATGATGTTGGTGTTATTGACTTTGGTTCAACTTTTACATATTTTTTCTTAAATAAATGGAGGAGAGAGTGAATTTGTTTCTGAGGATTCTTTGTTTTAAAAATTAAATGTTTAAATTAACCAACACTAAAAATATCTCACATCTTAAAATAAAAAATAATAGGGTTATTCAAAAATGGATAAGTTTGGTGTGTGGCTTTAAAAAGAGTAATTTCTTCTCCAAATAAAAATGTGGGGGAGATATACAAAAGTTTTTAGCAGGGAGTAAATTTATTACAACTGGAATACCAGGAGAATTATATCTACCAGGGTATTCGTTCTGTGGTCCAGGAACAAACTTGGACAAAATATGAGATGAGGCTAACAATCCTAAACCTTGGTCTAAACCTCTAAATATGGTTGATGAAGTGTGTATGAAGCATGATATTGATTATGGAAATAGCATGATGTTAAAAGAAAAACACAAAGCAGTTCGAGAAATGTATAATTTGTCTTTGATGCAAAATCCAACCTTGAGAGAAAAAGTTCATATGTTCATCGTGAAGAAGATGATAAGTGCTAAACTGAGACTTGGTCTTGGTTCTCAAAATACTATTAAACTCTGATGATGTCATGAACATTGAAGAACAATTAGCCAATTAATTCCATAAACCAATAACCACAAAGTTTAAAAGAAGGAAGGTTTATTCCAAAGAAGTTGATTAAATCTGGTCCACTGACTTGATTGGACTCAATAATGATAAGGGGAGCAAGTATGCTTTAACTGTTATTGATTTGAGGAGTAGATATACATGGGTTGTTCCTTTGAAAAACAAAAGAGGTAATACTCTTATGTTAGCCTTCCAAAAGATATTTAATAAAAGCAAGAGAAAACCAAATAAATAGTGGAGTGATGAGGGAACCGAGTTTTACAACCAAATATTTATGAATTTTCTGAAAGAATAACGGTACTACATTATACAGCACCTTTAATGAAGGAAAGGTGGTTGTTATTGAGCGTTTTAATTGCACTTTAAAAGAGAAACTGTATTTTAAGAAAAATCACTGAACTCGGTTCTCAACAATGGGTATCTTTAATTCAGGACATTGTAGATAATTACAACAACACAGTTCATTCCTCAACAAAATCAAAATCATCAGACATTTACAAAATTGGAATATGAAAGGGAGATGAATCTGAGAAATCCAAAATTTAAGATTGGTGATGTTGTAAGAATATAATCGTTGGAAATCACACTTTAAAAAAGGTTATACTAAGCAATGGACAAATGAACATTTTTTAAATCGTTGTAATAGATACAGTTCCTTGGACTTACAAATTATATTATTTAAAGGGAGAAGAAATCTTGGGTTCATTTTATTCCCAAGAATTACAAAAGACAAAGATGATAAAAAAATAAATTCACTCCACCCTCGTAATTCACATCCACACACCATATCCACATCCATACTCCCTCATACAATGATTAGTTTATTGGTTCCCCACACACAATGCATTTATTTAATTAAAAATTCACCCCCTTCTTTGTCTCCACCCACACAAGCTACACCCATGCAAGCCACATCCACACAAGCCACACCTATATACCCCCATCATCCCCTCCCCTTGTGTGCCCCCACCCTTGTCCCATCTCCTTCCCCATTCCACCCTCCACCCTTCCCCACACACGCATGGGGAGGGGCAGAGGGTGCGATGGGGGAGGGGGTGGGTCACTGGTGATGGCACACTTCCCCTTTCTTTTCCCTTTATTCTCTTCTTGTAATTTAAAATTTAAATAAACTATAACCAAACGGATATAATTAATACTAGGGTTGGGCACACATCGACTTTTTCTCTGTTGTCCCGTTGAAAGGAGTGTTTTTATGGCCATTTTCAGCTGATCACGAATCCGTTGAAATTTTTGACCTAGGATGATGTCTTAGGTTGGTAAAATGCAAAAAATCAAAATGGCCACCAAATTTACCCACTTTTCAGGTAAAATTTGATAATTATGGCTTACTAGGGCATGTAATATTATTGCATGCCCGAGATACAGTATTACATGCCCTAGATATTATTACATACAATACATACAGTAATATTATTACATGCCCTAGTAAGCCATAATTATCAAATTTTACCTGAAAAGTGGGTAAATTTGGTGGCCATTTTGATTTTTTGCATTTTACCAACCAACCATACCACTGTATTATCATAATAAATAAATCTAACTCTAATATTTAGTTTTAGTTATTGAATAATTAATTACCTGTGGTAGTCTCTGATGACTGTTTGGAACAAGAGGCAACATATCTGCACTTTCTTCATGATTGACACTGTAAAAGCAGCAAACACAGAGTTCAAGAGAATAAACAGTGTGTTTCAGAAAACAGGCAGTCTCAATTAACATCATCATATTTTGTTATGCATACTACCTTTCACGGAAATCTTTAAAAAAACGTTGAAAAATTGGTTAAAATCTGTGATGTCTATCTCGGAGGGAGGTTATTAATCCATATATTTCGGTCGTTGTGAAAGTCTTGATGAACGAACTGAAATTGTGTCAGGACCTCAATCAGAGCTTTCCATTCCTTGTGGAGATCATTAGCATAACAAGCCACCTCCTCAATGAGTGAGTTTGAAATGCTGCAATAAAAGGGAAAATAAATAATTCGTTATATAATTAATCATATACAATCAAAATGAAGACCAGTTACTGCACCATAGTTCCAATATGGAAGCCAGACTTATCAATACACACACAGACACAAACACACCCACAGACACACACACACACACACACACACACCCACACAACACTTTTGAGGAATTAATTTGTTGAGGAATTAATCATATACAAGGCTTTCATGAACAGTTTAATATTGTGTGAAACAATGCTGTAATAAAAAGGAAAATAAATAATTAGTTATATAATGAATCATATACAAGGCTTTCATTAACTGTTTCATCGTGTATGAAACTTACCAATGTTGTGATGGGTCGTTATATTCTTCATCAGAGGAAAAAGCAAATTCTCGTTCATCTCACGGCTTTTTAAAATGCAAAAAGTATTTTGAGGAAGTGAAACACAGTGTAACAGTATTTTGGGAAAATAATTGGTGTGATTGAAAAAGAGGTAAAAGAACAATGCGTTAAGTCTGTCTGGGAAAATTTCCACATTTTGGAGGCTGTCAATAGCCCAAAATGACATGCTCAGCCAAGAGTATTAAGAGAGGTATGTCATTTATCTGCTCAACAAAGATAAATAACCAAGAACCAAGTTCAGGTAATACTTGATGTTGATGAGTGTTATAAGACAATTAAGTTATTCCCGAAAATAAAATGTAAGCAAATATTTATGGGATCTCTATTTGACTCCTCAATTTGGTTAAAGAAATGATCATATGAAAGGAAGGTGAAGCCCCAGCCCCGCAGGGGAGTATTGTCAAAAGGGAAGTGTTTGATGAAGTAATGTGTTTCCAGTTTGAAAAGGATAAATATGAGTGAGTGTAAGCGAGCGAATATTGCGACTCAGTCGCAATATTCACTTTTGAAATCAACAGCTTTGAAATAAACTTCCTGACTCTGACTTGTTCAGCCAAGCCTGAAGTCTTGCTTTTATGTCCTCATCTCAATACATACAGGAAATGCATGAGTAATTTATAGTCTTTCCACCATTTTAAGGCAGATTCAACTTTCTTCTGACTGTGCAAACTTTGCTCAAGGAACTTTAATATTTCATGGCCAGGAATACACGAATGATGCCCTGAGGGCAGTTCCGATTTGATGCCCATTAATGATAATAGAATCCCCTTCTCAGTCACCGATGCTCTCCTCATCTTCGCTGTCTGGGAGCTCATGGTCTCTCTTCTTTGGTGCATCTGCACTGTATGACAAAGCTTTTACCTTGTCATCACTTAAAACTGATTTTGCACTTTCTCCTGGTGACACAGATGAACACCCCATTGGTATTAACAAATCAGTCCTTGCTTCACCACTTGGTTGGCAAAGCTATAGGGATTGAAGATGCTTCGATGGTAGGGACAGGGAGATCATCCGTTTGAGATGATCTGGTAGACTTGTGCTTGACTTCACTATCTGCATCTTCTGTGGACATAATGGCAGCACTCAAGACCTCAGTCAGTGCAGGTAATGCCTCAGTCACTTGTAAGACCGGTACCTTCTGCCTGTCTGTCACGACAAGAAGGGGTTCTGCAGTAACTTTTGAAGCTTCAGTGGTGATCCTTTCATGCAGAACTGCTGCCATGGATGCATTAATCATCGAGTTATTATGAATCCTCATTTCAGTTGTTGGTTTGTCTGGATGTACTGTGTTAGTGACAGACATCTCAGTCTCATTTGACTCTGACAGGTCAGGAGATGCCACAGAGTCATTCTTCATTACCATGCCAGGATTGTTCATGGATGATCTATCTTTCTGTTCACTCAACAGGTCTTTGGGTGCATCTGGCAACAGAGACTTCCCATGATCTGTAACTTGAGGAACAGCATCTTCCTCATCTTCCATTTGCACCAGTTTGGTCACAATTTCTGTCTCCTCCAAAACACTCGACCTTGCGGATTGCTTCAAGTCCTTGTCAGCTGCATCTTCAACGTCAGTGTGATCAGCAGTTCCTTTATCTTCTGGTTCTGATTTTCTCTTCTGTGCTCTCTTCCCCTTCCCTACCCTCACTATCTACCATTGATCTTCAGCATAAGAAGGGCCATGGATGAGCAGACAATACAGAAGCTTCTGGAATGACACTTGTCTTTTCCTTAGGCTTGCCAGGGTACCAAGGAGTAGACACTTTTAAGATAGTGCGGCAGTCTGCTCTCATGTGATTATTTGCCTTACATACTAAACAACAAGGCTCATTCGTCATATAAAATATCTTGTACCTCTTCCCTTCAAAAGGAATAACAAAGGATCCCTCACATTCCGTGTCATTTCTCAACTCTTTTGAGACCTGTCTTTTGAAAGACAGGATATGACGTAGGGCAGGCTCATAATAACTGAGAGACACTGGCCTGATAGGTGGTCTTCGCACTCCCAATCACTCAAGGAAAGGCACATTTACATTATCGGCCATGAAAGGAGGTATGTTTGACAAGGTGATCCATGTACCAAGACTCGAGAGCGGTTCAACTTTTACGAAGAATCAGCTTCGGATTTAAGGAAGAACACGGCCCTTCCATACATTTTCGAGGCTGCAACTATTGTTGATGGACCATCATTAGCCATTGCCTTTACATATGCTTCCATTTGGATGGCTTGTCCAATCTCACATTTCACTCCATGCTTCCTTGTCAACACCTGAAATGGATGTGCAGAGCTGCTCACACTTGCTTGGCCAGCATTGCTTGCAGCAACTCCAGCCCTTTTACGATTCACAGGCATGTTTATAGAACCTAAATATATATTTTACAAACAAAACTGTTCATGAAGTTTTGCTAATGTAATAAAGGAAAGTGTACTTAACCTGAAAGAAAACAAACGTTGAAAAAAAAACACGTTTTTAAGAAGCCAAACCAAACATTGAAAAACACGGTTTTTAAAGAAACTCGTTTGAAGCAAACAATACTCAGCTCATTCACAATCTTGTGCTATTTAGCATGGTAAAAGGTTGTTAACCAAAAAAAACAAAAGGAATTCAAAACAATATTTTATCGATTACACCACAGGTCGGGCATGGCAAACTAGCCCTACGTAGGCATGTCCGCACCGCGCAGCTCGGCCTCAGAACAAAAGGTCAAATTAAACAACTAAAACATTAAAATAAAATAAACAAATGAACCAACTCGGTTCAGATCACCAAAACAAAGCAAAAATACTAATAGAACCGGAGTAGGATGAATATAATGATGAACAGTCAAAGCAACTCGAGGAGCAGCGAAAATATGTGGCAACTCGTAGTAGTAGTTTAAAGTGTTCTGAGGTCTAACTGCTTGCTACAGCAATATTTGCAACAATGAAATAGTCGATGCATGAAACAAAGCACCATGTGGTGTAATTATAATGACTTGGTATAAATGAATTGGTCCGAATACTTCACTGCAGTAAACTCACAACACACACAATCACCTCAATTTAAATCGGCATGAATGTTTTGTAAGTTAAATTTTGAAGTCACTCATTTTAAACAAAGTCTCCAATAAAAGATTGAATCCTTCAATATATTTTGAAAAAGGTAATTAACTGTTCAACTTGAAACCCATGTGAATTAGTTTGTGTTTTGAATGTGCTAGTTTTGTTTACATCGAAACACTTGATTTCACAAAAACAGGAAATATTGTTACAGGGCCGGGTATCGGTGGCGAGCTCGACCGCGAGAGGGAGCAGTAGAGTCGGCTCCACCAAAACACACCGAATTAGGTCGTGCCTTTTGGATAAGTCCGAAAGCACGGGTCCCTTATTGGACCATGAATCGCCAATAATTTGACCGCGTGGGGTAGGGTCAATTGCCAAACTTCAATATATCTAATTACCCACGCGGACAAAGCTACCAGGGAATTCACACCCCTGACGGACCTCGAGCAGAACGAGCTGTTACCGAGCCCGAACCGTGTGTAACCCGAGCGGAGATTACCAATACCTGTCGGACCAAATGAACAATTTACGGCCTCGCTATTCTCAATACAAGCCGTGCCAAGCCAATGAAAGAAACACAGAAACAAGCTGGAACATTTAACAAAAGGGATATTTATTTATAATGGGGCAGGGAGCACGCAAGAAGGCAGAGTTAACCGAATACTGAAGGAATAGCAATTTATGTACAAGCACTTATGCAGTTTTACTTAATAGACTGGCGCCACAAACACACACACACATGTACACCCAAAAAGAAACCGGACCCGTCAGGTCTTTATTGGAGGCCTCCAGCTCGAGGAAAGGCGAGCTGGAGGTCAGAACCTATTCTCAGACCTCTCTGCCTCGTGCGGTCTTCGATGATCCGGGGTGGCAGGACTCGAACCCGCCACACAATGCCGCTCCAAGCCCAGGCAGGTGATCCTCGCGAGACACAGACTCGCAGGCACACAAGGCCACAAGAGAAGACGCTCTGTTGGCGGGACCCCAGGAAGGCAACGACTGGCTCTGGAAAACCACCAGACGTCCGAATACCAGAAGACAACTCTCAATGACTCTGAAGACCAGAAGACAACTCTCAACAACTCTCGTTTGGCCCACGCGCGCTTCTCTTATCCCCCGCTCGCACTCCCTCATTGGGCAGAGAGAACGCTCTATGCCCATATTTGGAGCCAAGCCAGAATGAAACGCTTGTGCCCATATTTGGGGCGAAAACCAAAGCGCAATGCTTGTGCCCATATTTGGGGCGAAGCCAGCACCCAACGTCCAAAGAACCCTGCCTAGCCCACTGGACTCCACCACGTATGTGCTGACACGCAATGGTGCCGGTGGATGATGGTGGAAGGAAGCGAAGGCAGGTGTCGTTGTCGTTGTGGATGTAGTAGTAGTTGTTGTTAAAAGATCTAATAAACCTGACTATACAATATTTCGTAGCGCACACATGTAATTCCCATTAGACAACGGGGGGGATTCTAACTGTAAACACATACTTATCAAAATAACTAAGCTTAGGGACTCTGGCTGTTTGTGTGCACAAGGTTTCAAAATCCGCAACAATATTATCCCAGAAATTACTTTCTCTCTTTCTTTTCAGACTTTGTGATGTATTACTATGTTTTTTATTATATTTTATTTTGTATGATAAGTCGAAGCTCATGGAGGCGCTCAAACATACAATAAATTAGCGCCCAGCAGAACAAAAGGAGCAGTAGAAATAAACTGGGAAAACACCAACAGCAGGGTTGAGGGACAAAATAGAGGAAGAACTGGATAAATAAGGGATGTGAGAGCAAGCGGAGGATACACAGGATGGACAAGAAGGAAAAATTGAAAACTTGGAAAGAGATAGGCTTGGGAAGTGGGTGGGGGGGGGGCGTTAATAGCTGTCTTGAATCCCTGGAGGGAAAAAAAATTTTGAAAACAATATGAAAGTTGGTTCCAAAGGCAGGAAAAGGAGGAACGAGTGAGTGGTGAGGAGTGATTCTGGATTTGGTGAGTTTTACCAGAAGGGGGTTACTGGCAGACATGTTTACCCTGCATGCAAAGTGAAAAGTGGGGTTAAGCAAATGGCTCATGTCCATCCATATGTCTATCTTATCAGTTTATGATTGTCAGTTTATGATGGAGGAACAACTTATATCAATTGAATGTTATACTTTGAACATAAATTGGAATATGAAATGGAAGACGTTGGCCGTTTTACCATACTTTTGCATTGAATTCATCCCGATCGCATCTGCACAGAGGAGTGAGATGATATTTTCCCTCCATCTGCCTGTCTGGCAGTCAAACAAAATTGCAAATCATTTCAAACAGGAAATTTACTGTTTTAAGGACAATATAAAGGACACAAACAACAGGCACAAATTACTAATGTCATGTGTCAGGGTGGTCTAAAAGACACTCGGTAAAACAGTGGTGAAACCAGGAATTAATTTATTTATACGCCTTCAAAACACTAAATCTTTATTTAAAACGAATTATTTTATTGAACACTATAAAACACAAGTCGGCTCCTTAATATTTCCAAGAACCGTGCTATATATTGATATATAGCACGAGAGGGTGTGGCATTTGAGAGGGTGCCGTATCAGGGAGAAGAAGAGGCTGCTGATATGGCTACGTTAGATGCCTATTGATGCTGCGTTCTATGGTTTATTTACAGTCAAAAAGCCGACATCTCCTCAACTGAGACTCAACGTCATCTTATTACTGTGTATAAAGGTGATGTATAAAGCTGCTTCAGTAGCGCTAAACTTCCAGATTTTCTAAACGATCTTTAAAATCATTATTTTATTTAAATTGTTTTGTAAACTTTAACACTGCACACGGGTTATCGTGTTCTATGTACCCTCTCGTCGTTGATTATGTTTCAATAAAGATTGTTATTATCATTAGGTATAGAATACCCCCACAAGAGCATCAACAAGAAATAAGAAGGAACATTGATGCAGTAGGACATTCGGCCCATCATGCCTGCACTACACCAACACCATACTAAACAAATCAATCTTAAGCCACAGACTCAATTCCAATGGGCTGAGCTGGGATGTGCCAAATATGCAAACAAGATAATATTTTAGCAAAAATATTTTTTATTATCGCTAGTTTTGAACCCGTCGCTTTGCTGATGGAAGGTGAACAACAACTTATATATGCTACAGTACAATAACACATTTTATTTAGTCAATATTTGCAAAAATAATTTATTCCAGAAGCTTTTTCTTTTACTGCTAACAACCCAGTGTTAATTGCATTAATACGCACACTTATTCACCAAAAAACAATATTATGAATTTGTTTTATATTCCCAGGGATCAGACATTATGTCGGTTTGTTTTTTTTTCAAGTTTCAAAATGCAATTCTCATTGAGTCATGAATGATACACTACCATAAATGCATAGCCGAGCACTAGACATAATGCCACAATGATATCTGAGATGTAACACAGTCTTAAGACACCTCCATCTGACTAAATAAGTCAACCTGATGCCTAGCATCTGGCATTCAGCCCGTCACCTATGGACATCAGATAGTCACATACTGTATATGGGTTATGGTATTCCACTACCATTAGCAAAGCAATGGGATAGGTCAAGTGCTGGATGCCAGGATGATTTGCACATTCATAAAGGCCTAGCCTATCACTACACGCAATAATGTCCCAGACATAATGCTGAAATTGCATCCCATTGAAAAGAGCGTGACCGACAGAGGGATGGACACTGAAGAAATCCGCTACTTTAATATCCAGATTATTATTAATAAATGTTTTTTTTGTTGTTGTTTTTTTGCAGCGATGGGGTGGTTGTAGGGTGAGGAGTGCCCAAAAAGCCACAACACACTTAACCTTCGATGAGACCCTCCCACAGACATCACTTTCCCTACACATTATACTATCGCCCATCTACATGCAAGCTACATACAAGTCTTGCCAATATCCCTGTACCCCTCGATCTCCAATGCTTCTAGGTACCTACATATTTCCAATTTAAACTTATCTGCTATTTCTGCTGCTAATACCTTTCTTTGGAGATCATTCCATGCATTAACTACTCTTTGACTTGAAGGCCCTTGTGGTACTACTGTCCTAACTCTCCTGTTCTTTACTCTCAGGCTATGGCCCTTGGTCCTATCTTTTTCTACTCTGCTGAACACTTGATTACAAAAAGAGTTGAATGTGGTTAGGACATATTCAGTGAAGTAAATTTCAAAGTGAACTTACACCAAAATGGTATTTGCTCATTTTAATTTAAAACCATATTTTGGCAAAAATTAAAGCAGCTGTAAGGTCGTTCTGCAGTTGGCAAGACAGCTTGTGAATAACAAGCTTGCCTCTGAGTTGTTTAGTCGGGGCTGGATTCCCCAAAAAACGAGATATGACTACAACATGGTATCATGGTATTTTTCAGACACGGTGTTGCACCACAACTACACCATCCATTCAGGAGAATTGTCAAGTCAGCATTCTCATCCGTTAGCACTTGCTATTTAATGTTACTGATCCCATGGTATCTTGACAAAGCAGAAAGTAAAATATTTCGAGCTGATGCTTCCTGATTCATCAAGATTAAGGAAAAGGTAAACCAACAAATACATTTCATACCAAAAACAGTACCTACACTCCTCTGTGGATGACAATGCTATGCAATGTGATGTGATGTTTACACAGAGAAAATTGTGGCACATTCGAGAGAATGGTCACAGCTGCAATTCTTTCATGCCAATAATAGCAGCATTATATGTAATGGTCAAGAATAACCTCAAACGCTAATGGTGCTCTCCCCTGTAGGCCGTGTTTTGGCCGTTCTTGAATCCAGCTCATTTATTGTGATACAGCAAAGGCAGATGTGACATACAGGGCTGTCTATATTTGTATTTTGTGATTGTTCAATTAAAGAGGCAGGAGAACCCATCAGAAATGAATTCACTTGTATAATAGAATATAATAAAATAGTGTGATTATGACTGAATGCAGGATCTTAAAATATATGCTATCCTACGAGACATTATGATTTATGTTTTTGAATTTTGCTTGCAAACGCAAATGTCTCAAAGTTCTCGTAATATAATACTTAAGGTGCCTGATCACACAAAATGACGTTTTGTTTTATGTACAAAGACATACTGGAAAAGGCAATTCTGCCCTCCCAGCCTGCACTACATC
>CM068954.1:38004133-38023516 GCA_035128595.1 Eptatretus atami | reverse complement strand
GGCACAAAACGCACATCACGTGTCAGATAACAATCAACCACCTGCAAACAGAGCCACTCATGGGCATAGTGCAGAGAATCGAACTGACAGTCATTATTATTTTTGAGAGGGTGGGGTTTGGTACCCAGGCACATAAAACGAAGGAATAAAAATTCTTGTAATCTTCTCTTTTCAAATGTAAAAATTTGTCTTGTCTTTTCTCATACCTCCTTCTAACTAAGACCTGCCAGCCATCGTGCTATCCCAGTCACTCTTCTCTGAACCGTCTGTAATGCAGCTACATCCTTTATACTTTATATAATGAAATGACCAGAGCTGTACACCATGTCGTATTACTCACTGACATTGCAGTAACAGCTTGAGTGTCTTTTCGACAATTACAAAAAAATATCTTCCCTGATTTGAGCAATAAAATAACTTATGATAAAGGAAAAATAATCTCGATTTCAGCATGATGCATTTTGCGATATTAAATTATAATCTATGCCTTTTCATAGCCGACTCTCTGAAAGCAGGCAAATTTTCCAAAAAAACATATTCATGCTCTTAAATACCATTTACCTTTCCGTCTTGCTTGATATCATCTTGGTCACACTTCGCACTCCCAAATCAATTAAATATATGAATTGATTGATAATGGTCCCACATCTGACCCTTGAAGTACTTTACTCTCCCAGTTAATGATTTAAATCCTGACATATGAACATTAATTAAGACTGTCTCATTTATATTCCTTGGCCAACTTCCAATCCATTCTGTGAGCTTACCTTTCATGGACTTGCTTGGACATTATCAAATAAACACCCTATCAAAAGTATGAATCAATAATCTTGGACTGAAAGCCATGTATCAAATCAGATAGTTACCCCCCCCATTAATCCTTGGAGCACAGTCAAACCGATCATAAAGAAGTAGAGGGTGTATGGTACCACCATGACACTGCCGAGATCAGGCTGTCCCTCCAAACTGGATGACCAAGCAAGGAGACTGATCAGAGAGGCCCACAAGACGCTACGGGCAACTTTGAAAGAGCTACATGCCTTTATGGCAAAGACTGGTACTGTGTGCACGTGACAACAATATCCCAAACACTCCACATGTCTGGTCTCTATGCTCTGTAGGGTGGCAAGAAGGAAGCCATAACTTAATAAAAAAAAAGCCCATCTTGAGTCTCGTTTGAGGTATGCAAAAATCCACTCCAGAGATTTTGAAGCCATGTGGCAAAACGTTTTGTGGTCTGACAAAACCAAGATGGAAGTTTTTGGCCTAAATGCAAAACCAACACAACACATCACCCAAAGCACACCATCCCTACTGTGACGCATGGTGGTGGCAGCATCATGTTATGGGAATGTTTCTCAGCAGCAGGGACTGGAACATTTGTCAGGATAGAAGGGAAAATGGAAGGAGCAAAATACAGAAAAATGTGAGAGGAAAAGCTGCCCTCTGCAAGAAAGCTGAAATTGGGACGGAAGTTCACCTTTCAGCATGACAACGGCCTGAAGCACACAGCCAAATCTACACTGGAGTGGCTAAGGAACAAAAATATAATATCCTTGCATGGCTCAGTCAGAGTCCTGAACTAAATCCAATCGAATATCTGTGGCTTGACTTGAAGATTGCTGTTCATCAATGCTCAACACGCAAACTTATTGAGCTTGAACAGTTTTGGCCAGACGAATAGGCAAATATTGCCCAATCACGGTGTGCACAGTTGGTAGAGACCGATCACAACATACTCTCAGCTGTAATTGCTGTCAAAGGCGCTTTCCCCATGTATTAACTCAGGAGGTGGACACCTACCCTCCCAAGATATTCAAGTTTTGTGTTTTTAATTAATTTTCTGAAATTTGTAGAATTTGTTTTTTACTTGCAAGTTGTGGGTTATGATGGAAATAAAGGTTTTTCACTTTGACATAAAGTTGTAAAAAGTCTGATTTTATGCAACTTAATTCCAGGCATATATATACATATAGTATTACGTATATACCGTATATATGTATATATATATGTATATTTAATGTATATATATATACTATATATATATATATATATATATATATATATATATATATACAGTATTTATACGAGGGACTGACTTCACAGAAAGTCTGACAGGGACTGACGAGAGACTGACAGTCCGTCTAAAAAGTATCAGGACTGTCTTCACAGAAATTTTATTCCAAAAAATATATTGAATCACAGCTTGTCCCTTCAAATAGTTTCCCTCAGTCTCACACACTTGTCCATCCTCTTCTTTCCACGCTTTGATGCACCCCCGGAAGGCTTCTTCTGGAATCCTCTGAAGCTCCGTCGTCACGGACCTTTTGATGGCCTCCATATCAAGAAATCGGATCCCCTTGATCACCCCCTTGAGCTTGGGGAATAGGAAAAAAATCACAAGGGACCAAGTCTCGCGAATACTGGGGTTGCTCCAGAGTTGGCACGTTCCTCTCCACCAGAAACTGTCAGATGCTCAGGGCACCTTGACCTTTGACTTTCTTTGGTCTTGATGATGCTGGACTTTTCCAATGACAACTCTGCCATTTGGTTTGGGGATTGTATTCAAATATTCACGATTCATTGCCAGTAATGAATCTCCCGAGCCGGTCTGGATCGTCCACGAGGCGCTTGATAATGTCTGGACGGACAGTGACTCTTTGCTGTTTCTTTACCTCGAAATTCCAGAACTACAACTTCGGATACGACTTCCTCATACAGACTGATACAGAAGTGTATGATTGACAGTACAAGGATAATGCAGTGGGCATTGTTCCTACTATAAGTTCTGTATTCAATCCATTAAGGGATCTGAAAATGTTGGAGCTGATTGTATGAGTCGACTGTGAGACCAAGAATTAACTCCTTCGGTACGAGGTCTCTTCAGAGAATCCTTGGCTATCTCTGCTTGGACTTTGTGTCTAACGAACATTTTCTGAGAGAGACTCAGATGAGATTTGTTTCCTGTGTAGTCTGTGAGCGTCAGCTGCGTCTTTATGGACATGTGGCTTATTTTTTCTGACGCTGATCCTGCTCACCAGATTCTCTCAGAGAGGGAGCCTCGTGAGTGTTGGAGGCCACTGGGCCGACCATGTTCCTCGTGGTTGTAGCAAGTTGATCGGCATCTCAAGGAGATGGGGATGGGCCAGGCATCTGCAGTACTGGTGGAAAGTGCACATGATGATGTGCCGCTTTGGTGCATGCTCCCATACCTGACCTGATTTTATAACCTTTAACTGATTTATAATACAAATCAGTCACAGTTTTTTTTATATGAGGGGCATTCAGAAAGTTGTATGAACAAGCAACTAGCAACTCATGGTAGTCCCAGACACACCAACGTTTTTATTTACTTGTTTCCTTATGTAAAGATATAATTATTAAGAAAATATATTGAAGTATTTTGTTATTTATTGAACTATTGCATGTACATCGTATGCAGAGCTTTGTGAATGCTGCCTGTATTTACTGTAAACTCCTTTTGCACTGCAACCCTGTACTGTGCAAGCAACCTTAGCTTCTTGTGCATTCACACACCCTAAATGCAGCAACATCTATATGTACCAGCTTTGAGTGTACATTAATACCTTGGTGCAATGACTGCATTGGGTATAAGGCAATGGAAGGTGTGAGGAAAGGTGAAAATATTGCAACAGAAACACATTACCAATATGTACGTATGTTTTGGAATCCTTTTAAGCCCAGTATTTATATGCGTGGGGTGAGGGCCTGTCTCCCACTCTTGGAAACCTCTTATCCTCCAAGAATATGCACTTTGCTAATTTGTCCAAAAATAAATAAATTTCAACCTCACTTCATGACCTTCACCCGGAGGCTGTAAAACAGCACCTGAGTTAAAGCTCGTTCATTCAAAGTTCGATAATGCGAGCTCCTTAGTTTAAAGTTAGTTATGAAGTAAGGTCCTTATGAAGTAATTTTGTTTGATGCAAACTGGAATGCAAATTCATGCCAGAGAGTTCATAAAACACCTTAACCCATGCGGTCTTTGGAAAAAAAAAGGACATGGGAAGGTTCTTTAAAGTCTTGCTTTGCATTTAGCACTAAACATACAGTAAGTGCTGTGCACTGCCACATTTGTCTGAATGCTGAATCGAACAGTTACTCTGCCCTGAGTGCATGAGATGGCATAAATATTTTTCCAAGTACTGCTGAACAGGTTTTTGAAAGTGACAAAAAGGCGAATTGTGTTATATAGTGTTGAAGTATATAATTAAATTGAAATAAAATAAAGGTTGAAAACGTTGTAGAAAAATAACTTTTCTTTGGAAAGTTTACCGCTATTGATACACCGTCTTTTACACCACATTATTTAACACATTAAATTCGTTCTTCATGCCTGTTGTTTGTGTCCATTATGACATCCTTAGAAACAAGTTTCCTATTTGGAATGATTTTCAATTTTGTTTGACTGCCAGACAGGCAGACTGAAAAAAAGAAATCACCTCACGCCTCTCTGCGCATGCGCAATTGGGATGACATTCCATATGTGATGCCAATTTCAGAGTCAAAATGCTGCTAAACTGCAGGTTCCCATTCCGATTCATGTCAGTATTCAAAATATACAATTCAATTGAAACAAGAAAGTATCTGAAAATGCAAAGCCCGTCTGAGTCCGCTTTGTATTTGTTGTTGTTGTTGTGCTTCTTCTTCTTCTTCTTCTTCTTCTTCTTCTTCTTCTTTCCTGTATGCTAAACATCATGAAAGCAGCTACAAAAAAAAAAAACATTAACGATTTTAGGTGACCTTGACCTCAAAATCAATAGGCTTCAGTGACCCAATATGCAAACCCTGCTCAAATTTCAAGTCAATTAGATGGAAATTAACGATTTTGTGACATTGACTTTTGACCTTCTTGACAGAACACAGGTTACACTCGATGGATTGTGTCATATTGGGTCACTCACATGTTGATATGACTGACATGCTGATATTTTATGAAAACTTGACCTTTGACCTTTTGATCTAAAAAAAAAAATGCCTTCTAGCTTTTTATTAGTGAACCAATTCGTCACGCAATATGCAAATTCTTTAAATTTCATGTCAATTAAATGATTTAATATGACATTGACCTTTGACCTTTTGATCAAATTATTCATTTGTCTTCTCTATATTGTCATAACTAGCAAATACCATCCATCGCTTTGCTGATGGGAAAACTAAGAGGGGTTAGAGTGAGGAGGTGGAGGGTAAATGGAGAGGAGGAAGGGGAGCGAGGAACACTGGGGGAGCGAGGAGGGAGTGTCAGCAGGGAGGGAGAGTGAGGAGCAGTGGGGTAAGGGAATGCAGCAGGAGGGGAAGGGAAGGCAGCAGGAGGGGAAGGAAAGGGCAATCAAACACGCCCAAACAGCAACATTTTCTTTTTATATCCCACCGTTCAGTTATTCTTCGGTGCCTGATTATGTATTCGAAAGAGCACCGAATGGTTCTATATAAAACCAGGTGAAGTGTTTAAAAAAAACCATCATCTAATGGCAAAAGGCCTGCCTTCAGTGCTGCCATGTTCTACTGCAACAACTTTGCAAACCCCCAGTTGGCCCCCTTTCTCACTTTTTTTTGCCGCTCGCCTCCCTTCTTCCGCCCCTTCCTTGGCTCTTTACTTCACTGCTAGCTTCTTCCTCGCTCTCGCTTTACTCCTCCCTCCCTTCCGCCCCCGGATGCTTCCTGGCGCATGGCCGCCCGCCCACTGCGCCCTGCTCCTTACTCTCTCCGCTTTACTTTACTCTAAATCTGATTCATACACAATACACTATGGGAAACCAGTTTTAAATTAAAAACTAAACTGTCAGTCCTAAATAGTTCCCTTAACAGGGGGGGGAAAATGAGGGGAGGGGGGGACCGAGAGAGTGAGGAGGGTAATAATAGAGGAAGGAGAGAGGAGGGAGGAGGGGATAGAGGGAGGGGAAGGAGAGAAGGGAGGGAGAGAGGACAGAGAGGAGGGGGAGAGAGAGAGAGGAGGGAAGGAGATGGGAGGGGAAGGAGAGGGAGGGGGGGGGGGGAGAGAGAGGGGGAAGGAGGAAAGAAGAGGGAAAAGAAGAAGGGAGGAGAGGGAGGAGCTAGGAGGGGTGAGAAGGGGGAGCTAGGAAAAGGGGGGGGGAGCGATGCTTCACCAACATCACTATACAACCGAGATGGAGAGGGGGGTGGGGGTTGGGAGGAGGTACAGTTAGTGTGAGAAGGAATGGGTTCGCCGAGATGCAAAACATTGCTGATTATATTCTTTTATTTTATACTTTTAATTGTCTTGGTTTTTTTAATCTAGGTGCCTTAATGTACTTTTTGTTTGGACTGTTCTTAGTTTTTTATTAAGTCTTAACTATTTTCCTAATGCTACTGATCGTATCCTCCTGCTTGTGGAAGGAATCATTGCAGTGGTTCTATTTTGTTGCGTTGGCAGTGTGTAGGCAGATTGCGATAGGTCATGGTGTGTTCGTTAGATGGTGATTATTTGGGTTGACGCGCGCGCGAAGTAATTGTGTGGGCCTTTTTTTATGGGGAAGGAGAGGAGAGGGGTTAGTACACGCATTGATGAAGATGTGGTACGTAAAACAAGCAACACATAAATAAGGAAGGGAGCGATATGCTGGAGAATCTATATTTGTCTAATGGGTTTGAGCAAATGAGGCGGAGCGGGATCCCACCAAAGCTGAATCAACTCACGTAAAATGGTGTTGGGAGGGAAGCGGACGATACAGCCAACAAGGCGCGGAGGGGGAAGGAAATCCCGCTAGCTTACTTGCAAGCACTGAGAGGAGGAGGAATGAGGCAGGTCCACAAGATGTAGATGTCGCTTTCAGTAAAGAAGAGAGGGCTGGAAGGGCGTGGGGTGCAGCATGATGAGATCGATGTGCAGCATGAGGGAAAGGGGTGGCAGCATGAGGGGAGGGAAGAATGAGGGTAGAGGAGGCAGCATGGGGGAGTTGAGAGAGCATGAAGGAAAGGAAAGGGGAGGCAGTGTGTGGGGAGGGGAGGCAGTGTGAGTGGAGGAAATGGGAAGGTAGCATAAAGTGAGGGGAAGGCAGCATAAGGGAAGGGTAAGTGAAGGCAGTGTAAGGGAAATGGAAGGCAGCATAAGGGGAAGGGAAGGCAGCATAATGGGAAGGGAAGGCAGCATAAGAGCAATAGAAAGGCAGCATAAGGGCAATGGAAGGAAGCATGAGGGTAAGGGGAGGGAAGGCAGCAAGCATAAGGGCAAGGGAAGGAAGCATGGGGAGAGGGTAGGCAGCATACCATGGCATTACTTGGGTGATAAAATGCACCCAAACAGCAACGTGTTCCTTTTTAACCCCTGTCTTCTGTATAAAACCAGGTAGAAAATCTCTTCCTCCTTCATCTTCTTCTTCACTGACAATAATGTGTGTCTCATGCAATCCCGTTTTGCATATCGATTCGATTCAGAAAATGCTGATTTCACACCACCTCTTGAAGAGCAGGTTTTGAGTCGCTGATGACTTCGCGTGATTCGAAGGTTGTAATCACATTAATAACATTAAAACCACTGGTGCAACACGATGTTCTCTTGGCATGGGGTTTTGTCAACGGATCTAGCTAACTTCTGGGTGTTGAATCAAAATCTGTCATTAGTTTTTGCCTATCACATCAAGGTTTTTGAAAACTGAGAAAAATCATTATTTTTGGAAAACAGCAATTTTTAGCACTCGAGAGTTGAAAACAACTGTTGCATTAGAAGATCGATAGAGTGCAAAAACTGTTACAATGTAAAGGTACCTATTTCAATTACAATTTTAATCATACATTTAAATATTTAATCCATGCTTGCTTGCAAAGCATTATTTTGACACATTTTCTCGATATTTATTAATGTATGAAGAAGTTTACAAACAATTAAATATATATGGCGGAAAAAAGTTTGCCCGTTATAACAATGGTGTACAATCACTTAAACATGGTATTTCCATGTATCGCTTGTTTTTCTTATTGAGGTCTTCTTGACATTTAACAAGGCAGAAGTAACAGTGCATCTCAGGGGGTTTATGGTGTCTCCTCCGCAACACCATCGGCATCAGTCCAAAACTTGAGCTTTAGCATTCTTTCTTGAGACCAATGATCTCAGAGTTTCGACACAAATCGTGCATCACTTTACTGAGGGGCTCATTTTTTGTCTGGTCTCCAAGCGTACTTTAAAAGTAGGGCAAGGTACAACTGCTCTTGACGAATGTAGATGATCGTTGCGTCTTTGAGGTGCTATAGTGAAGCATCCATCAGATATAGCAGAAGATATCTGGTCGCTTACCAGCACCTTTTCTTCTCTTTGAAGGTGTAGACATGAGGCTAGCTTACAGTGTAGGTACCAGGTACCGGTAGGTCGGATTAAACGAACCCACTGTGCAGCTGTGCCGCCCACTGGCAATCGTGAAACAGTAATGGCTCCCGGTCTCACGAGATTAGGTAGAGTCAATTAAAGCAGCGATTAGGTAGTCTTCACAGCTGCAAACATAAACGTCATAGACGTAAACCTACGTGTGCATACGTTGATTCTCTTTAAGAGATCAGAAAATAACTGCCACTTTGGCTCATGGCAGCTGTTTTACGCAAATAGGGGCTGTTTACAGCTTAGCGGGTAAACTCGAATAAGTAACAAAAGCTTTTGCTGTTGTTCCGCCACCCAAGATTGCCAGACGGATGGTAAACTTTTTGTAAAAATCCTGAATATGGAGCATACAGATAGCACAAAAAACCTTTGATGTGAAAAGAGCAAATCTGAGCTCAGATTTGGATTCAGCAGAGCCAAATTAACAAAACATTCGTTTCCAAAGGTCCTGCAAGAAAAAACTATATTTTTTTAGAGCAGTGTAATCGTTGTAATTATTTTCTTACATTTGAAACTCAAAATATGCTTAAAATTAACCTTGAGTAATCAAAACTTTTGTTAGTGATCGAAATAACAGACCGGAATTTACAGAAAGATGCTATGACGTCACTCCTCCGCAACTTCGTGACATTCGGAAACAGCGTGTGAACATGGGAGATGCGATCAGAGAGTGATTTCAGCAGCGAGAAATTGAGTGTTTTCATTCCGATATTGCCAAGGACGAGTCGGAGGATGAGGAATTTATACTATGGAGTTTCCTGACCCTGATGCTATATAAATTTGAGCCACTGCAAGTGCAGAAAACGGCCTATTTTGTAACAAGTGGCAGGACTGACTGTCTGCAGTTCACACACGAACGACTCCACCAGACAGATTGGTTTGTAGATTTCATTTCTTTGTTCGATGCATAAAATAATGTAAGTTTGATTCCTCTGTGACATTGATATAATAATTTTTTAACGCCTCTAGTTCACTCAAGAGTCAGAATAGAAATGAATACTAATGGAACCCAAATATATTATACATCGTAGCTGGGCGTTGATAAGAGAGTCCGTACTAGCCCTATCGAGAATAAGGGTTAAGGAACAACGAGGTGGATAATTTGCAAAGTAAGGAAAAATAAAATAAAGGATGATATAATGATATATAGATCAGTAAGTAGATAAGTATCATCAAAAAGATATTCAGAAAATTAGGTAAAATGATGGCATATAGACAAGTTTTACGCATTGTTATCAGGCTCTCGATGAAGAGAATTTCTGAGGCGTATGAGGCTACCCCGACCAACATGGGGAGTTTGTCATGCAGCCAACTATACCTATAGAACTATTACAG
Source organism: Eptatretus atami (assembly GCA_035128595.1). Taxonomy (NCBI): domain Eukaryota; kingdom Metazoa; phylum Chordata; class Myxini; order Myxiniformes; family Myxinidae; genus Eptatretus; species Eptatretus atami. The sequence continues at coordinate 38,013,831 of CM068954.1, read as the reverse complement.
TATCGGGATATTTGGTGATGGCTCGACTGCAGTTTGTTCATGCTACAAAAGCACGGTATGCTGAGTCGCGAACGAACCCCAAATATGAGCGTCAAATGTCATAACGTTGAGGAACCATTGACGCAAATCGTAATAAAAATGTCAGTGGTTCCAGAATTCTTTACCCCGTCTCCCCAAATCACAAAAACCATGAAACCAAGCCCCAACTTGCTGTGCACACGAAGAAATCTGGGAGAGTACATAAAATGAAAATTGGGTGTTGAAGGTTACATTAAACACCCTTTGAAGAAATTAGGGGAAATACTAAATATACAAACAAAAAAACAAAAATAAGCCTTACAAAAATAGTGCCATCTTGTCAGCCTTGTCAGCTCACAAGATCAAACCGCGATATTTTAGGCCTCTAAACAACAAGGACTTGATAAGGCACAACAAGGTTAATGAAATGTTTTTTCACTTTTACTCACTCACATACATTGATATGCCTATCACAAACCTACAAATCAATGAATGCAATGCTTGGAACACCCAGAGATGCAAACGTCAAGTGGCTTTATTAATTTAATTACATGGCAAAAGGCTCCAAAATCTCTTCATTCTCAGCCGATTTCAAAAATTAAACTTTATTGTTTCAACAGCCGTTTGATTGCAAAAAAAGTCACTGTCCAATTCGACATCGCTTGACATTCCAGTCGCTCCGGAGCACGATGGTGATACCAGATAAATAAGAAGAAAGAAGAAAAAGAGAAAAGTGGTCCTCCCTTTCTGACAGCTAGCTTGACCCCAGCGAAAGTGAACAGTTTAGAAACAAAACCGCACGCAAACTTTCAAAGAGACTGGTTTGTGACATATAAATAACCAAAACATGTTTAAGCCTCATTGGGAAATATTCTACCAAATTTTAGAAAAAAAACTGGAAATTGATAAAATTTTTACAATTGAAATGAAAATAGCCCAATTGGCTGATGCTGTTAAAAAAAGTACGGTTTAAATCCACAATAGTTTGACTTGTTGAGAAATTTTTTCATGCTTGTGTTTTTTCAACGAAAGTTTATTTATGTGTTTTCCATGTATAACTTTAAGAATACATTTAAGAGGAATTTTTCTCACTTAAAACTACAATTGATTCTGTAACAAAGACAGATATAATGGAGAACTTGTGAAACACAACTCATATTCACAGAGTGGCTGAACTCAATGTGTTTATTCCTTCGTAATCCTTGCTAGAAATGCGTCACCACAAATAACAAGTCTATCCAAAGGGTCCTCTTTACATCGTTTTTTGGGGGAAAATCGCCCCCGTTTGATGTTTGTACCAAATCTTTATCCACTGCCGCGAGATGTTTGATGCCTTCAGCGAGACTAGACTGGCGAGCGATTACCCGTTTGTCCAAGTCATTTTGCGCAAAACAGAATAACAACAACGGTAACGAGGCATGAATGTACAAATATCCAATAACTTTTTTCCCAATCACTCTCCAAAATAAAAAAGGCTAATATAACAGTTGCAAGCTCAAAAAGACGAAAGAACGGCACCCGCTGAACTGGAACACTTCTTCAAGTAGAACCGAGTTGACAAGAACACGCTTTGTCTTTGGGAACGTGACACACAATCCAATATGAGCAACGCGGCTAGTATGTTTTTCACAAGCTCGGAGAAATATACAACTTCGGAGGTTAAATTTCATTAATTTTCACCCAACTAGATTACGCGCAATCCAGATAGTTTGCATCTGAACTATTTAACGCACATACATATATAATAATAAACTTCAGAAAATGTTTGTAGACCGCAACCTGCTTCTTTAAGCATCAAAAGCAGGTTGCTCTAACCTGCAACACCAGATGAGAAACAGAATGAAAAAGCAGCTGATTTCGACAATATTTATCTGCACGATTTTTGAAGGGTGTAACAACAGCTGATGTCACCGGGCCATTATGAAAGCATCACAATGCGGGTCATTCGTACTTGCAACACAGAGTGAGATAACAGAGTATGCAAAAGGCAGGCTGGATTTATCAATAATTTATTTGCACGGATTTTTAAATGGGAACAGTCGCAATTATTTAATTCCGATTTTTATATTTTTCTTTATATAAAGCAATTATCGCAAACATATTGGTATGTCTATCAGTGCAAAGTGAACTGGCTCCTTCACTTCCTTGATGGCTTTGAAAACAGACAAACCAAGAGCAACTTGAGTTGAGCACTTGCCAATAGTCGAGCGCTGCAAGCCACCATGCAACAGCTGGCCTTGCAAGCAGCAAGTTACTGAACTTGCCGGTCGGTCCACATATAAATCCTATCACGGCCCAGAACCCAAGCAATGTCCCGGAATCGGACAAATTAACGAACATTTTAGACAGTAGGAACTGCTGCTAAGTTCAAATCTGGACCTTAATAATTATGGTAAATTTGGCTAGTTCTAGAGATTCTGATGAGGTTATGGCATGCATGCAGGAAAGAAGAAATAAAGCTATAAAGCTGGGATCTCCGGCGTTTATAAGACATTGACAATGCTGCAGACTCTCATCAATTTGTAGATAAATGAGAAGCTCAAGACCATTCGATGATTAAGTAAGAAAGTGAAAAAAAAAACTTTGTCTTTAAGTGCCTGTTCCAACACAAGGCATTGTGAGCAAGCCGAAACAACACTGGTAGAACACCAACCCAGCGGGAAACCGACACCAGGATGACACCGTAAGACCAGCATAACATGAGATCTAAGGTGAGCCACACATGATATGGAATACTCGAGTAAAGATTAGCGCCGCCTGTCCATAAGTCTAAGGATATAACTTAAATGAAGCTTTCATATCTGTGGCATAGGTCCAAAGGGGGTTATTACTAATTGACTACGCACGCAAGACACCAATTTCCAACTCTGCAACTTCCTGGAGTTCTCTTAGTATGCCATCCAAATTCAGGCTACTATGCGTTTTCAATGGTTTTCGGGAGTATGGCAGGACACACACACACACACACAACAACAGCACATCAAGCACACACACGAATGTGTAGCAAACTCTTGTGCTCCAGCTCCACAGGGGAGGGCGCAGACATTCAGTAGTTCCAATGCGATCAACTCAACTGACTTTATAGCACAGCCAGACGGAGAGATTAGACAAAGTTAACCATTGCTCTTATCACCATCTTCGCCTTTCAATAGTGCAAGGGTAGAAATGGAATGAGCGCAGAGTTGATGCTCAGAGATGTTCTCAGTCCAATCTCCCACTACCTGCCACCAGCAACAGGGCATTCTCCTCTGCTGCGCATTAGAAAATAATACTCTGTTCGGCATTAATTCAGCAAGCTCCAAAACATGACATCTTCATAAATACTTTTTTCACATCCAGACAAGTGTTCTGCCTAATAATATTTCCCTGCTATAACGTACTTCGTATTTTTTAATCTTATATTTAGATCGTTGATTCGATGTCTGAGGAATCCTACATTGTTCTAACCCCATAGGAAAATGCCGATAGTCTACTCGTGCGTCAGTGAAAACCCTTCACGTTTGTCGGTCGGTTCTGAGACAGAGACCTGCTCCGCAAGTTTTTGTTGACACAATAGACGTGTGAATAAAAAAGGCAGGCAGTTTCAAAATCCACTTACTTATGGAATCCTCAATGCTGACATCATCCAGCATGTGTTGGAAGGTAGAAATGCCAACGAAATTGCTGTTTCTTGGCCAAGAGTCATCCGCTGGATAAGTATATAACTGACATATGAACATCCATTTTGCAGACTCCACAAAATCTTTATTCTCTGTTATCAAAATAGTCCAGGCACCTGAAGCATTAATGCAAAACCAAGAGTGACTCCCTGCTTCAAAATGGACATATACTTCCCACACCTTTGTCTTGGCTTATATCCAACATTGAACATGGTCCACGTTCTCTTCTCTAAAATTGAACAGATTCGCCAACCCACACAACTCGAATTAACACCGACCCATTTAAGTTTCTCTCCTAACGTTAAAGTAACTCCTGGTACATATATGCGTTAAAGTCATAGCAGAATGTATCGCGGAACATTTTTAAGTATCCACGTTTTTGTATGAGCGAAGTTACCCTAATGCTTTTCATCGCATTCATACATTACAACCAGGGATTCAATGCCCCCAAGTATCCAGCCAGCTGGATTACTCATCTCAGTCCCAAGAAACACTATCCACTTTCTGAATCATATTGATCCGTGGTATAACCATTAGTCAGCAAAAATTTCCTTGCTTAAATAGTATTTATCCTACACTCAAATTATATTGAAAAAACAACTTTGTGTCTTTTGTCTGTCTAATGTCTGTCCTATTACTACGGACTGTCCCCCTTGTCCACCGGTTCCCAGTGACTGCTTCAATTGATGTTTGGCGTTGGTCGTTTTGCCTTTTGTATATGCTCTTACTACTGCAACGCTCACTTCCAATACCCTGTGTGTGGAAAAAAAGAAGAAAATAGATGCTTTTCACAATTTTTGCTATTTATTGTAAGCTTTTAACCGATATCTTTGTTTTGCTAGATTTTTTAATCATTTCAATACGTAACATAACCTTTCGCTTCGGTTTAATCATTTCCATTCATTCCATAACTTTGGGATGAGAAACCAACGGAATGAAATAATACTTAATTGTCCACAAATTTCGAACAAAAATTAATTATCTTCAATAGTCGAGCGGCTCGATGAAAAGAGCAAGTGCATAATGAGGATTAGGACTTAACAGACAAAAACAGGACGAAAAAACACGCATGCTATCTGGGTGGAAAAATATGGATACAGAAGGAAACCATAGGAGGAAACTGAAAGAAGAAGAGATTTGGTGGGGTTAATGAGGGTAGAAAACGATCGATCGGTTTGGATTAGGGATAACTTTTGCTCGGTGGTCGTTAACACTGCTTGGTATATGAATAAAAATTGAGGTTGAGGTCCTCTCACACGTACACCACAGCTTCCCTTGCACACTCAAATAATACTAACAAACTTCCTCCAGTCGCCGTGACATTGCCTCTGGGTGCTTCTGCCCCCGGACAAATGCTGCTCTGCAGCACATGGATGCATGGAATTCGGTAGAGCGACCCGGTGCACCTTTCTGAAGTGAATTGTAAACATGCTAACTTAGTTTAATGTGTCACAGTAACATGATAGATTTAACCCTTGGGGGAGAAATGCACTTCTGAAGTGAACTGGTACAAATATACTTACTGCTCGTGCACACCATGAATGGAAATTGTGAGCGTGAGCGGTATCAAATAAATTTGATTGATTACACTGATTCATCTTGCAAAATTAAATAATAAATAATAATAGAAAAAAATTTCTCAATCAAATTGGCTAATAGACATACCCAATAAACACCACATGTTTCATCCAAATCATTAGCTTTTTGAAAAATTAAATAAATCGATTACGAGAAATGAACTGATATAATATTGTCGATCGTCCTATTGACTGATCAATAAATCTAAAAATACCCTTATAGCCAATCACTTGTCACTGTCAGTCTAAATACTCAGCTTTTCTCAAACCTAAAATAGGTGCCTATGAGATACTACCCGCCGAAGATGAAGAAATACAAGGAAATCTAACAAGGTGGAGGCATTCGGACCCATCCAGTCGCCCTGCAATCACACGACCACGCCAACCCATATACAACAACGATCAAGGAAGAAAATGCAAAAAATCAATGTTTTTAATGAATGATAATATAATTTTTCTTTTATTGTTATTCCCCTTCGAGGCGGGGGGGCAATGGGCTTGGCCCCAAAGACACCCACAACACTCCACCACACAATCTCGCCGACCTTTCCCGCAGACGAGAGACCCGTGATCCAAGCAAGCACTGCCTGTACAGACATGCACACAATCACTCCATACAAGGCTCAAACTGCTACGAAAGTCCCTACTCAACAACCGGCATACCCACTTATCTCCATAACTTCCAGTATATATTCAATTCTAATTTAAACTTTATCTACTGTTTCTGTGCTACAACCTTTATTTTAGGGAACCTGTTCCAATGCATTAACTACTCTGAGTAAAAGGGCGCCTCGCCTTGCTGCCGTCGTAACTCTCCTCTTCTTACTCTCAGGCTATGGCCCTGTGGTCCTCGGTCATCTGTCTACAGTTCTGGTATCATAATTTGCATCTGCAGCTTATTTTTACTCATACGTCTTTCATTATCTGAAACATCTTGTAATCATATCTCCTCGATTATCAGCCATCTCTTCTCGGTGGAATATAAGCCGCTGTCTGTCAGTCTCTCTATCCCGCATAGCTTAGTCTTAGCTAAAGAGCCGAATCAATCTCGGTACGGGCCCCCGAGCGCTCTAAACCTTCCTAATGGCCATCGATTACCTTTCTGGATAGATTGGTGGTGACGATCTCCACTGGACTGACACTCTCTAAAGATATGGCTGGGCTAGGCATCGGCCTCATTAAAATGTCTCTATGTCATTGTAACAACGCAACGAACTCTTTTGGATTTGTGATAGACTGAACCCTCCTCCCCTGTGAATTATCACCGATAATATTTCACGATGTCTTCTTTTTACTTTTCGTATATCTGTTCTAGTTGCCTGGTCACACCTTTTGCTGCCTGCTTCACCTCCCATAATTCTATTACAACCCTGGCCTCCAGATCCTTCGTATCTGTGATGAAATCTTGCCAAACATCTACCACCTCACGGCTCGCATCCATGTCTCCACCCCTCTATTTCCATCGCTTCTTTCCCCATCCCCACCAATCCGTTCACATTCTCCACCCTCTGATCAGCGTTAAATTCTCATCTGCCCAATTCTTGCCAAGTTGACCTCGCAAGTAAACTCTATGCACCAGTGATCACATACTCGAACTAGCACCTACCATCACACACTCTCTGCTATCCGCGCCACCTTCTCCAAGGACTTGTGTCAGATCGCATATCTTTGGAAGTCATATCTATTTAAACCGCACGTTTTTGAGTCCATAATCGTTGATGTAGGTAGATAAGTAATAGTAATGTCTGAGGTAACTGATCCTGAGCCTTACCACGACTCTAGTCATCCTTCCTCCAGAAGACGACTTCTGTCCGACTCACAGCCACTCGCTTTGCGTTTCCTACCTACTGGCAAGCAAGTTTCAATCCATTAGCGACCTGACGCAGCCACTTCCACGAAGACCTCATCACTTTGCCTGCACCAGTCTCTCGATGTGGTACGCTTATCATATATTGCCTTTGCTTAAAGTCAATAGATATTACTATCGTTCCAATACCTTCCCTCATCCAACCAATGCAGACACGGTTCTAGAACAACCAAATGATGTTTGTTAAACAGGTAGACTAACCGCTGTTTGGGTAAACTCTTCTCGATTTACCTTTATTATATTGTTGATTAATATGTTATAAAACTGCTTCGCTCATCCGGCTGTCCTTGTAATACGATGTCGCCATCACTCTTCCCACACACTGAGCACACAACTAACTGTGTGGTCTATAATTTCCCCATCCTTCTCGTGGATCCTTTCTTAAATGAATGGTGTTACAGTTTGCTATCTGCTCTCCAACCTCCGTACCAGTTTGCCTGAATCCGGGATACATCTATTTGTGTAGATGTTGGTTCAAGAAAGGAAATAAATAAAGTATTAATTCAATTAATGTGGATGAAACAATTTGCAAAAATCAAAAAATCCTTTTTTTGTCAACACACATTTCAATATATGCTTCTCAAACTCTGTATTATCCCTAGATCCAACAGGATGGCTGAGATGAATTAGCCCGGACAAACAATGAAAAACAACAGCAGAGTAAATAAACTGAGTTCTCCCTATCCTTTGATGTCGTGGATGAACGTCATGGTATCGCCTGGATATGGATATTGGGAAGCGAGCGTGGTTGAACATGAGCTAGTCGATCTACATAGAAGTCTATTCGAACCACTGATGTATCGCTTCAACTAAGTTTCTACTACCTTCATACATCAGTCATGCGTCATCGTATCTTCATTAAATGCCGATCTCAATAAACTGCTCTTACTGGCTGAAGCAGTTCTATCGTCAGAAGGTTTATCTGGGATGTGCTTGTCCATTATTGCTCCTCAAGCAGAAGTCTATCAAAGTATATTTGTTATTTCAGTGTGTGTTGGAGATAACTCTACCGAGACACTGTTGGCAAACATCACAAGAGGACAGTTCAATGTCTTCCCGGTCCCACATCCATTCTGGCAAATGGGCTATCTCGCTTTTACGTGTCTTCCGTTGCGTTGCCTACATGATGTTCGTCCTTCATGCAAACACATAGCCAAGGGTGGACCAGTGTGTTTAGTGGGATCGAGATGTCGAAGCGAAGACTTTTCGTACGCTAAGCTACTCTTGTCGAGCGCCCTAAAAGCCACTCAAACAGATAGTTTCAAAATCCAGGACTAGAGAGTTTTGGTTTTTATATTAACATTGTATTTTGAGGCTCATTGTGGATGCTCGGTAGTAACTAATCTCGATGCAGACAAAAATTAGAGTATGACAGTGGTACTTTTATCTCTAGGTACATAGGAAATTTCGTGTCACAATATACGATAAACACAAGGGATAGTATCAGCTTGGAATTGAATCCAAATCGATGAGCCATTGAATTACATGTTGGAGACCCATAAAGAAGGTGCGCCGACCGCAACAGGCTAAATTCTTTTAGTTTAATTTTTTGATTTTCGTTATATGTCAGTTTTGTTTTGTGGGCTGAGCAAAGAGTGCCTTAGATTCCTTAGGAAGGTGATGCAGCATCTCGCTCTCCTAGGCCTTGTCTAGCCTGGGTTCGAATCACAAAAGACTTCAGCTATATGAACTGTCATACTGGTGTTACATGTAGGTGGTTCATCAGATGTGGTGTGGCCTGTCCTCTGTGTATTGCTGTTAACATCTTGGTTTACACATACTGCTAACAGATCTGTGGTGGATCGTTATGAGCATCACCAGTGTCCTTTTGTTCTTGAAAAAAGGACATCGTATAAAAAAAGACGGAGGTGAGCTATTTTGTTGGCACTCACTGAACAAATTCTAAATTCTATCCAGCTAGACAACAAGCATAAAGGGCATTGTCATACAGTGGAACAATAGCTGTGCCTCAGCCAATGATGCTAGCCTGGTGCAGAGCCTTGTGACTCAAGCAGGAAGAATTTCGTACCTTTTTCGGATATTATTCAGAACAATATTTGATTTTTTCCAATTAATATTTCAAAAGCTAAGTACAGTGGGCTTTATATAAAAAAATGGAATGAACAAAAAGTGACAAATCGATTTATTTGGAGAAGAACGCTTCCCGTCGATCAAAAAAAGTCGAAAGTTGCAGAATCCGCAAAGAAACCTTAGGATTTTCCAAATCAAAGCCAGAATTGATTAATGACCATTTTGCTTCAAGAAATCATTGGCGAGTGTATTTTGAAAGCAGATTTTATATCGCTGGTGACCTAGGTTGCGTGCATTATCTTTCATTTCATACCCACGACAGTCCTTACGACCTCAGGGTCACGTAAAACGAATGCTGGCTTCATTTTTCATGCATCCTTTTGTACGTTTTCATGTTGCAGCGAGCTGTGTGCGAATAAAACTAGTTCAGCATTACATAGTATGCAGCCTACAAGACACAAGGTATCGAGAGCGCCTTGCCTTCTTCTCCCACTTGTTGCGGGCGCGTTACACGTAACAACCACCTAACCTCAAATCTCACACCAA
>CM068954.1:37973346-38004108 GCA_035128595.1 Eptatretus atami | reverse complement strand
GAAAAAGTTCCCCTTAACATGGTGTACATCACTTAAACATGGGTATTTCATGTATCGCTTGTTTTTCTTATTGAGTCCTTTGACATTTACAAGGCAGAAGTAACAGTCATCTAGGTGGTTTTTTGGTTCTCTCCAAACCATCGGACACCAAACTTGAGTTAGCTTCTTTCTTGAGACCATGATCTCAGAGTTTCGACACAAGTCGTGCATACTTTATGAGGGCCCAGTTTTTGTCCTGGTCTCCAAGCGGTACTTTAAATAGGCACGGTACACTCTCTTGACGAATGTAGTGATGTTGCTGTCTTTGAGGTGCTAAAGTGAAGCATCCACAGATATGCAGAAGATATCTGGGTCGTTACAGCACTTTCTTCTCTTTGAAGGTGTAGACATAGCTAGCTTACAGTGTAGTAAGGTACCAGTATATAACAACCCCACTGAGTCAGCTGTGCCGCCCACTGAGATCGTGGAAACAGTAATGCTCCCGTCTCACGAGATTAGGTAGAGTCTTAACAGCAGATTAGGTAGTCTTCACAGCTGCAAATCACAAAATACGTCATAGACGTAACTACTGATGCATACGTTGATTCTTTTAAGAGAATGACAATAACTCCACTTTGCTCATGGCAGGCTGTTTTACCATAGGGGCTGTTTACAGCTACGGGTATCGGAATAATCAAGCTTTTGCTGTTGTATCCCCACCAAGATTGCCAGACTGGATGGTAACTTTTGTAAAAATCCATAATATGGAGCATACAGATAGCACAAACTTGATGTATAGAGCAAATCTGAGCTCAGATTTGATTCAGCAGCCAAATTAGCCAAAAACAGTTTCCAAAGTCCATGCAAGAAAAAAAACTATATTTTTTAGACAAGTGTAATCGTTGGGCAATTATTTTCTTACATTTGAAACTCAAAATATGCTAAAATTAACTTGCAAGTCAAAACTTTGTTAGTGATCGAAAAACAGACGGATTACAGAAGTGCTATGACGTCACGTTCTCCGAAACTTCGTGAACATTCGGAACAGCGTGAACAGGCAGATGCGAATCAGAAGTGATTTCAGCGCGATGAATGAGTGTTTTCATTCCGATATTGCCAAGGACGAGTCGGAGGATGATGGGAATTTATACTATGGAGTTTCTGCCCTGAGCTATATAAATTTGAGCCACTTGCAAGTGCCAGAAAACGGCCTATTTCGTGTACAAGTGGCAGGACTGACTGTCTGGCAGTTCACACTGACAGACTCCACCAGACAGATTGGTTTGTAGATTTTCATTTTCTTGTTCGATGCATAAATAATGTAAAGTTTGATTCCTCTGTGATTGATATAATAATTTTTAACCCTCTAGTCACTAAGAGTCAGAAATAGAATGAATCAATAATGGACCCAAATATATTATACATAGTAGCTTTGGCGTTGAAGTCTTTCTGACAGCTGAGCTTGACCCCAGCGAAAGTGAACAGTTAGAACAACCCCAACTTTCAAGAGACTGTTTGTGACATATAAATACCAAACATGTTTAGCCTCATTGGGAAATATTCTACCAAATTTAGAAAAAAAACTGGAAAATTGATCAATTTTTACAATTGAAATGAAATAGCCCAATTGGCTGATGCTGTAAAAAAGTATTTAATCAACAATAATTGATTTGTTGAGAAATTTTTTCATGCTTGTGTTTTTCAGAAAGTTTATTTATGTGTTTTTCATGTACTCTAAGAATACATTTAAGGTTTTTCTCACTTAAACTCAACAATTGATTCTGTACAAGCAGTATCTGGAGAACTTGTGAAACAACAACTCATTCACAGAGTGGTGACAATGTTTATGCCTTCGTAATCCTTGGTATGAATGGTCACCACAAATGACAAGTCTATCCAAAGGTCCTCTTTACCGTTTCTTTGGGGGAAATTCCGCCGTTTTGTTTGTACAAATCTTATCCACTGCCGGCGAATGTTTGATTCTTCGGAATCGTGGGGGATTACCCGTTTTCCAGTCATTTTCGCAAAACATGATGACACACGTACGAGGCATGATGTACAAAATATCCAAATAACTTTGTTCTCCAATTATTCAAAATAAAAAGGTAATATAGACAGTTGCAAGCTCAAAAAAGCGAAAGAACGGCGCTGAACTGGACACTTCTTCAATGAGTGAGTGAGCATCCGCTTTGTTTGGAGAACGTGACTCACCATCCATATATGGCACGCGGCTGTTTTTTTCAACAGCCTCGAGAAATAACAACTTCGGAGTTAAATTTCATTAATTTTCCCAATAGTTAGGCAACCACAAAGTGTTGCATCGAACTATTTAACGCACATATAATCATATTGATAAATTTTCAGAACATGTTTGGTGACCCGCAACCTGCTCTTTAAAGCATCAAAAAGCAGGTTGCTCTACTTGCAACACAGATGAGAAAAGAATATGAAAAAGCAGCTGATGTTCAATGATTTATTTGCACGATTTTTAAGGGTGTGAAAACGCTGATGATACACCGCCTTTGAAAGCATCACAATGCGGGTCATTGTACTTGCAACACAGGTGAGAAAAGGATATGCAAAAGCAGCTGATATTTCAATAATTTATTTGCACGATTTTTAAATGGTGAAAGTGAATTTTTATTCCGTTTTTTTTTTTTTTTAAAGCAATTATGCAAACATTGGTATTTCTATCAGTGAAATGATGGTTCTTACTTCTGATGGCTTTGAAATGAACAACCAAGCAGCTTGGTTAGCACTTGCAAAGTGGCTTAAGCACTCCAATGGAACAGCTGGCTTGCAAAGCAATTACTGACTGCCGTCGGTCACATATAAATCCATACACCCGGAAACGCCCAAGCAATGCCGGAATCGGACAAATTAACACATTTTTAGCAGTAGGAACTGCTGCTAAGTTCAAATCTGGACCTTAAAATTTGTAATTTGGCTGAGTTTAAGAGATTCTTGAGGTTATGGCATGTGCAGAAATGAAATAAAGCTATAAACGCTGGCATCTCCAGGCGTTTATAAGCATTGCAATGTATCCATCAATTTGTAGATAAGATGATCAGGCATTCGATGATATAAGTAAGGAAAGTGAAAAAAAAAACTTTGTCTTTAAGGCCTGTTCCAACACAAGGCATTGTTGAGCAGGCCAAACAAAATGGTGAATAACACCCCAGCGAGGTAACCGAGGATGCGCCGTAAGACCCCATCTAGATTCTAGGGCGATGTGGCCGAGAATGCGCCTGATAAAGGATATAATTAAATAAAGCTTTCATTATCTTCAAAAGGGGTGTTTTAATTACTCCAGACACCAAATTTTCACACTTGCACTTCCTTGGAGTTCTCTTAGTATGCATGCAAAGTTTCAGGCTACTTGGTTTCATGGTTTTGGAGTTATGGAGGACACACACACACACACACACACACACACACACAGACACACACAGTGATTACAAAATCTTGTCTCCAGCTCCACAGGGGACGGGCGAATTCAGTAGTTCCTCGATCAAAGACTGACTTCTATACACAGCCAGACGGAGAGTTAGACAAAGTTAACCAATTGCTTTATCCCACTCTTCGCTTCATGTGCAAGGGTAAAAATGAATGAGCAGAGTTGATGTCATAATATTTCTCAGTCAATTCCCACTACCATGCAGCAACAGGGCATTTCTTTGCTTGCCATTAGAAAATAATATCTGTTGGCATTATTCAGAAGTCCCAAAAACATGACCATTTCATAAATATTTTTCACATCCAGAACAAGTGTTCTGCCTAATAATTATTTCCCTGCTGATACAGTATTTATTTTTAATCTTATATTTGATGTTGATTCATGTTGAGAATTCACATTGTTCTACCCCAATGGGAAATGCCGATATTATCGTGCGTCAGTGAAAACCCTCACGTTGTCGGGGTTCTTGACAGACCTGCAAGTTTTTGTTGACACAAATAGACGTGTGAATAAAAAGCAGGCAGTTCAAAATCCACTTCTATGGACCTCATGCTGACATCCCGGCATGTGTTGGAGGTAGAAATGCCACGGAAATGCTGTTTCCTTGCCAAGGAGCATCCGCTGGAAAATATAACTGACATAATTGAACATATTTTGCAGACTCACAAATCTTTATTCTCTGTTATCAAAATAGTCCAGGCACTGAAGCATTATGCAAACAAGAGTGACTTCTTCAATGGAATTACTTTTTGTCTTGGCTTAATCAAATGTGAAATGTAGTTCTTTCTAAATTGAACAGTTCGAAATAAAACTCGAATTTAAACCACATTTAAGTTTCTCCTAACGTTAAAGTACTTCCTGTAATATATCGTTAAAAGTACTGAATGTAATGCGGAACATTTTAGTAGTCCACGTTTTTGTATGAGCGAAGTTATGTAATGCTCTTTTCATGCATTCATACATTACACCGGATGTTCAACAAGTTCCCAGAGTGGGATTACTCATAGTCCAAGAAACACTATACTTTTGAATATATTGATGTGTATAATTAGTCAGAAAAATTTCCTTGCTAATTATATATAATCATATATTGAAAAAAAAACTTTGGTGTCTTTTGTCTGTCTAATGTCTGTCCTTATTTAGCTGTCCCTTGTCCACCTGTTCCCGACTGCTCAATTGATGTTGCGTTGGTGTCTTTGCCTTTTGTTTAGCTCTTCTAGCAGCCTCACTCAATACCTGTGTGAAAAAAAAAGAGAAAAAGATTGCTTTTCAATTTTTGCTATTTATTTTTGCTTTTTAAATCTTTTTTGCTATTTTTATTCATCAATTAACTTTGCTGTTTAATATTTCCTTCATGCATAAACTTTGGGATGGAAACCACGAATGAAAATACGTTAATTGTCCAAAATTTGAACAAAACATTATTTTCATAGTCGAGGCTCATGGAAGAGCAAGTACACTGAATGGATTAGGACTTAACAGACAAAAACAGGACCGAAAACACGCATGCATGGGGTGGAAAATATGGATACAGAAGGAAACTCCAAGGAGGAAAAACTGTAAAATTGGAAGAAGGAGGGATTTGGGTGGGGTTAATGAGGGTAGAAAAGATCATGGTTTTGGATTGGGGATGATCTTTGCTGGTGGTGAACATCTGTCTTGGTATATTGATAAAAATTGAGGTTGAGGTCCATTCAAAGTACACAGCTCCCTCATGCCAAATAAATAAATAACAAATCCTCCAGTGCGTGACATTGCCGGGGTGCCTTCTGCCCCCGGAAATGCTGCCTTGCAGCACATGGAGATGGAATTCGGAGGGACCGGTGCACTTCTGAAGTGAATGTGTACAAATGCTACTTAGTTTATGTGTACAAATGATAGTTTATGGGGAGAAATGCACTTCTGAAGTGAATGTGTACAAATGATACTTACGTGCTGTGCAGCACATGGAGATGGAATTGTGAGGGAGCGGTATCAAATAATTGATTGATTAACTGATTAATTGCAAAATTAAAATAAATAAATAATAATCGAAAAAAAATTTCTCAATCAATTGGCTAATAGCATACCAAAAACCACCACTGTTTCATCCAAATCTGTAGCTTTTTGAAAATTAAATAAATCATCGAGAAATGAATAATAATTATTGATCGATTAATTGACTGATCAATAAATCAAAAATACCCTTTATAGCCAAATCACTTGTTCACTGTCATGTCTAAATATCAGCTTTTCAGCTAAAAAGGTGCCTGAGATACTGCCCAGATGAGAAATACAAGGAAATCTAACACAGGTGGAGGCCATTCAGCCCATCATGCCTGCACAAACACCACGCCAACCCATATACACAAGATCCAAGGAAGAAAATGCAAAAAAATGTTTTTAATGAATGAAATATATTTTTTCTTTTATTTTATTCCCCTGAGGGGAGGGGGCATGGGCTTGGCCCAAAACACACAACATCAACCACACAACCCCCCTTCCCCCCAGCAAGACCCCCACCAACAGCACTCCATACACATGCACACAATCACCCATCAAGGCTCAAACTACCGAAAAGTCCTATCAACATCCCCATACCCCTCTATCTCCATAACTTCCAGATACTTATCTAATTCTAATTTAAACTTTTCTACTGTTTCTGTTGCTACAACCTTTCTAGGGAAACCTTTCCATGCATTAACTACTCTGCGTAAAAGTCCCCTGCCTTGCTGCCGTCTTAACTCTCCTCTTCTTTACTCTCAGGCTATGGCCCCTGGTCCTGTCACTGTCTACTCTGTTGAATAATTCATCTGCACTTATTTTATCTATATCTTTCATTATCTGAAACATCTCTATCATATCTCCTCATATCAGCCTCCTTTCTCGTGAATAAAGCCCTGTCTCCTTCAGCCGCTCCCCATAGCTTAGTCTAGCTAGGCCCGGAATCAATCTCGTAGCCCGACGCTAAACCCTCTCTATGGCATCGATTTCCTTCTGGAATTGTGGTGACCTCCACTGCACACAATATTCTAAATATGGCCTCATTAAATTCCTATGCAATGTTAACACCAACTCTTTTGATTTATAAATGACCCCCCTCTGAATATAACCGAAAACACGATTTGCTTTACCTATAGCTGCCTGGCACTTTGCTGCCTGCTTACCTCCCATATCTATTACCACCCCCAGATCCTTCTCCTGTGTGACATGCTCCAAAATTACCCCTTGCATCATGTTATCTCTATTGTCATTGTTCTTTCCCATCCCCAACACCTTACATTTGCTCAGGTTAAATTCCATCTGCCAATCTCTTGCTCAATCTATGCAAGTATCAATACTTTCTGGAATATGATCACCACCCACTCTGCTACCCACCTTACCTCCAAGCTTTGTGTCATCTGCAAATTTGGAAAGCATACTCTTTACCCCATTATCCAAATCGTTGATGTAAATAGTGAATAGTAATGTTCTGAGTACTGATCCCTGAGCTACCCCACGACTTACATCCTCCCAGCAAGACATCCTCCCACTCACAGCCACTCTTTGCTTCCTACCACTAAGCAAGTTTTCAATCCAATTAGCGACCTGACCAGCCACTCCACAAGACCTCACTTTGCCTGACAACCTCCGATGTGGTACCTTATCAAATGCCTTCTTAAAGTCTAGATATACTATGTCCAATACCTTTCCCTCATCCACCCAATCAGACACTGCTTCATAGAACTCCAAAAGATTTGTTAAACAGGAACTACCTTTGGTAAACTCATGCTGATTACCTTTAATTAATTTGTATTTATTTAAATGGTTCCTCATCCGGTCCTTAATTAATGTCTCCATCACCTTCCCCACAACTGAAGCCAAACTAACGGGTCTATAATTTCCCAATCCTTCTCTGGATCCTTTCTTAAATAATGGTGTTACATTTGCTACTCTCCAATCCTCCCGTACCAGTCCTGACTCCAGGGAACTATTATGTGTGATGTTGGTTCAAGAAAGGAAATAAATAAGGTATTAATCAATTAATTGATGAAACAAAAATTTTCAAAAAATACCTTTTTTTTGTCAAAGCACATTTTCATATTTGTTCTCAAACTTCAGTTTCCTAGCTCAAAGGATGGCTGAGATATCGCCCGGACAAACAAGAAAACAAACAGAGTAAAAACTGAGTTCTCCCTTCCTTTGATGTCCAGTGATGACGTCATGTATCGCCTGGATATGGAATTGGGAAGGAGCGGTGTACAACAGTTGATTACATTAGAAGTCTATACGAACACTATATGCTTCAATAAGTTTAACCATTATCATCATCATCGTCATCATCTTCAATGCACCATACTCTTTACTGCTGAAGCAGTTTATCGGAAAGGGTTATGCTGGATGGCTTGCCATTATCTTCCCAGCAGTAAGTCTACAAATAAATTTGTTATTTCAGTGTGCTGGAGATAACTCACGAACACTTTTCGAAAAACACCATGGGTTCTTTCACCTCCACTAACATCCAGTTCTGGCAAATGGGTCATCTCGCTTTACGTGCTTCCGTTGCTTGCACACATTGATGTATCGTCCTTCATGCAAAACACCAGGGTGACAGTTTTTAGTGGGATCGAGATTCGAAGCGAAGCTTTTTCTCGAAGCTATCCTGTCAGCCCCCAAAAGCCACCAACATGAATAGTTCAAAATCCCAGACAGAGAGTTTTGTTTTTTATTTAACATTGATTGGAGGCTCATTGTGGATCCGGTAGATACATCCGATGCAGAACAAAAACATTAGAGTAGACAGTGTACTTTTACTCTAGGTACAAGGACATTCGTTCACAATATAGATAAACACAAATGGTATATCAGCTTTGAATTTTGAATCAATCATGAGCCATTGATTCAGGTGGAACCCTAAAAAGGCCGACCGCAACAGGTAAAATGTCTTTACGTTTATGTATGTTATCAGTTTTGTTTGTGGGCTGACAGGATGGCCTAGATTCTAGAGGGATGCACACTCGCTCTCAGCTGTCTAGCCTGGGTTCGAATCCAAGCTCAGCTATAAACTGTCATCCTGGTGTTTCACATGTAGGGTGGTTCATCAATGTGTGGTGTGTGCTGTCCCTTGGATTGCTGTTAAACTTGGTTTCCTGTTTGCTAACATCTGTTGGTGGATGTTAAAGATCCCAGTGTCCTTTGTTGAAAAAAGAATCTAAAAAAGAGGAGGTGAGCTATTGTTGGCACCATGAACAAATTCTAAATTCTTACCCAAACAAGCAAAGGGCATTGCATCAGTGGCACAGCTGTGCCCTCAGCCAATGATGCTACCTTGCAGCCTTGTGCTGCATCCGAGGGAAAAAGTTTCAGTACCTTTGGATATTATTCAGCAAAATTTATTTTTCCAATTAAATTTTCAAAAAGCTAAAGTACAGTGCTTAAAAAAAAATGGAATGAACAAAAAGTGACAAATCGTTTTTTGAAAGAACCTTCCACTCACAAAAAAAAGGTCAGTAATTGCAGATCCCAGAAACCTTAGATTTTCAAATCAAAGCCAAATATATTAATATTCCATTTGCTCAACAATTGGGAGTGTATTTGGAAAGCAGATTTTAATGTTGTACCAGGTTGCGTGCACTTATCTTTCATCATACCCGACATCCTTACGATCCTCAGGGTACGTAAACGAATGCGTGGCTTCATTTTTCCATGCATCCTTTTGACGTTTTCATGTTCAGAGCTGTGGCGAATAAACTATTCAGCAATTCAGTATGAGCTACAAGACAAAGGTATCGAGAGCAGCCTTGCTTCTTCTCCCACTTGTGCAGGCGCGTACACGTACACCCACCTCAACCTCAAATCTCACACCAACATGTCATCGTTATGTGTGATGTTGGCATTTGGACGGCACCTGTGATGGGACGTGTGCATTTCCATACCATGGGAAGTGCCAAAAACTCTTGGGTGCAGTGAGGACTTTTTGACAGGGTTATTGAGGCTGTGCCTGTTCGGTTTCCATTGCAAGCTTACTTGCAGATACGTAAACTCTTTTCTGGTCCCCTGTGCCTGATGTTCACAACACCTTTTATGAAGTGACCTATGCCTCCACATTTCCAGTTATTCTTGATGAGCATGCTTGTAGTGCTACTACTTTTGGAAAGCCTTCAGAGCCTGTAGAAGCAGCAGTTTTTCTTAAATCGAAACATTTATAAACATTGCACTTGTTCTTCAGGTTATGTAGTTCATTGTTTCTTGTTTATTCATGTTTTACCTTCGTGTGGATCATCATCATTAGCATCATTCTCGAGCCATTATACCCCAGATAAAAATGGTAGTGGGTGGGTGTTTTGGGAGAGTAGGATGGGGTGTGTGTGGGAAGGTGAGGCGGGGTGGGTCGGAGGGTGGTTCACAACTTGTCCACAACATTATTACGATGTTCACAACTTGTCCATAACATTATTTTGCCTGAATGTTTCCCCTGACAGTTTTTCCCTTGACAGGTTGGTGCCATGGGGACTTACTGAAATAAATCGTTCATGGCACTTCTTCAAATTGCAAGTCATCTGTCTCACTCATGGCCATACATATGAAGAAGTTTTTTTCCTCTTGTAGTATAATGTGCCCAAACCCATAATAGTTGAAAATTATGACAACGTTTTGGGATTCTTACAGAAAGCAAAGGGAATTGCAGTAATTTATGACAACATTGAGCACGGCTAGAAAAGACAAAATTACATAAGAAACTTTGAAAAACTGCAAGAACCAACTGTACGTCGAGTGAGGAGTCCTATTCTTTAATCATGCCAATTATTTCGGAGTTGGCCAAGGAAGATGGGTCTTCTGGCTTAACGTCCATCCGATGGACGATACACACATCGATGCATTACCTGTCATGTTAAACTCCAGGGTGATAGCCTTAACTGGGTCGAGATTCAAATCAAAGGGAAGACCAAATACTGCATTGGAGTCCTCAGAAGGAACCCGAATAAGCAAAGAGCAAAGATGGAGTCACCAGGAGGAACCTGGATCGGATTCGGGTTTCAGCCACTGCTCCACAACCCTCAAACCCATCCAGGTGCAGCCAAGTGAACCTTAGAGAAAGATTTCTGCAAGAAAATGAGGCTAGACATCACAAAGGTGAGTGTGCATACCTCTAAGCTATGCAACTAGCCCATGTTTGTGGGAGGAGGAATGCGAAGATACTTTTATCCTGTTCTGCATGGTTCTCTTGAAAAATTAAAGATACCGTTGAAATGACATATTTATTTATTTTTCCCCTTTCCTCATACAATACCAGACAATGAACAGATGATGTATCCAAGGTGTTCTATAAAAGTGAAACTTGGCTTTGGATTGGAAGAGTTGAGTCAGATTATATCTTGGAGGCCATTACTCTTGAAAGAGCATCAGGGTGTTTGTGATGTTACAAATGTTTGCTTTGCGTAGAACTAATCCCAGACAATCAATACAATTGTCAATCCATAGCAGTGTGTAGAAACTTCTGCTGAGGGGTCAAGGGAATCAAACGTCCATCACTCAGGAAAATGCAACAAGGCTTTTCACACTACTCGACTCCACAAAACCCTCAAATGAAAAGGATGGACCTGTTTTTGCAAACATCAATAGCGTTAGAAGGAACAATGAAAGGGTCGAACATCTTCGAGAGGGTTTTTTTTAATTTTTAAATCAATGCACTGATAAAATATAATTAATAACGCAATTTTGGGGTTTATTACTATTTCTTGTAAATATGAACTAACAGTCTAAAATCAAAACGTTTTCCCTGATCTCAGCCTGAGTGGTGTAATGGTTGGAGTTCTGAGTCTGGGATTCAGACTGGCAGTTCAGATCCCAGCCGAGTCATACCAAAGACTTTAAAAAGTCTTTGCAACAATTACTATGTGTGGTATCCTTCCATGATGTTCGCCATTTAAAAGGATAGAGCACGAGCAAACAACCATAATATGGCAATAATAGCGCAGCGTTTGATGGGGCTAATGGCCTCCTCCTGCATCGAAGTTCCTTGTAAGGGAACTGGTATTATTATGATTCATGTGCACACTTTTCACATCAATGTAGTTGCGCTTTAGTGTGACTTGCATCGATATGTGTGGGTTGGGTATACAGCCGTTTCACGGTAGGTGTTATAGTCTTCATCATTCGTAAATTTGATGTTCGTTGAGTTGGCCAAAGAGATGATAACCACAATTTGAAATCTCTAGATTGTGTTGGGCGATTGTAGACTGTATGTTGATGACTTTGAGCTTCCAAACCCAATATCTGCTAGTTTCGTAGTGGTCACATTGGCTGTGTGAAGGCAATCATTATCATGCAGTTGTCACACCCTGACATTGCATATCCAACCATCATCTACCCCACATTTTTTGTATCAATTTATTGTGCAGTTACTTAACTCTGTGAATGGTACTCTGCATTGATGGTGAACTCGCATTAAATAAATTCCTGACGAGTTAAACGTCAAGGTTTGTAAACACGATTGCCATAAGCTTTGTAGCTTATGGCTTACCCTTGAAGGTTTTAGTTTTTGAAGGAACCAAGAATGTCTCCATTACATTTTGGCTCATTTTGAGTCTTGTGTAAAATTATGCCCTCATGGTTCAAAACATCCCACAATCTTCTTCAATAAATTATTATTCTTCACCTTGACTCTTCAACTGTGTAACCCAGTGCATTCTAAAATTCAGAGCATCATTAATAATTTTTTTTTTGTTGTTGTTTCGCATTCCTATTATTTTTCAGTTGCTTTTTGTTCATTACCTCCGCCACCGAAGGTGGAAGGAGGTTAAGTTTTCACCCCCCTATGTCTGTTTGTTACTTGCAAAATCGAAGATTTTTCAAGTGTATTGGTTCGTCGATTTTGTTATTCTGTCAGTTTGCTGTCTGTCAATCGTCAACAGGTCACAATTTTAAACCGATCGTCATGAAACTTCACCAAGTTGTGGAGGTAGTCTCAACTGAGAAGCCAATTGATTTTGAGGTCAAAGGTCATCTTGAGGCCAAATTTATAAAATCGTCATTTTTCATCCAATTGACTTGAAATATGAAGAAGATTTGCAAATTGCATCAATGAATTGGGAAAGCAACTATTTCTGAGGTTAAAAGGTCAAAGGTCAACTCAAGGTCAAACTTATAAAATTGTCAATTTTCATCTGATTAACCTGAAAATTAAGCAGCAATTGCATAGTGCATCGCTGAATTTGGAACCCAACTATTTTTGAGGTCAAAAGGTCAACTCAAGGTCAAACTTCTAAAATCATCAATTTCAATCTGAAAAATAATCAATTTTCATCTGATTGACCTGAGCTTTCATTAAGATTGTTAATTTTAATGTTAATGAAATGGACAATTTGATGTATCCATTGCATCCTTTGGAGAGAGGGGTGGATTTTGAAAGTATCTTGCTCTGCACAACGTCTTTTTATTGTTTGTTAATTGCCGGAATCCTTCGGATTATTCGGCAATTATGTTGGTCGTTGTTTGTGTCATTCTGGTGTCTGTCTATCTGCCTGTGTTTTGTTTACCCTGCAGCAGCCACACCGTTTCAGCGATCATGACCAAACGGGGTAGAGACGTCGGCCCTGGTCCAACTTAGAGACTTGTCGTTTTTGGTGAATCTAGGTCAAAGGTCAAGGTTAAGGTCACCAAAAAACCGAATTATCATATTTCGCAATAACGTCCGCTAAAATGGTCGTATCGACTTCAAAACAAATCCAAATGTGCATCTTCCAATACTGCATCCAACCATAATGTCTCATTGGGGTGTCACCCAACACCCTTCTTAGCGGTGGGGGTCGAATGTCGGGGGGTCGGGTCAAACAACCAAATTGCGATAAAAACGCCATTTCAGTCCAATGGACTTCCAAGTTATGATCATGACCAAACTAAGTGCTATAACTCATTAAACTGGAGCACTATCGACTTATAAGAACCAAATTGATTTCCAGGTTTTTGTTTTCAGAGATCATGGAGATATGACAAAGTTATTCCGGCAATTCCTTTGCACAATGGAAAATTTCATTAATTGCCGGAATCCTTTGGATTTCGGCAATTATGTTGGTCGGTTGTATGTGTCTCTGTGTGTCGTCTGTCTGTTTGTTTGTGTGTTTGCTTACCCTGTAGCAGCCACACCGTTCAGCGATCATGACACAGGTCTGCGTACGAACGTCGGCCCTGGTCCAACTTAGAGACTTGTCGTTTTTGGTGAATCTAGGTCAAAGGTCAAGGTTAAGGTCACCAAAAAACCGAAATTCATATTTTCGCAATAACGTCCGCTAAAATGGTCGTATCGACTTCAAACCAAATCCATAATGTCATCTTCCAATACTGCATCCAACCATATGTCTCATTGGGGTGTCACACCAACACCCTTCTTAGCGGTGGGTCGAATGTCGGGGGGCGGTCAAACAACAATTGCGATAAAAACGCATTTCAAGTCCAATGGACTTCCAAGTTATGATCATGACCAAACTAAGTGCTATAACTCATTAAACTGGAGCACTATCGACTTATAAGAACCAAATTGATTTCCAGGTTTTTTTTTCAGAGATCATGGAGATATGACAAAGTTATTCCGGCAATTTGCACAATGAGAAATTTCATTAATTGCCGGAATTCTTTGGATTTCGCAATTATGTTGGTCGGTTGTATGTCATTCTGTGTGTCTGTCTGTCTGTTTGTTTGTGTGTTTGCTTACCCTGTAGCAGCCACACCGTTTCAGCGATCATGACCAATCTGGGTACAGACGTCGGCCATGTCCAACTTAGACACTTGTCGTTTTTGGTGAATCTCGGTCAAAGGTCAAGGTCAAGGTCACCGAAAAACCGAAATTCTTATTTTCGCATAAGCCGCTAACATGGTAATATCGACTACAAACAATCCAGGATGTGCATCTTCCAATTCTGCATCCAACCATATGTCTCATTGGGGGTCACACCAACACCCTTCTTTGCGGTCGGGGGTCGAATGTCGGGGGGGGGGGGGGTCGGGTCAAAAATTTCAAATTGCGATAAAACGCCATTTCAGTCGCGTATGACTTCCAAGTTATGATCATGACCAAACTAAGTGCTATAACTCATTAAACAGTAGCACTATCGACTTATAAGAACGAAATTGATTTCCAGGTTTTGTTTTTTCAGAGATCATGGAGATATGACAAGTTTGGCAATTTCCTTGCTCAACAAGCAATTTCATTTGTTTGTTTGTGTGCAGGATATCTCACAAAGTTGTGGACGGATTTGGGTGAAATTTTGTGGACAGGTTGGGTATTTGATAAGGACAGACTGCTTAGATTTTGGTGAAGATCCGGATCCTGGAATTTTTTAAGCGATTCTTCACCATTGAGAGATCAGGCCAAAAATGATACATAGCACAATATCTCAAAGTTGGGGACGGATCTGGACGAAACTTGGTGGAAACGTTGGGTGTGTGACAAGGAAGGATTGATTCAATTCTGATGAAGATCCAAATCCGGATACGATAAATATTTCATTTCAAAGTGATTCTTAACCGTTGAGAGATGGGGCTAAATGATATTTAGCACGATATCTCAAAAAGTTATGGACGGATTCATACGAAACTTGGTGGACAGGTTGGGTGTGTGAAAAAGACGAATTTGTTCGATTTTAGTGAAGATCCGAATCCTGATCCGGATACGAGAATTATTTCATCTTTTAAGTGATTCTTCACCATTGAGAAATGGGGCTAAAAACGATATATAGCACGATATTTCAAGAATTTGTTGGGCCTGATATGTTCTTTTGGATCAGGCATGGCATGGCAGAGGTAAGCAATCTCTTGATGCCCTTCTCGTTCTTACTTTTATCACCCCTTTCTTCTTTCTTTTGAGATGTTGCTTTGCAATGAAAAGTTCTACATAAGAAATATATTGCTTGATTGATTGAGTCAGCTGTGCATTCAATCTCATTCTTACCTTCAGGTCTTCAAGACAGCTGTTCACCACCATCTCAGATCGTCCCCAATCTAAAACCATGATATTTTCTACCCTCGTTAACCTCCCCCTCCCCCAACCCAATCCTTCCTCCATCCATCCATCTTATTATAATTCACCGTCTGTCTGTCTGTCTGTTCCCAGGTACCACAAAAACGGCTGAACCGATTGTAACCATTTTTTGGTTGTGTAATCCTGGGACCCCTTGGAGTAAAATAGGTATCAATATAATAACATGACCCCCTTGACGGCTCCCGTAGGGAGTGGGTGCTTCTAGTGTTTCCAATTTTCCCTCCTGAGAGTTTCCTTTGTATCCTATTTGTCCACCGTATGCATCCTTCCTGCCCTCATTCCCCCCCCCCCCACCCATCATTTGTCCAAGTCTCCCTCTATATTGGCCTTCAACTCTGCTGTTGGTGTTTCTCCCCTCTCTCCCTCTCACTCGCTCTAATGTTCCTTTTCCTCTGGCCTGAATCCGTTCAGTGTATTATCTCTTCCATGAGCCTCGACAATGTATACAAAAAAAAGTCATTGCCCTCCCGATGGTAGTGTTTCAGGAGTTGCCTTTTAATAAAATGAGAGGTCTTTGGGTACCCATCTTGTGTTAACCATGTAGCATTTCCAGTGAGAATGAATGATTGTTTCCACACTTCCAACATTGACCTCCAATTATTTTGCAATTTCACATATGTTAATCCGTCAATTCTCCAAAATTAGCTGTTCAACGCATTTAGTATTTACTTGAGTGACAGCATAGTTCGTTATACATGTGAATGCTGATGATCTCACCAATTCGCTACATTTTTTTTCACACATTACACCATTTAAATGTGTAGCATGCAGGCCCACCGTGTGGAAATACCTGGTGCTCACAAACCAAACCCCTGTGCCTTCAAGGAAGGTTCTTGAGCCAGAGGCTCAGAGAAGGACACTGAATGTAACACCTACAGCTTGGTGGTTACCACAGCTGTCTTAACCCATTGAGCCACTGTGGAGTAACCATGAGACTAAAGAGTGGAATTGGTCTGCATGAGCTCATTTTCACTATAAAAAGATCTAGTGCAGGCAGGAAGACAAGCCATACAGTGGTGGGGGAGAGGCGAAAACAGCAGGTGCAGGATGCCACTGGTAGCTGCAGCTTCAAACCTACATGTAGGTGGCTCAGTAGTATTGGTTGTTTAATTGTTGACTTGAGGCAACATCATCATCTGGTAGCACTCTTAGCAACCAAGCAGCATTTTCGAGGGATATCACTGCTTGCTCCAAATGGAGACGGGCCAAGAAAAGGTAGCCTAAACATTGCTTGCCTCAACATTATCCGGTCGGCTTACCATGGCCGATGGACATCTCCTCACAGCGGTCAAAAAGAAAGGAAGAAACACATGAAGAAATATTCAATGAAACTTGCGTGCTGGAATGTGCGCACCATTATGGACACGGAGACCTGTGACCATCCACAGAGAAGATCAGCCCTCGTGGCAAGAATACTTGCACGCCTTGATATAGACATTGCGGCACTGAGCGAAGTCCGTTTCACAGAGCAGGGGTCCCTGATAGAACACGGGGCAGGCTACACCCTCTTCTGTCTGGTCAAGCAAAGAAAAAGAAGATCGACGCATTTCTGGTGTTGGTTTCATGATAAAGAATTGCATCGCCAACAAACTCCACAGTCACCCCTTTGGACACTCTGACCAGCTGATGTCTGTTCATTTACCTATTCAAGATAACATGTTTGCCAAACGTATTAGCATTTAAACTCCAACCTTGCTGGCAGAATGCTCAACAAAAGAATGCTTTGACCGAGATCTATGCAACCTTTTACTGAAAGATGACCCAAGGACAAGCTTCTCATATTGGGTGACTTCAATGCTCAAATTGGGTGCGATTATGAACTCTGGAAGGGTTTCTTGGCAAGCACGGAACTGGAAACTGCAACAACAATGGCCGCTTGCTACTGGAGTGATGTATGGAGCACTCTCTTAGTCAGGTTCACTATGTCAGTAAATTAATTTCCGTTCAAAATCTTGGTAGATTAGACAACCTATACATTTTCGGAAACGTTATAACATGGAGAATCCGAAAATCAATGTTTACATTTACAGACATACTACCGTGGCGCCAATTTTTGGATTTTCAAAATGGCGGTCATGCAGGTATGTCCGCAAATGAAAACATGTATTTTTAGATTCCCCATGTGATAACGTTTTCGAAAATGTATAGGTTTGCTCATCTACCAAGACTTTGACCGAAAAAACATAGTGAACCTGACTATCTCTGCATAACCATCTCCATGTTCCAGCAGAAAACCACATTCAAAACCACCTGGAAACACCCACATTCCAAGCATTGGCACCTCCTGGATTATATCCTGGTATGTCAGCGTGATGTCACAGATATACTCCATACAAGAGTTATGACAATTGCAGACTGCTACACTGACCACAGGCTAGTCCAAAGTAAGGTTGCCTTCAGGATCAAACCACCATGTAGGACGAGAGAACCACACATCAAGAAACTCCAGGTGACACGACGATGCCTACCTACAGTCAAAGAGGAGTTTCACAGCAAGCTGAAGCAAAGATTAGGCACCGACCCTTCCTCAAACTCCAAGGATGATCCGGATGATCCGGAGGAGCAGTGGGAGCAGCTGAAATCAGTGATGCAAGAAACCACAGCCGAGGTGGCCGGTTTCACCACAAATAAATATCAGGATTGGTTTGATGAGAATGATGCGGAGATACAGGAGCTTTTGCAGAGAAAACGTTCCTGCCACAGCAGACTACTCAGGACCCCTGCTGACCACATTGCAAAAGCGGTGTATTCAGTTCTTTCTTCAGGTGTATCCAGACGTTCAGTTCTTTCATCTTCCATCTCTTCATTCCTTCTGCTTTGCGTTCCTTCTCGGAGATCCTCGAGACGTTCAGTTCTTTCGCTTCTGTCTCTTCATTCCTTCTGCTTTGCGTTGTTTTTCGAAGATCCTCGAGATGTTCAGTTCTTTCCTCTTCTGTCTCTTCATTCCTTCTGTTTTGCGTTCTTTCTCGGAGATTCTCGAGATGTTCAGATCTTCTTGTTGTGTCTCTTCATTCCTTCTGTTTTGCGTTCTTTCTCGGAGATCCTCGAGACATTCAGTTATTTCATCTTCCGTCTCTTCATTCCTTCTGTTTTGCATTTCTTCTCGGAGATCTCGAGACATTCAGTTATTTCATCTTCCGTTCTCTTCATTCCTTCTGTTTTGCGTTCTTTCTCGGAGATCCTCGAGACGTTCAGTTCTTTCCTCTTCTGTCTCTTCATCTCTTCTGTTTGCGTTTCTTTTTCGGGAATCCTGAGACATTCAGTTATTTTCATCTTCCGTCTCTTCATTCTTCTGCTTTGCGTTGTTTTTCGGAGATCTCAAGACGTTCAGTTCTTTCCTCTTCTTCTCTTCATTCCTTCTGCTTTGCGTTCTTTCCGGAGATCCTCGAGACGTTCAAGTTCTTTCCTCTTTTGTCTCTTCATTCTTCTGCTTTGCGTTCTTTTCGGAGATCCTCGAGACGTTCAGTTCTTTCTCTTCTGTCTCTTCATCCTTCTGCTTTGCGTTCTTCTCGGAGATCCTCGAGACATTCAGTTATTTCATCTTCCGTCTCTTCATTCCTTCTGTTTTGCGTTCTTTCTGGATCCTCGAGACGTTCAGTTCTTTCCTTTCTGTCTCTTCATTCCTTCTGTTTTGCGTTCTTTTTCGGAGATCCTCGAGACATTCAGTTATTTCATCTTCCGTCTCTTCATTCCTTCTGTTTTGCGTTCTTTCTCGGAGATCCTCGAGACGTTCAGTTTTTCCTCTTCTGTCTCTTCATTCCTTCTGTTTGCGTTCTTTTTCGGAGATCCTCGAGACATTCAGTTATTTCATCTTCCGTCTCTTCATTCCTTCTGCTTTGCGTTGTTTTCGGAGATCCTCAAGACGTTCAGTTCTTTCCTCTTCTGTCTCTTCATTCCTTCTGCTTTTGCGTTCTTTCTCGGAGATCCTCGAGACGTTCAGTTCTTTCCTCTTCTGTCTCTTCATTCCTTCTGCTTTGCGTTCTTTCTCGGAGATCGAGACGTTCAGTTCTTTCCTCTTCTGTCTCTTCATTCCTTCTGTTTTGCGTTGTTTTTCCGGAGATCTTCGAGATGTTCAGTTCTTTCCTCTCTGTCTCTTCATTCCTTCTGCTTTGCGTTCTTTCTCGGAGATCCTCGAGACGTTCAGTTCTTTTCCTCTTCTGTCTCTTCATTCCTTCTGCTTTGCGTTCTTTCTCGGAGATCCTCGAGACGTTCAGTTCTTTCCTCTTCTGTCTCTTCATTCCTTCTGCTTTGCGTTCTTTCTCGGAGATCCTCGAGACGTTCAGTTCTTTCCTCTTCTGTCTCTTCATTCCTTCTGTTTTGCGTTGTTTTTCGGAGATCCTCGAGATGTTCAGTTCTTTCCTCTTCTGTCTCTTCATTCCTTCTGTTTTGCGTTCTTTTTCGGAGATTCTCGAGATGTTCAGATCTTTCTTGTTGTGTCTCTTGATTCCTTCTGTTTTGCGTTCTTTCTCGGAGATCCTCGAGACATTCAGTTA
This sequence comes from Eptatretus atami, assembly GCA_035128595.1. Taxonomy (NCBI): domain Eukaryota; kingdom Metazoa; phylum Chordata; class Myxini; order Myxiniformes; family Myxinidae; genus Eptatretus; species Eptatretus atami. The sequence goes on along the minus strand of CM068954.1, from coordinate 37,984,184 downwards.
TCATCTTCCGTTCTCTTCATTCCTTCTGTTTTGCGTTCTTTCTCGGAGATCCTCGAGACATTCAGTTATTTCATCTTCCGTCTCTTCATTCCTTCTGTTTTGCGTTCTTTCTCGGAGATCCTCGAGACGTTCAGTTCTTTCCTCTTCTGTCTCTTCATTCCTTCTGTTTTGCGTTCTTTTTCGGAGATCCTCGAGACATTCAGTTATTTCATCTTCCGTCTCTTCATTCCTTCTGCTTTGCGTTGTTTTTCGGAGATCCTCAAGACGTTCAGTTCTTTCCTCTTCTGTCTCTTCATTCCTTCTGCTTTTGCGTTCTTTCTCGAGATCCTCGAGACGTTCAGTTCTTTCTCTTCGTCTCTTCATTCCTTCTGCTTTGCGTTCTTTCTCGGAGATCCTCGAGACGTTCAGTTCTTTCCTCTTCTGTCTCTTCATTCCTTCTGTTTTGCGTTGTTTTCGGAGATCTTCGAGATGTTCAGTTCTTTCCTCTTCTGTCTCTTCATTCCTTCTGCTTTGCGTTCTTTCTCGGAGATCCTCGAGACGTTCAGTTCTTTCCTCTTCTGTCTCTTCATTCCTTCTGCTTTGCGTTCTTTCTCGAGATCCTCGAGACGTTCAGTTCTTTCCTCTTCTGTCTCTTCATTCCTTCTGCTTTGCGTTCTTTCTCGGAGATCCTCGAGACGTTCAGTTCTTTCCTCTTCTGTCTCTTCATTCCTTCTGTTTTGCGTTGTTTTTCGGAGATCCTCGAGATGTTCAGTTCTTTCCTCTTCTGTCTCTTCATTCCTTCTGTTTTGCGTTCTTTTTCGGAGATTCTCGAGATGTTCAGATCTTTCTTGTTGTGTCTCTTGATTCCTTCTGTTTTGCGTTCTTTCTCGGAGATCCTCGAGACATTCAGATTTTCATCTTCCGTCTCTTCATTCCTTCTGTTTTGCGTTCTTTTTCGGAGATCCTCGAGATGTTCAGTTCTTTCCTCTTCTGTCTTTCATTCCTTCTGTTTTGCGTTCTTTTTGGAGATTCTCGAGATGTTCAGATCTTTCTTGTTGTGTCTCTTCATTCCTTCTGTTTTGCGTTCTTTCTCAGAGATCCTCGAGACGTTCAGTTTCTTTCATCTCCATCTCTTCATCTCTTCTGTTTTCCGTTATTCTCGGAGATCCTCGAGATGTTCAGATCTTTCTTGTTGCGTCTCTTCATTCCTTCTGTTTTGGTTCTTTCTCAGAGATCCTCGAGACATTCAGTTATTTCATCTTCCGTCTCTTCATTCCTTCTGTTTTGGTTCTTTCTCAGAGATCTCGAGACATTCAGTTATTTCATCTTCCGTCTCTTCATTCCTTCTGTTTTGCCTTCTTTCTCGGAGATCCTCGATCGACATTCAGTTCCTTCTTGTTGCGTCTCTTCATTCCTTCTGTTTTGCCTTCTTTCTAAGAGATCCTCAAGACGTTCAGTTCTTTCTTGTTGTGTCTCTTCATTCCTTCTGTTTAGTGTTCTTTCTTGGAGATCCTCGAGACGTTCAGTTATTTCATCTCCCGTCTCTTGTTCCCTTCTGCTCCTTAATGCTTCTCGACGTCTGCTTGCATCATTCCTTGACCATCCTGCAAGTCGTTTGCTCTACCTCTTCTTGGCATGATCTAAAAAAGAAGCTTCCCTCTCCTTGGCATGATCTAATATTTTGTGTCTCTTTTTTTTGTGTGCATTGGGGCATATCATCATATCATGCGCAATTTTATTCACTCGTACAAAAGAAGGGATTTACGCGTCAATGTGAAAAAAAAAAACGGAGAAAAGAAAGTCGAATAAATTATTGTGCGTAATCTTCTAAACACAATTTTATTTATTAATGAACACGGAAGTATTAGATCAAAATAGCAATGTTTATTTTATGCTTAAAAATAAATCGTTCTTTGTCTAAAGTAAATGTGTGAGATTTTTTAATAAATAATTTCAAGAAAATAAAAAAAGATAGCTCCAGCGAACTATACCGCCGAGGTTGTTTGCATTGATCAAATTCTCCCAAAGAGTACTTCACGGAATCGGGAATTGATCTTTGATAATGTTTTTTCGTTGCACGATTTGTACAAAACTTGATATTGCGCGTCAATCAATGAATGTATATATATACAATATATGTATGTATGTATATATATATATATATATATATATATATATATATATATATATACAGTAAGTCGTCGACTTACGACCGACGAGTCGTATGTCGATTTGGTCGTAAGTCGGCCAAACTTTATTTTTACCTTTATTTATAGTGTATAGGCCAATGCAAAAATTACCGTATGTATATCTGCTCTGCTTGATACTCCTCTTGCGTAATTATTTCATCCAGACTTTCAACAAACATACGAGCTCCTTCCTCATCTGCACTCGCTGCTTCTCCAGTCACTTGAACATTATGAATTTGGAATCTTTTCTTGAATCTTTTGAACCAGCCAGTACTTGCTACAAATCTTGACTGTTGTCTTCTCCGGCGCGCTCTTTCAAAGTCTGAAATAGACTTAGCCTTCGTCTGCACAGTAAAAAGGCTTAAAAGTGTTCGGTTTTGGATCTGATCTTCCATCCAAACATGCAGCAATTTCTCCATTCCATGGATGGGCCGGGTCCGTTGCGTCGTTATAACTGTCGATCGCATGGGTGCAGAACCTTTCACAGCTTCACGAATCCTTTCTTTATCTTTCAAAATCGTCGACACAGTAGATTGTGATAACTTGAGATCACGTGCGATCGCATTAACTTTCTTCCTCCTTCGTACTGTTTGATCACCTGCATTTTCGTGGTGAGATCAATGGCCTTTCTTTCCTTCTTGGCAAGTTGAGGAGTAGACAAAGATAATTTCCTCTTGGTAGACATCTTGGGGTTTGAAGTAAAAATTTTATGACAAACGGATACGGATAAACTGCGCTATACCGAGACCACGCTAACACGCTAGCACTGGCGGGCGCTGGAGCGGGAAACTGTCATACGCCCAGCTGGGCAACACTCGCGCTGCCAGATGCGGAGCAGTCGTGGCCAGACATACATTACATATCGCGGTCGCGGGCGTGGTCGTAAAATCGATCAGTCGTAAGTCGCATAGGTCGTAAGTTGACGACTTACTGTGTATATATTTATATATATATATATATATATATATATATATATATATATATTATATATTTATTATATATATATTATATATATATGTATGATATGTGTGTATATATGTGCTTAGTTACTAGTTAGTTACTAGTTCACTAGTTTTCACGAGTTTCACTATATGTGCTTCATGGCCCAGGCAAGCCTTTTTTCTTATTTGTCATCTTAGCAATGGCTTTTCACTGCCATTCGACCTGTCAAACCTGCAGCTCGAAGTCTTCTCTTCACAGTTGAAACTGAGACCTCCTTACTTGGACCAGTGTTGAGCTGTGCTTGAAGCTGCTGTCCTGTGAGCCACCTATAACGCAAGCTGTTACCTCTCAGAAACTTGTCTTCTGATTGTGTTGTGGCTTTGGGTCTGCCAGACCTCTTCCTGTCAGAACTTCCTCCAATTTCCAAGTGTCTTTTGATAGTGTGGGAAACTGTACTCACTGACACCTTGGCTTCTTTGCAATTTCTCCAAAGGAAAAACCTTCACTTTTAATGGTTATAATGGTCTGTCTGTCTTCCTTTGTTAATTTTCTTTTACTCGCCATTTTGATATAATAGCAATATTACTAATTCTTGCATGCAATATTGTCCAAATAATATTGTCCTCAGAGGGTGCAGCAACACAGTCTGTTCCAACACTGCTTTAATACAGACAGAGGGTTTGTAACTAATTAAAAAAAGTTGGGACACCTGTAGGAATTGTTTGCATCAACTTTCAAGGCTTAATTCACTTCCATTGCTGCAGAACAGCTGCAGTTGCTAAAACCATTACTTGTTCCCTGAAAAGTTCCTTTTATCAACTTGAAATATACATTATTTTTCAGTTTTTGGTAAAACTAACTTCTTTTTTAACCTCTGGCAGTTTACGCTTAGCTTTGTACCATTTCAGGTTGTTCACTGGACTTGAACTGCTTAAATATCAGTAAAAAAACTGAAAAATGGCGGTGTTCTAAAACTTTTGACTGGTAGAGTAGATATATATATATATATATATATATATATATATATATATATATATATACTTATGGTGGGCTTCATGGTTTTGGAGTTATGGAGGAGACACACACGAACCCCCCCCCACCACACACACCACACACACACACACACACACACACACACACACACACACACACACTGACATTAATTGGTATCCAGTAGATTCACTATTAACCACAGTGCCCACGATTTGCAATGCTTACTCGTTAACTTAATTCACTCATCCCACAAAAAGTAGGACAGAGAGAAAGCATGAGACCAAGGAAGAGAAGAACCCTCTCCCACACTATGCTCATGTGGGGTTTAGAAGAGCCTGTGCGAGGGAGATGGCAGGCTCCTTTGGCAGGAATTAGAGAGAGGTGACTGGCAAACCACATCCCTGCTTCATAACCTATTGGGACGTTCTTGTCCGGCCTTGCGGAATCCAGTCGCTTGTCTGCCGCATCTACTTATTTGAGCTTCATGGACATCTCTCGATCAACTCGCTGCCTCAACCTGAACACACTTAACTCGACTCTCTCAGCACTTTATGGCAAACCCTCCTGTGTGGCTGTGCTTTCTTGTTCTTCCATGCTTGAGCCAACTCTACATCCCGAGCTGCTGTGTTCTGTCCCCGCTGCTCGGCTGTTATTAGCCCCCATTGGACTTAGTCCGAAACCGGGGCTTATGGATTTGGTCTTTTTTTTGTGCATGCGTGCATGTGTGGGTCCGTCCTCAGCCATTTCTCAGACTTGCATTTAGCGATGTTGTTCAACCTTGGCACATAGATAAGGAATTATGCACGCCATTTTGTTTCGTAAATGTGTCCTTAACCATTTCTCAGACATGCATGGTCCGATTTTGTTCAATCTTGGCACAAGCACAGTACATGAATGGCACAGTACACGTGCACCTCACTTTACTTTACAATCTGATCAAAGATGGCCGACTGGTAGACTGGCGGCCATTTTACTTGCACATAACTATAGGCTCGCCCTTTAACTCCATACAGCAAAAATACGAAACCAACGGGGGCAATGACATTTTATGTCTTTTTCACTTGTTACCTCATGACCATGCATTGCTCGGTTCTCTACCGGGCCTTGTACCCCGTATGCCGTGCCCACAACTGTGAGTGCTGTCAGGTGGTTTTGGCAGTTCATAGCAGCTCCAACCTCAGCACATGATTGTGTGCTGTACTGTTGCTGTCCTCAGGGGAAAATTGGCTTGGCTCGCAGAGCTGGCTGTTGGCAGTTTTACTTTAAAGGAAAACTTGTCGAGAGATTACAAGTGAGCAATTAAAGGATTAAGAATAGGGTGGGATAGCAGGGATGTAGACACATATAGAAGGCAGGGGTGACTTTTATCAGCTCCTGAACATACTTCAATACAGGCTCTATCATTTTTATGCAAAATCCGCACACTTATGCTGAACATGTATTATTGGTATAACTTGTCAACTTGTCTATCTATACCCGTTACCCCCTATCACGTCCCCACAACAATATATATATATTATATATATATATATATATATATATATAATATATATATATATGCACTTCTTTTTTCTTTAGAGGAGTGAGTCCCATGAATCATGGATAGAAATGACAGTGGGACAAAGGAATGAATGAACAGGGAAAGAGGAGAGGGAGGAGGAGAGGAAACACTGAAACTAGCAAGTAAGATGGTTAGTTTAGGAAAGGTTAATGGGGATAACAAAGATCATGAGTCAGGATGGGGGATGACATAAGGTGGTGCGGCACTTGCTTGAAGCATTGGAGTGAATATGAGACAAAATATACTACGCTAGGTAGTTCCATAGATGGGAGAGAAAGGAATAAAATAGTTGAGGTGTGGAGACAGCCTTGATTTTGGAATCCTAATCAGGAGGGCATTACTGAAGAATGTGTCCACCCTGGATTACAAATGGAGAGTCAGAGGATCTGTCTAGCAGAGGGGTGAGCACTAGTGACACAATGTAGGGACATCTGCTGAAAGGAATAGAAGGTTTTCCAGAGCATCAGAGAGGTCATTCCTATAGATTAGGAACAAGACTGTCCACAACAATGCCATGGGGAACTCCATCCTCAACTGTGAAAGAGGAGCAGAGGGTTCCATTGATGGCCATATGTGAACTGCTGGAATGGAGTAATTCAGAAATCCAGCAGTGAAGGCAGCCTTCTATGCCATGGACAGAAATATTGCCAAGTAAAGGAGGATGGCAGACTGTGTCAAATGCCTGAAATATGTCCAGGGAGATGGTCCTGATCTCTTATTTGAGATTGATGGCCTTGAAACATTGCTAAGAGAGGAATAGAAGCATGTCCACAGCTGAGTTATGGTTAGAGACCACGCTGTTGGAAAACAGGAAAGACGACATCAGAAGCAATGATGGATTTCACGACTTTCCTTATTATTTGGAAACGAGCTCACTGGCCTGTAGTTGTAAGGGTCTGTTTTTACAACGTTGTTGTGGATTGGAGTGATGTTTGCTGACTCTCATGCACAGTGGAGGTGACCAGAAGAAGACAGACTGAATAGGGCAGATAGAGGGGAAGCATGAGTGGCAGAGCAGGATTTGAGAATATGGGCACTGCTGCCATCCTGGCCCATTGCCGAAGCAGGGTCAAGGCCAGACAGAACTTTCCCTACCTTATTGGGTGAGAAGGACACAAAGTTAAGTACATAGTGGGTACATTGCGTTAAGATGGAGACAGAATGCGATGGGTTGGTTACATGAGAGATGGAGGCAAAGACGTTTGTTACATTGGAGAGTTGGACATTCCACCTTATCTCTGGCAGAGTCTCCTATAATTCCGTTTGAGGTGAGAGATGCAATAAAGGAGAGCATATTACAAGGACAGACTTGAAAAGATGCCACCATGACTTGTTTGTAAGGAGACTGGTTGGAGAGATCGACTTTGACATCTGCAAGGTGACGTTTTATGGTTTGCTCAGGATGGACACACACTTGTTGCAAGCATTACGGAATGAACGAAAGTTACCCTCAGTCGGGTTAACTTTCCAAGCTGAGAAAGTAAGCTGCTTGACTGAAAACCGCCTCCTCCCCATAGGATTGCAGATGGAATCTGGAGCACTAGATTGTACAAGGCTCTCCAGAGGATGGATAAGAAAGTTGCAGATGGGATGAGATCAACCAGTGCATGAGAGAAAGTAGACATTTGGGAAAGTATTCCCAGTGGAATGAATATCAGTTGATGTGGTGATGGTGATCCAATCCTTTTAATGAGAGGGCACATTGAAACCCCTGCCAATTGGCCTGTGTGAGTGAATAACCACATCCTGTGTCATCTCTTACAATAGTTTGAGAGATATGGGCCCTGACAAGAAAGTGATCGGAAGGCCAACATGGGTAGTAGAAGAGGAACAAGAGCGATTGGATGGAAAATTAGACATTATTAGGTCCAGGAGAGAGGACATACCAGAAGTAGAAATCCAGGTTGAGCCAAACCCACGGAGTCACCAAAGGCCTTTGCTGCTGTCGCCCGGTCAACACCCAGCCAGCTGACATGGTGACAGTTTAAATCGCAACAGATAAGTTACAGAGAATTGAGAATGGGTGATTATGAGTTGATCCATGTGGAGGAAATAGAGGTGTAGGAAGTCGTCGTTGGTGTGTTGGTGGTAGACTACACAGACAAACATTAGTGGTTGCGGAGAGTTATATGCAGCCAGGGGTTGCAAGCGTTGAAGCAGGGAGCAATTAAAAGCAGCTGTCAGTTGCCTACACACCGCCCCAATAAAGGTTGTGTCATAAGTACATGTAGTGTGCTTGGAAGAAGATCGCCCATCGGGCAGGGACTCTACTAGTATAATAAATACATAACACTGAAATATAAATTATGTTGTGGTGGCCTCAAGTTGTCATGTTACAAAATTATATTTCACATTCATGCCTTGCGTAAAGTTATTGATTGCACGTCTTAAATGCTAAGAGTGACAGAAAATGTAATTCATGTTGAAAATCCTGAAGCATTTATAATAATCAGTTGTTTTAGCTAAAACAGAGTCTGTGTTGAAAATGCAATAAAACTGGTCCCTGGCAGCTCATTGTTCCAGATTTTGCACAATAGTAAAAATAAATCTAGGAATAATAATTATTCTTAAAAGTAACTTGGAGGTTCAACTGTTCAAGCCATTTGTGTAAATGTAATAAGAAACTTTAGAGTTTGTTGTGTTGTTGGCCTATTAGGAGGCCTCATCAATGAGATATGTGGGTGGTTCTATTGCAACTAATCCTTGGGTTGGCAGGATAGCCTAAAGAGGTATGCATGCTCTCCTCTGAGTTGTCTCGCCTGGATTTAAATCTTGACCCAGCTATCAACTCTCACCCTGGTGTTTCGCAGGCAATGGCGATGCATCATTGTGGAGACATCCCTCGGATGAAATTAGCTAGAGGACCCGTCTGCCAGCACAATGGTGGACATTAAAAATCCCATGGTGTCTTTTGCATAATGTAAGCGACATACGGCCATCACCTGGAGCCTGCGAGAGTCAAACATTAGGCCTGGCCTGCCGGTTCATTAAAGACTTGGGCCAAAAGCGTTTTCCGGCTAACCCCATAAGAAGGTGGGAATAATTGAAGTCAGTCAAGAAGTAGTAGTCGTAGTAGTAGTAGTAGTCGTAGTAGCAGTCAATTGCAGCCAATCAGTGAAGCCTCTTTGACAGTGTTTACTAATAGTGTCAGGAATGTTCTGAGGTTTTTTTTTTAAGAGACTGAGAAACCCAGCTACTGTGAAAAATGTCCGTTTTGGGAATGAACACCTGTTGGAGAGTCGCTAAGGGCCTCATTATGAGAGCATGACTGTGATTATTGTGTATCTCTGAGAGTCTATGAATCTGCCATTACACCCGTTTTCAAGTACAATTTATCAGGATTTGTTGTATTTAAAGGCTCTTACTTCAGACGATGTTGATCATTTCCACCTGCATATAAAACCATGCAGACACCTGAGAGCAGATTCTCAAAAATAATTACCTTTCCAACATGAATCACAAATATTTATGGCCGGTCTGGAAGGTTTCCAGCTGATAGGATACCAAAAATACCTTTTATGGGATGGTCGGTTTGTTTTAATTATTTTGTGAACAATCAAGGAAAAGATTGCAGACAGAAGGTGTCAGAACATTGGCCAAATATTGGTATGTAATTAACCAGTGGTAACAATTTTCTATCACACCAAGGTGATCTTTTTTAGATGTCGTTATTAATGTTGATGCCGGAAGAGTGAGGAAAGTATAACTTGAAGCACACTTTAGCTTTGTGAACATCCAGGTTTGCTGGCCAGAGGGCTTACAAAAGCTTTCAGCAAGGTTAATGTCCAAATTTCAGTTCATTATCATTTTCGAGGCCATATGTTATTCCAGAGATTTTGATCCACCACCACCACCCCTCCCACCCTTTTTACACACACACACACACACACACACACACACACACACACACACACACACACACACACCCCTATCCATGGCTTTTCCCTTCTTTTTCCTCCAACCTTCTCCCAAATAACTATTTTTGAGTTCTTCTCTAACACTCTTCAAATCCTCTCTTCCAAAACTCTTCCAATCTTACTTTCTCTTCCTTCTCTGAATGCTGATTTTCTCAATTCACTTCATGTGCTTGCGCAGTAAAGAGATGACCGCTTATTGTTAAAAAATGTGAGGAGAAGTTAAGGAAGTTTAGCATCGATCCTCATATTGTTTCAGAAAATGGCAGCCTCAATGGAGCTAGGAGATTTCAGTCCTAAAGGCCCTGTCACACCTTGACGATTTAGCCAGCGTATGCCTGACATATGCAAAATTTGGCTAAAATGCTGCACACGTCGAATACGTTATGGGTAAGTTTGTATACGTTAAGAGCACGCTGGCATACGTCGTAGTACGCTGGCAAATGTCTTTGTACGCTGGCATACGTCGTAGTACGCGAGCTGTTAGACAATTTCCATGCTTGAAATTTTCCGACGTATGCCAGCGTATGACTCACACGTTCCGCATAATGCTGGCCATAAGTTGTAGGCACGTTACGCGATCGTTGACACACGTCGACACACGTTAACTTGTACGTTACTCATAAGTCGAACACACGTCAATGTAATGGTTAGCGTCAGTGTTCCAGACTCCCTGGTGTTTTTTTTTGTTTTTTTTTCTTCGGTATGACGGTGATGTTAACACTTTGATTTCTAGTGCGGTTATGATTTAAATCGTTGAGCGGCAGCCTATTAATTATATTATATTATAATATATTATATTATATGGCACAGTACACGTGCACCTATTATAATATAATTAAAAAGGCTGCCGCTCAACGATTTAAATCATAACCGCACTAGAAATCGAAGTGTTAACATCACCGTCATACCGAAGAAAAAAAAAAACAAAAAAAAAAAACAGGGAGTCTGGAACACTGACGCTAACCATTACGTCGACGTGTTTCGACTTATGAGTAACGTACAAGTAACGTGTGTCGACGTGTGTCAACGATCGCCTAGCGTGCCTACAACTTATAGGTCATGTGGAGGTGGGTCGGTTCGTTCAGTTTCGTTGTGCAGATCACCAATCTAAACGAAATTCACCCTGTACATTCATGAGAACACACCATTGAATTCCTACTTGTTTCCATATGCACAAGTTGACACACGACAGTTGTTTACCATTTGAAATTACCGCCGTGAAGTGGGCGTGGCGTGCTTGTAATCGATTCTCTCTCT
>CM068954.1:37888560-37914432 GCA_035128595.1 Eptatretus atami | reverse complement strand
CATTTCGGAATAATAGCGGGCTTTTTGATAGCCGATAATAGAATTGGGTCCAGCGAGGTCTCGCGATAATACCCCGCTCGGTTATCCCAAAACGGAGCAAGCTGCTTAAGCGGCTCGTGTGTCAAGCAGGCCTCACTGAGGTACAATCTCTCGGTAATCTACCCGCGCGAATAATTAGGTAAATCGATTATTTGGCGATCGGACCCTGTAGAGTGCGGACAAGGTTGTGGTGTGCTTGCAGCACACCCGTGACTGGTTTTCGGTGGTTCCGGAAAGTCGCGACTGAATTGTCCGTTCGGTGGGCGAAGCGACCGCTATTGGTTAGACGCGGTCGTTCGCACGCCGGCAGGCGAGAATTCGTAACTATATATATATTGTTGCGGCCATGGGTACCGAGACGCCAGCTGTCACGCAGGGATTAAAGCCCTGTTGTCCTCGGTAGAACCGGCCACCTGGGCACGCTCCAATTAACGTTGTGCAAGTGGTTGTTTTAGAACCACGAACGCCCCAGTCAACCACGAGTTCCACTGTCCACCGTCAAATTATTCCATTTAACTAAAGGTCACGTGGTTACCCGAGCGGGGAGCGCGCCCTCGGCAAAGCACAAATGTTATCTCGATTAGATTTTAATTAGGGCGGCCGAGCATTTTAACCGCTGGTGCGTGCCGACTTTTTGGTCAAATCTGTGGTAATTACTCCTATTCTATCTCGGTTCGGACAATGCTTGACCAATGGAAGGAAAGGACAAACACGGACAGGTTGGAAATCGACAAATGATTTATTAATAATAAAATAAATAAATAAAAAGAACTTTTATTTTCTGAAGTAAATAAAGTATAAATTTCAAAGCAAAATCAATCAAAATGCCAGGAAAGAGACAAAGAGCAGATGCTTATCGGGGGTTGACTTACTTACAGCTAAACACAGACATGGGTACCCAACAGATCATTCGGGTGGGGAAGAATCGTCTCGCACACCAGAGTAGTCGTCCGTGAAGTGAAAACGTCCTGAAATGTGTGCGTGCGTGTCACGTCCGTCGCCAGCACCCAGCCTTGCTGTGCACCCTCTCGTGAACAGCCTTGAACGCCAATCAACGTCTGGGAGGGCACCGAGATCGTCTGTCGCGGGTTTAGACCCTGGCGCTGCGACACGGGTAGTTCCTCACACTTCACGAAACTGGTGACGTCCAGTGACCCACACGGTCCGTCGGTGACTGACCGCACCTCACTCGTCGGCGCTGCTCACACCCACACGCGCACCACATGCTCGCTTGCTCACTTGCACGCTTCCTCCTTTGCACGCTTCCTTCTGGTTCGCTTCTTCCCTCGCGTGCTTCAACTCTCGCTTCTTTCTCATTCTCTTCTCCCTCCTCTTTTCTCTCGCCTTTTACTTCTCTCGCCTCCACTTTCCTTTCACTCTCTCACCTCCGCTTTCCTTTCACTTCTCTCGCCTCCACTTTCCTTTCACTTCTCTCACCTCCGCTTTCCTTTCACTTCTCTCGCCTCCGCTTTCCTTTCACTTCTCTCGCCTTCACTTTCCTCCTCAGAATGGACCTCCAATTCATTTTATATCTGTGGCCGTCTCCGCGGGCGCAGTCCACTCCAAGCTCACCCGCCCCACTTGCGCACGGTTACCATGACGACCCGTCCACTCTCAAAAAGGCGGGCGTTGGAGCTCGCGAAAGAATGTTGCTGAGGAAAAATGAGGGCGGGCTTCAGAGCTCGTGAAAGAACGTTGCTGAGGATATATAAGGGCGGGCTTCAGAGCTCTCGAAAGAATGTTGCTGAGGAAAAATAAGGGTGGGCTTCAGAGCATGCGAAAGAAATGTGTGGAAACGTGTCTGTCGTAAAGAAAAAAGATTCCCATAAGAGAGGGATCTATCCTTTTCCATTCTCAATGCATCACATTTAAGATCCCATTAGACATGGGGATGGGGCTAATTGAACATGCATTTGAGGAAATAACTGTCTGAGGACCTGGATGTGTGGATGCATTCATCAGACCGGATTCTAAAATCCATAACAACACATATATTTATACACACACACACACACACACACACACACACACAACACACACCAGGATGTATTTTGTTCCGGATTTGGCTTAATAAGGAATAAAATGGACAAGACATTACAGAGAACATGACAGAAGTAAATAGACACCATGGTTTTTAAAGAATTTATTTAATTTAACATTTGATCCATTTTAATACATACACTAGTATTTTATAGACTTGCCATTTGCAAATTTCAATGCTTTTACTTTTCAGACATAGAACTAACGAGTTCAGAAATTTTCTCTGTGGGATTTCTGCCCAGGCTTCACGCAAAAGGTTTTGAATCCTGCCCATGATGTTGGTTTCCTGGAATTTTTCCGCACAGCTCGATCCAACATGGCACAGAGGTGTTCAATGGGATTCATGTCAGGAGACTGACTTGGCCATGGAAGTCGCTTCATCCCATTTCTGTCCTGCCATTCTTTGGTCTTTTTTGCAGTGTGGCATGGAGCTCCATCTTCCATGAACAGAGTGTTGTTTTTGACCCTCTGACCAGTGGAGATGACAGGGAGAAGTCCATCCTCAAGGATAGAAATGTATGTCGGAGAGTTGTTGCTGCCAACACACTCCACAAGCTCTGACCAACCAGTGCTCCAGATTGCTCCCCACACCATCACTGAAAAACCACCGTGTTTGACAGTTGGCTGCAATCGGTTCAAAGAAAACTCTTGACTGGGAAGTCTCCAGACCCATACGCATCCACTGTCAGAAAATTGAGCAAATTGGGACTCACCAAAAAAATGACAGTTTGCCAAATTCCAAGGGTCTGGTGGCCCCGTCCTCAGCCCACTTCTTTCTCCTTTGAATGTTGGCTGGTCTAAGAGGAGGTTTTCTCCTCACTGCTCTCCCATAGTAGCCCAGTTGATGAAGGCACCGCACGGCTGTTCTTGAGATAACTTGAACCTCCTCTGCAACATCTGCTGCCTTACAATGGGGAGCTTTCTCAATGGATCGCTTGACAGCTCGAAGACACCTTTCTGATGGCCCAGGTCAACCAGAACGGGAAGCTGTGGATTCCTTGCCTTCGCTGGTGAATTGTACAATCACTCACTTGACCATAGAAAGCGGAATGCCAACGTTCTGAGCTATCTGATGCTGGCTGACTCCACCTTCCGATTGGCCAATAATTCGTCCTCTTTGAAAATCGCAAAGGTCGTGCACTCCCTGGGTTCGAGGCATAGCTAATTGTCGTACAAGACCCAGGCACTCGTTTCTGCAAATAAATAGTTTAATATTAGTACATATCACTGAGTAAAACTTGTTTAATACAGATGAAATGAAGAAATTCAAGGTGTCCATTTACTTCTGTCATGTCTCTGTATAGTAGTTATTTTGTAGAACATGACTGTGTAGCATAAGCTTATGTAATCCCCTTGCCAGTGGAGAGGGTATTGCATTTGGGTCCCTTTGTCTGTCTATCTGTTTGCTTCTTTGTCCACAAAGATCGTGAGTATGGTTGTTCTCTGAAACCGCTTGTCGAATTGACACAAAATTTTCACCATATGAGCGACTACTCATGTAGAATGTTTTAATGATAATTATGACATCATACGTCATGTGGTGTGGCAGCCATGTTGGAAAAAGGAAACACTTTGGAACTCTGTATCTCCAAAACCACAACATGGAAAAAATTGAAACTTGGGAAAGCGGGACATCTTGGCACCCGGTCATCACTACCAGCAGTTATAAAGTGGCAGTTCTAGTTTTGTCTGTTATTAATTATGGAACACACCAGTACACAAACACCACATAAAACTACATGATCACCACACAAAAGACCTGGTGAGGGTCTGCAATCTCTGATTGCTCATTTTGTTGTTAATGTATTAGAGAAGCAGTGTCGAATCAGGTGTTTAGAAGCTCGTGTCTCCCTCTCCACAGTGTTAGTGTCTAATCCCATTTCTCCCCCTTTTATTGATGCTGCAACATTCCCCGCTGTGAAGTCTATGTGTGTAAATTTCCACCTCACATGCCAGGAGTCCACATGGCCAACATACGAGCAGGACATGCAGGGGGGCTACATGCGTCCACCTGGTTCCAGTTCCTGAGTGGAACTACAAAAGAGGATGGGGCCATGTGTAAGGGTTAGTTCATTCATCACTGGGTACCTCTGGTTCTGTCCTGGTTCTACATTCTGAGATTCATCGGTTTGTGCTGATTCCTCCCCAGGATCTCATTGCCATCCTTGCAGTGGTGTTGTAATCCCCGAGGGATGCTCGTGGAAGGAGGATTGTGAGACCTCACTCTCCAGCTCTCTCGTTGTCACTGCACGGACAAGCCATTCCGAGCCACACACCAGCCAAACTTGGCACCAAACCATGCATGGGCAGAGTTCGCTCATGCACAAATGTTCCTGCTGTCTCGTCTTCTCCTCTATTTACCTCGTCACGCCCTGCCCTGCCTCTCCCTCCCTCCAGCCCCCCCCCCAAATGAAATACAGGATCCATCCTGTTTAACTGTTCTAGTTTTTTCTTTGTGTGCTGTTTGTATTTCATCGAAATTTTCTGTGCTAAATCGTACATGTTGTCAATATTTGTAGAATTCGTTTTTCATGCAGCCTTCGCCTTCTCGGATTGATGGACCATAAACATTTCGTTTTTTGGGTGTTTTGTTGGTGGTCGCTAGATTACCGTTATTCTCAGGGTGTCCGTCTGTCTGTATGTATGTAATGGACAGCTCTGGAGGCCAAAGGATCAACCGATTTGATGAAAACCTGACTGGTAGGTTCATACCAGGATCTAGTTGTATGCTTTTGAGCACCGTTGCTATGGACACCACCGTTGCCTAGCAACGGACTTTGAATTTTTTGAAAAAATCCGAAAAATATTTATATATTTTTTTCGAAAATCAAAAATCGGCTTCCGCGCTTTTACGCGCACTATAATCAACCTCTTTGTCAAAAATTTTCAGGCGATCCATCAAAAACTATGACTAGTATGCAATTATATAGCGACCACCCATGTCACCTACCGGCTTGTCATCCTGTTTCTCTTCTCTTTCTTTTTTGTTTTCCCAAAATTTTGTCCTTTCTACCTTTTTAACGTTATCCTAATCCCCCACACTTAAAAAAACAAACCAAAACTCTTTCACTTGGACACAATCTTATTCCATCTTCGACTTGTACTTCCTGTACAATCTCTCCTTTTCCTCTCATTTTCTCAATATCTTCATTGAAGAAAGTATTTCTTCCTTCTTGCTTTAAACGCTTTTGAAAAGGAATTAGAATGCTTCAAGTCGCCTATTTATGTTGCATCAGCATGTTCACGTGGTCTTCTTCATCACGATCAAATCTTACTCTTCTTCTTCACAAGGATATTTTGAAAAATCTGTCTCTCATCAAAGCACCAGATCTGTCATCTATCCTCTGCTTCCTGCAGCACGACCTTTTTCCATGCCTTCAACAACAATTCCTTCCACCCATCTCATGATCTTCATTTCAGAATGTTAAATTGGGAATCATGAGAAGTCCAGTTTGCAGAGGTTGTCTGCACACAACAATCAAATCTCTTTCAGGTTATTTTTCAGTGTCAAACCTCTGCTTGTCAGTACCATCCCCAACATCTCCTACAAGCCAGTGTCCTTACAACCCTACCCTCCTTCATGTCCCCTTCTTCAATATCCTACACTTCATGTTCCCCTTTCTGCATCCTTCATCACCCACCGCCTCAAAGGTTCCCCCTCACACCATCCTCTCCTACCTTCCTCCTCATTCTATCTTCTCCAAAAATTCATTCTCGCCCCACCCTCTCCAAGCTCCCCACCCTCACACCACCTTCTCATACCTTCCCTCACTCCACCCTCTCAAGCTTTCCCCTCACCCACCAAACAAAGCTTTCCCTCAAATGTAACCCCTCAATGTTTCCCCCCTCTTGCATACCCCCTCGTCTTACTCTCTTTCGGCTTCCCCTTGTTCTGTCCCATCTCAGCTTCACCCTCATCCTGCCCACTCTTGGCTCCCCTGCCATCATACTGCCCTTCTCAGCTTCCCCTCCATCTCGTCCCCTCCTGTCATCTCCCTCATCCTGCCCCATCCTATGTTCCCCTTTGTTCTGCCCCTCCCATCTTCCCCCTGTCCCACCCACTCCAATATCATCCCACCATCCCCCCCGTTCCATCTTCCTCCCATTTTCATCTTCAACCCACACTTCCCAGCCTCCTCCTCTCATCCCTCCCCCTCCTCCTCCAAGCCTCCCTCCTGACCCAGACCCTCCCAATGCCACTTTCCCTGTTTCCTCACTGTGTGTACCTCAAACATCTGAGGCTCCATTCCAACCTGTCAGATCTCTCAATCCAGGCTGATGCTGACAGCCCAGACATCATCTGTTGAACAGAATCCTTCCTCTCACAGGATGTCCCTGACTCTTTGTGTCTCTTCCCTGGCAATTGACTCCGTCAATTTGATTGGGCCGAAACCCCACCTTGGTGACGGAGTTGCTGCTTACATCGATAACTCAATTCCTCATAGTCCTTGTGCTGATATTGCACCTCCAAACTCCCAGAAGTACCATTGGCTGCGACTTCCCCTCCGCTCTCAACTCTTGTTTGTCTGCATGTTTCCCCGTCCTCCAAACAGTGATGACTCCATCTATATCTCTCTTTCAGACAACAAGGACCAACTTTTAACCACTCATCCCACTCCTCTTCCTCATATGTGGTAATTTCAATTGCACATGCAACGTGCCTGAGTGTTGGTACCTCTCTCACCAGCCATGGTACTTCTGCAAAGAACTTCTGTGACTCCATGTGACTTACTCAATCTGTGAACTTTCCCACCTGCATTTTCTCCAATGGCAATCCTCCCTTTTAGACTTGGTGATGAGTGATGACCAACTTCTCCACAAATATTTCCTACTCTTCTCGCTCCAATTGGTTCATCTGATCACACGCTTGTAAGAGTCAATATCTCTCTGGCTATTCTCAGAGAGCTGCCTTCATTCTGGCGAGTGTCATAGTTCACTCAGGCAGATTGGCAGGGACTGCAAGCAGCGATCTCTCTTCAGGACTGGTCTCCCATATCTACTGCTCCTGACATTAACTCAGCCTGGGAGTTGTTCCACAGAATCCTCTCTCTTGTGAACAGATTTATCCCATCACTTCTTCAGTTGTCCTCCCCTTCTTCCCACCCATGGTACACCAAATCCTGTGATGAGGCAGTTGGCTCAGAAATAACTTGCCTTCTGGACCTGGAAGGCAAGCCTAACCGAAGGCAATCTCAGTACATTTCAAAAAGCCTGCAACAAATGTGTGTCCGCTCTCAGGAGAGCGAGCCAGAAAACATCTGTCCAACCTCAAGAATGACCTTTCAAACTTGTGTCTACAGTGTTCAAAATACAAAATTCAATCGAAATTAAGTAGGTCCTTGATCAAAGACACATCTGTAGTCCTGTAGACAGACAGACAGACAGACAGACAGACAGACAGAGTGAAACCTATTGCTTAACCCTACTTTGCAGTACACACGTGGGGAATAAGTATAGCTCGTTCTTGAAGTCCAGTGAAATGAGGTTCTACTCTTGTATTTGTATGTAATTTATATTGCATGTGAACACTACAGATTTGAGGTCCATGAAGGAATAAAGAGAAAAATAACTTGGTTTATACCTCATATCCTATTTAACAAAACATGACAGCAAGGTCAATGAGGTTTGAAGGCTGCAAGACAAAAGGAAGTAACAATTTGAAGCAGATCGATTAAGGAAGGTCCAGAATCAAAACGTCCTCCATTTTAGTGGCTTTGGCTTCATATGAGCACTAATAGATGTCGACACACAGAAAGCAGAGGAGGCAGTCATTATAATGCAAATCTAAAATTGGAAAATGTTGTAAAAAGAAGCACACATTAGCATGCATTATGCACAGGTTTGTTGGCTTGCCAAGAGACTTTCAGACTATCTTCTCTTCTATGTTCATGTAGGCATACTCATAATTGACATTTCTTCAATTGATGGATTTTAATGCACTGCTCATTTTTTCACATTTTGTATTTTTACTCAAACATTAGCTATATATTAGAGCCATAGTTAAGCCGCCTCCATCCCATCTCCTGCTCCACACCGAAGGCATTTCTAATGTTGAAGATGCTGATTTTAATTAGTCTTTCCCACTTCTGCAAACTCTAACAAGGATTTAAATGAAGCCAAAAAAGCGTTCCAAACACAATTGCCAGTTCATTTGTCAAGTTTAGCCATTCTAACTAACTATAATTCTGTATGTCTTATGAGAAACATGAAAATGATACAAATTAATCTGCTCACCTATTTGGCAAGTCAGCTTTGGCTTCAGAAATTTTTTTTCAAAACTATAAATCGGTATTTAATTCATATTTCACACCCCCACCCAGCCTACCTTTTGCCAATCGTTTTTAGCTCCAGATCTATCCTGTTTAGCTGCGTAATGATGTCACTCAAGTATACATATTTCTGCGTGAAGAGCGATTAATCGGTCTTTCCATGAGAGATTACTGGTGTTGTATCACCCTTAAATGTATCTTAGTTTGGATTTCCCAAGCAAGTACAGCACAGTGCTTTTATGAGTTTTGAGCAAGGCTTGTGCACGAGTAAGGCAATTGTGTTGCAAAGAGGGAGCAGGGATTTTCAGAAAATCTTTATGACTTTTCACGAGATGTCAGACAATCTCATGAGGTATCATGAGAAATGCAGAAGAGTTTTCGTAAGAAGGGTGGTTTTTTTGTGGAAGAGTAAATTTGTTTATTAGTACAGACCTCAGCGAAGTAGCCGGCTGACCGTGGTAACTGCTTCATATCCTGTTGCCATTTTAGAATGAAATCTTCTTTTTTTTGTATATGGGGGCTGAGAAACACTTCCCTATTGCAACGAGAATGGGTCAGGCTGATCATTTATATTATATCTTTCATCATCCGTACAAAGGCTTAGGCACTACAGAGCGCATTATTTAAATAATTAACAAAAATCCACACATTTTGTTTTTCAAATTTTTCAAAAAGGTTTTTTTTTGCTTGCTTTGCCAATATTTCTATCTCCCTGACGAGCGTCGACTGAGTAAACCTCTATGAATAATTTGATTATAATGTATGTCGCGGTTTGGAATCTCATCTTGAGAAATATTGTTAAGCAGCAATAAGACAGACAGACACAACATCTCGAAGAGGTACAGACAGCAAACAGGAGTCAGAGTATTAAAGTGCCACAGTCTCTTCTCATTTACCTTTCACCGTAGAGCATGTAACAGATAGTGTGTCAGTTCACGGTCGCTGTTCGCCTCTACTTACATCACTTAGTGAAAATAACAGTTTATATAATTAAGTTATATAATAATCTATGATGGAGAAAAACACATCACGCACGCCGCACACCACACCACACACCTCATCGTGATACTTTTTGGAGTATGTATTAGATTGAAGATCTCATTCGTTTAAGCTTTTAATATACACACGTATATATGTCGCTGTAACGAATAGTGTTGATGCAGTGGACGCCTGAGATGATGCAGGGTTGTTTCAGAAACTAAAACGTACACGCTAGCAGGGCACAGTGAACCATGCCCTCAAGATAGGTACCATGCTCTGATCATAGAACCAATTAAACATCTAGCTTGAATTCACTGAGCAAATTAAGATGCACATACTAAACACCCAGGGGAAAACATCATGCTGCCAATCTCAATACGAAAAATGACTTTGCAATCATGGAAATCGAGAATTGAGCAGCAAATAAAACATGTAAAGCAAGACTAATTCTTGTTCTACACCTTAACCTTATCCACACACAGCAATTAACCAACACTGCAGGACAGGCAGTAGATTCAACCAGTTACTTTGTCACAGAGTACATAAGGTAAATTAATGGTAATGAACTGGACTATGGAAGAATTGCATTGGTAATGATGTGGAGGGTGTGGGGGAGAAGTGCTAGAAATGTGGAAGATGATCAACCAGAATAGTTTGTTTTTTGTTGACCAGATGGTGCAGTAAGTAGGCAGCAGTAACAACAGTCGGGTCGGATGACAGAGGGTCGAGGTGATATGTGACAATTGTTGGTGGAATAACACAGCAACAAAACATCATCTGGGACTCAAAATACGACTGCAGCACAGAATCGCAACTAGGTGTTATCGGTTTGTAACAACTCAGGACAAGAGTGTAGAAGCACACCGGTGGGTCACAGGTATGAAGCACGACCAAGATGACACTGACTAACACCTCCTCTCCTCACCCCTCCACCCCCTCCAAATGGGGGAACATGCCTGCACAAGGAGCTATAGCAGACTCTGTTCCAACCTCATTACCTTGAGTAATAAGTGGAAGAGGCTTCACAAAGTGTAAGTGTAAGAGCCTGACCACAAAAACATCCAGGACAAGTAGCACACTTTCAAGAAGAAAGAAGCATATCAGATCTGATGGCTGATTGGTGCCAATATTTGCATCTATCATATGCATCTTGATGGTAACACAACAGTTTCACATGGTGCACTGAAAACAGTGTAGTAACAAAATGAGCTTGAATGATGCATTTATGAGCAAAAGTGCAAAAAATAAGTAAATTTTGCCTTGTGAACCAGCAACAAAATACATCAATCAAAAACAGACACAATACAACTAGAAGGGCATTCCGGTAGAGGCGTACCTCCGCCGTGTGATGCCTGATCCACGAGAACACATCAGGCCCAATACATTTTTGAAATATCATACTATACCGTACTATATCGTTTTTGGCCGTATCTCTCAATGGTGAGAATCCTTAAAAATTAAATAATTATCGTATCCAGATCCAGAGTTGGATCTTTACCCAATATCAAAACAATTTGTCGTGGCCACACAACGCAACCTGTCCACTAAGTTCATCCGAATCCGTCAAAAAACTTTTTGAGATATCATACTATATATCATTTTTGGGCCGATCTCTCAATGGTGAAGAATCACTTTAAAAATTCTCGTAGCCGGATCCGGATCTTCAGCAAAATCTAATCAGTTCGTCCTTGTCACACACCGAACCTGCCCACAAAATTTCATCTGGATCCGTCCAACAACCTTTTGAGAATATCCTGCACACAAACAAAACAAACACACATAAAGGGGTGAAAACATAACCACCCTCACCTTCGGTGGTGGAGGAAAAAATGAGAGATGAAATCAACAGAACATTGATAAGGATGCTAACCATCGTGGGAGCAAGCGAAAAGCTGATAGTTTTCAAAGTATTAACCTTTCATCAGCACAAAAGAGGGTTAACAGCTCTTTTGATCGCGACAAATGGGTTAACGGCCCGAAACGTTAGGTTTTCCTTGCATCCCACTGCAGTTGCAATACTTCAATCAACGTTCTCTTGATTTCATACATTTTTGCACCTGTCCGCCAATGCAGATCGATACGAGTCTTCACCAGCAAGACTAGTTCTCCATTCCTTCCTAATAGTGCTGTTGTCCACCATAACATTCTTCACCCACCACCATTTACAATCAGGAAACAGGTTGTCAGACAGTGATGAACAATTTGAGTAGAATATTGTCATCATATTTCCAATGGTCGGAGCTTGAGTCCTTCGATGGGTCTTATTCAGACAAAAAGCTAAACCATTATGGATGGTAATAACGATTTGTGCTTCAATTAATGAACAACAAAAAGTCCTCCATTATTAGTGCAATTCGGTGAACACTATATCTGAATTTAAAGCCAATAAAGGTCCATGTGTTAATGTGTAAGGTGGAGCAAGATGCTCCTGGATGGTGAAGCAGTGACACAGTGAAATATATTTATTGGGTTGTTTACCATTACCTCCCCATTTGTAGGTCAGGGACACAAACTTATGATGCTAACACACCATGGCCTACTCTTGTGAAGGACATCATGGGGTCTTTAACATCTAACTGTGTATTCAGCAGATGGGACACCCAGGTTAATGTAACTTTGATCTGTGACGTAAATTGATGGAACACTCTGCCTGTAAAGCAATAGGGTGACACTTCAATAGTCAAGTTGGGAATCAAACCCAGAGTAGAACAGCTCAAAGGCAAGTACATGACCTTGGAGCCATCCTGTCACCTGTGGGGCATTCAAAAAGTTATACGAACAAGCTAGTCATAATAGTCAAAAGAATGATAAAAAATAGTGGGGGTATATATAACAAGACCCAATCACGTCTCTTACCCATACATGGAGGGAATAACGAATCGGCTCTCACCTATCAATTATCCCAGGTGGCCAGGATTTAACATTAATTAACCCCCATGCTGTTCATGCCAAAGAAAGCTGCATAAAGCAATCAAGAAAAAGATGCACAAGGTAAGCCCTTTTGATGTTTCAAACCCGATCCCTACACACCAGCTGCAGACATCCACAAGTAGCACATATATGAGAATCCCGATGCTACCACCCCCCTCCCCATCCATCAGCCGCCGGACCAGTTTCATCACTGATGGAAAGTCATCAGCGACAGCAGAGGACAGAAAAGTGCACCACCGATGCACCCAAACATGTGCAATATCATCAAATAGCAGTTAACATACAAATAACAAGACAATCACATCTTTCACCGGTGGAGGGAATATGCAATCAGTTTTCAGCTAATCAATTGCCCCAGGTGGCGAGGATATCCAAAAATTTACCCACATGCTTTTCCAGTCAAAGAAACGCCGCATAAAAGCAACCAAGACAAGGAGGTGATTGATACTCTACTTCCCCTGCCTTTCGTTGGTTTGAGGAATATAGGTATGTAATACAAAAAGCTAATTCTTAAACGGTTTTTTGAACTATTGCATACACAAGCCAAGTTACCGAGATGCTTGCCACGGCCAACATAATTCAGCCAATCACAGCCGTGATCAAATCCGGCTGAGATAATGTCATGAGGATTAGATATCTGGCAAGATGAAAGTTAAACATTCAAACAGCTTTTGAATGATGTACACAAAAGGACATGGATGAATGATTCGGTCCGATGAAGCTCATTTTAATGTCCCCATCTCTGACCTTGTCCATTGAGGTAATTACGTTGAGTGATTTGAGTGGGACTTGTTATCTCTGCCAACGAAGCTGGATGGAGGTCATGTTTTCACCCGTGTCTGTCGGTCTGTGTTGAGCGGGATATCTCAAAAAATTGTGGATGGATTCGGGCTAAATTTGGTGAAGAGCTTGGGTATGTGACATGGACTACGATAATTCGATTTTGGTGAAGATCTGAATCCAGATCCAGATCTGATATTTTTTCAGTGATTCTTCACCATTGAGTGATGGGGCCAAAAACGATATATATACGATATCTCAAAAAGTTGTGGACACAGATTCGCGATGAAACTTGGTGGGCAGAATTGGTATGTCCCATCCATCCATTGGGACCATACTTTGTGCAGAGCGTTGGTGCTGCCTAAGCAGTCTCCTTGGCTATTGGGCGAAAACCCTAGATGGGTCACCACTCCGACACAGGAATACCAGCAAGCTGGCACTCATTTTCCCGACCTCGGAAGGATGGACAGGCAGAGTCAACCCCACCTGGAATTAATTCAACAGCCGAGCGGATTTGAACTCAGGATCCATGATCCCAAGCCAATGACCCTAACCATTAAGCCAACACCAGGGTTGGGTTGTAACA
Organism: Eptatretus atami; assembly: GCA_035128595.1. Taxonomy (NCBI): domain Eukaryota; kingdom Metazoa; phylum Chordata; class Myxini; order Myxiniformes; family Myxinidae; genus Eptatretus; species Eptatretus atami. Next base: position 37,900,806 of record CM068954.1, on the reverse strand, counting down.
AGGAAAAATTGATTCGATTTTGGTGAAGATCCAGATCCAGAGCTGAATATTTTTTCAGTGATTCTTCACCTTTGAGTGATAGGGTGAAAATGATATACAGCATGATATCTCAAAAAGTTATGGACAGATTTGCATTAAACTTGGTGGATGAGTTGGTTAGGTTGACAAGAACAAGCCGAATAAATTTTAGTTCAGGTCCGAATCCAGATGGGTCTTTTCAGTGGGATACAAAACATAAACGAATCAGCTTGGCGGAGGTATGCGCTCTAACCAAGTGCCCTTCAAGTTTACTATAAATTCTTACATTGATCATCCATGAGCTCCCCAACCCACCCCCAAAAAATAAAAATCTATGCGACCTGTTTTTTTATAAAGTGGTGTTTTGTTAGACTTTGATAATTCAACTGTTTGCAGTTTTGAAAACGTCACCATTTGCTATCACTTGTAATAATAAGGTGCAACTGGGAAACATTGAGGTAATAAATGAAAAAAAGATTTTTCGGACTTTAAAATATAATATTTATCTCTGTTTCAGAAAAAAAATAATCCTCAAAAATCCCTTCTACTTACCTTATTTAAACCTGGTGTTCACCTAATGGTTAGGTAGCTGGCTGAATATCTTAAGTCTTGGAGCTTGAGCTCTGTTGCCTGTGAAATAACACCAGGTGGGTTGACCAAAAACCATCATCCTTTTGAGGTCGGCAAAATGCGTACCAGATTACCTGGGACAACAGGGGGTACTGCCATCAGTGGCACATCTACATCCCAGCAAGGATGCAACCAGCAGCCACATGCTGCATACAAAATAAATAAATAACCTAACTCTCTTTTAGGCCAAAGTAACTGAACCCAAGTAAAATAATTCGTCCAACAATTACTTTGACGAATCTTATTCCACTATATTATTCCACGGATTTTCTACTATACCTTCCTTATTCTCATTTATTAAAAAAAAAAAATTCTGGCACGGCTTCTTTAGATTACCTTACAATTTTGACGGTATTGGCAGCTTGATACATGGGAAACCTTTAAAGCTATATTTCTCGCAAAAAAAAGCTTTCGAATTTGGATACGTTCTGTTACAGGGAGGATTATTTCTTGTGTCAAAAGGAAACAGCTACGCTGTGGGGTAAAGGCATTTGTAAAATGAATAAACGCTTCAATCATTTACATTCCCGCAGCTTTAAATTATGTGCAGGCGGGCTCCGGTGTATAAATAATTCGAAGAAAACACGTTCCCTTTTAATATCTTTTCCCCTGACTGCAGTGTTTCAGTTGCCATTTAACTAAAAATATTCAATTAAGCTCCAGTAGGAATGAAGAGCAGTTCGTCCATGAAACAACTTTGTGGGGTCTGGCGAGGGCAATGGAAGACATCCCGGGAATTTGTGCAAACCCCACAGCAGGGAAAAGCTAACAGCAGTGTGTGTTCCACCTGTTCTGGAAATATGTCTCGTCGCCAATGCTCTTGTGCGTTTCATTGACCTTCAATAGGTGCTAGAAGCCATATCGGTTTTGGAACATTTCGTCATCGACTGTGCCAAGCTGCCTAACTTTGGAATTCCTCGGAAATATGAACATTTCGCTCTCCCTTATCTAAAGATATGGTTCGGACAATACAGAATCTACATTCAACAAAATGTTAGATGTAGAATTCTTATTTTCATAATTTTTCCGTGCTCTTATGCCATCCCATCATTATCAAGATACTTTTTCACAATTCTGATATTATATTAAGTCTCGCCCTGAAGGGGTTGTGAGACTCTTGAAATGCCTCTGTCTGTTCTGTCTGTATATCTGTGTGTCTACGGTCTATTATTATTTTCACTTTAAAATCTTTTTCTCTAAAACCACTTTATCCGATCGATGCGAAACTGCCAATTGGAGCTACTCCCCATGGAGAATATTTTATTGATAACTTCTGACATAATAGTTACATGGTATTGCAAGCCATATTGGATTAAAGGCACAAAAATTGGACATCTTCTCAAAACCGCTATTAAAAAAATTGAAACTTGGCACCACTCCCCATGGGCGCGTAAGAGGGTTATACAATGACGTCATTAGTGAAGGGTATTCCAGCCATAGTTTGTTGATCAAAATCCCTTAAACCTAAAATCTTAAACTTTCATATACGTATCTGCATCTTCCGACTCACGTGAGACTGAAGAATTAAATGTCTGACGTCATCGGTCATGTGGTCTGGCAGGCCACATTGATTAAAATAAAAACTTTAAAAAATTCTTCTTCTCCACAACCGCTAAAACGGATCGATGTGAAATTCATACATTTGATCTACTTGGCACGGGAATATAGTTTGACCATATTTTTCATTATTCACCTTTCATTGCATGCAATTTTAGCCTTTAAACTAGCAGGCACCCTCCCCCTCCAGGCTGGTTCTACCTGTATCGGCCCACCCAACACGAATGCAGGATACCACCATGAATGAAATAGTAATCACCAGGATGCAGTCACGAGGATGAGGAAAAACCAGTGTAAAGATCTGACTGTAATCGCCAATATTGTTAATCAGCACTGTGAGAGGGAGCGAATACAAGGTGAGCGAAAGCATTGGCGATTAAAGACGCCGCACCATAATCACTGACATTGTAATTCACCTCTGTGAAAGGTCAGGAAAGCATGTGATAAAGACGCCTCACCGTAATCATCAATATTGCTAATCATCTCAGTGCCTGTGACCAATTCGACGAGTGAAAGGGAAAAAACTGGACACATCCTTATTGGTCAGTGCCACACCAATGACGAGTGAAATTGCTGACAGCTACAGCCACACAAGCTCTATTTATTGGAGTAGATGTGCAAAAAAAATTGGTCAAAAATCATCCTTTATAATCGCATCAACAATCAATAAAACTACGAAATGATGGCAAAGTATGACATAATAGGGAGCCAGGGATGATACGGGTGATATGGGCCATAAGCAGCGTGTTCAGCTTATAGATGGTTATTTTGTTCACATTGAATGCACGAGGGCGAGACTATGAGCTCTTACCCAAATGCCGTTGTAGTTACCCTCTCCGCCACCGAAGGGTGGGCGGAGGTTATGTTTTCACCCCTGTCTGTCTTTCTGTCTGTTTGCATGTTGTTTGTCCGCGATAGGATATCTCAAAAAGTTATGGACAGATTAGCCTGGTGTTGGCTTCTGTGGTCAGGGTGGCGGCTTGGGATCCTCGGGTCCTGAGTTCAAGCCCCGTTGGCGCTGAATTAATACACATGGCGTTGACTCAGCCTTTATCCTTCCGAGGTCGATGAAATGAGTACCAGTGTTGTACCGATTAGAGGGCACTGAATCAGTGACAAACAGTGCGCTTCAAGAAATGATAGCTACCCTGGGCAGTGAAGCTGCATCCGCCAAGAAGAAAGAAGATGACAGATTTCGGAAAAAAGCATGATGGATAGGTTGTGTTACAAGATGAATTGGTTTAGATTTTGCTGAAGATCTGGAATCCGCTCTGATAGAATTTTTAAAGTGATCTTCACCATTGAGAATAGGCCAAAAAACGATATGTAGCACATTTATCTCAAAACGTTAAGACGGATTTGTACAAACTTCGCAGAAAGGTTGGATGTGTGCCATGGACGAATTGACTCGATTTTGGTGAATATCCAGATCTGATGCGGATGACTAGAATTTTTTTTTTAATTTTCCACGCGATTCTTCACGATTGAGAGATGGGGCCAAAAATGACAGATAGCTTCGCTTTCAAAACGTTGTGGGACGAGTTACGACAAAAACTTTGGTGGATTGAGTTGTGGTCGCGTGAGAAGTACAAGTCTATTGTCATTTTGGTTTAGATCCAGGATGCAGATCTGGCGTATCAGTTGGATACAAAAAACATTAAACTGCTGTTCAACCTGGTAAAGGTGATGCGCTCTGCTGAGTGACCATTCTAGTTGTCCTTGTATTACCATCTAAACCAAATTCGGTTCATAATGTTTGAGCATCTTTTTTTCGTGGACATTGCGAGGCTCATATGAGGCTAACACAGATGCCCAACAAGGGGGCAGGAGACAAGAGGGGCGGGAGATGGGAAGGACAAAACAGTGGGAACAGGGACATTATTGAGATCTTGGGAAAGGGAGAGGATGGGGCAGGGAACACGGTGAAAACAAGATGGATACCACAGGGACTTCAGGAAAGGAAAGCAGGGAATTTGAAGGAGTGGGCGTTTTGTGGATTCACGGGGGTAGAAAAAGATTGTAGTTTGGAATGGGGAAAATAAAAGATTGGTGTGAACAGCTGTTTTGAAGGCCTGGAGGGAAGAATGGGATTGAAGAGATGTGGGAGTTTACTTTCAAGGTGGGGAAAAGAGGAATGAAAGAGTGGAAAGATGAGCAGTGATCTTTGATTTTGCGTAGTTTTACCTGAAGTGGGTTGCTTTGGCGGACCTTGAGCGCTCTGCGGACAGAAGCAGGACATCGTAGACAGAACAGGGTGGGGGTGGGGGGCGAGACGAAGGGAGACGGTTTAGAAGACAAAAAGACCACCGAACCTCTCTTGTAGTGAGAAGTGAGGCCCAAAAGACCAAGGGCCTCCTGTGGGAGATACCAAAAATACTAAAAATAATCTGTCTCAAGATCTGAGCCGTCGGGTGGTCAAAACCCGGCGAGCCATGCCAAAGACTAAATATCGCACCGTACGTTTCCTGCTTAGGACCATTCAGCATTTAAAAAAGGAGTTTAGAGCATGCGACATTCAACACTGGGAAGACAATGGCAAACCACCAGTGTGGCTTTATGCTGGAGGAAACTGCTTTCAGCAGCAACGACACTCTGTAAAGAGTATGTGCACATCAAATCCAGAATTACTGTTCTTATGAACTTCAAAAGTTGGCAGTATAACTTAGTCATAGATCCAGTATGTGCACTCAACCTTTTAGTGTTCCAGCCTGGGTTCAAATCCTGACCCAACTATAAAATCACTCTGGTACGTTTCGCATGCAGCATGATTCAATCGATGTGTGAAGCCATCCTTCAGATGTATGTTAAGCCGGCGGATTGTCTGCCAGTACAGTTGTTGTAGCGTTAAAGATTGCACGACACCTTCAGTGACGTTTCTTTAAGACAGAGTTGGCAATCTGTCCAGGATTGGTTCTATTCTTCAAAATGTTTTTCAAACTTGTTTGTGGAAAGATTATGTGCCTCGATTGAATTCCTGCTCAATCCTCACCTACAAAAAGAAATTACAATGCCACAATGAAATCATCCTCTCTAAAAATGAATAGTAAAAAGGTATGGACAGAATGTTTCATATACTCAACTTCACAACAGTTATTTACAAACAGTTTCTTGTGTTGTACTCTATCTTCAAATTAACTCAATTTAAATGCAAATAACCTTGTCAATTCTTTGCAAAATTCCATTTCAACAATTAATATCATATTGTTTTATTACAGCAAAACAGGAGTAGTAAAGAGCTAAAGCAATCAATCATTCTTGTAATTAACTCATTAAACCGAGTTGATAAACACATAAGAGATTTTAACTTGATATTTCGATTGTTACAATCTCATGCGAATGTTTTATGTTACATACTGCTCAGCAGCATTTTCCACTTCTCTCACCTTCCACCCACCACCACTCCACCATACCTTTTTATATCACAGTTCCTGATTCCAGCGTTACTAGACTATCTGAGCAATTATTATGAGCGATAGAGACAAACCTGCGACACCTCTCGATGAAAGGCCAATAATTGTATTAGAATAGCGTCTCATGAAGAATGTACTGAAAAAAAAAAAACCTGAGAAGTTGAAGCAGGCACGTTAGGGGAAAGTCTCAGTTATAGTATATCCAAAGACCTGCCAATTGCCAGCTGACAGAAAGCTCTTGACTTACTTTAAACTTGTTAATCTACAATCCGAATACATCAAATTTAGTGCTGATATATTATTCACATTCACTTGGGTGGAGAACGATCCATATCAGCAAACTTGGCTCAATTTCTTATGCATGCCTGGCTGTTGTGGAGGCAGAAGCATTCCTGTGCCAAATACCTTTCACTTACACAAAATCTGTAAGAACGATTCACTTCTTTGCTCACCTCTATTTTTACAAACATTAGCCCTGGAGATTGAATCACACAACTGATATCCATGTCATTGGCGTATTTTGGCCATTTAAGCATCGAGAACTGACACCTCCACGTTTCACAACCTAGTGCCTTGTACCACGATTTTTTTCTCCTCCTTGCTCCTTGGTGGGTTATAGATTGCATGTAGAAGCAGTTGCCGTTGCCGGCGTTGCATTGTAAAGATGACACTTGAGTCAGGCTAAATATCTGAAACAGATGATTGCCACGAATGATTTAAATCTGACGACCCAAAAACGAACAAAACTGGCATACTTGAGTTACAAAATGTCCTCGATTTATTGCTTACCCATGAAAGAATTTTAGGCAAACTATTTTAAACATTATTGGAGTAAATTAATTCATTATTATATCATCTCCAGCAATCCACACTGGGTTTCCTGAGCTGCCATTGAACTAATATAATTCGATTTCACCCAAGAGGATGGTGAGGCGAAGGGGTTGCAGGCAGTGTTGAAGGCATAGTGAACACGGCTTTGCCTATCGGTGTGACCATATGTTAAACAAAGCTGACAACAGTGTAAAACGCTCCGCCAGCATTTACTCTGATCTGACTTCACGCAGTTTGACCTTTGCTTGCTCATAACTCATTGAGCCCTTGTTGAAGTCCAGGCGAGAGGAAAGGCAGGCATGTCGTCCCCTGTACTGTTCATCACTTTTTCCACTTCCCCTGTCAACAGCCACTTCATTCAACCTGCCTGCAGAAAGCATGCACACACACCAATCAGTCCTGTTGGTCACGAGAACAGAGCGGCTACCCTCTTCGATAAATCACAGTTACCAGACCTTTGTTCCCATGCTGGTAAACAAACTACCCCCTACCTTCCCATTTCCTCCCTCTTCCACTCAAACAAAAGCGTGAAAAATGCATGCCCGCTTTGCATCTCATCAGCATACATCACACCGAGATTACTTTTAAAGTGAGGCGTGCTTAATCCGGTGCATTTATTTGATACGCGTCAGTCGGCTGTTCTGCTGCAGTGGTTTAAACTATAAAGTACATTCATTGTGAAAATGGGGAAAACCCTGGAGCAGGTCATCCGCAGGTCACTGAAAATGGTTGACTAACACCTCTGAAAACGAAGATAGGGGCTTCACTGTTGTTTCATCCTCGAGAATCACCGGCAAAAATGATTCCCATCATTTGAGCTTACTAGAGACACTTAAAGCGGATTACAGTTTCATGCAGGTGTCAGCTCAGAGGCAGTGGATTGCCACCAGCCTTTGGGCATTATTTTCCATTGGTATCCTGACTAAAAAGTAAAAATTTACACCTTTTACGAAATGAAGAACTCAAAACAAAAACGCGGCATCAGTGTCGTGAACCTTTTTGTCTGGGTCGGCTCCCAGTCTCGATTGCCCATCACTCACCCGACCTCATTACAGCGCTTCGAAAAAAAAATCCCCTGCATTGAAGTTAGGGTTATTAATATTACCTAAAAACTCTACATCCCTGAGATTGGCTGGGTTTATTTACTGCTACTACTTGTCTTCACAGCTGACCTTGTTCATCGTGCTTCCGTTGTGCAGTTTCTTGTATCGCATTAAAAATAATTGGCATTCAAAGTTTCCGATTGAACGGGAATACAATAATTTGATGGGTAATGTGTTCAATCTTGCTTCGGAAAGATTTTGGAGGTTGCTTCTGAAAATATTTCCAAAAGCAAGCCAATGCCATGGAGGGGGTACTTACTGGAACCATGCCTTCACCTATAATCTATCGTTTGTCTCTGCTCACAAAAAATGGCTTCAACAAAAGCTGAAGCATAAGTATTGGATTAGTTCAACAAGTCGATGTCCCCTGTTTAATGTATGGAAAAGGAAGCCTGATTAAAACTGCTTATGGCATGTCAAAATCATAATGATTGTTTGGGGGCTGATAGGATAGCCTAGATTCCGAGAGAGGGTGCACACTCACTCTAATAAGCTATCTAGCCTGGGAACGAATCCCAATCTATGAAGTGACATCCTGGTGTTCGCAGGCGAGCGAGACATTCCAATCTGTCGCCGGTGTTCGGTATGGCCTGAGTTAAACTGGGCATGCATCTGCCAAGGAATTAGTTGGTGGACATTAAAGAACCCACAGTGTCCTTCGGCGAAGAGTAAGCGGCAGGCACCTGCCAAATTCCTGCTCGAACCTACAAGGAGTTTACTGTAATCAGCCGGCAACAGCTGTGCCCCCAGTAAGTGCTGCTACCCGCCAGCCATGTGCTGCATACGAGAAAAGATGAATAAGAATGATGTTGGCTCAATAATATTGAAGTCAAGTCGTGTTTTGGTTCTGCAGAGGTTCTTTTTAGGTGGTGCCCTTCATGGAAATGCACAAGTCATGCACAGCCCATTTAGCAACCGGCGATAAACTTGCAGCAGAAATAATGGAGGTCGACTCCAAATGGTCGCTGGTTATACGTGAGTCAAGTCTGTGGTCTTTGGAACATGTGCGTAAGTGCACTATTACAAGGAAGAGCAGACAATCGGAGGAGAAATGTCACACAGGTTAATGCTGGTGACTGAGTGAGATGCTCGAGACCATTATGGAATGACACCCACTCTAACACGAGAAAACTCTAAAAACTCATGTTGCACTTTACAGTTCCTTATGGCCTCCTTTTCTTGCCCTCTGCACTCTTTCAAATATACCATTCTTTCACTCATCTTATACATCATTCATGTTTATGAAACATCATCCCAGTAGTCAACGATTAATCATCATCATCATCATCGTCATTGATGTACCATGCTCTGCAACAGAGAGTCGGTCTCCCAAAGCAGGGTTCTTGGCCAAGAGTTACAATAACAGGACAGGTCACCACTCCGACACGGAACAATTGATCGATGTACACAGATATGAGCAGAAAAGCACCCTAGTTCTCATTATTTAACCCTTCCTCATTATTATTCCTCCTTTACTCCTGCCTTACCAATTCCTCCACTTCATTCAAAATATTTGCTCTGCCATGCATCTTCATCGACACACACACCACACAACACACACACCACACACACCCACACACACACACACACCACCACACTGCACCCATTGTATAGCAAAAACAGCCTTTGTCATGTAGGAGCCACTTGCTGCAGAAAACCTGGGTAGCCTACCAATATTCCGAGCTAGTAGCTGTGTCTTTTAGCAACAGTTATGCTTTATCGGACAGCTATTGACTCTTTGGGTATAAACAGAGTAATTGGAGTTTTACTAAAAGAACACTTCAGTTCCACTATTGCATTGCAGCGTGGAAGCGGGCGAATTGAAGCCCAATTAAAAATCCAGCTGCCAGCCGGGTGTGCCCGTGCATGGCAATTGCCTGTTTGGGATTCTGTTTGTTCACCTCGGCTCCACACCGCATGCGTTGCATCCAGGAATATAGTGGGAGGGAAGGGCTTGAGCTTGGGGCCATTACGCTGGACTTCTTGGCCAAATAAGAGAACGTCCTAGCCATCAGCAGAGTCTAAAAAGTTTGGTGAGCATTGCTCTGTTTCATTACGCACCAATAAGGCCTTTGTAAAATGGTGCCCTAACTGTGGCCGCATTCGGCAACACGTGCCCAGTAGGACACACCAAGCCTGGCTCCAGGGCAGGCCAAGACCCTTTCTACTTTTTAAAAGCTTTAACACAAAGGACGGTTCAGGGACTGGACTGCCAAATATTTGCAAGGGTCCTGTAATTGTCGAGATGATCACGTGATCCCTGCTGACATTTGCATATCTGTTGGGTGGTGATGTGATGTGCCAGGCTTTGCAAACTTCTTGTAATGTTTCAAACCATTTTGGGTTCAATTCTTGGGTAAAAAACACCAATTGCATAGCTTCGGGTCTGTTGCCTCTCCACCCCAACCGCACCCCCACTCTTCGATTGTTGAGGCAAGAATAGGCCAGGCGATCAGTTTCTGCGAGCCTGCCCATAGTAGGGACCATTAACTCACATGAACAGCTCTGTAAAGAGAAGGAATACGTTCGGGACAACTCCGCCTATCCCGGCCAGGTGCAGCGCAAAGCTTCCTTCTGAGGTTGTGCTCATTCGAAGCGTGCCTGTTTGCGTGCAATTTGCACCATGTCAAAAAAGAGGGAAATAAGGGGACAGGATGAGAATGCCTCACTTTTAAAAACGGTTCAAAAGTTTGCCATCATGCCGAAAGGCAATTTATAAAGGCCAACTTCGCAACTTTTCAAACCCAATTTTGTTTTTTTTTTCATTTGGCAATTAAATTTTTCACGACTGCATTGTCCATTATTTACATGATAATTTATTGACTGGGAAATCGGAAATCTAACTCTGTTTTGCCAAAAGTCGGATATCGTTGTTTAGGTTGCAGGTGGGAAATGCGACAAAAGCCACAATGAGCCAAAATAGGCTTATCTCAATTATGTATGCATTATGTAAGACTAGCAGGAGTACCCGGCGTTAGCCCGGTATTGGCTTGGTCTATTTTTGTGGGGTCCTAAAAACACGTCCCCAAACCCACTAAGGTATGAGGTCGGGGATCATTTAATATTACTTACTAGCTCAAAAGCTGAGGCAGGAAAACAGAAAAATAAAAATATAATCATATATCCAAAACAACTTATTTTTCAAATTTCAATTTTGTTTGCCTAAAACCACTCCCCAGGCACACACTTTCATAACCTCTGAAACGTTTTGACAAAAGTCCATTCAGCCATCTCCTGAGAAAAAAAGTGACGTCACACAAACAAAGCGACTCTCTATAATAAAAGATATATAGGCAGCCTGTATGTTCTTAATCCCACTGGGTCTGTAGTGATTTACCAAGGCTTTACTTATTTGTTTAACTTTGTTATACGATGTTTGTTCAGTAATTGTTTTGCTCATGAAGTTCGTTTGGATGTGTGATATATATTGTTATGTGTTCGGGCAGTGAGGTGCGTGAGGGGAAGTCTCGACCCACCTCCCGGCCGATGACCCCTGAAGCCAACCGAACAGGAGAAAGTTCAGTCCACTTTGGCCGTTTTTGTACACACTGTCAGAGAGCTTGGATGAGAGCTAACACACAGAACATACAACAAAGGGGAGCAGGAAAAGACAAGAGGGATGGGAGAGGGAAGGGAAAAAACAGTGTGGAACAGACCCTGAGCATCTAGTGGAAGCGGAAGGGATGGAGCAGGGTACCAGGGTAAAAACAATTATGGACACCAAGGGGACTTTTCAGGTCCTTACACGACAGGACTTAAGGAAAGAAAGCAGGATTTGAAGATGGTTTGGGGTGGATTAACGGAAGTAGAAAAGTAATGGTTTTGGATGGGGGAAGATAAGGAAATGGTGCGTGAACAGCTGTTTTTAAGACGTGGAGGTCGTGAGTGGGATTGGAAGAGAGTGTGGGAGTTTGTTCAAATGTGCGGAAAAAAAAGACGAATTAAAGAGTGAAGGTGAGCAGGGATTCTTGATTTTCGTAGTTTTACCAGAAGGGGGTTGCTGCAGGACCTTGAGTGTGCCCTTCGGAAATATGGGGGGGACATATCTTCAAACACAGCAGAGGGGGGGCAGGCCAGAGAAGGAGATGCAGGAAGACAGAAAGACAACTGACTTCCTGTGGTGAAGAGAGTGAGAGACCCAAAACCCAAACCTCATCGAGGGAGATACAATGATCCGAAATCCTTGGTTCCATAGTGTGAAAGCCGAGGAAAGTGAGAGAGACGGACGCACCAGCCCAGATGGGGAAACAGTGCTTACATCAGGCCATGGACAAAAACTTTGTAATGGTGCGTCAGGAACCTCAGGGCTTGCCAAGGAAGGCTTTGCATTTATGGAGGATGCCCAGTCAGCGAATGCTTGGGGCCAGTTTGGAAATGTGGCTTTCCCAGCAAAAGATCATGGCCAGAAAGTTTTGAGAACCAAGAACCCAGAAGCAGTGTTCGTCTCCAAGACTGCGTCCAGGGTGCTGTTCGTCGAAGGACGCGACCGGCGCGTGTTCGTTCCGGACGCGTCCGGGCGGTGTTCGTCTCCGGACGATGGTCCGCCTGCGGTGTTCGGTCTCCGGACGAGTCCGGGCGGTGTCGTCCTCCGCGGCGGTGTTCGTTCCGGACTCGTCCGGCGCGGTGTTCGTCTCCGGACGACGTCCGGGCGGTGTCGTCCCGGACGCGTCGGCGTGTGTTCGTCTCGGATTCTCTCT
>CM068954.1:37853308-37882265 GCA_035128595.1 Eptatretus atami | reverse complement strand
TACCATTGGCTGCGACTTCCCCTCCGCTCTCAACTCTTGTTTGTCTGCATGTTTCCCCGTCCTCCAAACAGTGATGACTCCATCTATATCTCTCTTTCAGACAACAAGGACCAACTTTTAACCACTCATCCCAACTCTCTCTTCCTCATATGTGGTAATTTCAATTGTCACCATGCAACGTGCCTGAGTGTTGGTACCTCTCTCACCAGCCATGGTACTTCTGCAAAGAACTTCTGTGACTCCATGTGACTTACTCAATCTGTGAACTTTCCCACCTGCATTTCTCCCAATGGCAATCCTCCCTTTTAGACTTGGTGATGAGTGATGACCAACTTCTCCACAAATATTTCCTACTCTTCCTCTGCTCCAATTGGTTCATCTGATCACACGCTTGTAAGAGTCAATATCTCTCTGGCTATTCTCAGAGAGCTGCCTTCATTCTGGCGAGTGTCATAGTTCACTCAGGCAGATTGGCAGGGACTGCAAGCAGCGATCTCTCTTCAGGACTGGTCTCCCATATCTACTGCTCCTGACATTAACTCAGCCTGGGAGTTGTTCCACAGAATCCTCTCTCTTGTGAACAGATTTATCCCATCACTTCTTCAGTTGTCCTCCCCTTCTTCCCACCCATGGTACACCAAATCCTGTGATGAGGCAGTTGCTCAGAAATAACTTGCCTTCTGGACCTGGAAGGCAAGCCTAACCGAAGGCAATCTCAGTACATTTCAAAAAGCCTGCAACAAATGTGTGTCCGCTCTCAGGAGAGCGAGCCAGAAAACATCTGTCCAACCTCAAGAATGACCTTTCAAACTTGTGTCTACAGTGTTCAAAATACAAAATTCAATCGAAATTAAGTAGGTCCTTGATCAAAGACACATCTGTAGTCCTGTAGACAGACAGACAGACAGACAGACAGACAGACAGAGTGAACCTATTGCTTAACCCTACTTTGCAGTACACACGTGGGGTAATAAGTATGCTCCGTTCTTGAAGTCCAGTGAAATGAGGTTCTACTCTTGTATTTGTATGTAATTTATATTGCATGTGAACACTACAGATTTGAGGTCCATGAAGGAATAAAGAGAAAAATAACTTGGTTTATACCTCATATCCTATTTAACAAAACATGACAGCAAGGTCAATGAGGTTTGAAGGCTGCAAGACAAAAGGAAGTAACAATTTGAAGCAGATCGATTAAGGAAGGTCCAGAATCAAAACGTCCTCCATTTTAGTGGCTTTGGCTTCATATGAGCACTAATAGATGTCGACACACAGAAAGCAGAGGAGGCAGTCATTATAATGCAAATCTAAAATTGGAAAATGTTGTAAAAAGAAGCACACATTAGCATGCATTATGCACAGGTTTGTTGGCTTGCCAAGAGACTTTCAGACTATCTTCTCTTCTATGTTCATGTAGGCATACTCATAATTGACATTTCTTCAATTGATGGATTTTAATGCACTGCTCATTTTTTCACATTTTGTATTTTACTCAAACATTAGCTATATATTTAGAGCCATAGTTAAGCCGCCTCCATCCCATCTCCTGCTCCACCACCGAAGGCATTTCTAATGTTGAAGATGCTGATTTTAATTAGTCTTTCCCACTTCTGCAAACTCTAACAAGGATTTAAATGAAGCCAAAAAAGCGTTCCAAACACAATTGCCAGTTCATTTGTCAAGTTTAGCCATCTTAACTAACTATTAATTCTGTATGTCTTATGAGAAACATGAAAATGATACAAATTATCTGCTCACCTATTTGGCAAGTCAGCTTTGGCTTCAGAAATTTTTTTTCAAAACTATAAATCGGTATTTAATTCATATTTCACACCCCCACCCAGCCTACCCTTTTGCCAATCGTTTTTAGCTCCAGATCTATCCTGTTTAGCTGCGTAATGATGTCACTCAAGTATACATATTTCTGCGTGAAGAGCGATTAATCGGTCTTTCCATGAGAGATTACTGGTGTTGTATCACCCTTAAATGTATCTTAGTTTGGATTTCCCAAGCAAGTACAGCACAGTGCTTTTATGAGTTTTGAGCAAGGCTTGTGCACGAGTAAGGCAATTGTGTTGCAAAGAGGGAGCAGGGATTTTCAGAAAATCTTTATGACTTTTCACGAGATGTCAGACAATCTCATGAGGTATCATGAGAAATGCAGAAGAGTTTTCGTAAGAAGGGTGGTTTTTTGTGGAAGAGTAAATTTGTTGTATTAGACACTAGCAGGAGTAGCCGGCATCGACCGGGTACTGTTCTAATCCTGTTGCCATTTTAAAGAAATCAATTTTTTTTTTGTTATGGGGGCTGAAAACACTTCCCTTTGCCAACGAAGGAATGGGGTCAGGGATCATTTTTTAATATTAACTTTCACATCCCTACAAAGGCTTAGGCACTACAGAGCGATTATTTAAAATTAAAAAAAAAATCCAACTTTTGTTTTTTCAAAATTTTCAAAAAGGTTTTTTTTTTTTTGCCAAAACACTCCCTGACACTCACTGATAAACCTCTGAAAATTTGATAAAGATCCGTTTGGTCATCTTTGAGAAAAATTGCAATACACATAGACAGACAGACAAACATCTCGAAGAGTACAGACAGCAAACAGGAGGCAGAGTATTAATCCACATCCTTCCAGATTTACCTTCTCATCACGTGAAGGGCATGTTACAGTTTCACGGTCGTGTATCGCTTTATTGTAATAATTGGAAAAATATTTATATAATTAAGTTATGAATAATTATGATGGGAAAACAAACACACGCACGCACGCACGCACGCACACACACACACCTCAATCGTGATACTTTTTTGGTATGTATTAATTGATTGTGAAGATCTCATTCGTTTAGCTTTTTAATCATCACACGTATATTGTCATGTAACAATAGTGGGTGAGACGGCCAGTGTGCAGGGTGTTTCAGAAACTAAAACGTACACGCTGAGCAGGGCACAGTGAAACCATGCCCTCAAGATAGGTACCATGGCTCTGATCATAGAACCAATTAAACATCTAGCTTGAATTCACTGAGCAAATTAAGATGCACATACTAACACACCCCAGGGGAAAACATCATGCTGCCAAGTCTCAATACGAAAAATGACTTTGCAATCATGGAAATCGAGAATTGAGCAGCAAATAAAACATGTAAAGCAAGACTAATTCTTGTTCTACACCTTAACCTTATCCACACACAGCAATTAACCAACACTGCAGGACAGGCAGTAGATTCAACCAGTTACTTTGTCACAGAGTACATAAGGTAAATTAATGGTAATGAACTGGACTATGGAGAATTGCATTGGTAATGATGTGGAGGGTGGGGGGAGAAGTGCTAGAAATGTGGAAGATGATCAACCAGAATAGTTTGTTTTTGTTGACCAGATGGTGCAGTAAGTAGGCAGCAGTAACAACAGTCGGGTCGGATGACAGAGGTGTCGAGGTGATATGTGACAATTGTTGGTTGGAATAACACAGCAACAAACATCATCTGGGACTCAAAATACGACTGCAGCACAGAATCGCAACTAGGTGTTATCGGTTTGTAACAACTCAGGACAAGAGTGTAGAAGCACACCGTGGGTCACAGGTATGAAGCACGACCAAGATGACACTGACTAACACCTCCTCTCCTCACCCCTCCACCCCCTCCAATGGGGGAACATGCCTGCACAAGGAGCTATGAGCAGACTCTGTTCCAACCTCATTACCTTGAGTAATAAGTGGAAGAGGCTTCACAAAGTGTAAGTGTAAGAGCCTGACCACAAAAACATCCAGGACAGTAGCACACTTTCAAGAAGAAAGACAGCATATCAGATCTGATGGCTTGATTGGTGCCAATATTTGCATCTATCATATGCATCTTGATGGTAACACAACAGTTTCACATGGTGCACTGAAAACAGTGTAGTACAAAATGAGCTTGAATGATGCATTTATGAGCAAAAGTGCAAACAAATAAGTAAATTTTGCCTTGTGAACCAGCAACAAAATACATCAATCAAAAACAGACACAATACAACTAGAAGGGCATTCGGTAGAGCGCGTACCTCCGCCGTGTGATGCCTGATCCACGAGAACACATCAGGCCCAATACATTTTTGAAATATCATACTATACCGTACTATATCGTTTTTGGCCGTATCTCTCAATGGTGAAGAATCACTTAAAAAATTAAATAATTATCGTATCCAGATCCAGAGTTGGATCTTTACCAATATCAAAACAATTTGTCGTGGCCACACACGCAACCTGTCCACTAAGTTTCATCCGAATCCGTCAAAAAACTTTTTGAGATATCATACTATATATCATTTTTGGGCCGATCTCTCAATGGTGAAGAATCACTTTAAAAATTCTCGTAGCCGGATCCGGATCTTCAGCAAAATCTAATCAGTTCGTCCTTGTCACACACCGAACCTGCCCACAAAATTTCATCTGGATCCGTCCACAACCTTTTGAGATATCCTGCACACAAACAAACAAACACACATAAAGGGGTGAAAACATAACCACCCTCACCTTCGGTGGTGGAGGTAAAAATGAGAGATGAAATCAACAGAACATTGATGAAGGTATGCTAACCATCGTGGGAGCAAGGAAAAGCTGATAGTTTCAAGTATTAACCTTTCATCAGCACAAAAGAGGGTTAACAGCTCTTTTGATCCGACAATGGGTTAACGCCCGAAACGTTAGGTTTTCCTTGCATCCCACTGCAGTTGCAATACTTCAATCAACGTTCTCTTGATTTCATACATTTTTGCACCTGTCCGCCAATGCAGATCGATACGAGTCTTCACCAGCAAGACTAGTTCTCCATTCCTTCCTAATAGTGCTGTTGTCCACCATAACATTCTTCACCCACCACCAGTTACAATCAGGAAACAGGTTGTCAGACAGTGATGAACAATTTGAGTAGAATATTGTCATCATATTTCCCATGGTCGGAGCTTGAGTCCTTCGATGGGTCTTATTCAGACAAAAAGCTAACCATTATGGATGGTAATACGATTTGTGCTTCAATTAATGAACAACAAAAAGTCCTCCATTATTAGTGCAATTCGGTGAACACTATTCTGAATTTAAAGCCAATAAAGGTCCTGTGTTAATGTGTAAGGTGGAGCAAGATGCTCCTGGATGGTGAAGCAGTGACACAGTGAAATATATTTATTGGGTTGTTTACCATTACCTTCCCCATTTGTAGTCAGGGACACAAACTTATGATGCTAACACACCATGGCCTACTCTTGTGAAGGACATCATGGGGTCTTTAACATCTAACTGTGTATGTCAGCAGATGGGACACCCAGGTTAATGTAACTTTGATCTGTGACGTAAATTGATGGAACACTCTGCCTGTAAAGCAATAGGGTGACACTTCATAGTCAAGTTGGGAATCAAACCCAGAGTAGACAGCTCAAAGGCAAGTACATGACCTTGGAGCCATCCTGTCACCTGTGGGGCATTCAAAAAGTTATACGAACAAGCTAGTCATAATAGTCAAAGATATGATAAAAAATAGTGGGGGTATATATAACAAGACCCAATCACGTCTCTTACCCATACATGGAGGGAATAACGAATCGGCTCTCACCTTATCAATTATCCCAGGTGGCCAGGATTTACATTAATTAACCCCCATGCTGTTCATGCCAAAGAAAGCTGCATAAAGCAATCAAGAAAAGATGCACAAGGTAAGCCCTTTTGATGTTTCAAACCCGATCCCTACACACAGCTGCAGACATCCACAAGTAGCACATATATGAGAATCCCGATGCTACACCCCCCTCCCCATCCATCAGCCGCCGGACCAGTTTCATCACTTGATGGAAAGTCATCAGCGACAGCAGAGACAGAAAAGTGCACCACCGATGCACCCAAACATGTGCAATATCATCAATAGCAGTTAACATACAAATAACAAGACAATCACATCTTTCACCGGTGGAGGGAATATGCAATCAGTTTTCAGCTAATCAATTGCCCCAGGTGGCGAGGATATCCAAAAATTTACCCACATGCTTTTCCAGTCAAAGAACGCCGCATAAAGCAACCAAGACAAGGAGGTGATTGATACTCTACTTCCCCTGCCTTTCGGTTGGTTTGAGGAATATAGGTATGTAATACAAAAGCTAATTCTTAAACGGTTTTTGAACTATTGCATACACAAGCCAAGTTACCGAGATGCTTGCCACGGCCACATAATTCAGCCAATCACAGCCGTGATCAAATCCGGCTGAGATAATGTCATGAGGATTAGATATCTGCAAGATGAAAGTTAAACATTCAACAGCTTTTGAATGATGTACACAAAAGGACATGGATGAATGATCGGTCGGATGAAGCTCATTTTAATGTCCCCCATCTCTGACCTTGTCCATTGAGGTAATTACGGTTGAGTGATTTGAGTGGGACTTGTTATCTCTGCCAACGAAGCTGGATGGAGGTCATGTTTTCACCCGTGTCTGTCGGTCTGTGTGAGCGGGATATCTCAAAAAATTGTGGATGGATTCGGGCTAAATTTGGTGAAGAGCTTGGGTATGTGACATGGACACGATAATTCGATTTTGGTGAAGATCTGAATCCAGATCCAGATCTGATATTTTTTTCAGTGATTCTTCACCATTGAGTGATGGGGCCAAAAACGATATATATACGATATCTCAAAAAGTTGTGGACAGATTCGGATGAAACTTGGTGGGCAGATTGGGTATGTCCCATCCATCCATTGGGACCATACTTTGTGCAGAGCGTTGGTGCTGCCTAAGCAGTCTCCTTGGCTATTGGGCAAAACCCTAGATGGGTCACCACTCCGACACAGGATACCAGCAAGCTGGCACTCATTTTGCCGACCTCGGAAGGATGACAGGCAGAGTCAACCCCACCTGGAATTAATTCAACAGCCGAGCGGGATTTGAACTCAGGATCCCATGATCCCAAGCCAATGACCCTAACCATTAAGCCAACACCAGGGTTGGGTTTGTAACAAGGAAAAATTGATTCGATTTTGGTGAAGATCCAGATCCCAGAGCTGAATATTTTTTCAGTGATTCTTCACCTTTGAGTGATAGGGTGAAAATGATATACAGCATGATATCTCAAAAAGTTATGGACAGATTTGCATTAAACTTGGTGGATGAGTTGGTTAGGTGACAAGAACAAGCCGATAAATTTTAGTTCAGGTCCGAATCCAGATGGGGTCTTTCAGTGGGATACAAAACATAAACGAATCAGCTTGGCGGAGGTATGCGCTCTACCAAGTGCCCTTCTAGTTTACTATAAATTCTTACATTGATCATCCATGAGCTCCCCAACCCACCCCCCCAAAAAATAAAATCTATGCGACCTGTTTTTTTATAAAGTGGTGTTTTGTTGAGACTTTGATAATTCAACTTGTTTGCAGTTTTGAAACGTCACCATTTGCTATCACTTGTAATAAATAAGGTGCAACTGGGAAACATTGAGGTAATAAATGAAAAAAAGATTTTTCGGACTTTAAATATACTATTTATCTCTGTTCAGAAAAAAAATAATCCTCAAAAATCCCTTCATACTTACCTTTAAACCTGGTGTTCACCTAATGGTTAAGGTAGCTGGCTGAATATCTTAAGGTCTTGAGCTTGAGCTCCTGTTGCCTGGTGAAATAACACCAGGTGGGTTGACCAAACCTATCATCCTTTTGAGGTCGGCAAAATGCGTACCAGATTACTGGAAACAGGGGGTACTGCATCAGTGGCACATCTACACTCCCAGCAATGATGCAACCAGCAGCCACATGCTGCATACAAAATAAATAAATAACCTAACTCTCTTTTAGGCCAAGTAACTTGAACCCAAGTAAAAATAATTCGTCTCAACAATTACTTTTGACAATCTTATTCCACTATATTATTCCACGGATTTCTACTATACCTTCCCTTTATTCTCATTTATTAAAAAAAAAAAATTCCTGGCACGGCTTCTAGATTACCTTACAATTTTGACGGTATGTGCAGCTTGATACATGGAAACCTTAAAGCTATATTCTCGCAAAAAAAAAGCTTTCCAATTTGGATGACGTTCTGTTACAGGGAGGATTATTTCTTGTGTCAAAGGAAACAGCTACGCTGTGGGGGTAAAGGCATTTGTAAATGAATACGCTTCAATCATTTACATTCCCGCAGCTTTAAATTATGTGGCACGGTGCTCCGGTGTAATAAATAATTCCGAAGAAAACCGTTCCCTTTTAATAATCTTTTCCCTGACTGCAGTGTTTCAGTTTGCCATAACTAAAATATTCATTAGCTCCAGTAGGAATGAGAGCAGGTCGTCCATGAAACAACTTTGTGGGGTCTGGCGAGGCATTGGAGCATCCCGGGAATTTGTGCAAACGCCACAGCAGGGAAAAGCTAACAGCATGTGTGTTTCCACCTGTCTGAATATGTCTCGTCGCCAATGCTCTTGTGCGTTTCATTGACCTTCAATAGGTGCTAGAAGCCATATCGGTTTGGAACATTTTCTGTCATCGACTGTGCAAGCTGCCTAACTTTGAATTCCTCGGAATATGAACATTTCGCTCTCCTTATCTAAAGATATGGTTCGACATTATACAGAATCTACATTCAACAAAATGTAGATTGTAGAATTCTTATTTCAGAATTTTCCGTGCTCTTATGCATCCCATATCAAGATACTTTTTCACAATTCTGTATTATATTAAGTCTCGCCCTGAAGGGGTTGTGAGACTCTTGAAATGCCTCTGTCTGTCTGTCTGTATATCTGTGTGTCCAGGTCTATATATTTTCACTTTAAAATCTTTTTCTCTAAAACCACTTATCCGATCGATGCGAAACTGCATTGGAGCTACTCCCCATGGAGAATATTTTATTGATAACTCTGACATAATAGGTTACATGGTATTGCAGCCATATTGGATTAAAGGCACAAAAATTGGACATCTTCTCCAAAACCGCTCATTAAAAAAAATTGAAACTTGGCACACTCCCCATGGGGTAAGAGGGTTATAACAATGACGTCATTAGTGAAGTGGTATTCCAGCCATAGTTTGTTGAATCAAAATCCTTAAACCTAAAATCTTAAACTTCATATACGTATCTGATCTCCGACCTCACGTGAGTGAAGAATTAAATGTCTGACGTCATCGGTCATGTGGTCTGGCAGCCACATTGGATTTAAAATAAAAACTTAAAAAATTCTTCTTCTCCACAACCGCTAAACGGATCGATGTGAAACTTCATACATTTGATCTACTTGGCACGGGGAATATAGTTTGACATATTTTTCATATTCACCTTCATTGATGCAATTTAGCCTTAACTAGCAGGCACCCTCACCCTCCAGGCAGGTCTACCTGTATCGGCCCACCCAACACGAATGAGGATACCACCATGATGAATATAGTAATCACCAGGATGAGTCACGAGATGAGGAAAACCAGTGGTAAAGACTCTGCACTGTAATCGCCAATATTGTAATCAGCACTGTGAGAGGTGAGGAAATACAAGGTGAGGAAAGCATGGGATAAAGACGCCGCACCATAATCACTGACATTGTAATCACCTCTGTGAAAGGTCAGGAAAGCATGTGATAAAGACGCCTCACCGTAATCATCAATATTGTAATCATCTCAGTGCCGTGACCAATCGACGAGTGAAGGAAAAACTGGACACATCCTATTGGTCAGTGCCACAACCAATTGACGAGTGAATATTGCTGACAGCTACAGCCACACAAGCTCTATTTATTGGAGTAGATGTGCAAAAAAATGGTCAAAAATATCCTTATAATCGATCAACAATCAATAAAACTACGAATGATGGCAAAGTAGTGACATAATAGGGAGCAGGGATGATACGGGTATATGGGCCATAATAGCAGCGTGTTCAGTTATAGATGGTATTTTTGTTCACATTGAATGCACGAGGCGAGACTATGAGCTCTACCAAATGCCGTTGTAGTTACCTCTCCGCCACCGAAGGTGGGCGGAGGTTATGTTTTCACCCCTGTCTGTCTTTCTGTCTGTTTGCATGTTTGTTTGTCCGCGAGTAGGATATCTCAAAAAGTTATGGACAGATTAGCCTGGTGTTGGCTTCGTGGTCAGGGTGGCGGCTTGGGATCCTCGGGTCCTGAGTTCAAGCCCCGTTGGCCGCTGAATTAATACACCAGTGGGTTGACTCAGCCTGTCATCCTTCCGAGGTCGATGAAATGAGTACCAGTGTGTACCGATAGAGGGGCACTGAATCAGTGACACAGTCGCGCTTCCAAGAAATGATAGCTACCCTGGCAGTGAAGCTGCCATCCGCAAGAAGAAGAAGATGGACAGATTTGGAAAAAAGCATGATGGATAGGTTGTGTTTTACAAGGATGAATTGGTTAGATTTTGCTGAAGATCTGAATCCGTCTGATAGAATTTTTAAAGTGATTCTTCACCATTGAGAATAGGCCAAAAACGATATGTAGCACATTATCTCAAAACGTTAAGGACGGATTTGTACGAAACTTCGCAGAAAGGTTGGATGTGTGCCATGGACGAATTGACTCGATTTTGGTGAATATCCAGATCTGGATGCGGATACTAGAATTTTTTTAATTTTCCACGCGATTCTTCACGATTGAGAGATGGGGCCAAAAATGACAGATAGCTTGTTTCAAAACGTTGTGGACGAGTTACGACAAAACTTGGTGGATGAGTTGTGTCGGTGAGAAGTACAAGCCTATTGTATTTTGGTTAAGATCCAGATGCAGATCTGGCGTATAGTGGAATACAAAACATAAACTGCATGTTCAACCTGGTAAAGGTATGCGCTCTGCTGAGTGACATTCTAGTTGTCCTTGTATTACCATCTAACCAAATTCGGTTGCATAATGTTTTGAGCATCTTTTTTTTGTGGACATTGTCGAGGCTCATATGAGGGCTAACACAGAATGCACAACAAGGGGGGCGGAGAGACAAGAGGGGCGGGAGAGGAAGGACAAAACAGTGGGGAACAGGGACATTATGAGATCTGTGGAAGGGAGAGGGATGGGGCAGGGACACGGTGAAAACAAGATGGATACGACAGGGACTTCAGGAAGGAAAGCAGGGAATTTGAAGGAGGTGGGGTTGTGGTGGATTCACGGGGGTAGAAAAGATTGTAGTTTGGAATGGGGGAAAATAAGAGATGGTGGTGAACAGCTGTTTTGAAGGCCTGGAGGGAAGAATGGGATTGAAGAGAGTGTGGGAGTTTATTTCAAAGGTGGGGGAAAAGAGGAATGAAAGAGTGAAGATGAGCAGTGATTCTTGATTTTGGTAGTTTTACCTGAAGTGGGTTGCTTGCGGACCTTGAGCGCTCTGCGGACAGAGCAGGACATCGTAGACAGAGCAGGGTGGGGGGT
Source organism: Eptatretus atami (assembly GCA_035128595.1). NCBI lineage: Eukaryota > Metazoa > Chordata > Myxini > Myxiniformes > Myxinidae > Eptatretus > Eptatretus atami. The sequence goes on along the minus strand of CM068954.1, from coordinate 37,870,891 downwards.
GGGGGGGGCGAGACCGAAGGGAGACGGTAGAAGACAAAAAGACCACCGACCTCTCTGTGGTGAGAAAGTGAGAGGCCCAAAGACTCAGCCTCCTGTGGGAGATACCAAAAATACTAAAAATAATCTGCTCAAGATCTGAGCCGTCGGTGGTTCAAACCCGGCTGAGCCATGCCAAAGACTAAATATCGCACGTACTGTTTCCTTGCTTGACATTCAGCATTTAAAAAGGATAGAGCATGGACATTCAACACTGGGAAGACAATGGCAAACCATCCAGTGTGGCTTTTGCTGAGAAACTGCTTCAGCAGCAACGACACTCTGTAAAGAGTATGTGGCACATCAAATCAGAATTACTGTCTTATGAACTTCAAAAGTTGGCAGTATAACTTAGTCCATAGATCCAAGTATGTGCACTCACCTTTTAGCTGTCCAGCCTGGGTTCAAATCCTGACCCAACTATAAAATCACTCTGGTACGTTTCGCATGCAGCATGATTCATCGATGTGTGAGCCATCCTTCAGATGTATGTTAAGCCGGCGGGATTGTCTGCCAGTACCAGTTGTTGTAGACGTTAAAGATTGCACGACACCTTCAGTGACGTTTCTTAAGACAGAGTGGCAATCTGTCCAGGATTGGTTCTATTCTCAAAATGTTTCTCAACTTGTTTGTGGAAAGATTATGTGCCTCGATCTGAATTCCTGCTCAATCCTCACCTACAAAGAAATACAATGCCACAATGTAAATCATCTCTCTAAAATGAATGTAAAAAGGTATGACAGAATGTTCATTATACTCCAACTTCACAACAGTTATTTACAAACAGTTTCTTGTGTGTACCTCTATCTTCAAATTTAACTTCAATTTAAATGCAAATAACCTTGTTCAATTCTTGCAAATTCCATTTCAACAATTAATATCATATTGTTTTATACAGCAAACAGGAGTAGTAAAGAGCTAAAGCAATCAATCATTCTTGTAATTAACTCATAAACCGAGTTGATAAACACATAAGAGATTTTAACTTGATATTTTTCGATGTACAATCTCATGGAATGTTATGTTACATACTGCTCAGCAGCATTTTCCACTTCTCTCACCTCCACCCACCACCACTCCCACCATACCTTTATATCACAGTTCCTGATTCCAGGTTACTAGACTATCTGAGCCAATTATATGAGCGATAGAGACAAACCTGGACACCTCTCGATGGAAAGGCCAATAATTGTATTAGAATACTTCTCATGAAGAATGTACTGAAAAAAAACAACTGAGAAGTTGAAGCAGGCACGTTAGTGGAAGTCTCAGTATAGTAATCCAAAGACCTGCCAATTGCAGCTGACAGAAGCTCTTGGACTTACTTTAAACTGTTATCTACATCCAATACATCAAATTAGTGCTGATATATTATTCATTCACTTGGGTGGAAGAACGATCCATATCCAGCAAACTTTGGCTCAATTTCTTATGCATGCCTGGCTGTGTGGAGGTCCCAGAAGCATCCTGTGCAAATACCTTTCCACTTACACAAAATCTGTAAGAACGATTCACTTCTTGCTCACCTCTATTTTACAAACATAGCCCTGGAGATTGAATCACACAACTGATATCCATGTCATTGGGCGTATTTTGGCCATTTAGCATGAGAACTGACACCTCCACGTTTCACAACCTAGTGGCCTTGTACCACGATTTTTTTCTCCTTCCTTGCTCCTGGTGGGTTATAGATTGCATGTAGAAGCATTTGCCGTTGCGGCTTGCATTGTAAAGATGACACCTTTGAGTCAGGCTAAATATCTGAAACAGATGATTGCCCACGAATGATTTAATCGTGATCGACCAAAAACGAACAAACTGGCATACTTGAGTACAAAATGTCCTCGATTTATTGCTTAACCCATGAAGAATTTTAGGCAACTATTTTAAACATATTGGAGTACATAATTCATTATATAATCATCTCCAGCAATCCACACTGGGTTTCCTGAGGCTGCCATTGAACTATATAATATCGATTTACACCCAAGAGGATGGTGAGGGAAGGGGTGCAGGGCAGTGTTGAAGGCATAGGAACACGGCTTTGCCTATCGTGTGACCATATGTTAACAGCTGACAACAGTGTAAATACGCTCCGGCAGCATTTACTCGATCTGACTTTCACGCAGTTTGACCTTTTGCTTGCTCATAACTCATGAGCCCCTGTTGAAGGCCAGGCTGAGAGAAAGGCAGGCATGTCGTCCCTGTACTGTTCATCACTTTTCCACCTCCCCTGTCAAGCCACCTTCATTCACCTGCCTGCCAGAAGCATGCACACTACACCAATCAGTCCTGTGGTCACGAGAACAGAGCGCTACCCTCTTCGATAAATCACAGTTACCAGACCTTTTATTCCCATGCTGGTAACACTACCCCCTACCTCCCATCCTCCCTCTTCCACTCCAAACAAAAGCGTGAAAAATTGCATGCCCGCTTTGCATCTCATCAGCATACATCACACCGAGATTACTTTTAAAGTGAGGCGTGCTTAATCCGGTGATGTATGATACGCGTACAGTCGGCTGTTTCTGCTGCAGTGGTTTAAACTTAAAGTGACAATTCATTGTCAGAAATGGGAAACCCTGGAGCAGGTCATCCGCAGGTCACTGAAAATGGTGACTACACCTCTGAAAACGAAGATAGGGCTCACTGTTGTTTCATCCTCGAGGAATCACCGCAAATGATTTCCATCATTGAGCTTACTAGAGGACACTAAAGCGGGAATTACAGTCATGCAGGTGTCAGCTCAGGGCAGTGGATGCCACCAGCCTTTGGGCATTTATTTTCCATTGGTATCCTGACTAAAGTAAAAATTACACCTTTTACGAAATGAAGTAACTCAAAACAAAAACGGGATCAGTGTCGTGAACCTTTTGTCTGGGTCGGCTCCCAGTCTCGATTGCCCATCACTCACCCGGACCTCATTACAGCGCTTCGAAAAAAAAATCCCCTGACATTGAAGTTAGGGTTATTAATATTACCTAAAAACTCTACATCCCTGAGATTGGCTTGGGTTTATTTACTGTACTACTTGTCTTTCACAGCTGACCTTGTCATCGTGTTCCGTTGTGCAGTTTCTTGTATTCGCATTAAAAATAAATTGGCATTCAAGGTTTCCATGAACGGAATACAATAATTTGATGGGTAATGTGTTCAATCTTGCTTCGGAAAGATTTTGGAGGTTGCTTCTGAAAATACTTTCCAAAAGCAAGCCAATGCCATGGAGGGGGTACTTACTGGAACCATGCCTCACCTATAATCTATCGTTTGTCTCTGCTCACAAAAAATGGCTTCAACAAAAGCTGAAGCATAAGTATGATTAGTCAACAAGTCGATGTCCCCTGTTTAATGTATGGAAAAGAATGCCTGATTAAACTGTATGGCATGTCAAAATCATAATGATGTTTGGGGGCTGATAGGATAGCCTAGATTCCGAGAGAGGTGTGCACACTCACCTCTAAAAGCTATCTAGCCTGGGAACGAATCCCATCTATGAAGTGACATCCTGGTGTTTCGCAGGCCGAGCGAGACATCAATCTGTGCGCCGGTGTTCGGATGGCCTGAAGTTAAACTGGGCATCGCATCTGCCAGAATTAGTTGGTGGACATTAAAGAACCCACAGTGTCCTTCGGGAAGAGTAAGCGAGCAGGCATCCTGGCCAAATTCCTGCTCGAACCTACAAGGAGGTACTGTATCAGCGGCACAGCTGTGCCCCCAGTAAGTGCTGCTACCCGCAGCCATGTGCTGCATACGAGAAAAGATGATAAAGAATGATGTTTGGCTCAATAATATGAAGTCAAGTCGTGTTTGGTCTGCAGAGGTTTTTTAGGTGGTGCCTTCATGGAATGCACAAGTCATGCACAGCCCATTTAGCAACCGGCGATAAACTTGCAGCAGAAATAATGGAGAGTCGACTCCAAATGGTGCTGGTTTATACAGTGAGTCAAGTCTGTGGTCCTTTGAACATGTGGTAAGTGCACTATTACAAGGAAGAGCAGACAATCGGAGGAGAATGTCACACAGGTTAATGCTTGGTGACTGGTGAGTGAATGCTCGAGACCATTATGAATGACCACCCACTCTATACACGAGAACTCTAAACTCATGTTGCACTTACAGTTCCTATGGCCTCCTTGCCCTCTGCACTCTTTCAATATACCATTCTTTCACTCATCTATACATCATTCATGTTATGAAACATCATCCCAGTAGTCAACGATTAATCATCATCATCATCATCGTCATCTGATGTACCATGCTCTGCAACAGAGTGTCGGTTCTCCCAAAGCAGGTTCTTGGCAAGAGTTACAATACAGGACAGGTCACCACTCCGACACGGAACAATTGATGATGTACACAGATATGAGCAGATAAAGCACCCCTAGTTCTCATTATGTAACCCTTCCTCATTATTATTCTTTCCTTTACTCCTCCTACCATTCCTCCACTTCATTCAAATATTTTGCTCTGCCATGCATCTTCATCAGACACACACACACACACACACACACACACACACACACACACACACACACACACACACTGCACCCATTGTATAGCAAAAACAGCCTTTGCCATGTAGGAGCACTTGCCTGCAGAAAACCTGGGTAGCCTACAATATTCCGAGCTATAGTTTATCTGTGTCTTTTAGGCAACAGTTATGCTTTATCTGGCAGCTATGACTCTTTGGGGATAAACAGAGTAATTGGAGTTTTACTAAAAGAACACTTCAGTTCCACTTTGCATTGCAGGCGTGGAAGCGGCGAATTGAAGCCCAATTAAAAATCCAGCTGCCAGCCGGGTGTGCCGTGCATGGCAATTGCCTGCTTTGGATTCTGTTTGTTCACCTCGGCTCCACACCGCATGCTTGTGCATCCAGAATATAGTGGGAGGGAGGCTTGAGCTTGGGCCATTACGCTGGACTTCTGGCCAAATAAGAGAACGTCCTAGCCATCAGCAGAGTCTAAAAGTTTGGTGAGCATGCTCTGTTTCATACGCACCATAAGGCCTTTGTAAAATGGTGGCCCCAATGTGGCGCATCGCAACACGTGCCAGTAAGGACACACCAAGCTGGCTCCAGGGCAGCCAAGACCCTTTGACTTTTTAAAGCTTTAACACAAAAGACGGTTTCAGACTGGACTGCCAAATATTTGCTAAGGGGCCTGTAATTGTCGAGATGATCACGTGATCCCTGCTGACATTTTGCATATCTGTTGGGTTGGTGATGTGATGTGGCAGCTTTGCAACTTCGTTGTAATGTTCAAACCATTTTGGTTTCAATTCTGTGGGTAAAACACCAATTGCATAGCTTCGGTCTGTTTGCCTCTCCACCCCCAACGCACCCCCACTCTTCGATTGTTGAGGCAATGAATAGGCCAGGTCATCAGTTTTCTGCGAGCCTGCCCATCAGAGGGACATTAACTCACATGAACAGCTCTGTAAAGAGAAGGAATACGTTCGGGACAACTCCGCCTTCCCGGCCAGTGCAGCGCAAAGCATTCCTTCTTGAGGTTGTGCTCATTCGAGCGTGCCTGTTTGCGTGCAATTTGCACCATGTCAAGAGGGAAATAAGGGGACAGGATGAGAATGCCTCACTTTTAAAAACCGGTCAAAGTGCCAGTCATGCCGAAAGGCATTTATAAAGGCAATTCGCAACTTTCAACATGTTCATTGCATAATCACGACTGCATTGTCCATATTTACATGATAATTTATTGACTGGGAAATCGGAATCCACTCTGTTTTGCCAAAGTCGGATATCGTTGTTTAGGTTGCAGGTGGGAAATGCGACAAAAGCACAATGAGCCGAAATAGGGCTTATTCTCAATTATGTATGCATTATGTAAGACTAGCAGGAGTACCCGGCGTAGCCCGGTATTGCTTGGTCTATTTTTTGTGGGGTCCTAAAACACTTCCCCAAACCCACTAAGGTATGAGGTCGGGGATCATTTAATATTACCTTTCACATAGCTACAAAGGCTGAGGCAGGAAACAGAAATAAAAATAATAATAATAATAATCCAAAAACAACTTATTTTTCAAATTTTTCAATTTTGTTTTGCCTAAAACACTCCCAGGCACACACTCATGAACCTCTGAAAGTTTGACAAAAGTCCATTCAGCCATCTCTGAGAAAAAAAGTGACGGTCACACAAACAAACGACTCTCTTATAGTAAAGATATATGGCAGCCTGTATGTCTTAATCCCACTGGGTGTGTGATTTTACCAAGGCCTTTACTTATTTGTTTAACTTTGTTATACGATGTCTTGTCAGTAATTGTTTTGCTCATGAAGTTCGTTTGTGTGTGATATATATTGTTATGTGTTCGTGGCAGTTGAGGTGGTGAGGGGAGTTCTCGGACCCACCTCCCGGCCGATGACCCTGAAGCCAACGAACAGGGAAAGTTCAGTCCACTTTGGGTTTTTTGTACACACTGTCGAGGCTTGTATGAGAGCTAACACACAGAACATACAACAAGGGGAGCAGGAAAAGACAAGAGGGATGGGAGAGGGAAGGAAAAAACAGTGTGGAACAGACCTGAGATCTGTGGAAGGGAGAGGGATGGAGCAGGGTACACAGGGTAAACAATATGGACACCAAGGGACTTTCAGGTCCTTACACGACAGGGACTTTAAGGAAAGAAAGCAGGGCATTTGAAGGAGGTGGGTTTGGGGTGGATTAACGGGAGTAGAAAAGATAATGGTTTTGGATGGGGGAAGATAAGAAATGGTGGTGAACAGCTGTTTTTAAGACGTGGAGGGGTGAGTGGGATTGAAGAGAGTGTGGGAGTTTGTTCCAAAGGTGGGAAAAAAGACGAATTAAAGAGTGAAGGTGAGCAGTGATTCTTGATTTTCGTAGTTTTACCAGAAGGGGGTTGCTGCAGGACCTTGAGTGCCCTTCGGAAATATGGGGGACAATCTCAGACACAGCAGGGGGGGGGGCAGGCCAGAGAGGAGATGGCAGAAGACAGAAAGACAACTGACCTTCCTGTGGTGAGAGAGTGAGAGACCCAAAGACCCAACCTCATCGAGAGGAGATACCAATGATCCGAAATGCCTTGGTTTCCATAGTGTGAAGCCGAGAAAGGTGAGAGACGGGGCACCAGCCCAGATGGGGGAACAGTGCTACATCAGGCCATGGACAAAAACTTTGTATGTGGTCAGGACCTCAGGTGTGCCAAGGAAGGGCTTTGCATTATGGAGGATGCCCAGTCAGCGAATGGCTTTGGAGGCCAGTTTGGAAATGTGGCTTTCCCAGAAAAGATCATGGCAGAAAGTGAGAACCAGAACCCAGAAGCAGTGTTCGTCTCCAGACGCGTCCGGGTGCTGTTCGTCGAAGGACGCGACCGGGCGGTGTTCGTCTCCGGACGCGTCCGGGCGGTGTTCGTCTCCGGACAGTCCGCGCGGTGTTCGTTCTCCGGACGAGTCCGCGGGTGTTCGTCTCGGCCGAGTCCGCGCGGTGTTCGTCTCCGGACGAGTCCGCGCGGTGTTCGTCTCCGGACGAGTCCGCGCGGTGTTCGTCTCCGCGGAGTCCGCGGGTGTTCGTCTCCGGACGAGTCCGGGCGGTGTTCGTCTCCGACGCGTCCGGGCGGTGTTCGTCTCGCGACGCGTGCGTCCGGGGTGTTCGTCTCCGGACGCGTCCGGGCGGTGTTCGTCTCCGGACGCGTCCGGGCGGTGGGTTCGTCTCCGGAGCGTCCGGGCGGTGTTCGTCTCCGGACGGCGTCCGGGCGGTGTTCGTCTCCGGACGCGTCCGGGCGGTGTTCGTCTCCGGACGCGTCCGGGCGGTGTTCGTCTCCGGACGCGTCCGGGCGGTGTTCGTCTCCGGACGCGTCCGGGCGGTGTTCGTCTCCGGACGCGTCCGGGCGGTGTTCGTCTCCGCGGCACGCGTCCGGGCGGTGTTCGTCCGGACGCGTCCGGCGTGTTTTCGTCCCCGGACCTCCGGCGTTTTCGTCCCGGCGGTGTTCGTCCCCGGACGCGTCCGGGCGGTGTTCGTCCCCGGACGCGTCCGGGCGGTGTTCGTCCCCGGAGGCGTCCGGGCGGTGTTCGTCCCCGGACGCGTCCGGGCTGTATTTTTGTCTGGACGGGAGTTTGTCTCCTGATGGAAGTTTGTCTCCAGGCCATGTTTCAAGTATGACTGGTAGAAAATGGATTTCAGAAATAATTTTGTTTCCATCTTCACTGTTATTCTGTGAAAAATCATTTTGATGAGAAAACAGTGGGGAAAGCGGGACACATTATGAGATCTGTGGAAGGGAGAGGGATGGTTGCGGGAACACGGTTGAAGAAACAAAGATGGATACGAAAGGGACTCAGGAAGGAAAGCAGGGGAATTTGAAGGAGGTGGGTTGTGGTGGATTTCCGGGGAGTAAGAAAAGATTGTAGTTTGGAATGGGGGAAAATAAGAAGAGGCTGGTGGTGAACATGCTGTTTTGAAGTTGCCTGGAGGGAAGAATGGGATTGAGAGAGTGTGGGAGTTTATTTCAAAAGGTGGGGTAAAATTAGGAATGAAGAGAGTGAGATGGAGCAGTGATTCTTGATTTTGGTTAGTTTTACCTTGAAGTGGGGTTGCTTGGCGGACCTTGAGCGCCTCTGCGGACAGAGCAGGACATCGTAGACCAGAGCAGGGTGGGGGTGGGGCGGCGCTAGACCGAAAATAAATATGGGAGACGGTAGAAGACAAAAAAGCACCGGACCTCATCTGTGGTGAGAAAGTGAGAGGCCCAAAGACTCAGCCTCTGTGGGAGATTACCAAAAATACCTAAAAATAATCTGCTCAAGATCTGAGCCGTCGGTGGTTCAAACCCGGCTGCAGCCATGCAAAGACTAAATATTCGCCACGTACTCGTTTCCTTTGCTGACATTCAGCATTATAAAAGGATAGAGCATGGACTTCACACACTTGCGGAGACAATGGCAAAACCATTCCGTGTGGCTTTTGCTGAGAAACTGCTTCAAGCAGAACGAACACTCTGCTTAAAGAGTAATGTGGCACATCAAAATCAGATTCTGTCTTATGAACTTCAAAGTTGAGTATAACTAGTCCATAGATCCAAGTATGTGCAAACCTCACTTTAGCTGGTCCAGGCCTGGGTTCAAAATCCTTACCGCAACTAAATAAATCACTGCTAGGTACGTTTCGCATGCAAGCATGATTCATTCGATGTGTGAGCCATCCTTCAGATGTATTTAAGCACGGCGGGATTGTCTGCAGTAACCAGTGTGTTGTAACGAGTTAAAGATTGCACGACAACTTCAGTGACGTTTCTTAAGACAGAGTGGTACAATCTGTCCAGGATTGGGTTCTATTCTCAAAATGTTTCTCAACTTGTTTGTGGAAAGATTACTGTGCCTACGCATCTGAATTCCTGCTCAATCCTTCACCTACAAAGAAATACAATGCTAAATGTAAATCATCTCTCTAAAATGAATGTAAAAAGGTATGACAGAATGTTCATTATACTCCAGACTTCCAACAGTTATTTTACAAAACAAGTTTCTTGTGTGCTACCTATCTTCAAATTTAACTTCAATTTAAATGCAAATAAACCTGTTCAATTCTTGCAAAATTCATTTTCAACATTAATATCATATGTTTTATACCAGGGCAAACAGGAGTAGTAAAGAGCTAAAGCAATCAATCATTCTTGTAATTAAGCTCATAACCGAGCTTTTGATAAACACATAAGAGATTTTAAACTGATATTTTTTTCCGATGTACCATCTCATGGAATTGTTATGTTACATACTGCTAGCAGCATTTTTCCACTTCCTCACCTCCACCCACCACCACTCCCACCATACCTTATATCAACAGTTCTGATTCCAGGTTTACTAGACTATCTGACAATTATATGGGAGCGATAGAGGACAAACCTGGACACCTCCGATGGAAAAGGGCCAATAATTGTATTAGAATCTTCTCATGGAAGAATGTTACTGAAAAAAAAAAACTGGAAGTTGAAGCAGGCACGTTAGTGGAAGTCATCAGTTATAGTAATCCAAAGCACCTGCCATTGCAGCTGACAGAAGCTCTGGGACTACTTAAACTGTTATCTACATCCAATACATCCAATTAGTGCTGATATATTATTCATTCACTTGGGTGGAAGAACGATCCATATCCAGCAAACTTTGGCTCAATTTCTTATGCATGCCTGCCTGTGTGGAGGTCCCAGAAGCATCCTGTGCAAATACCTTTTCCACTTACACAATCTGTAGAAACGATTCACTTTTGCTCACCTTCTATTTTATACAAACATAGCCCTGGAGATTTGAATCACACAACTGATATCCATGTCATGGGGTATTTTGCCATTTAGCATGAGAACTGACAACCATCACGTTCACAACCTAGTGGCCTTGTACTACGATTTTTTTCCTCCCTTCCTTGCTCCTGGTGGGTTATAGATTGCATTAGAAGCATTTGCCGTGTGCGCTTGCATTGTAAAGATGACACCTTTGAGTCAGGCTAAAATATCTGGAACAGATGATTGCCCGAATGATTTAATCGTGACGACCAAAACGAACAAACTGGCATACTGTGAGTAGCAAAATTCTCGATTTATTGGCTTAAACCCAGAAGAATTTTAGGCAATCTATTTTAAACATATTGGAGTACATATTCAATGTAATAATCATCTCCAGCAATCCACCACTGGGTTTTCCTCAGGCTTGCCATTGAACTATATAATATCGATTTACACCAACAAGAGGATGGTGAGGGGAAGGGGTGCAGGCAGTGTGAAGCATAGGAACACGGCTTTGCCTATTTCGTGTGACCATATGTTAAACACTGACACAGTGTTAAATACGCTCCGGCAGCATACATCGATCTGACTTTCACGCAGTTTGACCTTTTGCTTGCCTCATAACTCATGAGCCCCTGTTGAAGGCCAGGCTGAGAGAAAGGATGGCATTGCCGTCCTGTACTGTTCTATCACTTTTCCCATCCCCCTGTCAAAGCCACCTTCATTCACCTGCCTGCCAGAAGCATGCACACTACACAATCAGTCCTGTGGTCACGAGAAAGAGCCGCTACCCTCTTCGATAAATCACAGTTACCAAGACCTTTTATATCCCATTGCTTGGTAAACTACCCCTTACATCCCCATCCTCCCTCTCCCACTCCAAAACAAAGCGTGAAAATTGCATGCCCGCTTTGCATCTCATCAGCATACATGCACGACCGAAGAATACTTTTAAATGAGGCCGTGCTTAATACCGGTGATGTATGATACGCGTACAGTCGGCTGTTTTCTGCTGCAGTGCGTTTAAACTTAAAGTGACATTCATTTGTCAGAAATGGAAACCCTGGAGCAGGTCATTCCGCAGGTCACTGAAAATGGGACTACACCTCTGAAAACGAAGATAGGGCTCCACTGTTGTTCATCTCGAAGGAAAATCACGCAAATGATTCTCCATCATTGAGCTTACTAAGAGCGACACTAAAGCGGGAATTACAGTCATGCAGGTGTCAGGCTCAGGCAGTGGATGCCACCAGCCTTGGGCATTTATTTTCGTTGTATCCCTGACTAAAGTAAACAATTAACCACCTTTTACGAATGAAGTAACTCAAAAACAAAAACGGGATCAGTGTCGTGAACCTTTTGTCTAGGGTCGGCTCCCAGTCTCGCATTGCCCATCACTCCCCGCGCTCATTACAGCGCTTCGAAAAAAAAATCCCTGACATTGAAGTTTAGGGTTCATAATATTCCTAAAAACTCTACATCCCTGAGATGGCTTGGTTTTATTTACTGTACACTTGTCTTTCACAGCTGACCTTGTCATCGTGTTCGTTGTTGCAGTTTCTTGTATTCGCTATTAAAAATAATGGCATTTCAAGGTTTCCGAATGCACGAATACCAATAATTTAATGGGGTAAGTGTGTTCAATCTTGCTCGGAAAGATTTTTTGGAGGTTGCTTCTGAAAATACTTTCCAAAGCAAGCCAATGCATGGAGGGGGTACTTACTGGCACCATGCTCACCTATAATCTATCGTTTGTCTTCTGCTCACACAAAAATGGCTCAACAAAAGCTGAGCAATAAGTATGATTAGTCAACAAGTCGATGTCCCCATGTTTAATGTATGGAAAAAGAATGCTGATTAAACTGTATGGCATGTCAAATCATAATGTGTTTGGGGGCTGCATAGGATAGCCCTAGATTCCCGAGAAGAGGTGTGCACACTCACCTCTAAAAGCTATTCTAGCCTGGCGAACGATCCCTCTATGAAGTGACATCCTGGATGTTTCGGCAGTGCCGAGCGAGACATCAATCTGTTGCCCGTGTTCGGATGGCTGAAGTTAAACTGGGCATCGCATCTGCCTAGAAATAGTTGGTGGACATTAAAGAACCCACAGTGTCCTTCGGGAAGAGTAGCGAGGCAGGGCATTTCCTGGCCAAATTCCTGCTCGAACCTACAAGAGGTACTGTATCAGCGGCACAGCTGTGCCCCCAGTAAAGTTGCTGCTACCCGCAGGCCATGTGCTGGCATTACGAGAAAGATGATAAAGAATGATGTTTGGCTCAATAATATGTAGTCAAGTGTGTTTGGGTCTGCAGAGGTTTTTTAGGTGGTTGCCTTCATTGGGAATGCACCAATCATGCACAGCCCATTTAGCAACCGGCGATAAACTTGCGCAGAAATAATGGAGAGTTCGACTCCAAATGGTGCTGGTTTTACCAGTGAGTCAAGTCTGTGGTCCTTGAACATTGTTAAGTGCACTATTACAAGAACGAGCAGACAATCGGAGGGAATGTCACATCAGTTAATTGCTTGGTGACTGGTGAGTGAAAATCTCGAGACCATTATGAATGACCACGCCACTCTATACAGAGAAACTTAAACTCATGTTGCCTTACAGTTCCCTATGGGGGGGGGCCTTCTTTTCTTTGCCCTCTGCACTCTTTCAATATACCATTCTTTCACTCATCTATACATCATATCATGTTATGAACATCATCCAGTAGTAACGATTAATCATCATCATCATCATCATGTCATCTGATGTACCATGCTCTGCAACGAGCGTCGTTCTCCCAAAGCAGGTTCTTCAAGAGTTACAATACAGGACAGGTCACCACTCCGAACAACGGAACAATTGATGATTGTACACAGAATATGAGCAGATAAAGCCCCCTAGTTCTCATTATGTACCCTTCCTCATTATTATCTCTTCCTTTACTCCCTACAATTCCTCCACTTCATTTCAAATTTGCTCCTGGCCATGCATCTTCATCAGACACACACACACACAACACACACACACACACAACAACACACACACACACACACACACCACACACCACACACCTGCACCCATGTTATAGGCAAAAAACAGCCTTTGCCATGTAGGAGCACTGCCTGCAGGAAACCTGGCGTAGACCTAACAATTTCCGAGCTATAGTTTATCCTGTGTCTTTTAGGCAACAGTTTATCTTTATCTGGCATAGCTATGACCTTTGGGGATAAACAGAGTAATTGGGAGTTTTTTACTTAAAAGAACACTTCAGTTCCACTTTGCATTGCAGCGCGTGGAAGCGGCGAATTGAAGCCCATTAAAAATCCACTGCCACCGGTCGGTGCGTGCATGGCATTGCCTGGCTTTGGATTCTGTTTGTTTCCCTCGCTCACACCGCATGCTGTGCATCCAGAATATGTGGGAGGAGGCTTGGCTTGGGCCATTACGCTGGACTTCTGGCCAAATAAGAAGAACGTCCTACGCCATCAGCAGAGTTCTAAAAGTTGGTGAGCATGCTCTTTTTCATATACGCACCATAAGGCCTTTGTAAATGGTGGCCACCAATGTGGCCGCATCGCAACCACGTGCCAGTAAGGACAACACAAGCTGGCTCCAGTGGCAGCCAAGACCTTTGACTTTTTAAAGCTTTAACACAAAAGACGGTTTCAGACTGGCTGCCAATATTTGCTAAGGGGCCTGTAAATTGTCGAGTGATCACGTTGATCCCTGCTGACATTTTGCATAATCTGTTGGGTTGGTGATGTGATGTGTCAGCTTTGGCAACTCGTTGTAATGTTCAAAAGCATTTTGTTTTCAATTCTGTGGGTAAAACACCAATTGCCATAGCTTCGGTCTGTTTGCCTCTCCACCCCCAACGCACACCCACTCTTCGATTGTTGAGCAATTGAATAGGCAGGTTCATCAGTTTCTTGCGAGCCTTGCCCTCAGAGGGGACATGTAACTCACATGAATCAGCTCCTGAAAGAGAAGGGAATTACGTTCAGGGGACAACCTCGCTTCCGGCCCAGTGCCAGCGCAAGCATTCCTTCTTGAGGTTGTAGCTTCAATTCGAAGCGTGCCTGTTTTGCGTGCAATTTGCACCATGTCAGAGGAAATAAGGGACAGGAGAGAATGCCTCACTTTTAAAAACCGGTCAAGTGCCAGTCATGCCAAAGAGGCATTATAAGGCAATTTCGCCACTTTCAACATGTTCATTGCATAATCACACTGCATTGTCATTTTACATGATAATTTATTGACTGGGAAATCGAATCTCACTCTGTTTGCCAAAGTCGGATATCGTTGTTTAGGTTGCAGGTGGGAAATGCGACAAAAGCACAATGAGCCGAAATAGCGGCTTATTCTCAATATGTAATGCATTATGTAAGACTAGCAGGAGTACCCGGACGTAGCCCGTATTGCTTGGTCTATTTTTTTGTGGGGTCTAAAACACTTCCCAAAACCCAGCTAAGGTATGAGGGTCGGGATCATTTAATATTTACCTTCACATAGCTACAAAGGCTGAGCAGGAAACAGAAATAAAAATAATAATAATAATACCATAAAACAACTTATTTTTCAAATTTTTCAATTTTGTTTTGCCTAAACACTCCACAGGACAACACTCAATGAACCTCTGAAGTTTGACAAAAGTCCATTCAAGCCATCTTGAGAAAAAAAAGTGACGGTCACACAAACAAGACGACTCTCTTATAGTAAAGATAGTATGGCAGCCTGTATGTCTTAATTCCACTGGGTGTGTGATTTTACCAAGGCCTTTACTTTATTTGTTTAACTTTGTTATACGATGTTTGTCAGTAATTGTTTTGCTCATGAAGTTCGTTGATTGTGTGTGATATATATTGTTATGTGTTTCGTGCAGTGAGGTGGTGAGGGGAGTTCTTCGGACCACCTCCCGGCGATGACCCTGAAGCAACGAAACAGGGGAATTGTCAGTCCACTTTGGGTTTTTGGTAACACACTGTCGAGGCTTTGTATGAGAGCAAACACACAGAACATACAACAAGGGGAGCAGGAAAAGACAAAGAGGGATGGGAGAGGGAAGGAAAAAACAGTGTGAACAGACCTGAGATCTGTGGAAGGTAGAGGGATGGAGCGGCGGGTAACACAGGTGTAAACAATATGGACACCAAGGACTTTCAGGTCCTTACACGACAGGGACTTAAGGAAAGAAAGCAGGCATTTGAAGGAGGGTGGGTTTGGGGTGGATTTAACGGGAGTAGAAAATTATAATGGTTTTGGATGGGGAAGATAAGAAATGCTGGTGAACAGCTGTTTTTAAGACGTGGAGGGTGAGTGGGATGTAAGAGCAGTGTGGAGTTTGTCCAAAGGTGGGAAAAAAGACGAATTAAAGAGTCAAGGTGAGCAGTGATTCTTGGATTTCGTTGTTTTACCAGAAAGGGGGTTGCTGCAGACCTTGAGTGGCCCTTCGAAATATGGGGGTGGGACATATCTAGACACAGCAGGGGGGGGGGCAGGCCAGAGAGGAGATGGCAGAAGACAAAAGGCAACTGACCTTCCTTGTGGTGAGAGAGTGAGAGACCCAAAGACCCAACCTCATCGAGAGGAGATACCAATGATCCGAAATGCCTTGTTTTCCATAGTGTGAAGCCGAGAAGGTGAAGAGACGGGCACCAGCCCAGATGGTAGGGAACAGTTGCTACATCAGGCCATGGACAAAAACTTTGTATGTGGTCAGGACCTCAGGTGTGCCAAGGAATGGCTTGCATTATGGAGGATGCCAGTCAGCGAATGGCTTTGGAGGCCAGTTTGGAAATGTGGCTTTCCCAGAAAAGATCATGGCAAGAAAGTGAGAACCAGAACCCAGAAGCATGTTCGTCTCCAGCGCGTCCGGGTTTCTCGAGGCGCGGGTTTCGTCGGAGCGCGGGCTTTCGACGCGCCGGCGTCGTCCGACGGTCGCGGGTCGTCTCCGCGAGTCCGCGCTTTCGTCTACGCGGTGTTCGACGATCCGGCGTGTCCGTCTCGGCGAAGTCCGTCGGTGTCGTCTCCGGTCGAGTCCGCGCGGTGTTCGTCTCCGGACGAATCGGGTGTTCTCCGCCGCCGGCGGTGTTCGTCTCGACGCGCGCGGGCGTGTTCGTCTCCGACGCTTCCGGGCGGTGTTTCGCTCACCGACGCGTTCCGGGCGTGTTCGTCTCCTGACGCGTCCGGGCGCGTGTTCGTCTCGGACGCGTCCGGGCGCGTGTTCGTCTCCGGAACGCGTCGGGCGGTGTTCGTCTCCCGACTACGGGCGTCCCGCGCGTCGGCCGTGTTCGCTCCGGACGCGTCCGGGCGGTGTTTTCCCGGCCGTCGTGTCTCCGGACGCGTCCGCGTATTGTGCCCCTGGTCGGCGGTCTCGTTTTTCGGACGCGTCGGGCGGTGTTCGTCCCGGACCGTGTCCGGGCGGTGTTCGTCCTCCGGACCGTTCCGGGCGGTGTTTCGTCCCCGGACGCGTCCGGGGCGGTGTCGTCCCGCGACCTCTCCGGGCGTGTGTTCGTCCGCCGGACGCGTCCCGGGCGGTGTCGTCCCCGGACGCGTCGGCGGTGTTCGTCCCAGGACGCGTCCGGGCGGTTCGCCCTGTTCGTCCGCCGGAGTCGTCCCGTGCGTTCCACCCGTCCGGGCGTGGTTTCGTCCCCGGACGCGTCCGGGCGGTGTTCGTCCCCGACGCTGCCGGCGGTGGTTCGTCCCCGGACGCAGTCGGGCGGTGTTGCGCCCGGAGGCGTCCGGGCGGTGTTCGTCCCGGACGCGTCCGGGGCCCTGTATTTTTTGTTGGACGGGAGTTTGTCTCCTGAATGGAAGTTTGTCCTCCAGGGCCATGTTTCAAGTATGACTGGTAGAAAATGGATTTCAGAAATAATTTGTTTCCATCTTCACTGTTATTCTATTTTATGTGAAAATCATTTTGATTGAGACTGTATGGAATCGTAATTAACGCTCCACCGCCACATCTGCCCTCAAATCTCAATCTCAATCTATCAATTCATCTCATCTCTCCTCAATCTCAAATCATCTCCATCTCTCTCAATCTCCTAATCTCGTCTCAATCCTCTCTCTCTTCAATCTCTTCTCTCTCTCTCTATTATAATAATAATATATAATACTGTTGCGGAGCCGGGTATCGGCTGCAGAGCAGGACCGCTAGGTGGTGCAGTAGGGTCGACTCTACCGAACACCCGGAATCTAGATCGTACTTTCGGAAAACTCCGAGTGGTATGGGTCCCTTACCGGAACCATTGAAATCGTTTCAATAATTCCACACGTGGATACCAGGGTTATTTGCCAAATCT
>CM068954.1:37830302-37852895 GCA_035128595.1 Eptatretus atami | reverse complement strand
GATAAGCATAGCATACATACATAGATGTACGAGCAAATACCACCCCCTTATTTTGCTGACGCTAATACTAAAGGGGGAAGGGAGAAAAAGAGGTGGGGGAGAGGTAAGAGAGGGTGGGGGAGTTAGAGCAGGGAGCGTGAAGCAGTGGCATGGAAAGGAGAGAGGAGTGAGGGGAGTGAGGAGGGGTGGGGGAAGGGAAGACAGTGTGAGGTGAGAGGAAGGGAAGGCAGGCATGCGGTGGGGTGTTAATTACGATTCATACCGTCTCATCAAAATGATTTTGCATCCAACAACAGTGACGATGGAACAAAATAATGTCTGAAATCCATTTTTCTACCAGTCATCCGATAAACACAGCTGGAAGACAAACTCCCATTCAAACATAAATACCCCGGAGGCGCGCGGAGACAAACACTGCCTGGTGGATGCATCCGTAGCCAAGCTGGCCGTAGACAACCACTGCTCGGACACGTCCGGAGACAAACACCATTGAGACATAACCACCATGCAGATATGTCCAGAAAGACAGAGAGAGGAAGAGAAAGGGAGAGAGAGAGAGAGAGAGAGAGAGAGAGAGAGAGAGAGAGAGAGAGAGAGAGAGAGAGAGAGAGATGAGAGAGAGAGAGAGAATAGAGATGAAGGAAAAACCGTCCAGTGAGGGAGAGCGGGAGGGTGGAGGCGGCTTCTCCCCCCCCCCCCCCGGAGAAGGCTGAATAAGGTTGCGGCGCGATCGGACGAGGAGAGTTCCTTCCTCCACAAGAACCGCAAGTTGGTTGCGCGCCGTCTCTCTGTCGGTGAACTGAGAGAGTTTTTGAGATAGTTGATGACCATCGAGCAGGCAAGGTTGTGGTCAATTGATGGGCAGGTTGAACAAGTGTGGAGTTATCAGCCCTCGCTTTGACGTTCACCTCAAAGACTTGGAGAAGTGGCAGAGAAACCTCCTGCCTTCTGGACAGTTGGGATACAGAGGAGAGTTTGGGTTGCCGGGACGAGCGCTGAAGGGAGCTCTGGATTAAATCATCGCATCTCGACGCTGGCCTGGTTCGCCCGTGTCAGCCGAACCAACGAGGTGGACAGGTCCATGTCATTCTGGGTATGTGTGTGTGTGTGTGTGTGTGTGTGTGTGTGTGTGTGTTCTTGTCGGTGGGCCCATCTATAAGTAGGAATTGTTAAGTGCTCTTTGCTGTACATAATTGCATCTCAATCGTCGGATAACTCTGCTTCTTGCATGCTCCTCTGCTCCATTATAAATAAATACCCATTTGTAAATGTATCAGTTCGTTGCTGTGTTTCTTCCATTGGCTTAGCATGGCACGTGTGGTGAATTACAAAGGCTGTTGCCACTGTAAATGTACATTTGGGCTGACGGGACTTCGCAACCCTCGTTCGGGTTGCGCACGGGTTGGGCACGCTAAGGTCGAATCGTACGAGTGCCATTGAGGGTGTGAATACTCGGTACCTCGCCACGTGGATCTCTAGGTATTTTGAAAGATTGGCAAATAACCCTGTTCCACGTGGTGGAATTATTGACGATTCATGGTCCGGTAAGGGACCCATACCCCGGAGTTTTCCGAAAGGTACGATCTAGATTCCGGGTGTTCGGTAGAGTCGACCCTACTGCACCACCTAGCGGTCGTGCTCGCAGCCGATACCCGGCTCCGCAACAGTATATATATATATATATATATATAGAGAGAGAGAGAGAGAGATGAGATTGAGATTGAGATGAGATTGAGATGAGATTGAGATTGAGATGAGATGAGATGAGATGAGATGAGATGAGATTGAATTGAGATTGAGATTGAGATTGATTGAGGGCAGATGTGCGGTGGAGCGTTAATTACGATTCATACAGTCTCATCAAAATGATTTTTCACAGAATAACAGTGAAGATGGAAACAAAATATTTCTGAAATCCATTTTCTACCAGTCATACTTGAAACATGGCCTGGAGACAAACTTCCATCAGGAGACAAACTCCCGTCCAGACAAAAATACAGCCGACGCGTCCGGGACGACACCGCCGGACGCCTCCGGGGACGAACACGCCCGGACGCGTCGGGGACGAACACCGCCCGGCGCGTCCGGGGACAGACACCGCCCGGACGCGTCCGACGAACACGCCGTGAGCGGTCGGGGACGAACACGCCCGGACGCGTCCGGGCGAACACCCGCCCGACGCGTCCGGGGACGAACACCGCCGGACGCGTCCGGGACGACACGCGGCATCCGTGGGCGAGACACACCGCCCACGCGTCCGGGAGACGACCCGCCGCGTCCGGGAGACGAACGCGGTCCAGGGCGACGACCACCGCCCGCACGCGTCCGGAGAGCGACTGACCGCGACGCGTCCGAGATGACGCGGCGGGCGCAGAGATGGAGAAACCGACGTCCGGGGAACAGGCGGAACACCGGCCGACGGTGAGACGAACACCGCCCGGACGCGTCCGGACGAACACGCCCGACGCGTCGGAGACGAACACGCCCGGACCGTCGGATGACGAACAGCCGCCCACGAAATCAGAGACCGACGCGCCGGAAGACGAACACCGCCCGGACGCGTCCGGAGACGAACACCGCCCGACGCGTCGGAGACGAACACCCGCCCGGACGGTCCGAACGACACCGCCCGGACGCGTCCGAGACGAACACCGCCGGACGGTAGCGAACCCGCGTCCGGAGCGAACACCGCCCGGTACGCGTCGGACAGTACGACACCGCCGGACTCGTCCGGAGACGAACACCGCGCGGACTCGCGGAGACGAACACCGCGCGGACTCGTCCGGAGACGAACACCGCGGACTCGTCGGAGACGAACACCGCGGACTCGTCCGGAGACGACCGGCATCGCGGACCGGCGACCCGGAGACGAACACCGCCCGGACGCGTCGGAGACGAACACCGCCCGGACCGTCGGACGACCCGGTCTCTTCGACGAACAGCACCCGGACGCGTCTGGAGACGAACACTGCTTCGGGTCTGGTTCTCACTTTCTGCCATGATCTTTTCTGGGAAAGCCACATTTCCAAACTGGCCTCCAAAGCCATTCGCTGACTGGGCATCCTCCATAATGCAAAGCCCTTCCTTGGCACACCTGAGGTCCTGACCACATACAAGTTTTTGTCCATGGCCTGATGTAGCACTGTTCCCCCATCTGGGCTGGTGCCCCGTCTCTCACCTTTCTCGGCTTCACACTATGGAAACCAAGGCATTCGGATCATTGGTATCTCCTCTCGATGAGGTTGGGTCTTTGGGTCTCTCACTCTCTCACCACAGGAAGGTCAGTGTCTTTCTGTCTTCTGCCATCTCCTCTCTGGCCTGCCCCCCCCCCCTGCTGTGTCTGAGATATGTCCCCCCCATATTTCCGAAGGGCACTCAGGTCCTGCAGCAACCCCCTTCTGGTAAAACTCGAAAACAAGAATCACTGCTCACCTTTCACTCTTTAATTCGTCTTTTTCCCACCTTTGGAACAAATCCCACACTCTCTTCAATCCCACTCACCCCTCCACGTCTTAAAAACAGCTGTTCACGCACCATTTCTTATCTTCCCCCATCCAAAACCATTATCTTTTCTACTCCCGTTAATCCACCCCAAACCCACCTCCTTCAAATGCCCTGCTTTCTTTCCTTAAAGTCCCTGTCGTGTAAGGACCTGAAAGTCCCTTGGTGTCCATATTGTTTACCCTGTGTACCCTGCTCCATCCTCTCCCTTCCACAGATCTCAGGTCTGTTCCACACATGTTTTTTCCTTCCCTCTCCCATCCCTCTTGTCTTTTCCTGCTCCCCTTGTTGTATGTTCTGTGTGTTAGCTCTCATACAAGCCTCGACAGTGTGTAACAAAAAACCCAAAGTGGACTGAAACTTTCCCTGTTCGTTGGCTTCAGGGTCATCGGCCGGGAGGTGGGTCCGAGAACTCCCTCACCACCTCAACTGCCACGAACACATAACAATATATATCACACACAAACGAACTTCATGAGCAAAACAATTACTGACAAGACATCGTATAACAAAGTTAAACAAATAAGTAAAGGCCTTGGTAAAATCACACACCCAGTGGGATTAAGACATACAGGCTGCCAATATATCTTTACTATAAAAGAGTCGTTTGTTTGTGTGACCGTCACTTTTTTTCTCAGAGATGGCTGAATGGACTTTTGTCAAACTTTCAGAGGTTCATGAGTGTGTGCCTGGAGGTGTTTTAGGCAAAACAAAATTGAAAAATTTGAAAAATAAGTTGTTTTTGGATTATTATTATTATTATTTTTATTCTGTTTCCTGCCTCAGCCTTTGTAGCTATGTGAAAGGTAATATTAAATGATCCCCGACCTCATACCTTAGTGGGTTGGGGAAGTGTTTTAGGACCCCACAAAAAATAGACCAAGCAATACCGGGCTACGCCGGGTACTCCTGCTAGTCTTACATAATGCATACATAATTGAGAATAAGCCCTATTTCGGCTCATTGTGCTTTTGTCGCATTTCCCACCTGCAACCTAAACACGATATCCGACTTTGGCAAAACAGAGTGGATTCCGATTTCCCAGTCATAAATTATCATGTAAATATGGACAATGCAGTCGTGATTATGCAATGAACATGTTGAAAGTTGCGAATTGCCTTTATAAATGCCTTTCGGCATGACTGGCACTTTGACCGGTTTTTAAAAGTGAGGCATTCTCATCCTGTCCCCTTATTTCCCTCTTGACATGGTGCAAATTGCACGCAAACAGGCACGCTCGAATGAGCACAACCTCAAGAAGGAATGCTTTGCGCTGCACTGGCCGGAAGCGGAGTTGTCCCGAACGTATTCCTTCTTTTACAGAGCTGTTCATGTGAGTTAATGTCCCTCTGAGGGCAGGCTCGCAGAAAACTGATGACCTGGCCTATTCATTGCCTCAACAATCGAAGAGTGGGGGTGCGTTGGGGGTGGAGAGGCAAACAGACCGAAGCTATGCAATTGGTGTTTTACCCACAGAATTGAAACCAAAATGGTTTGAACATTACAACGAAGTTGCAAAGCTGCCACATCACATCACCAACCCAACAGATATGCAAAATGTCAGCAGGGATCACGTGATCATCTCGACAATTACAGGCCCCTTAGCAAATATTTGGCAGTCAGTCTGAAACCGTCTTTTGTGTTAAAGCTTTAAAAAGTCAAAGGGTCTTGGCTGCCCTGGAGCCAGCTTGGTGTGTCCTTACTGGCACGTGTTGCGATGCGCCACATTGGGGCCCCATTTTACAAAGGCCTTATGGTGCGTATGAAAACAGAGCATGCTCACCAACTTTTAGACTCTGCTGATGGCTAGGACGTTCTCTTATTTGGCCAGAAGTCCAGCGTAATGGCCCAAGCTCAAGCCTCCCTCCACTATATTCTGGATGCACAAGCATGCGGTGTGGAGCCGAGGTGAACAAACAGAATCCAAAGCAGGCAATTGCCATGACACGGCACACCCGGCTGGCAGTCTGGATTTTTAAATTGGGCTTCAATTCGCCGCTTCCACGCCTGCAATGCAAAGTGGAACTGAAGTGTTCTTTTAGTAAAACTCCAATTACTCTGTTTATCCCCAAAGAGTCATAGCTGCCAGATAAAGCATAACTGTTGCCTAAAAGACACAGATAAACTATAGCTCGGAATATTGTAGGCTACCCAGGTTTTCTGCAGGCAGTGCTCCTACATGGCAAAGGCTGTTTTTTGCTATACAATGGGTGCAGTGTGTGTGTGTGTGTGTGTGTGTGTTGTGTGTGTGTGTGTGTGTGTGTGTGTGTGTTGTGTGTGTGTGGTCTGATGAAGATGCATGGCAGAGCAAAATATTTGAATGAAGTGGAGGAATGGTAGGAGGAGTAAAGGAGAATAATAATGAGGAAGGGTTACATAATGAGAACTAGGGGTGCTTTATTCGCTCATATCTCTTTGTGTACATTCTCAAGCAATTTGTCCGTTGTCGGAGTGGTGACCTGTCCTGTATTGTAACTCTGTGCAGAACCTGCTTTGGGAGAACGACGCTCTGTTGCAGAGCATGGTACATCAGATGACGATGATGAGATGATGATGATTAATCGTGACTACTAGGATGATGTTTCATAACAGTAATGATGTATAGATGAGTGAAAGAATGGTATATTGAAAGAGTGCAGAGGGCAAGGAGGCCATAGGAACTGTAAGTGCAACATGAGTTTAGAGTTTCTGTGTATGAGTGGGTGGTCATTCATAATGGTCTCGAGCATTCACTCACCAGTCACCAAGCATTAACCGGTGTCATTCTCCTCCGATTGTCTGCTCTTCCTTGTAATAGTGCACTTACCACATGTTCAAGGACCACAGACTTGACTCACTGTATAAAACAGCACCATTTGGAGTCGACTCTCCATATTTCTGCTGCAAGTTTATCGCCGTTTGCTAAATGGGCTGTGCATGACTTGTGCAACCCATGAAGCGCACCACCTAAAACCTCTGCAGACCAAACACGACTTGCTTTCATATTATTGAGCAAACATCATTTTATCATCTTTTCGTATGCAGCACATGGCTGCGGGTAGCAGCACTTACTGGGGCACAGCTGTGCCGCTGATACAGTACCTCCTTGTAGGTTCGAGCAGGAATTTGGCCAGGATGCCCGATATGATTACATCGCATCTCGTGAGAGATCTAACGCTGGAAGTTGGCTAGCTATATATATACATATATATGGAGAGAAAGACCCACAAACAACTCTCACCTGTGATTGGAGGGAATAGCTAACCAGCTTTCACATTATCAACTAAACCCAGATGGTTCGGATTATATAAATAATTGACCCCTCCCATGCTCCTCTCGCCCAAGAAGCTGCGTAAAGCAACCCAAGAAGACCTACGCAAGGTAAGTGCTGTGCTGTTTCGAACCCTTCCCAGAGTTCTTCATCAAATATAAAGACGTTCACACATATTACACACATGAAAATCCCAAAGTTATACACCACTCAGCTACACTCAGCTGCAGTTATACACCCATCCCAAAGTTATACACATCACTTATTGGTGAATCATCAGCGATAGCATTGAGGGCAATGCATACCAACGAGGCTCCCGAGCATGTACCACGTGAAAACGTCCAAAAAAATTTCACTTTACGTTTACATTTTAAAAAGCCGTTTATATAAAACATTATATATATTTATATATATATATATATATATATAATATAATTATATATGTAAAATATATATAATGTATATTGTATATGTATGACTGTGTATATATATATGTATATATATATATATATATAGTATTATATATATATGAGGCCCCGCGAGGAGGAGTGATGTAAGCGACATTTTTTAATGATAGGATCGGATGACAGGGTAAGGGTTAAAATAGTGCTATATGGCATTAACTCCAAAATGGCCGATGTGTCCCTTACATCACTCCTCCTCGTGGCGCCTCTATAATATAATATATATATATATATATATAATTTATAATATATATATATATATATATATATATATATCAGAGCTTCTGCCTCTGTCTTTCCCTACCAGGACAGCCAAGTGTGTGGTTCCATTATGTGGATGCACACTTTTGTCATTCTGTCATATATATAATATATATATATATATATATATATATATATATATATATATATATATATTACTAAAACTCTCATCTTGTGTATATATATATGTATGTATGTATGTATGTATGTATGTTCCCGAAATACAGCCAAAACGGTACACGATAGCGCAAAATTTTAGGGCCACCTTACTCAACATTCACCTGCGGTGTGCAGTATCAAGTTTCGTTCAAATCGGGCAACGAAAAGAATTATGAAAAAATCAATTCTCAATTCAGTCAAGTTTTGGTATGAGGATCCATAAAGCGCAAGGACAAACCATGGAGAATGTTTTGATATACCTTGAGGAACTGGTTGGCCAAATGATGACTCCTGAGGTAAATGCTCAAATTTTCTTCAAGTGAAAGTTTGACCACTTAAAATATTAAAATTTTGTCTTTTATTTTTTTTTTATTTTTTTTTCATCAACCGCTGTCACAACGGGAACCCAACGGATTCACGGGTCATCTAGTATGATATATATATATATTATATATATTATATATATAATATATATTATATATATATACACACACACACCACACACACAACACACACACACACACACACACTGTCTCACTGACTCACTCACAAATACGTTTTGTACTTTTGAGGTGGGGTAGAAAGCTGGAATTTCACACTTCTGATGCCACTCAAAGCAAATAACCCAAGAAAAAAAAAGAAAAAAAACCATTGGAACATTTCGATAAACAAAAATATCCGTGAACTAGAGTTGGCTGGTGCAGACTCGCTCTGCTCTGTACTGGTCACGTTCCCAAAGACAATGGAGCTTATACCATAACTGGTTGCAAGGAAATGATAAAACATGCCTCTTATTTTATTACTTTTGTCATATTTACATTCAGAATTTGCTTATAGCTTGGTAAAACCTTCAAATGTAGAGTTCATGCGAATCACAAATTCTTGATTTACTTGAGTTACAATGCCTTCAGAAAGTATTCACACCCCTCGACTTTCGTCACATTTTTGTGTGTTGCAGCCTGAATTGAAAATGGATTACACTTAAATTTTTTGTCACCGATCAACACAAAATACCCCATAATGACAGAGTGGAAACATGTTTTTAGAATTATTTTCATGTCATTATTTATTATTTTTAGTTGACAGTGCATGTCAGAGCAGAAACTCTACCATGAAGTCCAAGGAAATGACTGCAGAATTCTGAGGTAGAATTGTGAGGAAGCATCGAGCTGGGGAAGGGTATAAAACAATTTCTATAGTGTTGAAAGTTCCCAAGAGCACATTGAGCTCCATCAATAGGAAATGGAGTGAATATGGAACTACCCAGACTCTTCCTAGAGCCGGCTGTCTGACCAAACTGAGCAAATGGGAAAGAAGGACCTTGGTCAGGGAGGTGACCAAGTTCCCATCAGCCATTCTGATAGAACTGCAGAGTTCCTTATCCGAGATGGGAGATCCTGCTGGAAGGACAACAATCCCTGCAGCATTTCACAAATCTAGGCTTTATGGGAGAGTGGCCAGACAGAAGCCATTCCTGAGAAAAAGGCACATGACAGCATGTGTTGTGTTTGCAAAAAGGCATGTGAAAGACTGAGAGTGTGAGGCAAAAGATTCTGTGGTCTGATGAGACGAAAATTGAACTCTTTGGCCTGAATGCAAAGTGCTACGTCTGGCGGAAACCGAGCACAGCTCATCGCCCATCTAACACCATCCTTACCGTGAAGCATAGTGGTGGCAGCGTCATGCTATGGGGATGCTTTTCAGTGGCAGGGACTGGGAGACTTGCAAGGATACAGGGAACAATGAATGGAGCCAAATACAGGGAAATATTTTCGGATAACCTGCTTCACAGTGCAAAAGACCTTAGACTGTGGTGAAGATTTACATTCCAACAGGATAATAACCCCAAGCATAACACTAAAGCAACACTGGAATGGCTTCAGAAAAAGAACTTGAAAGTCCTTGAGGGGCCCAGCCAAAGCCCTGACTTAAATCCCATTGAGAATTAATCTGTGGAAAGACTTGAAGATTGTTGTTCACTGATACTCCTCATCCAACCTGACAGAGCTTGAGCAACTCTGCAAGGAAGAATGGGAGAAAATCCCCAAGTCCAGATGTGCAAAGCTGATAAAGACATACCCAGGAAGACTCGAAGCTGTAATCACTGCCAAAGGAGCTTCTACAAAGTACTGACTCAGGCGGTTGAATACTCATTGAAGCAAGGCATTTAAGCTTTTCGTTGTCATTAATTTGTAAAAAAATTCCAAAAACATGTTTTCACTTTGTCATTATGGGGCGTTTTGTGTAGATCGGTGACAAAAACATTTAAATGTAATCCATTTTAAATTCAGGATGTAACACAACAAATTGTGAAAAAGTCGAGGGGTGTGAATACTTTCTGAAGACATTGTATACAGCTTCTTTCAGAATGCAACCACAATCCACTTCATCAAATCTATAAAGCTCTTTCACAAACTAGTTCATCAAATAAATAAAGCTTATGTATATTCTGTCTGCAAGTAGGATGTACCGAAGTCATTAGTTGCTTGCACTAGTAATATATAAAGCTCTTTCATATATACACATATATAATTATATATATATATATATATATATATATATATATATATATATATATATATATATACATATATGATTGGAAATATTAAAATAATGAACATAACCCCCGTGGCAGCTCCCGCAGGGTGTGGGTGCTTCTTTTATATGTAATCAATGGAATAACTTTCAATCGGGCAAAATATACAAAATGTGCAGCTGTGTACAAGAAGACATAAGGACCACCCTGTCGAAAACATTAAAGACTCGACAAGCCTTCTCGATACCTTGTGTTGTCCTGTACAATGATATTCCGGGACCAAAATCCTCTTCCATTTTGAGCGAAACGCGCTTTTCATTATCCGCGAGAAGCCTTATCTTATTAAGCCGGCGTGCTACCAGTGGCCAGCCTGCTCACGGAATGACAATGGACTAAGGCACGGGAAAATGCAGGCGGCCGTTTGGCATGCGATGCGCGTGCGAGCGACGCCCTGCACACGCCACCATCTCCGCGTGTCGATGCACGGCGGGCGTGAGCTCTTGATTGCTTTGCTGACACGCGCAGTAATTAGAGCATATGTGTAACGGCTAAACTGTTGGTTCCCCAGCGACCGGCAAATCACAAGGCACGGCACCCATCGATTTGTTTCTCCCATTTCGGACTCGCCAGATGCCGTCACGTCCGTGCTGTCGAATTAGCAGCGTTTTGTGTGTCATTGTCTATTTGCAATTTTTAACTCGATTCGCCACCCGACGTTCATATGCAGAGGCATTAAAACGAATGGAGAAATGCCCCGCCAAGGTTACTTTACGATGTTACAATTAAACGACTGCATGGACAAACTTGAGGCAGCATTAATTTGGCCGAAATACGTCCACTCTTTCAAAATGTGCCAGCGATGGACGTTTTACCTCCACATGAGAAAGGACATGTGCAGCAGGCACACAAAAACCGAACCTCACAAATGAATATGTAGTCATTTGAGCCAAGGTCCAAGTAACTGTCCAGTCTTTGGGGCGATGCCAAACCGACTTTAAGTGATGTTGTGCTCCTCGTTTCCCTGTATCAAGCTGGCACACACAAAGCTTTTGAATCGGCCTTTCAATCTCTTCCCAAATGACTCAAGTAGTTTGGGCTGGGAAAGTTGTTTGAGACTCCTACACTGGCTTAATAATGTCTCTTCCAAGTGGTCTCCATGATATTCTCAGTGTGGTGCCTCCTGCCTTTAGAGAGCAGCATTGATCGATTCTTCAAGGACCACTGACACGACCTCACTGAACTGGGGCTTTCTGTTTTGGAGAATTCAAACAACATCAATTATGCCTCACTGAACATGTAAAACTGTACATGTTCACACCTTAACAAAAAGATCTCTGCCCACCCACACTTAGCTTGGTGTAGGTATAGCAAAACGACGGAATCACCATGGGCAAACATTTAATTTAGAAAATAAAACTGCAGCCAGGCTTGCCATACTGCTGATAATACATTTACCAATTTGAGCGACCACTTAAGACACTTGTGCAGTATTACCAAAAATAAAAATAAAAATCAGACAACTTCAAAATATTGTTGCAGTTATATTAAAAGGACCCTGGGGAGTCACACTCAACACAGGAGTAACGCTCAGTTAGATATTTCATTAGTAAGTGTGTTTGGTCAGGTTATCCCCCACACCACACCCCATCGTAACAGGGACAGGGAAAATGTGTTGTTTGTTTAGCAGGTTCTGTGCCCCTTTGAAATTTCCCACTTGAAATCCCCCTATCCATCCATCCATCCAAATCCCTAACACTTTCGCTTTCAAACCTCTCTTGCCACATGCCTCCCTAAAATCCCTCACCCTTTCTCCCTCCAAGTCTCAGACCCCTTACTTTCTTAAAATCACCCCCTCTTCATTCAGTCCATTTCAATACCTCCCATCCTCAACCCATTTGAATCCTTTTTCCCCATCTTTCTTCCCCCCTGCACCCTCCAACAGCACAAACCATACACACAACGCAACATCTCACAGCACACACATTATGCCACAAAACACACATTCAGAACTATGTTAATGCTGCCATCGTCGGTGAGGCGGTTCCTGCCAAGCCATGTCAGTGCTGCCATCGTCGACGAGGAAGTTCCTGCAAAGCCATAGTAGTGCTATCAAGATGCAGGAGCTTAACCCTCATTGTAGAAAGGCAAGTAAGAAATGCAACGTCACATTGTGGCAAAGGAGGGACAATGTGGTGATGCGACACGAGCGGGCAACAACCACCCTCCCCCACCCCTCCCCCAAGCCTCACCTCACCGAATGCCTATACAAGCCAAGACACACCAGCGATCGGCGCTGCCTGATACACCTAGGCTCAAGATGAGACTCAGAACTTCCTGCCTGCTGCCTGCCTTCCTGCCTGTGTGTGTTGTTAAGCCAGAGGATGGCGGGAGACATTGCGCTGGGCCAAGACCACGAGGATGAACGGGAGCACAAGATCCTTGGGGCACAGCGACTCCATACTGACCTGACCTCTCTCGACATGCCACACCCACATGCCAATCGGATTCCCTTCTTTCCTTTCCCTCCACTTTGGGACCACCATCAGCCCGCCATCTTGTGTTTAGTGAGTGTGAGGCCGCAACCATGCCTTATCTTCTTTTTCTAATTTCCCGAGAGTGAGTGAGGCACTCTCTAATTTTCTGTGCGTCTCCATAAGCTAAGAATGTCTAAGGGGTTCTTCTGTGCTTAAGGAATAATTGCTTTTCGTTGTGATACTACACTTGTGAATATTTGCCTGTAAATGCATGCATTTATCTTTAATAAACTGCTGCCAACCTGCTTGATTGTCTCTCCCCACCATTGGTTCGACATAGCATATGTAATAAGGAAACAAAAGGAAGCAATCCAGAACAAATGAATGATGCACCCAACAATCCTCTTAACACACTTAATCCTCTTAACACATTCTTAACACAATCCTCTTAACACCATCTAGGTGCCCATGTAACCAACGGATGACCAACGGACTGAAGAGAGATTGCACCAAACCCAGCAGAGCTGGATAGGAGGCCTGTCTGTAGCTATAAGTAGGCCTTCTGGTCCCCTCATCACGATGCCTTGGAGGAAGAGGAGGAGAGGTGTACTAGGTTGTTGTGTAGCTTCCCTCAGCGTGAATAGTTTTAATAAGCAGCCTTCTGTGCTGGGCTCCGCAGTTTCTCCTCCTACATCTTTCATCGCCCCCACCTTGATCGACTTGGGTCCATGCACCCCTGTTGTCCCGTCACACCCCTCCCTGCTCACTCACCATTGGGTGCTGATTGACCTGGTGGACCCATTGGCCTGACCATGACTTTTAATCCCTCCCCCCCTCCCCCCCCACAGCTCGTGGCACTCGCAATGTTTGTTTGGGTTTGGTGCTTAGAATTACGCCGCATGGCCTTGAAAACATGAAAAGACCACATCACGGCCAGATTCCAAAGGGTAAAACATCAATAAATTAGATCAAACGGGTTGATAATTTTTGAAACAACCTAGGAATGGGTAGACGTTGTCAAACTATTACACTAGCGATGAACATCTAATATCAATATTGATTACTTTCTGCTTATGCTAAATATTTACTTGAAGGAATTAACTTTGCTATATTAAGCATCTTTAACCCACAAGAAGTGATTTGCACAAAGGGTGGAGGAGCTCCTTGTTAGCCAACTGTCATCCATATCTAATGCACAACTGTGTCTGCGGATGTCCTCCTGCAGTTGGGTTACTTTTGATTAGGAGGTTAGTGGCAGGATTTGCATTCTGGCTACTGTAACACCCTTCATTCCGCAAAACATACGAAAAGCATTAAAAATCTGAAAACTCACTCCGTGGAGTACCTCCTGTGCAGCTGCCCTTCGTAGGGCAGCTCACAGGATGACAGGATTGTGGAAAAGCCTTCAGGACCCCCAACAATTTATGATAGGAGGGAAAACATAGGGTAACATTCTGAGGTCAGATTGCGGTAGTGTGTGTCGGGGTGGTGCTGTCGTCCACCAGATGGCAGTTTCCTTGGGTTAACCTGAGGCGGTCCCTTCGGGTGGGTGCCTGGAATGTCTTATCCCGAAGAGAGGATGATCACCTGTCTCTGTTATCATCTGAGCAAAAGCGTTTGAACATCGGTATTGCAACACTCTCTGAGGTTCGGAGACCGGATAGTGGCGAGATCATCACGGGTGGTTATGCCTCCTATTGGTGTCGTAGCTCTGATGGTTACCATGCCCAAGGAGTTGCTGTAGCTGTGTCCAATAAGCTGAGTCCAATGATAATTGAGGTAACACTGGCCAACAGGCGTATTATGAGACTTAGGATTCGTCGCTCCTTGGGCGTTGATTCCCTGGTTTCTCTATATGCTCTGACTGAGGTGAGTGCAGCTCACCTCAGTGAGAGTTGATGGTCGCTGGAGGATGATCCAGAACTGCAGGGTCTACCGGCGTGCTCGGTTCCTCAATACCGACCACAGGCTTGTGGTAGCAACTCTGAAGTTGCAGCTTAAATCTGGGAGAATTGTACCACCCAGCATAGTCTGGATGTTGGCTGGTGGAAATGCTGTACTCGTGTCATTGCATGCAATTCTGTGCTCTGCCTGGAACACAGGCATCATCCCAGTTGACTGGAAGAGGGGTCTTGTTGTCCCTCTCTAGAAAGGGAAGGGTGATCGCCAGGACTGCAACAACTACCGAGGGGTGACACTGCTCTCAGTGCCGTGCAAGGTCTTTGCTCGGATAATTCTTGATAGGGTTCGCCCCCATCTGCTTGAGCACCAGCATCCAGAGCAGTCAGGCTTTACACCAAATAGGTCAACGATTGACTGTACCCTTGCCCTGTGGTCCACACCGAACGCCAACGAGATTTTCAGCAGGGCTGCTTGCAGCCTATGTTGATCTCTGCAAAGCATTTGATTCAGTAATCAGGATGCCCTCTGGAGGATTCTTGGTCTTCTTGGGGTGCCACCAATACTGATCAATCTGATGTCTGAACAAAACTGAACATCTCACTAAACCCACAGTGAGATGTGGTGATACCATTTCCGACTTATTTCCAGTTGTTACTGGAGTTTGCTAGGGGTGTGTAGGGCCCCAACACTTTTCAGCCACTTCGACTGGATTCTGGGGAGGATGTCGGAGAGATCAAGCCCTGGTGCATTGTTTGGGAATGTCAAGATCTCTGACCTTGATTTCACAGTGATGCAGTCATCTTTGCAGAGACTCTGGATATCCTTTTGGGGGCCCTCGAGGTGCTGAATGAGGCATGGGACCTGCTGGGATTATGAGTTTCCTGAGTCAAAACTAAGACCCAGGATTTCAATGACATCTTGGATGCTGCTCTCTTGTCTGTACCTGTTTGTGGTGAGGATGTTGAGATCACAGAGAGATTCACTAACCTTGACAGTGATATTCATGTCTCTATTGACCTCTGGCTGTGAGCCTTCGGCCCATGTAGCCCAATAAAAATGCCAATGGCCCTCGTGGTCCACCAACTAAATGGCACTTGGCCCATGTGGCCTTGACACAATGGCTCATGTGACCTTCAGCAGAGTTTTCGGCATTAATGGCTTACAGCAAAAAGTGATGCAGTGGATGGGAGGCAATGGCACAGTAGGTGGAATGGCATCACCCAGCAGATGGCATGGTTGGCACTGACAAACAGGTGGCATGGCAAATCTCGCAGGCAGTGATTGCTAACAGGCAGTTGAGTGGCATGGGAGATGAAACTAGCCAGCAGTAGATGTTATGAGCCAGCAGCAGATGTCATTGTCAGGGTGGCAGAAATGTGCAATGGCAGCAGGTAGGATGGCTGGCTTCAGCCCTAACCTATTCCAATATCACATTCCCCACTAAACCCTCTTATCCTAACCTGCGACTCCTGACCCTTTAAATCCTTCCAAACTAAGCCATCACTACCGGGCCCACTAATCCCATTTAAACTAAACCATCTCCTCGGAGGTAAATCCAGGCACATACAGTTGCAATAAATGATGAGGTGGCATGCGGCCCCACAAAATACACCAGCAGAGAAGCCCAATGGGGGCGTACCTCCCACTTATACTAACAATTTCAATGGGTCCACGCAAAGTCCAATTACCCGACTGTTTATCTCAGCAGCTGCAGACATCCAAAATGGTACAAAGAGGGAGTATCCCTACTCTAACCTAACATTTCGCAAAACACATTTCTCATTTATCATTAACCCCCACCCCTCAATGTGGTTCCAAGCAGCCAAGATACCTGCGTGTTGGTGCTCCAACAGTTTTGACCTCACCCATAAATTATCTCCTCTGTGCTCCTACATAATACTGGGGCTGGGCAGTGTGGCTCCCTTTTGCAGGCTACCTCTGAATGTGGAATCCTATGCCACTAGGGGTAACCCTCCCCCCCCCCTCCTCAGCTATCCTACTTAATGCCAAGTCCTAGAGGGAGGGTTTCCTGGCTTCCCCCATGAGTATCCTCACTGTCATTTGGCATGCGAGTTCTTCTCCCAGGGAACTCGGCCAACTCCGTAGCACCACTGGGCTCTTTGGTCCGCCTGGGGTCCTGTGCACACCCAGCACCGGGATTCCCTTTTGCCAATTCCCTACACCAAATGAGACACTCTTCCAGCCCACAACTGAACTTTTGCACCTTCGCAAATTAAGAACTTTACTTCTCTCAGCATCAACACCAGAACAGCATCTCATTCCTTAACATCTGAATCCCCTCTATGTGACGTCAATAAAGGTGGGGATTCATCCTTACAAGGGGGTGTACCTTATTTCTACACACATACCGTCCTCATACCAGTCACTTCATCTCAATCCCTAAAATATTTGGCCATGTGCCTCCTTCACCTCATGTCACCTCTTCACTCAATCCCCTCTCATTCCAAACTCTGTCAGGATGGAGAGAGGAAGGCAGAGGAAAGCAAATCGAGAAATGTCTCCCAAATCGAGAAAAATATATCCCACCGTCAATTTAAAATGTTACAAATAATCCCTCTAACTCTAAACGTCCCCGTCAACCTGCATATATGGTCTTCCGCCTTCTATTTATCCCGTGCTGGGCCCCAAGGAACCCCCATGGAGAACGAGCAGCTATGGCCGCCATACCTAACGCTCGTGCCGTGAGACTTCCCCAAAATCTGTGCAGGACCCTTCGTGAAGATCCTGCAGCTACGGTGGCCAAGTCCACTTGTGCCATGTGTGCTGCAAGGTCATTCATGAATGCCGCACAAGCACAGCCTGCTGCATCCTCTGCTCGGGATTCCCACGGAGCTCCTCCCTGTGCATCCCAGAACCCCCACTCCTGCGCCAATGTTCATGGGGAACACCGCATGAATTTACCTCATTACGTCTACCCACTCCCTTCCTGAAGGGCTCAAGGGGGATTCATCCCCTCCCACAATTTACGTGTTGGCCCCTGCATTTCTCCAAGCCTTATGGGGGCCATGAAACACCCCCAAACAGCAGTGTTTCATCTTAATCCCCTGGGTTCCCCATACAACCCAGAGGGGAGATTTAAATCAAAACCTAACTAAACCCAAAGGGCCTGCATGGCATGTATACTCCGTGTGGCACCCCTTTGGTCACCCGGACCCGGAGTCGTCTCGTTATCCCTGGGGAAGCCGCCTTAGCCCAGCACTACACCATCTGTCTCAAATGATTGCTTCCTCATCTGCCTTCCTTGTTCCTCCACCACGTCCATACTAAGGGGTCATCCACCAGCGCCACATTCACTCCACTCACCTCATATGCACTCTCACACGTGCATAAGCACCCACCCACATGCTTGCCCCCCCCCACACCCATGCCAACCTGCACAAGCCATGTGGCTTCAACCTCATGGCATGGCATTGAGGAGCACGGCTCGCATCCCAGCCATTCTGTTTCTACCACAGCGACCTGCGTCGTGACCTCGGGCATAGGTTCGGACAGCTCACATGGGGGACCCATAGACCACACACACTCAGGCACGTACACCTTTCTGTGGAGAGTTCACACCCAGACCTCTGTTAATTTGGCCCCCTTCTCCCCGTTAACACCATTTCTCTGTGTGCCCACGTACCTCTTTGCTGCAATGGCCAGCTACACCCCGCGATCGTGCCTCAACGCTGACTTTTCCTGTTTGGCTACCTGCATCTGGGTTACCCATGGGGCCCCGCACATCTCACTTTTTTTTCCTGCATATGTCCTTAAAATCATTATTTTATTAGAAGTGAAGTATATACTTAAACACTGTGCAAGATATCGTGTTCTCTAAACTCTCCAGTTTTGTTCTATACCAGACAGACATTTTTGTTTTTTACTGTGCACCAACTTTAATTTGGCTGCTTTCCTCGATCATGGATGTTTTGTCATCTCAAGAATGAATCGTTCACAACCACATCCAGCACTAAACCATTATCGATCATGATCACAACCTTCATTCAGTTGCTCTTTTATTCGTTTACACATTCGAAGTGTTACGTCACAACATGGTCAACAAGCCTAGGGCTCCACAAGGTACTGGAACCACTGAGTCCGTGTCAGTTTAATAATTTAAAACATGATGTCTGCGTTAGTTTTCAGACGTTTATCACCACCTGGAGTCAAAATCTCAAGAAATGCCTTTTTACTGGATCATAAAATGTGTGGAAGGCTAGAGTGGTCGTTTGGTGGTTGGGGTGGTTATTACTCCACCTACGCAAAGCAAAAAGTGGGGTGAAGCAATTAGTTGATTTCTGTCCGTCTGTCTATGTGTCTACTCACGCCAGTTTATGATCGAGGAACAATTTAATTTCAATTGAATGTTATATTTTGAACAAGAATCGTTCCATGAAATCAGAAAACAAACCTGTAGTTTAGCACTACTTTCACTGAATTTGTCCTAACCGTGCATGCGCAGAGCGGAGTGAGAATATTGTTTTTTTTATTCTGTCTGTCTGGCGGTCGAACAAAATTGAAAATCATTCCAAACAGGTAACTTACTGTTTAAGGACATCATAATAGACGCAAACAACATGCACGAAGAACGAATGTAACATGTTAAATACGGCAGTGTTAAGACGCTGCATAAATGGCGGTAAATTTCCAGGAAAAAAAAAAATATCAAAATTTCTACAACCTATAAAATCCTAATTTCATTTCAATTGAATTATATACTTGAACACTGCAGAACACATATTGGGTTTTTGGCACTTTCAAAACCCTCCTGTCAGCAGCAGTACTTGGACAAAATATTACGTCATTTTACATCATCTCGACCAATCAAATTTTCTGCTCACAGAGATCCCGCCCCATGTCCTCGTTTCTCAAGACCGCGTGGGGGTAAAGGTGTTCCACAATGTCGTTTTCCATGTAAATGACTCGACGAATAAACTGGACTCGACTACAGGATATTGCAAACACTCGAAAAGCTCTTCTGCTGCTTGACCGGAGCGAAATGTTTTCATAATCAGTGAAACAATCCTGAAGTGCGAGTCGTCAAAAAATAAAAAATAAAAAGTGGGTGGGAAAACAAAAACAACAATCAAAAGGTTATTGGTTCACGAGCGCCAGCCAGAGTGACCACTATATTCGATATGTTGGGTAGTCGATTCCGTCGGAAAATTTTTTTTTTTTTAATTTTTTTTGAGATTTGTTCTACCCTTATCAGTATTTAAAATGGTGATTTCAGTTAATACAATGGCGATTTCGATGAAATTTGGTTGGTAGGTTCATACCATGACCTAGTTGTGTGCAAATGAGAACCGTTGCTATGGACCCATCCGTTGCCTATCAAAGGGACTTTGAAAATTTTTGAAAAATCATTTAAAAATTTATTTTTTCGAAAATCAAAAATCGGGCCACGAGCGACTGTGGGCAGTACATTCAGCCATATTGTCAAAAATTTCCAGCCGGATCCTATAAAACTGTCGGAGAAAATAGACTTTGAATGAACCCTGGTGAAAACAATAAAAAAAACAAATCGTTATATCTCAGAGACTGTGAGTCAGATATACATGAAACTGGTATGGTAGGTTCATTGTATGTCCTAGTTATGTGTGAGAAAGAACCGTTGCTATGGACCCTCCGTTGCCTAGCAATGGCCGAAAAACCTCTAAATGTGGGGGTATTTTAACGAAAAAACAATCTGCAGCATTAACCCTTTGAAGCTAGAATCATGAATTTTCTTGTGCTTAATCCTCAGGTCATTCCCCATCGAACAGGCCCATCACGTCAGGTTCTATTGGGTAGTCGACTACCCATGTCTGCCTACCGGCTTGTCTGTGTGTCCGTCTGTCCAGACATAACTCCATGGACTTTGATCCGATCTTGATGAAACTTGGTTATGTGTTCGATATCAATGTCAGTTCTGTTTTCCTGGATGAGGGCGTGCTAGCCCATGTGGGGAGCCACGCCCAAAAAATAGCCATTTTTAGGGGTAGTCGGATTAAAAATCTATCTTCTCCGAGGGAATTTACTAATGGAATGGGTTCTTCGGTATTTGAATAGCAAAATGAATTATCTAAAACTTGTCATTGTCTAATTTTTCATTTTCATCCCAAGGTCAAGGTCACAAAGTCAAAAACTTAGAAAATTGCGAATTTTGACATAAAAATCATACGACCGCCCAAACTTTGAGAGCTAGGATGACAATATTTTTATGCATAATCTTGAGGTCATTCCCCACCTAAAGTCTTGAAACCATTTTGCTCTATCTCGAACACCTTGCCCGTGGCGTCCCCTTCAAGTTTGTTTTTACACTGATTTCATCAAAGTATGGAATATAATCCGAGGAGTGCGAAATTCCATATAGCCTTATATGACGTTATTATGATAATAAGCTATAGACGTATCCTGTTTCCTTTATTTTAATGTCACAACATTGTTTTGTGACCTTTAAAGGTTATGCAAAGGTGAAATTTTGAAAGTTGTTGAACGAAACCGGGTTTTCGACATTTTGCAGCTAATAACCTGTCACCTTACCCACATCATGTCGATCATTTTTATAAACTTGGTCAAAAAATATTCAACTATCGTCTTCATCCTTGACTTCTGAAACAATCTACATCGTCGAATACCGCTCGTGAACCATCGTCGTCTTCAGACTTGTACTCATTGTTTTCCAAACGTCGAATGCATCAATAAAAAAAAAACCCCAAGAGTTATTGGAGGAGTGGACAAAAACAGAAAGGCAGCTCACGGCCACAACACAAAGCAAGAACAGGCAGATTTGGCTCAAATCGCACCCGTTCAATCTCCCGCTGTTGGGTATATTCACAGCTGCCACCGATCATACTTATCACATTACGTGCGCTGCGGTGTTGCTGTGGTCACCGAGCGTGCTGCCGCGGATTAATCTCGACGCGTCGGGGGCTCACCGTCACGTGGTCGGCGCGGCGCGCGCGCGCGCATTATGCGCGGTTACCATGGCGTTCTACTCCAGGTTTATTTTTTTATTTTTTTTGATGAATATATTTGTGGGATTGCAAAACGCATTAACTGTTTCGATTGAAAGCTATATCACCGTGAAAGTGCTGACAAAAGGAGCGAAAAACTGTGAAAGTCTTATGATGTCGTGACTGGCGGAGCAGAATATAACAAAAGCTTTCCTCAGGAGCTTTCCTTCGTGTAATTTATGATTGCTCGTTATATACGGGTATAATTCCGAATTGTGAACACGAATTCATTTAGAACTTAATCGCTTCACGGTTTGTGGATGACATATCAGCCTGTGCGGTTCGCATTCTGTTTTGCTCCTTATTTTTATTTTTTTTTAAAGAGTAAAATTTTGCGTATAAATGAACACACCGTGGACACGAATTTATACACCGCCTCGTTATTCGAAATGCTTCTCTGTTCGTGCGGTGCCAGTGCAACGTGAACAAACTGGTCTAAATATGAAAGTATAGGCCAAGACTTTTCCAAAAGATGATTGTAGTTATAAAGGAGTTCGGTAACGTATCCAGGTGCAGGTAATCGGACCTGCGAATTACCTGAACGTAACGAGATCTCACTAATCGCACAGACTGAGGATCACCACTTCGGATTTAGAGCAATAACGCCGCGCCGCCAAAACACGTCGAACGGATTCATTGAGAGGATTTTATATAATACCTAATGCCGTGTAGTACAAATATAACGATATGATATGAGATTACCGCGCTGTGATAATGTTATGTTGTACACCGATTCGGAATCGCGTTTGGGGGACATCTATTTATGACGTCACCTCATCGCAGGGAGCTCCACAGATGTCTTTTGTCGACAACAAGCGCAAATATTCGGACTCGTGGTCTGCGTTCCCGACCCTCACAGTCAGGGCCGGCCCGAGAACACGTGACGCCGCAAGCAAGGGACGTCTTTGGTGCCTCTCCATTTGTTCGACATTTTGATTGTCAATACCTGATTTATAGGGGATATATTGAGGGCAGGCAATGGTGAGAGGAGGGGGTAAGGAATGATATGAGGGGTCAGCAGTGATGAGCGGTACCGAGGGCAGGCGTT
>CM068954.1:37808812-37820567 GCA_035128595.1 Eptatretus atami | reverse complement strand
ATAATAAAAGACCATAAAGCTGTTTAAGCAAGATTTGACAAATGATTTGACAGTTTTTTGTACAACTGTTTAAACTGTATTTATTTGTTTTGATAAAGGAAATGAATCCATATTGAGAAGGTCAGAGGATGTGATTAGATGGTTTGGGTAAGTGAGTTGGATATTGCAGCATGGTGCTGTTTTGGGGTGAGAGAGAAGTGGATAGATGGACGATGTCAGAGATTTAAATGTTGATGGAAATTCTGAAGTGATGATAGAGATTGGTTAAACATATATTTCCAATATTTCATTGGCTAAAAAAAAAATAAAAAAAAAAATGGAGGCTCATCAAGTTAATTAAACACGTTTAGCATTTGGTATTGTTAAACTGTTTGGAGAAATTTTGTAACAATGTTTTATCAAAGTTCTGTTTCGAAATGGACTCTTGCCACAAGGTGTGATCTGCAGCTCGCAACTCGATGTCAGGATGGACCGACGGAGTGGAACTCCCATCCTGAGGTTTGCCACTGTTTTGTTTTTTTGACCTGTAATGGTAGTGATGGTATAATCTCATGGTCAAAAGGACCAACAATTGATACTCATGATAATGTTTGCATGCACTAGGGTTTGTTGTCACATGACAAAACATTGCGGGAAACAGTAAGCAATTAATGGGGGTTGTGACGTAACTGTGTTAGGTCACTTTCAGATCAAGCTCATTAAAAAAAAAAGAACCTCATAGAACGAACCATCATGTTTCTCTTGGTTAAAATTGATATGAACTTTGTTTTGAATTGACAAATTTGTTTAGCAGATTGAATGTTAAAATGTAACTGTGCAAAATCCGAATTGCATTTGATTGCTCTTGAAAGAATAGCTAACTTTCATATTTTTGTATAGATGATGGAATATTTTTGGTGAAAAAATTATTGATTGCAAATTGAAACCCTGATAGACTGTTGCCCTTTCTACATGGAAATAGCAAATGAGATGAATGTTTTGAGTATACAGTAATCCCCCGTTTCTCGCGGGGGTTACGTTCCAAACCTCCCCGCGCTAAGTGAAAATCCGCGAGGGAGAGATACCCCGTATTGGACGAGAGGCAACATTCCTCTTGCTGGGGTGGAGGCGGCTTTGAGGCGAGGGGAGCTCGCACACGTCCGT
Source organism: Eptatretus atami (assembly GCA_035128595.1). Lineage (NCBI taxonomy): Eukaryota > Metazoa > Chordata > Myxini > Myxiniformes > Myxinidae > Eptatretus > Eptatretus atami. Next base: position 37,819,424 of record CM068954.1, on the reverse strand, counting down.
AAGTTGCAGAAACTGTGACGTGTGTTATTGGCGCCAGTGGTGTGAACGTAAAAGCTGGCGGGTGAGCGCTTGTTCGGCCCGCATGAGGTGGGGAGAGGAGTGAAGTGGGGTTTTTTTTGGCGTAACCCTAATAACCCTAAAACCCTAACCATAACCTTAACCCTAACCCTAAAGCTTGGTTTTGTTGGCGTTGTGCGATTTAAAGATGCAGAAAAACCTGACTATAAAGAAACCCGCACCGCACAGATGAAATTACCATTCAATCATTGGGGAGGATTCTAACTATCCACATATACTTAAATGAAATAACTAACTTTGGGTAAGTCTGCATGTGGTGAATTGCGAATGGTTTCCAAGATTCGTACAGCATGAACAGGCTGTGGTAAAATGATTTGTTTTTCTTTCCGCTTATTTTTTTTTAAAATGAAAAGGCAGCTCCATGAAATTTGAATTCGGCAATGATAGACGACCTCCATATTCTGATTCTAGAAAGTGTTCACTCATTTCTTGTGCTACTATATTGGGTAAGATATAGGAAAATGTGTCCATTTTAGGGTCTGACATACCATCATTTTTGCCACATCCATTGCCAGACAGCTCATTTCAAAATTAAAAGAACGCAATCGTTGAAGACCTCACACATTTTGGAAACTAAACTCTCCATTAGGAGTTGCATGACAAAATTTCAGCTTCCTACACCATTCCCATCCCAATTTAACAGACTCCTGCAAGTGAAAAATCATCTGTGATAGGCAGTGTAAACGAATTGTTTTCCTCGCATAATTTTTTTTATTTTAAAGCAGGCAAGCTGCCATGAAATTTTAACAATATTGAAAGAGGACGTCCTTCTGAATTCGAGAAAGTGGGTTCACTCATTCTTGTAGCTACTATTATCGGTCCAAGATATGAGGGAACATGTGCCCATTTTAGGGGTCTGATACATCATTTTTGCAGGGCATCCATGCCAGAAGCCGCACTTTTTGAAAACTTTCACCACATCGGGATTTTGTGCTTTGCACACTAATGTACTACACTCTATGTTAGGATACTTGGACATGCAAAATTTCAGCTTCTATAACCATTCCTCCCCCATTTAACAGACTTTCCTGTAAGTGGAAAAATCAACTTGTGTGATTATGGCTGTGTATGATTGTTTTTTCCCGCACATAATTTTTTTTATTTTAAGAGACAAATCGCATGAAATGCAGCGTGCATGACGGTGTGGCTGTGGAGACATGCTGCTTGGATGGCTGCCTGACGGTCCAGGAGCCGGTTTCGACGGACCGGTTTCCTCCGCGCAGGCACCGTCTCCGGTCTCCGCGAGGAGAGCGGTTTCCGCGGCACGGTCGGCAGCACATCTCCGGTGGTCGCGTTTCATTCACCGTCCCCCCCCCCCACCCCCCCCCCCCCCGCCTTCGGACACGTCGAACCAGAGATGGAGATGGCATCACACTTTGCTTCTAACATTCATGAAAGGTCATGTGTAAAAATGTTTTGTTTTTTTTCACATGAAATTTTTAATGAGTTATAAATTTCTTAATGGAAATTTTAATGACTAATCCGAAAAAAATAAAATTAAACAAACACACAGGATGTGTAAACCCTTATTTGGTGCCATGTGAAGATCATACCAATTTATTTTTTTTATATTATTAATCTTAAAAAGTGCAAGAAAACAAAGAACTCTGCTGGTAATGTGTTTCCCATCGAACGCCGTGTTTTATTTGGGTTCAATTTTGCTTCCAGTTAAGTTTGTGATCGTGTTGTTGTGTTTGATAAGAATGACGTCATCAATTTTCTCTCAGAAGTACGTTTAGCGAACATGGACGATACCTCCGTTTTACTTATATTGATGACCGCTTCATCACAAACACAGATTCCTGGTGTCTAGTGGTTGGATTTGGTGCTTTCACCGCCGAGGCCCGGGTTCGATTCCGGCCAAGGAAATTAATTATTTTCAATAAGTGCCCATGGTATTTTTGTTATTTTATAATATTCCTCATCAAGGTTTTTGTATCTTCTATCATTCCTTTCATATAATCGATGAATCATGTTGTCATTTTCCTTGCGCTTGTGTTGCATCTTGAGAGATTGTGAACGATCTGATTGATTTGTTGTGAACTCATATGGACAATCTTACTTTAATTTTCTTGGAGTCCCTGTGGAACGCAATAATTTTACAATAATGTAGCTCAAATGTAATTGTGCTGGTGTTTTTAAATTTAAGTTTTATGCTATAAAGACGAATTGGGCTGTCCAGTTAATCCTTCTCCGTTTGCCGCAAGAGTCTTTGGCCTAAATGTTGCATAAAAATGTCTTGTTATGGAATCGATGTGACGCTGGGCTGATAACCAGCAAACTTTTGCGTAATTAGCATCATGTGCTTCTCACTAGAAGACACTCGCAGTTAGAGTTAACAGCCCTTCCCCTCTCCCATAGAAAGTGTAATGCCTTGAAATGTAATTCTTGTTTAGTGCAAGCACGTGTCGATGTATACCATCTCAGTGGGTTGTACTCCAAGAGAGTGCAAGCAGCGTGTGATGTATAGGCATTCTGTCAGTGGGCTTGTCTCCTTGGGACTGAACCAAGTACGCAAGTAATTAATAAAACTCTCTGATGTAATGTTTTCACGTTGTGGAAAGTGAATTAATAATCGGGTTGGTTAACGGTTCACTAAAAGTAAGAATAAATAAAATCAAACCTAATAATATTGCAACAAATGGGGGTTCTCAAAGTTCATTGTGTGAAGTGTAACGAGGAACAGGAACACAATACACTTTAAAACCGAGACGGGCGTAGACGTTAAGACCCTGCAAGTTTAACATAAGTTGCCACAACGAACGCAAGAATTCTACCAATCGATCACTACGAGGTTTGGTTAAAAAATTCTATCATTGGTGCGTGACTCGGATTTTCAAGGGGGCGGGCGAGGGCCGCCGACGGGCCCGCAGGACCGCGACGCTCTTGGCGGTACCGCCCCAGAAAAAAACTCTTCCCGGCACCCCCGCCGCCGTCTCGCAAGGCGTGCTTTGGCGTTACCAGGCAACCGTTGGCGGTGCCACGAGAGCTACAAAGTCAACACGGCGAACCAATCCCGACCTTATCTCCGCACCTCTGGGTTCGGGGATCTGAAGCCCGATCCTTTCGCTGCACCAGAGGCTGTTCACACTTGGAGACCTGTGCGGATATGGTTACGGCCCAGAGCGAGATTCCGTCATCGCACCTGGATTAACGTTAATGGGCAGAAGCTGTGGTTTTGCTGTCTTCGAGGTTTTTTTCCACCGGATTGGAGAGAACTTCCTGTTCCTTGTTGGCTGCTTGGTGTTTGTGTCACGAGCCAGACTGTAACGGACCAACTCTCCCTCAAACCTGAGTTCTGTTTAAAGTGGGGCAGTCCATTTAGGAAAAAAGTGTTAAAGTTTTATTTAAAAGCCATAGGGATTTTTTAGAATAAATTGAAATAACAATTGTGAATGTGGAATAGTATTCGGAAGGTGAAGGCACTTTGGAGGTGAAGCTCTCGTTGGGGCATTGTGATGATTTGTAATTATTCATCAACCCGGCAAGGTTTGAGGCTGGGCAAGCTTGCTTTAGGGACGTCGTCAGAAATGTTTCGAAGATTTTGATCTGAGTTGTATACCATTGTACTTAAAAGATGGTGATCTAAACTGTATGAAGACGTGATTTGGAATGATTTTTAAAAATGAATTTCATGAATGTTTTGGCACGTGGGGCGATTCACAGATAATAGATGATGCGCTCGCATGGACGTGTGAACTCGGCGTTGCGCTTTTTTATTCGTCTGTAATTTAAAAGTTCCTGAACTATCTGACGGAAGGACATGGCAAACAACCCAGTGTAACCCTTTAGATCGATTCAGGTCAGGTAAATTCATTAAGCAATATTATTGGATAACGCTAAAGAATTTAATTTTTGTATTTATTGATTTTAAAAGGAAAATATTTTATTGGTTTCGACCAAAGCTGTTTAAGAGAGATTGATGTTTTATTAGTCTGAAGTTTAAAGAAAATGCCTCCCCATGACTGTGAATCAAAGTTTGGAAGGTTCTCGGCTACAATGTGTGGACGGAGTGTTTTTTGAGCTGCAATTTAACCTGAATATTCGCCCTGAATGACAAATTTGACAAATGATTGGTAGCCAATTTTTGTACAACTGTTCAAACTGTATTTATTTGTTTGCGACTAAAGGAAATGGATTCATATTGAGAAGGTCAAAGGAAGTGATTAGATGTTTGGGTAACGGAGTTGGATATTAAACTAGGGCATATTGCTGTTTTGGGGTGCGAGAGAAGTAGACAAGATGGAAATGTCAGAAGAATTTAAATGTTATTGAATTCCGAAGTGAGATAGAGATTGGTTAAACATTATTTTGAGATATTTCTGTTCCATTTTAACATGAAAGAAATGGAGTGCTCTCCCGGGTTAATGCAGTCGACTGTAGCCTTTTGGTGGTTGATTTAAAACTGTTTTGGCAGAAATTTTTTTTGTCACAATGTTATCAAAGTTCTATTTTGTTTGAAATTGGACGCTCTGCAGCCAAAGTGTGATCTGCAGCTGGCAACTGCGCCATGCGGACAAAAAAGGAGTGGAACTTCCATTTTGGGGGGTTGCCAGGCTGAGAGTCCGTCGAAAGACTTTCAAAAGATATCACTCTGTGACGATGATGATAGCCATGCTACTCTTGTTTTTAATTACTCTGTGAATTAATGTAGGAATGTGCAACTTAGCTTTGAACTAATTTTTGGGAATCTATTTTGTGAATTAAAATAATAACGCTTGTACACGCTTTGGTTTTGTTTTTTGACCTGAATCGATAGGATGGGGATAATATTATGGTCAATAAGGACTACAAAGTGATACTCCATGATAATGTTTGCATGCACTGGGTTGTTGTCACATGCATAAACATGGGGAAACGGTAAGGCAAATGAAGGTTGTGGCTCGGATAACCTGTGTTAGTTACATTTCAGACTAGGCTCATAAAAAAAAACTCAGTTGAGAACGAACCTATCATGTTTCTCTTGGTTAAATTGAAATGCACTTTTGTTTTGAGATTACAATTTGAGAATCCTTTTACCTATGGACGCTTGTTAATCTGTTAATTTTGAGGATAGGTGAAACAGTTACTGAGAATTGAATCAAAGATAAATATAATGCAAGTTGCTCTGGAACTCGTGTCAAGCGAGTTCGAGGGGGCGAGTGCTGCGAATGGTGCACGAGGAAGCTTGGGGGGTATGCGAGAACCGCGGAAACCCCTTGTGGTAGCGGGATAGTCCAGCGGAGTGTTCCGGTGTGTGGTGGATTACGGAAGTGTTGTCCTCGGTGTGTGTGGTGGAAGTGTGCCGAAGAGCGTGCTTCCAGCACGCCGTGTGTGGATGAGGCCCGTGTGTGGAAGGAGCCACGTGTGGCTTAGGAAATGGCATCGAGTGGGGTGATGAAGGCGTTGTGGTGAAAGGGACCTTGCGTGTGTTGAGTAAAATGGTGTGCTGAGCTTTGCGAGTGGGCCGAAGTGCGTGCCTCCCAGCACTGCGTGTTGTGGATGAGACCCCGTGTGTGGATGAGACACCGCGGGCTGTTAGGCCCCCGCGTGTGTGAGTGGTAAATGGTTTTGTGTGAGGAAATGGCATCGCGTGAGTTGAACGGCCGAGTGGCAAGGGAGACCGTGTGTGTGAAGAGAGCGGGTATGTGAGGGGAGATGGAACGGTCGGTCATGCGGGAGCGTGCGCAGCTGCGTCTCCCGGTGTGAATGGTGATGGAGTGGAGGCGTGAGCGTCATAAGACGTTACAGGTGTGGCGTGGGTTAAATGGCGACGACAACGGGCGACATATGAGGGAACAGGGGCCGAGTAGCGGCGTAAGCTATTCGTTGGGCACCGTGCGCGGTTTGCACAAGCAGCGAGCGTGTGGTTCGGGCCGTGCAAACGACGAGGCCACCACGTGCGCGCCTGCGGGAGTGAAACCCGGTCCGGAACGCCAGCGGTGATGTTGCCGATCCCGGCGACGGACAAAAGTTTAGGCAGGACAACGGATTTGGACTGGCGGAGGGTTCTCCACGGCGGGCGTGTGTGTTAGCTCGCAACGGCAGAGCACATTGTGTTCGCGTGGGGAACCCCTCGAGAACGCGAGGCCTTGTGTTTTTTTATGCGCAGGGTGAAGTCATGGCTGCACGTAGGGTTGGAATCGGCAGGTAGGGTGATCCCTGCCGGAATGGTAACGTGCCAGAGGGACGAGGTAAACGTGCAGCTGCATGACGTCATGGGCAGGTGCAAAGTGCGCGAGCTGTGAATTGCCTGCGCTGGTGCTGGCGCGTAATTTGGAAAGAAATAAAAATTCAAAATGGAAAACAAAAGGCAAGCCTCGCTTTCGGGTGAACAGGATTCCCTGGCGAGGGGTGAAGACCCTTATGCCAGGGCACAAGATCACACTAGTTAGGGGGAAGGGTTAGCTTAGCTAGACCGGTTCATGGGGCAGGGGTAAGTCTCATGGAGTCCGTGAATGGATTAGGTCGATGGGATTTAGATGAGATTTTAGGATGGGAAAAAATGACAATTTTGGAGGACACGTAACAGACCAGTGAATGTGTAGTGGGACGTACGCTAGCTATCGTAGTGTTAAAAGATGTGCTACTCCGTGTAAGGACGACGTGGGAGCAGAGTTAGTTAGGCGGATTTAGTCAGCTAGGATGGCAGGTATTCAGGCGAAGTGTGGTGTAGAAAGCTGTGAGGTGAGTACAGTGGTGAGTGAGTGAGGCCAGCGGTCTGTGTGAGTGGAGGCGAATTGTGGAATGCATGGTGGGCGATGAGTGATTGGGGGGAAGGAGTGACTCGCCGCCCAAAGGGACCCCGGGGTCAGTGTAGAGAGTGTAGGCTGGGTTGTTTAAATTGGCAAAATGGAGGTCGTTTTGCTGTTGGTGGGAGTGTAGGCTCCGAAACCCATTTGGAGGGATGCATGGAGGCCCTGTTGACGGTGGGAAGCGTGGCTGCGAAAGGTGAGTATCGGGCTGAGTGGGTACCCCGGGCCCCGGGCTAATCGAACCGTGGTGGCCAAGGGCCATGGGGGGCCGGGACTAGCGAAGTGGGCACGGGTGCGCCCGCCAGGATCGGGGGCCCGGGGCGCCGTTAGCCGGCGGGGCAGTGTTGTGGGCACGGGTGACCCTCCGGAAAGAGGGGCCCGGGAACAGCCTGGCCACGTGAGCGTTTCAAGGGGAGTTGCCATGTGAGGGCACTCCCCGTGTTTAGGGAGCTGGTAGGCTAGCGGAGGGCAGTGTAGCTGCCCGGGGTGCCATAGCTGGACTGAATCGGAGAGGTAGTGCCTGCCAAGTGGAGCGCATGCGTCCCAGCCATGAACCGTGTGAGGGCACGGCGGAAAATTGGGGGGCAAGCGCAAAATCTGTGAAGTGACACCAACAACAGGCGACGGGAAAAATCTGTTGAAAAAATAGAAAAAACCCAAAATAAAGTTTAAGCGAGAGGCGCTTGTTGCAAGCCCCGGGGTAGTTATAAAGGGTAATGGTTAGGGTAGATTTAGGAAGTGTACCCTCCGCACCATCCATCCCTTCGCTACGTTGTGGCCCTGGACCCACTTTGGGTTAAAAGATCGGCTGAAGTCTGGGGAGGCCCATCCTGAGGCTTGAGTTTGGGCCGACGGGCAGGATGCTAAAGTCGCCCTCATTCCCCTCCGGGAAGGGAACGTAGGTGGTTGGGAGAGGCTAGCGGGAATGAATAGGTTAGCGAACAAGGAACAGTAAAGGGGGTTAGGGGACGTTTTATAGTGGGAGGTATAAAACAAAAAAATTAAATTTGGGGCTAAAATTGGTTTTTAGCAAAATTAAGGGAGTGGGTATGGACAGTGACAAGGCAAAAGGCGATAGGTTGGGAGGGAGACCATAGGGTAGGGTCGAGCCTGCCTTTCCGAGTGGCCAGGCATCCAGCGCACTCCCTCCACGCAACCATACATGAAAGGAAAGGCTGGCCAGCTTCAATCTGCTGGCTGTGTTGCTTCAAGGCCTGTGCCGGCCAATTCATCGCAGCTGTTGTTTTGCTGCATAGGCCTGTTGCCGGCAAGGATCGCTGCATGCGTGTTGTGCTTCAAGGCCTGGCGGCCAGTTTCGTCTGCCGGCTGCGCTTTGCCTGCAACGGCTTGTTCTGGCAGGCTGTGTTTGCCTGCTACCTTTGCTCATGTCCATGGCCTGCTACCCGCGGTTTCTTTTTGGCCCTGTTCTGGTCCGATTTCCCCGCCCCTGTTATTTCCATGCGCGCCAGGATCCGCGAGGCAACTATTTGCAAGCTGCGCAAAAAAAACAAAAAGAACTGTCCTGTTTGGCAGCTACAACAGGGCCTGCAGTAGCTGGCCCGGTGCGCGCGGTTCACCGTTGCTTTTTACTTTTTCCTGCAGAGTCGCATGTAATGTCCTGGGCCATGGTTTTAGTGTAAATTATAAGGTCAAAGTGTTAAGTTTGTATTGTAAATATGAGTGGCGCCCCTAGGCATGTATTGTCTTAGCGGCCGGCAAATTTTATTATAAGTCGGTCTGAGTGAGTGGTCGTTTGGTGTTTGTTAGTTGTTACTCATCCCTCAGATTGATTTATTTTGGGGACACGAATACCATGAATGTCGCACTCAGGGATCCAAAGGTAAAACGTACCAGGGGAGAACTAACACATGATGGCACACAGAATTTGATCGACTCGGACGAGTCTGTAAAAAGGGGAGGGGGTAGTGTTACGGGCTGTGGAAATTCGCAAACCACCAGTCAGACCCGTAGGTGAGATATATCTCTTAAGTTAACTGTGTAGTTAGCCCCAAAACCCGTTGTTTATAGGGAATTATGTGATTCATTCGGGCACGACGGCTTTGAGTCAGTTCGTTTTTCTTTTTCTATCTTTTATTTCAACACACCAACATTTCAACACACGCATCCCATCACAGCGCCAAATACAACCTGCCACACGCCACCACCACCATCTTACGCTACCAAATCTTCGGCACTCGCCGCAATTCAACAGCGTCCGTGCGTTACGATCTCCGCGGAGGAGCAAACAAAAACAACAAGGAATCGCTCGGTGGGCTTTTCCGCCTGTTTCTTCCGTTGAACTTCCCCGCACTTTGGAGTGGCGAAGAGCGTGGCAGGTCATATAGTCAAAGGTGAGAAAAGGTGGGGGCCTCTTTTTTTGGGGGAATAATGCTCCTGGCTCAAAAGCCAAAAACTGACTCCCTCGGCCCCCGACGGAGCGGGGTGGAGGGAAAGCGTGAGGCAACGCCCCCTTCGAGAAGCTTCTCCAAGGCTCGAAGGGAAGGCGGGGGCCGAACAAGGGGCGGGGCGGAAGGCGAGTCCCGCGCGATAAAAGTCGGAACACGGGGCGGACGCGCTTTGGGTGGGTGCCTTGCTCTCTTCGTCTTTTCCTGTCTTCCGGCTCGCTCTTCTCATTGTGGGCTGGCCGCTGGCCTGGTCTCTGTGGGGCGGTCCCGAGCCCCGCTGCAGACGGAGCGTCTGCATTCCACAACACCGCGACCTCGAGACTACGTTTCTCCCCCCCCCCCGCTTCTATCTGCGCTGGAGATAGCTCCCCGGAAAAATCGCGTCGTGGCGTCGAGCGGCCTAACAACGTGTTGCCGCGAGGCCAGCGCCGGAGAGGAGACTCGCCTACCACGCGCAGGGCACGGAGTCGCGGCCTAGCCGCGACCATGCCGATTCGCGCGGAGAGGGACTCACGCAGCCAAAGGGAAGTCTACCAATTTTCTTTTCGGGGGTTTTTTGTATGGATCTTGTGGCGGCCGGTCTTGTAAAGTTAGAACTGTATAAGTGTTGCCGTGTGTGCGCGCTTAGTCGGTCGTATTATATTTGCTTTTTGTGCATAATTGGTTTTAAGTTGCTAATATGGCATTTGGATTTATTGTGGCTGTATATACGTGCTTCCGTGTGCCGCGAATAAATGTGCTTTGTTGAACGTGGTTTTTTCGTTTCGCTTCGTCTTTTCTTTATTGAACACTCCATCCTGCTTAACGTAAAAGGGGTCCATAGTGGGCTTAATACGCTCGCGGTAAATTAATCTGGACGTCCAGGTCAGCGATAAACCGCTCCTTATCCCGATAGCACGGAACGGCCGCCCAAGCGCTCGTGTCGCGGAGTCACCTGTGCGAGGTACCGGATCTGCCCGGTTTAACCAAATGCGCGGGGTACTTAGGTAGGTCGAGTTTGGGAACAACCCTATCCTAACGCCGGTGGCCGATTGGCACGATGTGGTGAGGTCGAAGGCCCCCGTGGCCTGGGCTCCGGGCGATAGTTCGGCGGAGGGTACAACACGACTGAATTGTCCGTCCGCTGGCTACGTGCCGCGATTCCGAGTCACGTGGCCGTTTCGCACGCCGGCGTGGCGCAGAATTCGCACAATTATTTTTGTATAGATGATGGAAATATTTTTTGTGAAAAAGAATTATTGATTGCAAATTGGAACCCTGAAATAGACTGTTGCCTTTCTCATGGAAATAGCAAAATGAGATGAATGTTTTGAGTCTACATACAAATGAGTTTCTATATTTTTTAGGGCAGTTGTTTTGGGAAAAATAATAATAAGGAAATGAGATAAAATACTG
>CM068954.1:37797596-37808787 GCA_035128595.1 Eptatretus atami | reverse complement strand
GATATGACATATAATGCAAGTTGAATGCTTCTGTAAGAACCTTTGTCAGTCTTGTGGAAATACATGAGCCGATGATGTTTAATCGATGCTTAACCTTGATTTCGTTTGTTTCGGAGTGTTGACAGCAGTTGAACCATGCAATGTACGATTTCGTCTTGTGAAGCTTTGGAAAGAACTTCCACCGAAAGATTGGACGATGGGGAGAACCCAGATTTGGGTGATTGGGCGAGGGAGAGATACCCCGTATTGGACGAGAGGCAACATTCCTCTTGCTGGGGTGGAGGCGGCTTTGAGGCGAGGGGAGCTCGCACACGTCCGTAAGTTGCAGAAACTGTGACGTGTGTTATTGGCGCCAGTGGTGTGAACGTAAAAGCTGGCGGGTGAGCGCTTGTTCGGCCCGCATGAGGTGGGGAGAGGAGTGAAGTGGGGTTTTTTTTGGCGTAACCCTAATAACCCTAAAACCCTAACCATAACCTTAACCCTAACCCTAAAGCTTGGTTTTGTTGGCGTTGTGCGATTTAAAGATGCAGAAAAACCTGACTATAAAGAAACCCGCACCGCACAGATGAAATTACCATTCAATCATTGGGGAGGATTCTAACTATCCACATATACTTAAATGAAATAACTAACTTTGGGTAAGTCTGCATGTGGTGAATTGCGAATGGTTTCCAAGATTCGTACAGCATGAACAGGCTGTGGTAAAATGATTTGTTTTTCTTTCCGCTTATTTTTTTTTAAAATGAAAAGGCAGCTCCATGAAATTTGAATTCGGCAATGATAGACGACCTCCATATTCTGATTCTAGAAAGTGTTCACTCATTTCTTGTGCTACTATATTGGGTAAGATATAGGAAAATGTGTCCATTTTAGGGTCTGACATACCATCATTTTTGCCACATCCATTGCCAGACAGCTCATTTCAAAATTAAAAGAACGCAATCGTTGAAGACCTCACACATTTTGGAAACTAAACTCTCCATTAGGAGTTGCATGACAAAATTTCAGCTTCCTACACCATTCCCATCCCAATTTAACAGACTCCTGCAAGTGAAAAATCATCTGTGATAGGCAGTGTAAACGAATTGTTTTCCTCGCATAATTTTTTTTATTTTAAAGCAGGCAAGCTGCCATGAAATTTTAACAATATTGAAAGAGGACGTCCTTCTGAATTCGAGAAAGTGGGTTCACTCATTCTTGTAGCTACTATTATCGGTCCAAGATATGAGGGAACATGTGCCCATTTTAGGGGTCTGATACATCATTTTTGCAGGGCATCCATGCCAGAAGCCGCACTTTTTGAAAACTTTCACCACATCGGGATTTTGTGCTTTGCACACTAATGTACTACACTCTATGTTAGGATACTTGGACATGCAAAATTTCAGCTTCTATAACCATTCCTCCCCCATTTAACAGACTTTCCTGTAAGTGGAAAAATCAACTTGTGTGATTATGGCTGTGTATGATTGTTTTTTCCCGCACATAATTTTTTTTATTTTAAGAGACAAATCGCATGAAATGCAGCGTGCATGACGGTGTGGCTGTGGAGACATGCTGCTTGGATGGCTGCCTGACGGTCCAGGAGCCGGTTTCGACGGACCGGTTTCCTCCGCGCAGGCACCGTCTCCGGTCTCCGCGAGGAGAGCGGTTTCCGCGGCACGGTCGGCAGCACATCTCCGGTGGTCGCGTTTCATTCACCGTCCCCCCCCCCCACCCCCCCCCCCCCCGCCTTCGGACACGTCGAACCAGAGATGGAGATGGCATCACACTTTGCTTCTAACATTCATGAAAGGTCATGTGTAAAAATGTTTTGTTTTTTTTCACATGAAATTTTTAATGAGTTATAAATTTCTTAATGGAAATTTTAATGACTAATCCGAAAAAAATAAAATTAAACAAACACACAGGATGTGTAAACCCTTATTTGGTGCCATGTGAAGATCATACCAATTTATTTTTTTTATATTATTAATCTTAAAAAGTGCAAGAAAACAAAGAACTCTGCTGGTAATGTGTTTCCCATCGAACGCCGTGTTTTATTTGGGTTCAATTTTGCTTCCAGTTAAGTTTGTGATCGTGTTGTTGTGTTTGATAAGAATGACGTCATCAATTTTCTCTCAGAAGTACGTTTAGCGAACATGGACGATACCTCCGTTTTACTTATATTGATGACCGCTTCATCACAAACACAGATTCCTGGTGTCTAGTGGTTGGATTTGGTGCTTTCACCGCCGAGGCCCGGGTTCGATTCCGGCCAAGGAAATTAATTATTTTCAATAAGTGCCCATGGTATTTTTGTTATTTTATAATATTCCTCATCAAGGTTTTTGTATCTTCTATCATTCCTTTCATATAATCGATGAATCATGTTGTCATTTTCCTTGCGCTTGTGTTGCATCTTGAGAGATTGTGAACGATCTGATTGATTTGTTGTGAACTCATATGGACAATCTTACTTTAATTTTCTTGGAGTCCCTGTGGAACGCAATAATTTTACAATAATGTAGCTCAAATGTAATTGTGCTGGTGTTTTTAAATTTAAGTTTTATGCTATAAAGACGAATTGGGCTGTCCAGTTAATCCTTCTCCGTTTGCCGCAAGAGTCTTTGGCCTAAATGTTGCATAAAAATGTCTTGTTATGGAATCGATGTGACGCTGGGCTGATAACCAGCAAACTTTTGCGTAATTAGCATCATGTGCTTCTCACTAGAAGACACTCGCAGTTAGAGTTAACAGCCCTTCCCCTCTCCCATAGAAAGTGTAATGCCTTGAAATGTAATTCTTGTTTAGTGCAAGCACGTGTCGATGTATACCATCTCAGTGGGTTGTACTCCAAGAGAGTGCAAGCAGCGTGTGATGTATAGGCATTCTGTCAGTGGGCTTGTCTCCTTGGGACTGAACCAAGTACGCAAGTAATTAATAAAACTCTCTGATGTAATGTTTTCACGTTGTGGAAAGTGAATTAATAATCGGGTTGGTTAACGGTTCACTAAAAGTAAGAATAAATAAAATCAAACCTAATAATATTGCAACAAATGGGGGTTCTCAAAGTTCATTGTGTGAAGTGTAACGAGGAACAGGAACACAATACACTTTAAAACCGAGACGGGCGTAGACGTTAAGACCCTGCAAGTTTAACATAAGTTGCCACAACGAACGCAAGAATTCTACCAATCGATCACTACGAGGTTTGGTTAAAAAATTCTATCATTGGTGCGTGACTCGGATTTTCAAGGGGGCGGGCGAGGGCCGCCGACGGGCCCGCAGGACCGCGACGCTCTTGGCGGTACCGCCCCAGAAAAAAACTCTTCCCGGCACCCCCGCCGCCGTCTCGCAAGGCGTGCTTTGGCGTTACCAGGCAACCGTTGGCGGTGCCACGAGAGCTACAAAGTCAACACGGCGAACCAATCCCGACCTTATCTCCGCACCTCTGGGTTCGGGGATCTGAAGCCCGATCCTTTCGCTGCACCAGAGGCTGTTCACACTTGGAGACCTGTGCGGATATGGTTACGGCCCAGAGCGAGATTCCGTCATCGCACCTGGATTAACGTTAATGGGCAGAAGCTGTGGTTTTGCTGTCTTCGAGGTTTTTTTCCACCGGATTGGAGAGAACTTCCTGTTCCTTGTTGGCTGCTTGGTGTTTGTGTCACGAGCCAGACTGTAACGGACCAACTCTCCCTCAAACCTGAGTTCTGTTTAAAGTGGGGCAGTCCATTTAGGAAAAAAGTGTTAAAGTTTTATTTAAAAGCCATAGGGATTTTTTAGAATAAATTGAAATAACAATTGTGAATGTGGAATAGTATTCGGAAGGTGAAGGCACTTTGGAGGTGAAGCTCTCGTTGGGGCATTGTGATGATTTGTAATTATTCATCAACCCGGCAAGGTTTGAGGCTGGGCAAGCTTGCTTTAGGGACGTCGTCAGAAATGTTTCGAAGATTTTGATCTGAGTTGTATACCATTGTACTTAAAAGATGGTGATCTAAACTGTATGAAGACGTGATTTGGAATGATTTTTAAAAATGAATTTCATGAATGTTTTGGCACGTGGGGCGATTCAAGATAATAGATGATGCGCTCGATGGACGGTGAACTCGGCGTGCCTTTTTTATTCGTCTGTGAATGTTAAAATAGTTGCCTGAACTAGCTGGCTGCGGGAAGGCAATGGCAAACAACCCAGTGTAACCGCTTAGATCGATCTCAGTCAAGGTAAATTCATAAGATTTCATTGGATGACGCTAAATGAATTTTAATTTTTGTATTTATTGATTTTATAAAGAAAATATTTTATTGGTTTCGACCAAAGCTGTTTAAGAGAGATTGATGTTTTATTAGTCTGAAGTTTAAAGAAAATGCCTCCCCATGACTGTGAATCAAAGTTTGGAAGGTTCTCGGCTACAATGTGTGGACGGAGTGTTTTTTGAGCTGCAATTTAACCTGAATATTCGCCCTGAATGACAAATTTGACAAATGATTGGTAGCCAATTTTTGTACAACTGTTCAAACTGTATTTATTTGTTTGCGACTAAAGGAAATGGATTCATATTGAGAAGGTCAAAGGAAGTGATTAGATGTTTGGGTAACGGAGTTGGATATTAAACTAGGGCATATTGCTGTTTTGGGGTGCGAGAGAAGTAGACAAGATGGAAATGTCAGAAGAATTTAAATGTTATTGAATTCCGAAGTGAGATAGAGATTGGTTAAACATTATTTTGAGATATTTCTGTTCCATTTTAACATGAAAGAAATGGAGTGCTCTCCCGGGTTAATGCAGTCGACTGTAGCCTTTTGGTGGTTGATTTAAAACTGTTTTGGCAGAAATTTTTTTTGTCACAATGTTATCAAAGTTCTATTTTGTTTGAAATTGGACGCTCTGCAGCCAAAGTGTGATCTGCAGCTGGCAACTGCGCCATGCGGACAAAAAAGGAGTGGAACTTCCATTTTGGGGGGTTGCCAGGCTGAGAGTCCGTCGAAAGACTTTCAAAAGATATCACTCTGTGACGATGATGATAGCCATGCTACTCTTGTTTTTAATTACTCTGTGAATTAATGTAGGAATGTGCAACTTAGCTTTGAACTAATTTTTGGGAATCTATTTTGTGAATTAAAATAATAACGCTTGTACACGCTTTGGTTTTGTTTTTTGACCTGAATCGATAGGATGGGGATAATATTATGGTCAATAAGGACTACAAAGTGATACTCCATGATAATGTTTGCATGCACTGGGTTGTTGTCACATGCATAAACATGGGGAAACGGTAAGGCAAATGAAGGTTGTGGCTCGGATAACCTGTGTTAGTTACATTTCAGACTAGGCTCATAAAAAAAAACTCAGTTGAGAACGAACCTATCATGTTTCTCTTGGTTAAATTGAAATGCACTTTTGTTTTGAGATTACAATTTGAGAATCCTTTTACCTATGGACGCTTGTTAATCTGTTAATTTTGAGGATAGGTGAAACAGTTACTGAGAATTGAATCAAAGATAAATATAATGCAAGTTGCTCTGGAACTCGTGTCAAGCGAGTTCGAGGGGGCGAGTGCTGCGAATGGTGCACGAGGAAGCTTGGGGGGTATGCGAGAACCGCGGAAACCCCTTGTGGTAGCGGGATAGTCCAGCGGAGTGTTCCGGTGTGTGGTGGATTACGGAAGTGTTGTCCTCGGTGTGTGTGGTGGAAGTGTGCCGAAGAGCGTGCTTCCAGCACGCCGTGTGTGGATGAGGCCCGTGTGTGGAAGGAGCCACGTGTGGCTTAGGAAATGGCATCGAGTGGGGTGATGAAGGCGTTGTGGTGAAAGGGACCTTGCGTGTGTTGAGTAAAATGGTGTGCTGAGCTTTGCGAGTGGGCCGAAGTGCGTGCCTCCCAGCACTGCGTGTTGTGGATGAGACCCCGTGTGTGGATGAGACACCGCGGGCTGTTAGGCCCCCGCGTGTGTGAGTGGTAAATGGTTTTGTGTGAGGAAATGGCATCGCGTGAGTTGAACGGCCGAGTGGCAAGGGAGACCGTGTGTGTGAAGAGAGCGGGTATGTGAGGGGAGATGGAACGGTCGGTCATGCGGGAGCGTGCGCAGCTGCGTCTCCCGGTGTGAATGGTGATGGAGTGGAGGCGTGAGCGTCATAAGACGTTACAGGTGTGGCGTGGGTTAAATGGCGACGACAACGGGCGACATATGAGGGAACAGGGGCCGAGTAGCGGCGTAAGCTATTCGTTGGGCACCGTGCGCGGTTTGCACAAGCAGCGAGCGTGTGGTTCGGGCCGTGCAAACGACGAGGCCACCACGTGCGCGCCTGCGGGAGTGAAACCCGGTCCGGAACGCCAGCGGTGATGTTGCCGATCCCGGCGACGGACAAAAGTTTAGGCAGGACAACGGATTTGGACTGGCGGAGGGTTCTCCACGGCGGGCGTGTGTGTTAGCTCGCAACGGCAGAGCACATTGTGTTCGCGTGGGGAACCCCTCGAGAACGCGAGGCCTTGTGTTTTTTTATGCGCAGGGTGAAGTCATGGCTGCACGTAGGGTTGGAATCGGCAGGTAGGGTGATCCCTGCCGGAATGGTAACGTGCCAGAGGGACGAGGTAAACGTGCAGCTGCATGACGTCATGGGCAGGTGCAAAGTGCGCGAGCTGTGAATTGCCTGCGCTGGTGCTGGCGCGTAATTTGGAAAGAAATAAAAATTCAAAATGGAAAACAAAAGGCAAGCCTCGCTTTCGGGTGAACAGGATTCCCTGGCGAGGGGTGAAGACCCTTATGCCAGGGCACAAGATCACACTAGTTAGGGGGAAGGGTTAGCTTAGCTAGACCGGTTCATGGGGCAGGGGTAAGTCTCATGGAGTCCGTGAATGGATTAGGTCGATGGGATTTAGATGAGATTTTAGGATGGGAAAAAATGACAATTTTGGAGGACACGTAACAGACCAGTGAATGTGTAGTGGGACGTACGCTAGCTATCGTAGTGTTAAAAGATGTGCTACTCCGTGTAAGGACGACGTGGGAGCAGAGTTAGTTAGGCGGATTTAGTCAGCTAGGATGGCAGGTATTCAGGCGAAGTGTGGTGTAGAAAGCTGTGAGGTGAGTACAGTGGTGAGTGAGTGAGGCCAGCGGTCTGTGTGAGTGGAGGCGAATTGTGGAATGCATGGTGGGCGATGAGTGATTGGGGGGAAGGAGTGACTCGCCGCCCAAAGGGACCCCGGGGTCAGTGTAGAGAGTGTAGGCTGGGTTGTTTAAATTGGCAAAATGGAGGTCGTTTTGCTGTTGGTGGGAGTGTAGGCTCCGAAACCCATTTGGAGGGATGCATGGAGGCCCTGTTGACGGTGGGAAGCGTGGCTGCGAAAGGTGAGTATCGGGCTGAGTGGGTACCCCGGGCCCCGGGCTAATCGAACCGTGGTGGCCAAGGGCCATGGGGGGCCGGGACTAGCGAAGTGGGCACGGGTGCGCCCGCCAGGATCGGGGGCCCGGGGCGCCGTTAGCCGGCGGGGCAGTGTTGTGGGCACGGGTGACCCTCCGGAAAGAGGGGCCCGGGAACAGCCTGGCCACGTGAGCGTTTCAAGGGGAGTTGCCATGTGAGGGCACTCCCCGTGTTTAGGGAGCTGGTAGGCTAGCGGAGGGCAGTGTAGCTGCCCGGGGTGCCATAGCTGGACTGAATCGGAGAGGTAGTGCCTGCCAAGTGGAGCGCATGCGTCCCAGCCATGAACCGTGTGAGGGCACGGCGGAAAATTGGGGGGCAAGCGCAAAATCTGTGAAGTGACACCAACAACAGGCGACGGGAAAAATCTGTTGAAAAAATAGAAAAAACCCAAAATAAAGTTTAAGCGAGAGGCGCTTGTTGCAAGCCCCGGGGTAGTTATAAAGGGTAATGGTTAGGGTAGATTTAGGAAGTGTACCCTCCGCACCATCCATCCCTTCGCTACGTTGTGGCCCTGGACCCACTTTGGGTTAAAAGATCGGCTGAAGTCTGGGGAGGCCCATCCTGAGGCTTGAGTTTGGGCCGACGGGCAGGATGCTAAAGTCGCCCTCATTCCCCTCCGGGAAGGGAACGTAGGTGGTTGGGAGAGGCTAGCGGGAATGAATAGGTTAGCGAACAAGGAACAGTAAAGGGGGTTAGGGGACGTTTTATAGTGGGAGGTATAAAACAAAAAAATTAAATTTGGGGCTAAAATTGGTTTTTAGCAAAATTAAGGGAGTGGGTATGGACAGTGACAAGGCAAAAGGCGATAGGTTGGGAGGGAGACCATAGGGTAGGGTCGAGCCTGCCTTTCCGAGTGGCCAGGCATCCAGCGCACTCCCTCCACGCAACCATACATGAAAGGAAAGGCTGGCCAGCTTCAATCTGCTGGCTGTGTTGCTTCAAGGCCTGTGCCGGCCAATTCATCGCAGCTGTTGTTTTGCTGCATAGGCCTGTTGCCGGCAAGGATCGCTGCATGCGTGTTGTGCTTCAAGGCCTGGCGGCCAGTTTCGTCTGCCGGCTGCGCTTTGCCTGCAACGGCTTGTTCTGGCAGGCTGTGTTTGCCTGCTACCTTTGCTCATGTCCATGGCCTGCTACCCGCGGTTTCTTTTTGGCCCTGTTCTGGTCCGATTTCCCCGCCCCTGTTATTTCCATGCGCGCCAGGATCCGCGAGGCAACTATTTGCAAGCTGCGCAAAAAAAACAAAAAGAACTGTCCTGTTTGGCAGCTACAACAGGGCCTGCAGTAGCTGGCCCGGTGCGCGCGGTTCACCGTTGCTTTTTACTTTTTCCTGCAGAGTCGCATGTAATGTCCTGGGCCATGGTTTTAGTGTAAATTATAAGGTCAAAGTGTTAAGTTTGTATTGTAAATATGAGTGGCGCCCCTAGGCATGTATTGTCTTAGCGGCCGGCAAATTTTATTATAAGTCGGTCTGAGTGAGTGGTCGTTTGGTGTTTGTTAGTTGTTACTCATCCCTCAGATTGATTTATTTTGGGGACACGAATACCATGAATGTCGCACTCAGGGATCCAAAGGTAAAACGTACCAGGGGAGAACTAACACATGATGGCACACAGAATTTGATCGACTCGGACGAGTCTGTAAAAAGGGGAGGGGGTAGTGTTACGGGCTGTGGAAATTCGCAAACCACCAGTCAGACCCGTAGGTGAGATATATCTCTTAAGTTAACTGTGTAGTTAGCCCCAAAACCCGTTGTTTATAGGGAATTATGTGATTCATTCGGGCACGACGGCTTTGAGTCAGTTCGTTTTTCTTTTTCTATCTTTTATTTCAACACACCAACATTTCAACACACGCATCCCATCACAGCGCCAAATACAACCTGCCACACGCCACCACCACCATCTTACGCTACCAAATCTTCGGCACTCGCCGCAATTCAACAGCGTCCGTGCGTTACGATCTCCGCGGAGGAGCAAACAAAAACAACAAGGAATCGCTCGGTGGGCTTTTCCGCCTGTTTCTTCCGTTGAACTTCCCCGCACTTTGGAGTGGCGAAGAGCGTGGCAGGTCATATAGTCAAAGGTGAGAAAAGGTGGGGGCCTCTTTTTTTGGGGGAATAATGCTCCTGGCTCAAAAGCCAAAAACTGACTCCCTCGGCCCCCGACGGAGCGGGGTGGAGGGAAAGCGTGAGGCAACGCCCCCTTCGAGAAGCTTCTCCAAGGCTCGAAGGGAAGGCGGGGGCCGAACAAGGGGCGGGGCGGAAGGCGAGTCCCGCGCGATAAAAGTCGGAACACGGGGCGGACGCGCTTTGGGTGGGTGCCTTGCTCTCTTCGTCTTTTCCTGTCTTCCGGCTCGCTCTTCTCATTGTGGGCTGGCCGCTGGCCTGGTCTCTGTGGGGCGGTCCCGAGCCCCGCTGCAGACGGAGCGTCTGCATTCCACAACACCGCGACCTCGAGACTACGTTTCTCCCCCCCCCCCGCTTCTATCTGCGCTGGAGATAGCTCCCCGGAAAAATCGCGTCGTGGCGTCGAGCGGCCTAACAACGTGTTGCCGCGAGGCCAGCGCCGGAGAGGAGACTCGCCTACCACGCGCAGGGCACGGAGTCGCGGCCTAGCCGCGACCATGCCGATTCGCGCGGAGAGGGACTCACGCAGCCAAAGGGAAGTCTACCAATTTTCTTTTCGGGGGTTTTTTGTATGGATCTTGTGGCGGCCGGTCTTGTAAAGTTAGAACTGTATAAGTGTTGCCGTGTGTGCGCGCTTAGTCGGTCGTATTATATTTGCTTTTTGTGCATAATTGGTTTTAAGTTGCTAATATGGCATTTGGATTTATTGTGGCTGTATATACGTGCTTCCGTGTGCCGCGAATAAATGTGCTTTGTTGAACGTGGTTTTTTCGTTTCGCTTCGT
This sequence comes from Eptatretus atami, assembly GCA_035128595.1. Taxonomy (NCBI): domain Eukaryota; kingdom Metazoa; phylum Chordata; class Myxini; order Myxiniformes; family Myxinidae; genus Eptatretus; species Eptatretus atami. The sequence continues at coordinate 37,798,474 of CM068954.1, read as the reverse complement.
CTTTTCTTTATTGAACACTCCATCCTGCTTAACGTAAAAGGGGTCCATAGTGGGCTTAATACGCTCGCGGTAAATTAATCTGGACGTCCAGGTCAGCGATAAACCGCTCCTTATCCCGATAGCACGGAACGGCCGCCCAAGCGCTCGTGTCGCGGAGTCACCTGTGCGAGGTACCGGATCTGCCCGGTTTAACCAAATGCGCGGGGTACTTAGGTAGGTCGAGTTTGGGAACAACCCTATCCTAACGCCGGTGGCCGATTGGCACGATGTGGTGAGGTCGAAGGCCCCCGTGGCCTGGGCTCCGGGCGATAGTTCGGCGGAGGGTACAACACGACTGAATTGTCCGTCCGCTGGCTACGTGCCGCGATTCCGAGTCACGTGGCCGTTTCGCACGCCGGCGTGGCGCAGAATTCGCACAATTATTTTTGTATAGATGATGGAAATATTTTTTGTGAAAAAGAATTATTGATTGCAAATTGGAACCCTGAAATAGACTGTTGCCTTTCTCATGGAAATAGCAAAATGAGATGAATGTTTTGAGTCTACATACAAATGAGTTTCTATATTTTTTAGGGCAGTTGTTTTGGGAAAAATAATAATAAGGAAATGAGATAAAATACTGATAATGCAGTGAATGCTTCTGCAAGAACCTTTGTCAGTCTTGTTGAGATACATGAGCCCATGACGTTTACATGAGACATGTTTAATCGATGCTTAACTTTGATTTTTGTTTGTTTCGGAGTGTTGAAGTGCATTGAACCATCGGCACTGTAAGATTTCGTCTAAATGAAGCATTGGAAAGAACTTCCACCGAGATTGGAACGATGGGGAGAACCCAGATTTGGGTGATAGGGCATATCAACACGTGATCATGAAAA
>CM068954.1:37745158-37765683 GCA_035128595.1 Eptatretus atami | reverse complement strand
TGATATGAAAGTGATATTGATATGAAAGTGATAACGGTATGAAAGTGATATTGATATGAAAGTGATATTGGTATGAAAGCGATAATGGTATGAAAGTGATAACAGTATGAAAGTGTATTGATATGAAAGTGATAATGGTATGAAAGTGATATTGATATGAAAGTGATAATAGTATGAAAGCGATAATGGTATGAAAGCGATAACAGTATGAAAGCGATATTGATATGAAAGCGATGTCGGTATGAAAGTGATAACGATATGAAAGTGATAACGATATGAAATTGCTGCCCATATGAAAGTGATACCGGTATGAAATTGCTGCCCGTATGAAAGTGATACCGGTATGAAAGTGATAATGGTATGAAAGCGATAATGGTATGGAAGTGGTAATGGTATGATCATACCGGTACAGTGTTCCATGAAGGTCATACCCGTACGGCGATAGTGATGGATTTTGATTATCGACCTGTGCTGTTACCAATACTGATCTCGCTTTAAAACAAAAAAAAATAAACAAAATACAAGAAGTTAGTTGTAAAATAACCTTTGGCGTTGTTATCATGGGGGAAAAACAAGAGCCCCGTGTGGGAATACTTTGAAAAATGACGGTGTCAATGATGTGCACGTCATACTGTGTATGAATACGTAATGGGCCATCGGACCCTTGCTTATTTGTGGAACCTGCATTAATATATATATATATATATATATATATATATATATATATATATATATATATACATATATATATATGTATATATACATATATGTATAGATATACATACATATATACATATACATATATATATACATATATATACATATATATATATATATTGAAATATTGATATGCCGATATATACCGGTACGATCCCACCCGCATATCGATATGGAAAAAAATCGATATCGATGGAGTAAAGTGTGCAAACTACTTCTGCAAACTGGACTTCCCAAGATTCCCATATTTAACATTCTCAGATAAAGATCATTGGATGGGTGGAAGGAATTTTGGTTGACGGCACGGAGAAAGGTTGTGCTGTATGAACCAGAGGATGGTTGCCAGAACAATCGCTTCGGTGAGAGACAGGTTTGCAAAATATGGCTAGTGAAGAAGAAGAGGAAGAATAGGCTGTGATAAAGAAGAATGTGTGGGGTGTTGATGGCAGAGAAATCATGGAAGTGAAGCATTTAAATGTGTTTTCAAAAGCTTTGAAAGGAAGAAGGAAGAAGTGTTTTCTTCAATGACGATGTTGAGGAAATGATAGAGGAAAGGAGATATGTACAGGAAGTGCAAGTACAAGGCAGAAGAAGATCGTGTTTTGGAGTGAATGTTTTTGGGGGTTTTCTATCTTCTTTTTTTGAAGCGAGGGGGAATTTGATGACAATGGAAAGGCAAAAATGACAATTTTTGGGGAAAATAAAGAATAACAGGACAAAACAGCCTCGAAACTGTGACAATTTAGCTCCGAGCTAGCAAGTAGGCCTCGGCAACATGGAAAAACGAATTCAACCATATCAACAAGAAAGTCTGATTTATCAGAAAAATTTCGATGAAAATACAAATATCACACAGGGATGAAAATATAAGAGAAAAACACGACGGATTCAGTTTGGAAAACTTAACTTTGATTTAGGTGAAAGGAACAGCTGTACATCCGACCTACATGTGGAATAATCCCGAACACTTCATTTATGGTGCTGATCCCATCTACCACGTTGACTTTTCCATTATCTTTGGAAAATAATGTCCTCATAATGCATGCAAAACTACACTTGTATCTCTTCTCATTTCTTCGCCATTCGTCCTATATGTTATATATGTTGATTGTTGAAACTGCTCCACAATCCTTGGATCTTCGTTAATAAAATTGCTGAGGTGTGAGTATTTCAAAATGCCAGAGAAACAGTCTAACTGCTGTGTGGTAGTAGCATTAGATGATTACTATTGGGTTTTGTTTGCTTAAATCATTGCAATTGGTAAGTATCTCACTTGCACGACTGCGTTACAAATGGAAAATGCAGATGCACTAAAAGACCATTTGTTACATAAACCTGTCTCCGTGCTGACTACAATCTATGCACACAACACAGCCTGCATTTTGGCAAGACTCACCAACCTTCAAAACACATTACTATACCTTCCTTGGAATAATTATCAGAACTACAACATGTGATTAATGGCCATCTCTCATAAATCATGGAAGGTCGTAAGGAAATATTCAGCTCGAGAAAATGAGGAATAAATCTTTTGCATTTCTGTGTACATTTTAACTGCAGCTTTGGGAAGATGATGAATAATTCATTTTTAAATACAAATGTTGAGAATTTTTTTTTCTCTCCTTGTTTTAGAGGCCATTTAAATTAAAAGGACAAAAGTATTGACCAAATTTTTTGGGGTTGTTTCATACATTCCCCTTCCCACATCCACGACCTTCCCATTCCTCCCTTATCTTCTGTACTTTTGTTTCCTCGTTTGCAATGTGTGTATGGCTGTTAACACAAAAGAAAAGTTGTTTTTTATTGTCTGACAAGTCGGTGCAGTGGTAGTGCCTGGGTAGCATTAGTCACACTGCCTTGAATTTCTATTTTCTTTGGACTTTCTAGTCTGGTTTCAATTCCAGTTGATTCCCGAATTGGTGCTTCGCAAGCACTGTATTGCATCACAAGGTTCGCCGTCCCTCAGGTGGATGATAATTTGTGTCTCCCATCTGCTAGTATTAGCTGGTGGACGTCAAATATCCCACCATGTCTTTCATGAAGAGTAGGCAAGTTATCACTGGTACCCTGGAGAAACTGCAAATTCTGGCCACCTTCGGTCAAGAGTCAAGCCTGTCTAGTCGGTTCTTGAAAGAATTGGGCCAATCATTCTCTCTGGTCAACCCCACAAGAAAGAAAGAATTATTGGGGCTGTTAAAGAAGTTTGTCGCAGAGGATTTTATTATACTTTTTATTTTCAAAAATTGTTCATTTCCTGAGTGTCATGATCAATAGTTATATGAGATCCTCCATGCTATGAGGATGGAGGTCATGAAACTATGGGAGATTGAATGGACCAATGACACTAAAATTACCTTGAAGAAGATGGTGAAACACAGTATAAAGAGAGGTATATAAAATAGAGAAGAAACAATAGATAAACATGTGATAACAGCACAGAGGGAAAAAATCAACAAAACGCTATGAATGATTCAACAATGCTAGCAAACTGAAGCTGCAAAGATAGTTGCGGCTAGCCTGGACTTGAAAATAATTATTCTGAGCACATCTTCAGATTCATGGAAATCTGTTCGGGAGAAAATTAGTTTTCAGTCAGTCTGGCATGAAGTTCTTATTGTTGTTCTCATTTCCAAGTGAGTTGTGCGTCCATCTACATAATAATTATTGAATGCCTCTGGAAGGAGTACACTCAACCTCACGATGAAGAAAGTGATGTGACCATAAAGTTGTGAATCACACAACTACTCTTTTGGTAGCAAGGGCAATTGTATATTATGGAAACCAAAATGGGGGAGGTTTTGACCTTCTCTGATGCACCCCATCTACCTTTCATTTACTCCTATCCCCCAACCTCATCTTAATTTTTAAAAATGCTTCTCCTGCCCACAATCCTCTCTTTTCGTCTCTTTCTCATTTTCTTTTCACAATTTATGCCTTCCTCATGGGTGTGTAGATTACACATAGTTAACCCCTTGCTTTTTCCTCTTGTGAATGCATGTTGGTCCGAGATTCCATTTCAAATTCAGTGTGCTGGTTGCATCATTACTGAGGTGCAGCTGTGCCATCGATTCAGTATCTGCATTTGTGCGAAAAGAACTTAGAATTTGGCAAGAGTACTGTCAAAAATTTACCTACTCTTTTCATAAGGGGCAGTGAGATCTTCAAAGTTCACCAGCAAATGCTAACACATGGAACATGACTTAACATCATTCCATAAAAAAAAAACATGCACATATTCAAAGGACCACGATGGTAATTTGAAGATGGATAAGACTATTCCATCAGAGTTTGACACAGATTAGAAAACACCACAAAGTAGAGCATGTCAAACTCTGACCTATCAAGTGAAGTCTATAACGGAAGCTGTTCTTGTACAGATAAAAACTTTGCGAGAAAGAACAGTTCAAGTTTGGAAAGCTAATCACACTTAGCACTGTAAGTTATTTTTTGAGATGTAGTTGGAACTAACTTTACAACTGTCACTGAAATATTTAGGGCTGTATGTAACTTTAATGCAGAAAAGCATCTAGGAACTTCAAAGTAATGTTAAAAGGAACTTCAAAGTAATGTCAAATCTCGAGAGATCCTGTGTAATCTTTCACTGAAATAAATAATTGGTTCATCTGTAATAATAAATGTCGTGTGTGTGTGTGTGTGTGTCTGTCCTCCATAACACCAAAACCATGAAACCTATCAGCCCAAATCTCTGCACACTTCCTAAGGAAACTCGAAGGGAGTGCATGAATGAAAATGGGTATTTGGGAAAAATTAAACACCTCTTGTGAAGATAATTAATGGCTTACCTTCATGACAGGGTCAGTGAAACTTCACCTTGCAGAGGTCTTCGCCGCCATTTTGATTTGACCAACTAAAATTGCCTTGTCTTGGAAACACAATCTACTCTCGTGAACTAATTAAAGTATATAATCAAAATATGATTGCGGATTTGAGGATCAGACCTGGTGGACTAAATAAATGTCTAAATCTGGAATGAAAGCTGAAAATGGTAAGAATTGCCAATTCTTATAACTAAGTATATTTATTTTAGCAAAGCATTAAACTTAACGTTTTCTCTGGTTTGGACGATTATATTGAGTGAAGAAAAGACGAAGGAATGTGCAGAAAGTAGAACTTCATTGAGTGCAACAAAAATAATTAACCAGTGGGATTGCTGTGCTCTACAAGCTGCTTTTGCATGCCATGGTGATGCAGTCCACAGGGGTCCTTTTTTCGGCAATTACATACGCAGTTTGCTTTTTTCACCTTTTTGTGCAATCTGCTTTCATTATAAAACATTAATATAAATATATTAAGAGTTCCTGAAATATATTAATAGCTGGCAGTTGCTGCAAGCACAAATAAGTACGGAGACAGCACACATGGACGTGGTACAAATAGGTAGATTAGGATTTGTAAAGGGACTCTCCACAGGGGTGTGGTGCGTGCAATAATTTATGCAAAAAATTACTTTTTTGGGGGCGGTGGTTTAATTTATGCAAAATAATAATTTATGCAAACTTTTGGTGGTGGAGGTAATAATTTATGCAAAAAGTAAATTATATTGTATAAAAGTACATAAAAGCCAATGATAGAAAATTCAGGCATTACCGCAATCCTCACGCGGAACCTCATGCTGAACCAGTAATATGTGCCCCAATTGCATTTTGTGATCACCTTGTTGTGACAGCCCAACTGCATGACTCAATTCAACCTCTGAATTCCACCAGGTCTAAACTAAGACTTTTTCGTGAATAATTTATCCAAAATTTTGGACAATGGATTACGGCGTATAACTGGGCTGATTGAACTCTACCGATAATCCTGATGAAATGGTAGAAATTTTACATAGTACCCTTATGATGTAATACAAATGATGCTTTCATGAGATGGTGATTAAGCGGAAACCAAGGGACATACCACGGTTCAACGATAATCTCTGCAGTTTAATAGTACAACGGGACTCTACACGTGATAGTGGTGATTTTGATCATCAACGAAGGAACATCGTCCAGAGTAATATCAAAAAAGCTAACTCAGGTTACTTTCAGAACAAAGTTGAACACCTTAAAAGATCAGAGCCTGGAAAATGGCACAGCCAGATTAGATTATTCACCGGAATGAAGAAGCAGTCCTATAACCTTGCTTTTGCTGAACAACCTTCTTGTCAGCTGGCAAATGATCTTAACATGCATTTTTCCCGCATCTGTACTACATTACCTCCGCTGGACCCAGAAACTCTTATGGCGTATCTTCCAGCGTCTGCGTCTCCACCGACAATCCAGCAGCACGAGGTATATTTTTTTCATCTTAGACGTCTCAACACATCCAAGGCACCACAGCCATTGATGTACATACTCCTCTGTGTTTGCACTGGAAATCTCAGGCCCTGTTACAAAGATATTTAACAAATGCATGCAGAATGTTTACTTTCCTGCTAAATGGAAGTGTGCCTCAGCATGTGCGATTTCTAAGACTTCATGTTACTGAATTTGATCAGATTCACCCAATCTCAATGACGTTTGTTTTAGCTGGGTTGTTTGAAAGTTTTCTTGCTGACTGCCTGATGGTCGATTTTAAACCTCACATTGATCCTGCACAGTATGGAAGCATGAAAGGAAGCTCTATCAACCACTATTTAGTCCACATGTTAGATGTTATACATGGAAATTTTTACCAATGAGGTCATTATGCAAACATTTGCACTGTCGACTTCACTGAGGCCTTCGACCTTGTCAACCACTCCAAGGTCATCAAAAAGCTCATTCAGCTTGGGGTTGATGCTTCCACTCTACCAACAGTGTGTAGTTTCCTTTCTGATCATTCCCAAGTGGTTCGTTATCAAGGGCAGACATCGAACCCCCTGAGTCTCTTGTGTGGAGTTCCACAAGGGACTAAACTAGGACCGATTTTGTTGCTTGTTCTGGTAAATGATGCAGCTATAATAACAGGGTACCAATGGAAATATGTGGATGACTTGAGCATGGTCTAAATGTTACACAGAACTCAACAAAATTCGATGCAAGCCCATGTTGATGCACTTGGTGATTGGTGTTGCCTTAATGATGTTCGGCTGAAGCCGGAGAAATGTAAGATCATGCAAATATCTTAACACCTTAAAAGATCATGCTGCACGATGACTCTACGTTCTTTGTACTTTGAAGAAATTTGGTGAGAATGCCCCTGACATTGTTGAAATATACTGTACAAAGTGTTCATCCGCCCTTTGCTGGAGTTTGGTGTTCCCGTATGGGGTTCTGGCATCCCGATGAGATTGAACGACTCCAGAAGTGTGTGCTCCGTTTTATTGTGTTCCCATATATTCAGCCCTAAGCACAACTTACTCATTTTGATGTACAACTGTTGAGTGAACACAGTAATGAGCTTCTCTTGCGTTTTCTACTTTTTCTTCTAAAGGCTGATCGTCATCGTGGCATTCTTCCTTCCACCCGTCAATCTGTGTCTAGATATAATATTCAACTCAGAAATGCTCAATATCTTGACCTACCTCAATGCAAGACTCAAAGGTACGAAAAGTTGACAATTCCTCTTTTGAGAGAAATACTTAATTCTGCTATGTATGTGTATATATTAATTACATGTACAATATTTGTTTAAATGGTGTTTTAATTAACCCTGTGATCTCTGTGCTTTTATATTTGTTTCAACACGATTTTTCTTGCTTTTCTGATGTCAACCTTGTATCTATCAGTCCCCTAACTGTCTTTACCAAGGATGGTTTATTTAATGAACCGAAATGAAATGAAAAATGCAAGTTTTGAAGCTGCCATTGATACATATGAGAGTATTCAAAATGTTCTACAAATGCAATACTCACAATAGTTCAAGAAATACAACACCTTTTTATTATGCTTTGTCGGAATATGTATAATTGGTATAACTGGCGGACATATTAATATGGGGTGAAGGTATTGAATGGCATTTGTTGTAATGGGAGGGTCATATATCTCGAACAAAAACAATCCCATGCCAACTGGGCTTAAAGCACCATCAAGTGGAATGTCATTTACTTTCGATTGCGTCGAAGGGAACAAAAGTTTGCAGTAAATTTAGAAAGTAAATTTGGATGCCTAAAGCAGAATTGTAATAATTTTTTAACGAGAATGGTATTCGGTGGAGCACATACCTCTGCCAGTTGGACAGTTTCTGTTTTGTATCCCACTGATTGCTGGATCTGGATCCAGACCATTCGTCCTTGTCGCACACCAAAATCTAATCAGCTTGTTCTTGTCACCCACCCAACTCATCCACCAAGTTTTGTTATAATCTGTCCACAACTTTTTGAAATATCATGCTATACAGTACAGTATATCGTTTTGGCCTCATCTCTCAATGGTGAAGAATCAGTTGAAAATTTTAAAATTCCAGTGTCCGGATCCGGATCTTCACCAAAATCGAATCATTCGTCCTTGTCAAACACCCAACCTTTCCACCAAATTTCAGCTAAATCCGCCATTAACTTTGTGAGTTATCCTGCTCACAGACAGACAGTAGGAGAAAACCTAACCTGCGTCCACCAACGGTGGTAAAGGTAATTATGCCGACATAGTTTGGTGACGAATCATGAAGTGGTGAGGGAGGAGATAGGAAATGGTACAGACAGATATTATTTATAAAAATTTCTAAATGTATTTTTTTATTCAAATATTTGCCTCATTTTTTTTTGTTTTTCGTATAACTTGGACTACCATGAGTATCCTCTTTGCAGAACGTTTTGAACTCCCCACATATCTGTTACTAGCAGAAGTTACCGGGCTAACGTTGACTCTTTGTGTGTCAGGCAGTCTGTAACCTCGACTCCATCTGATGCGTAATGGTTATCTCAATGGGTTGTTTATTGTAATTAAAGTGTCGCTGCGAAGAGGCTCGTATTATTTTATGAGCTGCTGTTGCAGCGAGATTATGTGAGCAGGCTTGCTTTTCCATGAAATCCCGCATTCACACCACTTGCTGCGCATTATGAGTGCCTTGCACGCTGCAAGCACGTGCCCGTGGCCTGAATACATAGGGCATGAACAACAGCACTCAGGGTGGGTGCATCACTGCTCCACTGATTTTTTTTTTAATTATTCTTCAACTGGATTATGAGAAACCATGATAAGGAAAAGAAAAACCATCCTTTGATCTTTGTCCCTCAAATTAAATATGGACAAGCATAAGAAAGGAAAGGGCACCTGATCTCAATGAGAATGGATTTAAATTTGCAGCATCAATACTGCTGTTTAAAATACCATCAGATAATAGGAATAAGATGTCTGGTTTGATCTAAAATTTTATTGGAGGCTCAATATTCATGGAATCTCATAGAACCGTCATAAAGTTAAAGACTAGAAAGGGTTCAAATATCTTCAACGGCAACAATTGATCTTGAGCAGGTGGGACAATGAGCTTAAGGTCCAAAGTATAATCTATATAAACGCCCAGAGTATAATCCCTTTTTTTGATTAACGTCTCACTAGTCCAAAATAAAAGAAATTACAACTTCTCACTTCCCATTACCCACACCACACTGCAAGATAATTTCAGCCGCATGCATTCCAAATCCAAACAGCTCACAAGTTCAAACAATACTAATTGAGCCACTCCAATAAAACAAGGAGCTGATACTCCAGGTGCCCCCACCTTTTGGATGGTAGGAGGAATAGATCTATGTAATATGAAGCTAAATCTTGAACGGTTTTTGACATATCGCGTACACAAGCCAAGTTACCGAGATGGTTGCCACGGCAACATAATTCAGCCAATCATCGCTGTGATCTGATCAGGTTGAGATAATGTCATGAGGAATAGTTATTGGCAATATGAAAGGTAAAATCTTGAACGGTTCTTGAAATCTCGCGTACACAATAGGACATAGACAGATGGTCAGTCAGTCGGTTGGGTGGTTGGTTAGTCGGTCGGTCAGACGGAGCTCATTTTAAAGTCCCCCGTCTCCGACCTTGTTCAGAGGGGTGGGGGACATAAACAACAATTACAATAATAATAGTCGTGATCATTATTATTATTTTACTGAACTATTTTCACGAGAAGATTAGGCATCCCATATGGGCTCTGAACATCAAGCCAAAGTTTCATGCATTGGTCATCCCTTTGTATGTACTGTTTAATTCTTTCATCAGGCTACAAGGCTTGACTTTATACAGTTTCTGAACACCATGCACTTAAGAAAGCTCTTTCTTTGTCCCTTTTACTTAATTCCAGGAGACTCCTTCGAGAGCAATATGACTTCGTACCTCTCCACTAATGCAAGTTAAGCCATATTTCCCCAGGACAGTCTATTTGGAATTGACTTTCCCTGTGCTCGTTCGTGTCAATATGAACTGTTATTTACGCAAGCATGTCCGTCATTCTACCTCTCAGGCAAGCAAGTCCTAACCACTCTGATGATGCTTTCCCTGTCAATTTGAGTTATATCAGATGGACCATGAAAATGCAATTATCACGTCCAAGCGAGTCGAATGTTCTCGGGTTGAACATCAACATTACAATCAAGACCTGTGAAATAAACCATCGATCGATTGATCTATCGATCTATTGACTTGTCGATCTATATATTTATCTGGTGAAGGCAAGTTTGACCGATTGCTTATTTTGATCTTGGGTCAGATGGTTGAATCTTTTTTTGTTGTTGTGGGGATACAGCTTTGCTTATGGAGTACTCTGTGAGATGAAGGCAGAATTTTAGTATTTGACCAAGATACTGGAACACACTGACCTCCATTTATTTATTTATTTTCGAAAGATACTATTGTAATTTTAACATCCACAATATAGTTCGAGATGGCAAGTTAGCCCAATTCACATCTCCTCGTAAGGACAGATTATTATTCATTGAAGTTCACCTATTCTGTGAAGGACTATAATGACAGTTTATCGTTGTGCTGGGAGCTGAACCCAGATGAGACCTCTGAGCTATTTAGGCAATCAGTTACCATTGGCCAGTCACTTGTAGCACTTATGTTGTTTAAAAGTATTAAATCAGTTGCTCATATTTTTAAACAAAGTACAGGGCTCAATGAAAAAATGAGAACAGAAGATGAGAAAGAAACACAATGACAGTGGGAGAGAAGCAAACAGGCCGACCAAGGTCAAACAGAGCATAATGGGGATAAAAGAGACAGGACAAGCAAATAAAAACAGAGGACAGATCTATGGAGGGGGCATGGAAAAGTCAATGAAAATACAACAGGTCATGATTGGGGTTAGTGGACAACTCACAATGGTGCAGGCCTGAACATCTGGCTGATGATGACAAGTATAGTATTTCTACAATCTAGCTCTTCAGTTAAATACAAACCGGGACATTTATGTTTTGTTTCTCAACCTAATTGCGCTGATTATAATATGCTGGTGGCAAAACAGCGACACAGTATTTTAGACCCAATCTTATTTGGAATTGAAAATGCTATAGAAAAGTTGATCATTAAGTTATTGGCCCAACGTAGAAGAAGAGTTCATTAACCCTTTGAACCCTAGTGGCCGTTTTACCAGCCACTATTCAAACCTCCACTAGCGATACCCGTGCACATGCACGGGATAGCAGTACACCATAGCTGGTAGCAGACGACAGACCGTACACGGGGAATGACAAAAATACGCATTGTGCAAAATGAAAGTGGTACTATGGAACGCCAAGACTTCCCAAACATTGACGGCATGTCCGCTAAGTGCCACAGTAATTTCATAGGGATCGTGTGACGGCGAGCCGAGTTTTTAGTGTGCAAGCTTGGTATTATAATAGAGATATACACAATCAGCCAGATTACCAGCCGCTATTCAAACCTCCATATACCCGATCAGCCGATTTACCAGCCGCTATTCAAACCTCCATATACCCGATCAGCCGATTTACCAGCCACTATTCAAACCTCCATGTTCTCGAGTGGCCAGTTTGCCAGATGCTATTCAAACCTCCATATACCCGATCAGCCGATATACCAGCCACTATTCAAACCTCCATGTTCTCGAGTGGCCAGTTTGCCAGATGCTATTCAAATCTCCATATACCCGATCAGCCGGTTTACCAGCCGCTATTCAAACCTCCATATACCCAAGTGTGGGTTTGGGATCCTCGGGTCCTGAGCTCAATCCTGCTCGACCATTGACTTAATACCAGGTGGGGTTGACTCAGCCTGTCATCCTTCTGAGGTCGGTAAAATGAGTACCAGTTTGCTGAGATGATTGAGCCTTTCGAGTATCCTGCGTCGGAGTGGGACCCGTCCAGGATTGTGCCCAATAGCCCAGGAGACTGCTTCAGCAGCACCAATGCTCTGTACAGAGTATGGTCCCAATGGATGGATATACCCAAGTGGTCGGTTTATTGGCCACTATTCAAACCTCCATATACTCGAGTGGCTGAATTTTTCTCCTGGCAGCCCAGGGTGGGGGAGCCGAAAATCCAAGGAGCTCAGGGTTCAAAGGGTTGAGAGTGACCTTTCAGCTGAAAAATTAAAATTATTGGGAAAGGGCAATGCAAGTAAAGTTTTGTGAAGTCTATTAATTGGCCTTTTGATGTCAGGCCATTGACTTACCGATCATTTCTCATCGACCTCTAAGGTGATGTACCCTAAATTTCTGCTGACTTTGACGTTTTCTCTGATGAACAAATTTTTGAAGGTAACATTGTGTTCCTGAGGCCAACTGTTGTGACATCATTCTGTCAGTGACCTTCTTCCAGAAGGAACATGCACATTAAATTGTCTACTGATAGAACGATGGATAAAACCTTGATAAGATGCATTCATTGTTCTCTTGTCATTCTGTTTTCTAGTCAATTTATTTTTTAATACATTTTTCATTCCACCTTAACCCAATAATCATGTGTTCTTTTTAAATACAAAGTCGAGGCTTTGGGGGAGTGAAATGGCATGAGGTTTCAACTGACAGACAGGAACAACCAGATGGTTCAAAGGACATAGAAAGCCGGTGTAAATTTTTGAAAATAACCACTACTTGAAGAAACGACGGGATGTGTCAGGAGGCTCGATCCATTGATGGGTATTGGAGACAACCTGAAATAATGGTGAGCTGTAACTTTGAAGCTGTGTAGGGAGGAACATGATTGGAAAGGCATTTCCATAGTTGGAAGGGAGAGGGATGAAGAATTCAGGTGAACAAGAAACCTTATATTTAAAAGGTTGGCAAGCAGAATGTATTTGCTGTGGTATATCTGGGGAGGGACAGTTAGCTGAATGGGCTGGAGGAGGGGACGGTGGGGATAGTTGGATATATTGTTGTTGTTTTTTTTGTATACATTGTCGAGGCTCGTATGAGAGCTAACACACAACGTACAGCAAGGGGGTCAGGAGACAAGAGGGGTGGAAGTGGGAAGGACAAAACAGTGGGGTACAGAGAGATTAGGAGATCTGTGGAAGGGAGAGGGATGGGGAGGGTAACATGGGGAATATAAGATGGACATTACAGGGACTTTCAGGAAGGAAAGCAGGGAAGTTGAATGAGGTGGGATTGGGGTGGATTAATGGGGGTAGAAAAGATCGAGATTTTTTATGGGGGATGATAAGAGGTGGTGGTGAACGGCTGTTTTGAAGACCTGGAGGGAAGAATGGGATTGAAGAGACTGAGTGAGTTTATTCCAAAGGCGGGAAAAAAGAGGAATGAAAGAGTGAAGGTGAGCAGTGATTCGTGAGCAGAATTTGAATGACTGAACTTCCTCAAGAGCAAAACTCTCCCCTCTGGACTGGCTCCCCAAGGCCTTCAAGATTATTTGGGATCTCCTGCGATGGGCTGATCACTTCACCATTGCCAACAGTTCGGTGGTCTATCTGTCATCTCCCGCCTCCTTTCTGGTCTTACACCCTCTTCCCTTTTCATGTTTTGTTCCCATCAGGTTTATGCAGGGCACACATGATTCACCATCAATCCCCTTCTGGTGAAATCTAAATCCAGGATCACTGCTCACCTCCACTGTTGACCTCTATTGAAGAGCAGAATCAAGAGAGTAGAAGATCAAACACCACCAATCAGTCAACGGTGATAATGCAGTAAGCTCTGGGCGAGAGTTATTCAAATGTGATGCTGATGATTTTCTCAGCTTTGGTGCCAACAGTACGTGGTTCGGTCTTTTCACCCTTCTTCTGGATGGGGCGTACTTGCTACTTCCAAAGCAGTTTATCCTTCCTTCTTGGTCACCATATTTTGAATGGTGACCTTGAAATAATTTTACCGGCCCTACTTTGGCCTTGCTCCTCATCTCTGCCCAGCACCTGCTCCGAAAAGTCACAGACATTCGAACAGAAATCCCTTCCTTGTTATTCTTCTCAAGTCTAAACTCAAAGCTCACCTCCATTATTTACTAACCCTCTTTTTTTCATTTTGAGAACTGTTTTCATGAGTTTGTTGTCTCGTGTTTTTCCCTGCAGGAGTTTACGTCTGCTGCCCACCACAACCTCTTGCTCTCTCTGTTTTCCACTCCCACCTTGTGATTCGTTAATGTGTGTGCCACCCTCGGATGGACGTTAAATGGCTGTCCCATCTGCCAGCATTCGTTGGTGGACGTTAAAGATCCATTGGTGTCCTTGACGAAGAGTGGACGAGCTATTGCCAGCACTTGGCCAATTCCAAGTTTCTGCCCTAACTAGTAGAGGACATTGTATCAACGGCACAGCCACGCCCTCAGCCAATGATGCCACCCCACAGCCTTGTGCTGCGTTCGAATGAAGAAGACACAACTTTTTCCTGTAATTCCCTACATTTAGTCTCTTGATCTTCTTTTGCATTTTATTTTTATATACACACATTGGAAAATGTGAAGTATGCCAACAATATAATGCTGTTTGCAAAAAAAAAAGTTGACTGAACTTAAAATGTTATTTTAAACATAAATTGAAGAAGCCTTCATGCACAGGCTGTTTTTTCACTTTATCAAAAGACCAAGGCAGTTGACATACCCAGCAGGAGCAGCATGGTTGGGGTAAAATAAATCACTTTCACCTGGTCAAGGTTTGGATAAGATAATGATATTGTTGCACACTTCCATTGGAGCACCGTGTTGCTATGGCCCATAGAAGACTAAGCAATTCCCAAAGATGGCGAATTATCTTTGGCTCAATGTCAGACATGAGATTAGGGCCGTCTTTCTGGGCATATCTCGTGCTTTTGATACAGTCTGGTATCCTGACTTGCTCTCCAAACTCTCTGCCTACAGCATCCATGGCCAACTCTACACATGGCTTACTCCCTTCCTCTACTCTCGTAGCCAACATGTGGCACTCAACGGAATCCTTTCATCTCCTCTCCCTGTCAAGGCTGGAGTGCCCCCAAAGCAGTGTTCTCGGCCCAATCCTATTCCTGATCTTCATAAATAATCTCTCTGAATCTCTGGAAAATCCTCTTTATCTATTTATTGATGACTCCAACCTGTGCCATGACAACCCTCATCCTTCAGGCAGGGAGGCTGCAGCCTTTTCCCTCTCTTCAGACCTTGAAAAACAAATCACAAGATGGTCTAACATTTGGAATCTGTCTTTCAATCCAGACAAATCTCACACGCTCACCATCTCTCTCTCCAAAAGGACCATCTGGCAAGCCCCACTCACCTCCTCTCCCATCTACTTTCTTAACTGTCCTCTTGAGGAAGTTCAGTCATTCAAATTTCTGGCTCTCAGGATCAGCCAAGAACTTTCTTGGGCAAAGCACATTTCAAAGTTGGCCTTCAAAACCAGCTGCCAACTGAGCATCCTCCATCATACCTTTCTTTGCACGCCTGAACTTCGATTCCACCTTACAAGGCCTTCCTCCACAGCTTGGTGGTAGACTGCTCTCCCCTCTGGACTGGCTCCCCAAGGCCTTCACGATTATTGGGATCTCCTGCGATGGGCTGATCACTTCACCATTGCCAATAGTTCGGTGGTCTATCTGTCTTCTCCCGCCTCGTTTCTGGTCTTAAACCCTCTTCCCTTTTCATATTTTGTTCCCATCAGGTTTATGCAGGGCACACACCATCAACCCCCTTCTGGTGAAACCTAAATCCAGGATCACTGCTCACGTCCACTCATTTGTTCCTCTTTTTCCTCAACTATGGAACCAACTTCCACATTCTCTTCAATCTCATTCTTCCCTCCAGGTCTTCAAGACAGTTGTTCACCACCATCTCAGATCACCCCAATCCAAAACCATGATATTTTCTACCCTCATCAACTCGCCCCAATCAGTCCTTCAAAATGTCCAGTTTTCCTCTCTTGCCCCCTTCCCATTCCTTCCCACACCCGTTTGTGTAAGTATACCTCCATCTTGGCCTTCAACTCTGCTGTTGGTGTTTCCCCCCTCTCTCTACTGTTCTTTTTGTCCTGATCCATTCAGTGGATGAGTACGACCTCTTCAATGCACCTCAACTACTGTATTTACAGGATAGAAAAAAATCGGGATGAACAATACTGGTCAGTGAAATTAGATATCAACTTACCTTCCACTAGAATATAACAGCAGATTGGACCGTAAACATCAATAAACCAATGATGTTAAAGACAGGCCTCTATCTGGATGATTCACAATGACCTATAACAGAAAATGCAGCTCTGCTCAAGGCTCGTCAGACATTCCTTTTGCCACAAACACAGTGATGCAGCATGAATTGAATCTCCCAAACTGTCCGAAAGTGGCTTTGTGATGCAAGTTATAAAGCCAGCAGACCGATAAGATGCTCTCTTCTCACCCCAGAACACAAAGCATCCTGCATGGCATGATGCTAGTTATGTCAACACTGGAGTCTCGCATCCTCGAGGAAAATCCATTGGTCTGATGGGAGGCAATTTCTCCTGCATGCGACAGATGGTAGAATTTGGGTTTGCTGGCATCCTAACAGGGGATACACCCAATAACATTATAAAGTCCATCCACTCTGGTGGCAGATCCGTGATGGCATTAGGCTGCCAGTTACAATTGTAAATTTGACCCTGTCACTGTACAGGGTAATCTGACAGGAAGAAAAAGTAACATTGGGACATATGGAATCATGTTGTTGTTCCACATT
The DNA here is from genome assembly GCA_035128595.1 of Eptatretus atami. Taxonomy (NCBI): domain Eukaryota; kingdom Metazoa; phylum Chordata; class Myxini; order Myxiniformes; family Myxinidae; genus Eptatretus; species Eptatretus atami. Next base: position 37,748,960 of record CM068954.1, on the reverse strand, counting down.
TTGACAAACCACACACTTCTCACAAGACCGGTATTCATGGATGGCAATGCCAGTCCCACCATTCTCATGCAATTAAAAACTCCTTGCGAAATGATGTCATCGCATTGCCCTGGTCAGAAAGGAGTCCTGATTTAAATCCAATCGAGCACGTTTGGGACATTGGTGATAATGGAATTAAGAGAATGGACCCTCTTGTGCAGACTCTGGCACAGTTGGAGGTTGCTTTGCACCAGGAATGACAATAACTCCCTTTGGATTCTCTCTATCGGATTCTTCAGGGGGTGAGAAGGAGGGAAGAAGCAGTCATTATTCTTAGTGGTGCTTACACACATTATTGACCTTTTGAGACATTCATTGCATTCTGACATCATTGGATGTCATTATTGACTGGTCTTGAGCCCTACATCACAAGACGTGTTGCCAGCAGCCCCATTCTCAAGTAAACATGTTATTTTTAGTGTTAAGCAATGCCATTACAGACACCCTCATGTTTTGATTTTAAAAATCAACAAAACCTCTAATTTTGGCTCAAGCCATTCGTCAAACATACATACACTTGTATGGTTTTATTTTTATTTAAATGTTACGGTTTCTGTATAATCTTCTCGGTTACTGCTCTGAATTCCATAAAAATGCAGTCCGTGCTTCACTTTCCCCCCTGTGTATATTAGACAAGCTCCTACTCTGGCATATAAGTGGACCAGAAATTCATGAAGGAGGCATTCTTTGCCAAAATTTAACAACTACTTTTTTTCTAAACGATTTTGACCTGCTGAATTCAATGACCCTGGTTGCGAATCTCTCCGACCTCGTTTTTTATGTCAAAATGTCCGATTTTGAGATGGCCGTCATTCTAAAAATATAATTTTAAAACATCACATAACTTTTGAACCAGTCGGGCTAGAAAGACAATCTTGGGGTCTATTCTTACTGATTTTGGCATTCTAAATGAATGGGTGTTTGGACATGCGCAGAGAGGAGTGAGATTTTTTTTTGTTTACTGTCTGCCTGCCTGGCAATCAAACAAAATTAAAAATCATTCCAAACAGGAAACGTACTATTTTTAAGGATGTCATAAAGGACACAAACAACAGGCACGAATAACTAATGTGACGTATCAAATAAGGTGTTGTAAAAGCTATTGCATCAACGACGGTAAACTTCCAGAATCAATTTTTTATACTATACCTGAACACTGTGTGGGGTGAAGTGTTCTATGAACTCTGTAGCTTGAAATAGATTCCGATGCCACACATACCTTGTAATTTCTAACCAAGTTAGTTTATTTTAATGAAGGGCACTTGACAACTGCTGCCTAATGGAAATAGCACCAGGCTTCAAGCATGCTCATTATACATCAAAACGTAAGGACATTATGATATAGTGACACTGCATCCCTTATACAACAAGATTTTTTTGCTTTTTGCTTATTTTTGCTTACTTTTTGCTTACTTATACAACTAAATTACCACGAACATTGCTTACAAACTCTGCAAATGAGTTGATCTAAAATAGGAAGAATAAAGGGTGATTTATTCATTTTAAAATGATAAAATTATTGTAAAGTAATGATTGTGGGATACTAATTTATATTATTTTATTTCAGACGAGGAAGGAATTCCATCCAATTTCCTTAAAGGTAAGGTTTTTATTTTTTACTGATTTTTGAAATTGGATATTGTATTATTTTTGTTTTTCTCCAGGGAAATTAGCTCATAGAGGAGTTTCCACAAGATATATTAGATGTGCTCTGGTTGATCATGTTATCTTCGGAATCTTACAAGGAAACGAGGGGAAGAAAGAGTTTTGGTTGGTCCTGGGATGTCTGAGGAGTTCAGCTTGAACATTGGTTTGAAGCAAGGAAGCGCTCTCAGCCCACTCATGTTTATCATGGTGATGGATCTGATAAGCAGGAAGATGAGCTTGAGGGGTAGTATGGGGAGGATGTTGTATGCGAACGATCTGACTGTTGTGATGGAGAGTGGGCGGGAATGCAGGAAGTAATGGGGGAGTGGAAAGAGGCATTTGGGAAGCATGGGCTGAAGATGAGTATGGATAAAAACTGAGGTGATGTGGGTCAGGCAGCAGAGAAAATAAATGAGTATCAGGTTAGAGGGGAAGTAGATCAGGCAGGTAAATAGGTTTGAATATCTGGGAGGAACAGACTAGGGATGGTAAGTCTGAGGCAGATGTGCGGAGGAGGATTCAGTTGGGTGTGAATGTGTGGAGGAGGGTCGAGGGAGTAATGGCAGAGAGAAAGATATCAACGAAATTGAAAGAGAAGGTTCTGATGTCATGTTCAACGCCGGCCTATCTTTATGGTCTGGAGATGGTGACACTGACAGAGAGACAACAGAAGCTGCAGGTTTGTGAGAACAACTGGATCAGGAGGATTGCAGGAGTGAAGAGGGTGGATAGAAGGCGGATGGATGAACTGATGTAGGAGATTGGTGTGCAGATGAGTTTGATGGGGATATTGGTGAAATGCCGCCTGAGATGTGCTGGACACTAAGTGTGGGTGGGGGAAGAAAGAATGGCAAAGAGAGCAGTTAGATTGAAGGAACAAGGAAGGAGGAAAAGAGGTAGACCACAGTTGAGATGTGAGGATGGATATTCGTAAGGTAGGGGGTTGTTGGAGAGTGGAGAGAGTTGGCTGAGGACAGAGGGAGTTGGAGGAGTACCGTGGTCAAGGCAGGGCAGAAACGTGGTGCCATTAGACCTCAATCCTTATAAAGCAGTGGTTCTTAACCTGGGTTCGACCAAACCCCAGGGGTTCGGTGAGCCAGTCTCAGGGGTTCGGTGAAAGCCTTCCAAAACACATTGCAATTTTGCTATAATTTGCTTTCGGTCTAACTTAATTTTTTTCTTTTTTTTCAGGATCAGGATGTCAAGTAAGAAAGGGAAATGGTCGGCGGATTACGTGCTGTATGGGTTCACGTATACCACGGAGCAGGACGGAACTCAGCATCCTCAATGCATGCTTTGCTATGTGAAGTTGAGCAATTCCAGCCTTGTGCCAGCGAAATTACGGGAACACTTTATAAAATTGCACGGCGAGGGACAGTACAAGGACGCAAGGCTCGAAGAATTCAAATTCCAAAGAGCTCGATTCGACACAAGGGCTTAATTTGCCTGCTCACAACTTCATTCCAATTGACAAACCGATCCTCAGTGCCTCGTATGAAGTTGCATATCTCATCGCAAAACAGGGCAAACCACACACCGTTGGCGAAACACTCATCAAACCGGCCGCATTGAAGATGGCCAACATCATGCTTGGAAAAGCTGCTGAAGAAAAGTTGTCTCTTGTTCCACTCTCAAATGACACCATCAGCAGCAGAATCGACGACATGAGCGATGATATCCTCACCCAGGTAGTTGGAAATTTAGTCACGAGTCTAACGAAATTCAGCCTTCACTCAACGAGACCACCGACTTTCAAATTTGAGCCAGCTCATCGTATTTGTGTGTTATGTCAAGGGAGACGACATCATGGAAGAGTTTCTGTTCTGCAAGCCTCTCACAACAACGACTAAAGAAGCTGATGTGAAGAAACTTGTGGACGACTTCTTCAGAAGCAACGGTCTTTCGTGGAACATGGTGTCTGCAGTTTGCTCGGACGGGGCTTCAGCCATGCTGGGGCGCAACTCCGGTTTGGAGCACTTGTGAAGGCCGATGCACCACACGTCATCGTCACGCACTGTGTCCTGCACAGACACGCGCTGGCATCAAAAACTCTGCCTCCAGAACTGGCCGATGTTCTAAAAATTGTCGTTGAAACTGTGAATTATGTGCGAAGCAG
>CM068954.1:37731749-37744107 GCA_035128595.1 Eptatretus atami | reverse complement strand
TAAGAATTTGTTGACAAAGAGGTTCATTATTAGTGCGCATAAAAGCCTGGAAGCCCGATTTTTGATTTTCGAAAAAATAAATTTTTTAGGATTTTCAAAAATTTCAAAGTCCCGTTGCTAGACAATCGTGGCATCCATAGCAACGGTGCCAAAAGCATACAACTAGATCCTGGTATGAACCTACCTGTCCAATGTTTCATCAAAATCGGTTGACTCCTCTGGCCTCCAGAGCTGTCCATTACATACAAACAAACATACGGAAAAAACTGAGAATAAGGGTACTCTTGCGACCCACCCAAAATTCAATTTTAATTAATACAAAATAAAAATCAAATTGTACCAAAATCAAAAGTATATTTGGATAATAAGAAGAATTGGATCTTAATGCGATTTTTTTCTTGTTTTTTGAGGCGATCTGGGAAATGCGTGGCTTGTGTTTTGGCAAGGGCCACCCTCATATCACTTTCGCATGCAAGTCTGCTCCTGTTCTTTGTTTTTGATGTCCAGCAGTTTCAAAAATTGCATGCTCACAGAGATACTTTGTAACGAACGGCGTGAGGTTCTCAAGGGCAATTTTAGCGATGAGAGGATACCCTTCCATTGCGCACCAAAACGTTGAGAGCGTTGTTGTGCCGAATAGTTGTTGTTGAGTCTGGCTCTGCTGAAGTTTGATGAGGTCGCGTGGTATTGATCCTGTGACATATGCCGTTGCAACGCCGAAAGTAAATGTTGTCTCACCCATGCTGGGTTGTTGGCTTGTCAGGAGAAAATCCATCGAATAAACTTTCCCAGCTCATCCAAGGTGCGTGCAATCGCTTGCTTCAGTTCCCTTGGGTATAGCAGTGCCTCCAACTTCAAAATCATCTTCAATTCCGCTCACGCACTCGTCCAGTAGCGGAAAGTTCACGAAGTTGTCTTTCTCTGTTCGCCGCCTCCACAATGGCAACTTATTTCGAAAAGCACTCAGCTTTTCTTCATCTCGATGACATTCACCCCATGCCCGTGCATCTGGCAATTGAGATGGTTGAGTGCGTCGAAGATGTCAAGCCATGTACGCCAAGCCAGGATGAACTTTGATTCTTCGAAATGAGTTGCATGGCGATGCTGTGCTCTCGCAGAAACAGGGCTAATTCTACATGCAAGGCAAAAACACGCCTCAGTACCCTCCCTCGTGATAACACCGAAAGTTAGAGTGGTATAGAAGGACTTCGAATCATAGCCGATTTCATTGCACAGCTCTTTGAAGATGCGATGATTCAGAGCACTGCTTCGCACATAATTCACAGTTTCAACGACAATTTTTAGAACATCGGCCAGTTCTGGAGGCAGAGTTTTTGATGCCAGCCGCGTGTCTGTGGAGGACCACAGTGCGTGACGATGAACTGTGGTGCATCGGCTTCACAAGTGCTCCAAAACGGAGTCGCCCCAGCATGCTGAAGCCCCGTCAGCAAACTGCAGACACCATGTTCCACGAAAAGACCGGTGCTCTGAAGAAGTCGTCCACAAGTTTCTTCACATCAGCTTCTTTAGTCGTTGTTGTGAGAGGCTGCAGAACAGAAACTCTTCCATGATGTCGTCTCCCTTGACATAACACACAAATACGATGAGCGGCTCAAATTTGAAACGTCGGTGGTCTCGTGAGTTGAGAGGCTAATTTCGTTAGATCCTGCGTGACTAAATTTCCAACTACCTGGGTGAGGATATCATCGCGCTCATGTCGTCGATTCTGCTGCGATGGTGGTCATTTGAGAGTGGAACAAGAGGACAACTTTTCTTCAGCAGCTTTTCCACGCATGATGTTGGCCATCTTCAATGCGGCCGGTTTGATGAGTGTTCGCCAACGGTGTGTGGTTTGCCCTGTTTTGCGATTGAGATATGCAACTTCATACGAGGCACTGAGGATCGGTTTGTCAATTGGAATTGAAGTTGTGAGCAGGGCAAATCTAGCCCTTGTGTCGAATCGAGCTCTTTGGAATTTGAATTCTTCGAGCCTTGCGTCCTTGTACTGTCCCTCGCCGTGCAATTTTTTATAAAGTGTTCCCGTAATCTTGCTGGCACAGAGGCTGGAATTGCTCAACTTCACATAGCAAAGCATGCATTGAGGATGCTGAGTTTTCCGTCCTGCTCCGCTGGTATGACGTAACCCATACAGCACGTAATCCGCCGACCATTTCCCTTTCTACTTGACATCCTGATCCTGAAAAAAAAGAAAAAAATTAAGTTTAGATGACGGAAGCAAAATATAGCAAAATTGCAATGTGTTTTGAAGGTCTTTCACCGAACCCCTGAGACTGGCTCACCCGAACCCCTGGGTTTCGTCGAACCACAGGTTAAGAACCACTGCTTTGAAAAAGGATTGAGGTCTAATGGCACCACGTTTCTGCCCTGCCTTGACCACGGGTACTCCTCCAACTCCCTCTGTCCCTCAGCCAACTCTCTCCACTCTCACAACACCCCTACCTTACGAATATCCATCCTCACATCTCAACTGTGGTCTACCTCTTTTCCCTCCTTCCTTGCCTTCAATCTAACTGCTCTCTTGCCATTCTTTCTTCCCCCACCCACACTAGTGTCCAGCACATCTCAGGCGCATTCACCAATATCCCCATCAAAATCATCTGCACACCAATCTCCTACATCAGTTCATCCATACCGCTTCTATCCACCCTCTTCACTCCTGCAATCCTCCTGATCCAGTTGTTCTCACAAACCTGCAGCTTCTGTTGTCTCTCTGTCAGTGTCACCATCTCCAGACCATAAAGATAGGCCGGCGTTGAACATGACATCAGAAACCTTCTCTTTCAATTTCCGTGATATCTTCTCTCTGCCATTACTCCCTCGACCCTCCTGCCACACATTCACACCCAAACTGAATCCTCCTCCGCACAACTGCCCAGACTTACCATCCCTAGTCTGTTCCTCCCAAATATAAACCTATTTACCTGCCCTGATCTACTTCCCTCTAACCTGATACTCATTTATTTTCTCTGCTGCCTGACCCACATCACCTCAGTTTTTATCCATACTCATCTTCAGCCCATGCTTCCAAATGCCTCTTTCCACTCCCTCATTACTTCCTGCATTCCCGCCCACTCTCCATCACAACAGTCAGATCGTTCGCAGTACAACATCCTCCCCATACTACCCCTCAAGCTCATCTTCCTGCTTCATCAGATCCATCACCATGATAAACATGAGTGGGCTGGAGAGCGCTTCCTTGCTTCAAACCAATGTTCAAGCTGAACTCCTCAGAACATCCCAGGACCAACCCAAAACTCTTTCTTCCCCTCGTTCCTTGTAAGATTCCGAAGATAACATGATCAAACCAGAGCACATCTAATATATCTTGTGGAAACTCCCTATGAGAGCTAATTTCCCTGGAGAAAAACAAAAATAATACAATACTCAATTTCAAAAATCAGTAAAAAATAAAAACCTTACCTTTAAGGAAATTGGATGGAATTCCTTCCTCGTCTGAAATAATAATATATAAATTAGTATCCCACAATCATTATCTTTAACAATAATTTTATCATTTAAAATGAATAAATCACCCTTTATTCTTCCTATTTAGATCAACTCATTTGCCAGAGTTGTAAGCAATGTTCGTGGTAATTTATTGAGTTGTATAAGTAAGCAAAAAGTAAGCAAAAATAAGCAAAAAGCAAAAAATCTTGTTGTATAAGGATGCAGTGTCACTATATCAATAAGTCCTTACGTTTTGATGTATAATGAGCATGCTTGAAGCCTGGTCTATTTTCCATTAGGCAGCAGTTGTCAAGTGCCCTTCATTAAAATAAACTAACTTGGTTAGAAATTACAAGGTATGTGTGGCAACGGAATCTATTTTCAAGCTACAAGTTCATTAGAACACTTCCACCCCACACAAGTGTTCAGGTATAGTATAAAAAATTGATTCTGGAAGTTACGTCGGTGATGCAAAGTCTTTTACAACACCTTATTTAATACGTCACATTAGTTATTCGTGCCCGTTGTTTGTGCCTTATGACATCCTTAAAAATAGTACGTTTCCTGTTTGGAATGATTTTAATTTGTTTGATTGCCAGGCAGGCAGACAGTAAACAAAAAAAAATCTCACTCCTCTCTGCGCATTGTCCAAACCACCCATTCATTTTAGAATGCCAAAATCAGTAAGAATAGACCCAAGATTGTCTTCTAGCCCGGACTGGTCAAAAGTTATGTGATGTTAAAATTATATTTTAGAATGACGGCCATCTCAAAATCGGACATTTTGACATAAAAAACGGAGGTCGGAGAAGATTCGCAACCAGGGCATTGAATTCAGCAGGTCAAAATCGTTAGAAAAAAAGTAGTTGTTAAATTTGGCAAAAGAATGCCTCCTTCATAATTTCTGTCCACTTATATGCCAGAAGAGGAGCTTGTCTAATATACACAGGGGGGAAAGTGAAGCACGGCTGCATTTTATGGAATTCAGAGCAGTTAACCAGATTAACAGAAACGTAACATTTAATAAAAAAAAACCATACAAGTGTTGCATGTATGTTTGACGAATGGCTGAGCCAAAATTAGAGGTTTGTTGATTTTAAAATCAAAACATGAGGGTGTCTGTAATGGCATTGCTTAACACTAAAAATAAACATGTTTACTGAAGAATGGGGCTGCTGGCAACACGTCTGTGATGTAGGGCTCAGAACCAGTCAATGAATACACCAATGATTCAGAATGCAATGAATGCTCAGGAAAGTCAATAATGTGTGAAGCACCACTAAAATAAGCACTGCTTCTCCCTCCTCCACCCCTGAAGAATCCGATAGAGAGAATCCACAGAAGGAGTATGTCATTCCTGGTGCAAAGCAACCTCCAACTGTGCAGAGTCGCACAGAGGGTCCATTCTCTTAATTGCCATTATCCACCAATGTCCCAAACGTGCTCGATTGGATTTAAATCAGGACTCCTTTCTGACCAGGGCAATGCGATTGACATCATTTCGCAGGAGTTTTAATTGCATGAGAATGGTGGACTGCATTGCCATCCATGAATACCGGTCTTGTGAGAAGTGTGTGGTTTTGTCAAAATGGGAACAACAACATGATTCCATATGTCCAATTTTATTTCTTCCTGTCAGATTACCCTGTACAGTGACAAGGTCACAAATTTACAATTGTAACTGGCATACCTAATGCCATCACGGATCTGCCACCAGAGTGGATGGACTTTATAATGTTAGGTGTATCCCCTGTTAGATGCCAGCAAACCCAAATTCTACCATCTGTCGCATGCAGGAGAAATTGCCTCCCATCAGACCAATGGATTTTCCTCGAGGATGCGAGACTCCATGTGACATAACTAGCATCATGCCATGCAGGATGCTTTGTGTGGGTGAGAAGAGAGCATCTTATCGGTCTGCTGGCTTTAACTTGCCTCACAAAGCCACTTTCGGACAGTTTGGGAGATTCAATTCATGCTGCATCACTGTTTGTGGCAAAAGGAATGTCTGACGAGCCTGAGCAGAGCTGCATTTTCTGTTATAGGCATTGTGAATCATCCAGATGAAGGCCTGCTTTAACATCATTGGTTTATTGATGTTTACGGTCCAATCTGCTGATATATATCTTCTAGTGGAAGTAAGTTGATATCTAATTTCACTGACCAGTATTGTTCATCCCGATTTTTTCTATCCTGTAAATACAGTAGTTGAGGTGCATTGAAGAGGTCGTACTCATCCACTGAATGGATCAGGACAAAAAGAACAGTAGAGAGAGGGGGAAACACCAACAGCAGGTTGAAGGCCAAGATGGAGGAATACTTACCAAACGGGTGTGGGGAAGTGAAGGGGGCAAGAAGAGGAAAACTGGACATTTTGAAGGACGATTGGGGCGAGTTGATGAGGGTAGAAAATATCATGCGTTGGATTGGGTGATCTGAGATGGTGGGAACAACTGTCTTGAAGACCTGGAGGGAAGAATGAGATTGAAGAGAATGTGGAAGTTGGTTCCATAGTTGGGAAAAAGAGGAACAAATGAGGGACGTGAGCAGTGATCCTGGATTTAGGTTTCACCAGAAGGGGTTGATGGTGTGGCCCTGCATAAACCTGATGGGAACAAAATATGAAAAGGGAGAGGGTTTAAGACCAGAACGAGGGCGGGAGAAGACAGATAGACCACGAACTATGGCAATGGTGTGAAGTGATCAGCCCATCGCAGGAGATCCAATAATCTGAAGGCCTTGGGGAGCCAGTCCAGAGGGAGAGCAGTCTACCACCAAGCTGTGGAGGAAGGCCTGTAAGGTGAATCGAAGTTTCAGGCGTGCAAAGAAAGGTATGATGGAGATGCTCCAGTTGCAGCTGGTTTTGAAGGCCAACTTTGAAATGTGCTTTGCCAAGAAGTTCTTGCTGATCCTGAGAGACCAGAGAACTTAGAATGAACAACTTCCTCAACGAGCGACAGTTAAGAAAGTAGATGGGAAGAGAGTGAGTGGGGCTTGCCAGATGGCCTTTTGAGAGAGAGAGATGGTGAGCGTGTGAGATTTGTCTGGATTGAAAGGACAGATTCCAAATGTTAGACCATCTTGTGATTTGTTTTTCAAGGTCTGACAGAGAGGAAAAGGCTGCAGCCTCCCTCCTGAAGGATGAGGGTTGTCATGGCACAGGTTGGAGTCATCAATAAATAGAAAGAGGATTTTCCAGAGATTCAGAGAGATTATTTATGAAGATCAGGAATAGGATTGGCCGAGAACACTGCTTCTGGGCACTCCAGCCTTGACAGGGGAGGAGATGAAAGGATTCCGTTGTATGGCCACATGTTGGCTACGAGAGTAGAGGAAGGAAGTAAGCCATTGTAGAGTTGGCCATGGATGCTGTAAGCAGAGAGTTTGGAGAGCAAGTCAGGATCCAGACTGTATCAAAAGCACGAGATATGCCCAGAAAGACGGCCCTAATCTCATGTCTGACATTGAGCCAAAGATAATTCGCCATCTTTGGGAATTGCTTAGTCTTCTATGGCCAAGCAACACCGGTGCTCCAATGGGAAAGTGTCAACAATATCATTATCTTATCCAAACCTTGACCAGGTGAAAGTGATTTATTTACCCCAACCAGCTGCTCCTGCTGGGTATGTCAACTGCCTTGGTCTTTTGATAAAGTGAAAAAAGCCAGCTGCATGAAGGCTTCTTCAATTTGATTTTAAAATAAACATTTAAGTTCAGTCAACTTTTTTTTTGCAAAACAGCATTATATTGTTGCATACTTCACATTTTCCAATGTGTGTATAAAAAATAAAATGCAAAAGAAAGATCAAGAGAGACTAAATGTAGGGAATTACAGGATAAAATTGTGTCTTCTTTCATTTCGAAACGCAGCACAAGGCTGTGGGGTGGCATCATTGGCTGAGGGCGTGGCTGTGCCGTGATACAATGCCTCTACTATTAGGGCAGAAACTTGGAATTGGACCAGTGCTGGCAATAGCTCGTCCACTCTTCGGAAGCGACACCAATGGATCTTTAACGTCCACCAACGAATGCTGGCAGATGGACAGCCATTTCGTCCATCACGAGGCACGCACACACATTAACGAATCACAAGGTGGGAGTGGAAAACAAGAGAGCAAGAGGTTGTGTGGGCAGCAGACGTAAACTTGCAGGGAAAAACACGAGACAACAAACTCATAAAAAGTTCTCAAAATGAAAAAAGAGGTTAGTAAATAATGGAGGTGAGCTTGAGTTTAGACTTGAGAAGAATAACAAGAAGGGATTTCTGTTCGAATTCTTGACTTTCGGAGCAGGTGCTGGGCAGAGATGAGGAGCAAGGCCAAAGTAGGGCCGGTAAAATTATTTCAAGGTCACCATTCAAAATATGGTGACCAAAGGAAGGATAAACTTGCTTTGGAAGTAGCAAGTACGCCCCATCCAGAAGAAGGGTGAAAAGACCGAACCACGTACTGTTGGCACCAAAGCTGAGAAAATCATCAGCATCACATTTGAAAACTCTCGCCCAGAGCTTACTGCATTATCACCGTTGACTGATTGGTGGTGTTTGATCTTCTACTCTCTTGTCTGCTCTTCAATCAGAGTCAACAGTGGAGGTGAGCAGTGATCCTGGATTTAGATTTCACCAGAAGGGGATTGATGTGAATCATGTGTGCCCTGCATAAACCTGATGGGAACAAAACATGAAAAGGGAAGAGGGTTAAGACCAGAAAGGAGGCGGGAGATGACAGATAGACCACCGAACTGTTGGCAATGGTGAAGGTCAGCCCATCGCAGGAGATCCCAAATAATCTTAAGGCCTTGGGGAGCCAGTCCAGAGGGGAGAGTTTGCTCTTGAGGAAGTTCAGTCATTCAAATCTGCTCACGAATCACTGCTCACCTTCACTCTTTCATTCCTCTTTTTTCCCGCCTTTGGAATAAACTCACTCAGTCTCTTCAATCCCATTCTTCCCTCCAGTCTTCAAAACAGCGCGTTCACCACCACCTCTTATCATCCCCCATAAAAAATCTCGATCTCTACCCCCATTAATCCACCCCAATCCCACCTCATTCAACTTCCCTGCTTTCCTTCCTGAAAGTCCCTGTAATGTCCATCTTATATTCCCCATGTTACCCCCCATCCCTCTCCCTTCCACAGATCTCCTAATCTCTCTGTACCCCACTGTTTTGTCCTTCCCACTTCCACCCCTCTTGTCTCCTGACCCCTTGCTGTATGTGTGTTAGCTCTCATACGAGCCTCGACAATGTATACAAAAAAACAACAACAATATATCCAACTATCCCACCGTCCCCACCTCCAGCCCATTCAGCTAACTGTCCCTCCCCAGATATACCACAGCAAATACATTCTGCTTGCCAACCTTTAAATATAAGGTTTCTTGTCACCTGTAATTCTTCATCCCTTTCCCTTTCCAACATGGAAATGCCTTCCAAACATGTTCCTCCCTACACACTTCAAAGTTACAGCTCACCATTAATTCAGCGTTGTCTCAATACCCATCAATGGATCGGAGCCTCCGAACAGTCCCGTTCGTTTCTATCAAGTAGTGGTATTTCAAAAATACAAACCGGCTTTCTATTGGCCTTTGAACCATCTGGTTGTTCCTGCTGTCAGTGGAAACCCATCCATTTCACTCCCCCAAAGCCTCGACTTTGTATTAAAAAAGAAACATGATTATGGGTAAGGGGAATGAAAAATGTATAAATAAATAAATTGCACTAGAAAACAGAATGACAGCAGAACAAGGAATGCATCTTATCAAGGTTTACATCGTTCTATCAGTAGAAGCAATTAACTGTGCATGTTCCTTCTGAAGAAGTCACTGACAGAGATGATTCACAACAGTTGGCCTCAAACACAATTACCCCTTCAAAAATTTGTTCATCGGAAAAACGTCAAATCAGCAGAACATTTAGGGTACATCACCTTAGAGGTCGATGAGCAAATTGCATCGGTAAGTACAATCGCCTGACATCAAAAGGCCAATAATAGACTCACAAAACTTAACTTGATTGCCTTCCAAATAATTTTAATTTTTCAGCTGAAAGGTCACTCTCACACCCTTGAACCCGAGCTCCTTGGATTTTCGGCTCCCCCACCCTGGCGTCGCCAGGCAGAAAAATTCAGCCACTCGAGATATGGAGGTTTTGAATAGTGGCCAATAAAACCGACCACTGGTATATCCCACCATTGGCGACATACTCATGACAGAGCAATGGTGGCTGCTGAAGCAGTCTCCTGGGCTATTGGGCACAATCCTGGACGGGTCCCACGCCGACGCAGGATACTCGAAAGGCCAATCATCTCAGCAAAACTGCTACTCATGTACCGACCTCAGAAGGAGACAGCCTGATTCAACCCCACCTCGGTTTAAGTCAATTGGTCGGAGCAGGATTGACTCGGACCGCAGTCCAACCCACACTTGGGTAGATGAGTTGAATAGCGCCTGGTAAACCGGCTGATCGGCGTATATTGGAGATTTGAAATTAGCACTGGCAAACTGGCCCACTCGAGAACATGGAGGTTTGGAATAGTGGCTGTATATCGTCTGATGGGTATATGGAGTATTGAATAGCCATCATGGCAAACTGGCCACTCTAGAGAAACAGGAGGGTGAAAGTGGCGGTAAAATCGGCTGCATGCGGTATATGGCAGGTTTGAATAGCCGGCTGGTAAATCGGCTGCTGGTTATTATGGAGTGTTGAATAGGGCTGGTAACTGGCTGATTGTTATATCTCTAATTATAAACCAAGCTTTGCACATAAAAACCGGCTCGCCGTCACCATCGATCCTATGGAAATTACTGTGGCACTTAAGCTGACATGCCTCAATGTTGGGAATCTTGGCGTTCCTAATAGTCACTTACGACTGTTCATCGTTTTGCACAAGCGTATCTCATTTGTCATCCACTTACGCGCCTCCTGTCGTCTGCAGCGCTACCAGCTATGGTGATCTGCACCGCCACGGATGCATGTGCTAGCGGTATACGCTAGTGAGACGTTGAATAATGCTGGTAAAGACGGCACTAGGTTCAAGGGTTAATGAACATCTTCTTTCTACGTGGGCCAATAAACTTAAGATCAACTTTTCTAATGCATTTTTCAATTCCAAATTAAGATGCTGGTCTAAAAATACTGTGGCGCTGTTTTGCCACCAGCATATTATAAATCAGCGCAACTTAGTGAGAAACAAAACATAAAGTCCGCGGTTGTATTTAACTGAAGATGCTAGATTGTAGAAATACTATACTTGTCATCATCAAGCCAGATTTCAGGCCTGCACCATTGTGAAGTTGTCACTAACCCCAATCAGACCTGTTGTACTGTTCATTGACTTTTCCATGCCCCCTCGCATAGATCTGTCCTCTGTTTTATTTGCTTGTCCTGTCTCTTTTATCCCATTATGCTCTGTTTGACCTTTGGTCGCGCTGTTTGCTTTCTCCCACTGTCATTGTGTTTCTTTCTCATCTTCTGTTCTCAATTTTTCATGCAGCCCTGTACTTTGTTTAAAAATATGAGCAACTGATTTAATACTTTTAAACACATAAGTGCTACAAGGTGACTCGGCCAATGGTAACTGATTGCCTAAATAGCTCAGAGGTCTCAATCTGGCGTCAGCTCCCAGCACAACGATCTAAAACTGTCATTAGTAGTCCTTCACAGAAATAGGTGAACTTCAATGAAATATAATCTGTCCTAACGAGAGATGTGAATTGGCTAACTTGCCATCGCGAACTAATTGTGATGTTAAAATTACAATAGTATCTTCGGAAAATAAATAAAGAAAATGGAGGTCAGTGTGTTCCAGTACGTGGTCAAATATACGAAAATTCTTGCCTTCATCTCACAGAGTATCCCAAAGCAAAGCTGTATCCCCACAACAAACAAAAAAAGATTCAACAACATCTGACCCCCAGAATCCAAAAAATAAAGCAATCGGTCAAACATGCCTCCACAGATAAATAATAGAATCGACAATCAATTAAGATCGATAGATCAATCGATCGAGTTTACACAGGTCTTGATTGTAATTGTTGATGTTCAACCGAGAACATTCGACTCGCTGGACCAGTGATAATTGCATTTTCATTGTCCATCTGAATTATAACTCAAATTGACAGGGAAAGCACATCGAGAGTGGTTAGGAACTTGCTTGCCTGCAGAGGTAGACATGACGGACATGCTTGGCGTAATAACAGTTCATATTGAACACGAAACGAGCACAGGAAAGCAATTCCAAATTAGACTGTCCTGGGAAATATGCTAACTTGCATAGTGGTTTTCAGCCCAATCCGTCAAAAACTGTATGACTAGTATGCAATTATGTAGCGACCACCCATGTCGCCTACTGGCTTGTACTCTTCTTATTATATAAATATACTCTTGAATTTTGATGAAATTTTTTTTCATTTTTGTATTAATTAAAATTGAAATTGTTGGTCAAATTTGAGGGGTTCGGCGAGTGTACAGAGGTTTTTGTTCGGGTTCGGCCCCTCTGAAAAGGTTAAGAACCACTGCTATAAAGGGAAGAGGAGGAGAAAAAGAAGGAATTCTCCTCTGGGTTTATAACTACTGCAGGCATTCCATTGAGGCTCTTTTATCAACCACCACCAATAAACCACACTAGTTAATTATTGTCAAGAAGCAAATCAAGTACTGCAGTACTGTATAGTAAAATGCCACTAAAATATCCAGTCTAGTTTACCTGACTGGCATGGATCCAGGAAATTAAAAGTTGGAGAGGGAGGAGGGGGAATTTGAGCTGAGAAAAGACAGTAAATCAGTGGGGGAGCTAATGGTGGTAACGAAAATCATACCCATAATCCAACATCACATCTGTTTATGGTGAACAGCACACACCTTTGACACTAAAGGTGGAAAGAAAGTCTTCTCT
>CM068954.1:37716680-37731739 GCA_035128595.1 Eptatretus atami | reverse complement strand
GCTGAGGAGAAGCATCATTGCCAGGGAACGAGGCTGTGCAAGTCATGCAGAGCCTGCTGTATGTTAAAGAAGGAATTTCTCGAATTTGGCAAGAATGACAGTAGTTTAAAGAGATGGTGAGATATTTATCTTCCACCAGCTAATCATGCAGCAAAGTTTCCCGCAGTTTAATATTCTTCCAAGGAATGGCACACATTGTGTTGCAAAGCCGGCAGGCTGCACAGTGCCAATAAAATAGTGCATCGTCTGACTCAAATGAATGCAGACTAGACACCTCAGAGAAAAGTGCACCCTAATTCTAACCCAAACACCTTCCTAAAGGGGCTGTCACACCTTGACGATTTTAGCCAGCGTATGCCAACGTTGAAAAATTTGTCTAAAACGCTGGCACACGTCAAATACGTTATGGGTAAGTTTTGCACGCTGAGCACACTGGCATACGTCGTAGTACGCCGAGCTCGTCGACAAATTTTAACATGCTCAAAATTTTTCGACGCTATGCCAGCGTATGACTCACACGTTCCGCTACGCTGGCCATAAGTTGTAGCACGTTACGCGATCGTTGACACACGTCGACACACGTACTTGTAAGTTTTCATAAGTCGAACACATCGAGGTAATGTTTAGCGTACCCGAACAGATTTCTAACCTTTGAGTAACATGCTTTGAACCTAGGAGGAACGTGCTTTGACCTATGAGTAACGTATCTCCAACGCATATTGATATGTAGACGTATTTGACATCTTCCGGACGACCACAGAACTTACTGAACGTGTTTTAACTTACAGCTACCGTATGATGGCGTATTTGCAGCGTTTAGGGAATGTATATAAAAATGGGCTTCACAGGAGGAACCCATCAGTGTTTCGACTCCATGGTTTTTTTTTTTGTTTTTTTTCTTCGCATGACGGTGATGTTGACCTTCGATTTCTAGTGCGGTTATAATATAATATAATTAAAAGGCTGCCGCTCAATGATTTAATCATAACCGCACTATAAATCGAAGTGTCAACATCACCGTCATGCGAAGAAAAAAAAACATGGCGTCTGGAACACTGACGGGTTCCTCCTGTGTGAACCCCATTTTTATATTACAATTCCCCTAAACGCTGCCATATGCCATTATACGGTAGCTGTAGTTAGAAACACGTTCAGTAAGTTCTGTGGTCGTCCGGAAGACGTCAAAATACGTCTGCTACGTCAATATGCGTTGGAGATACGTTACTCATAGGTTCAAAGCACATTCTCATAGGTTCAAAGCACGTTACACATAGGTTAGAAATAAGTTTCGGGTACGCTAAACTACACTCGAGCGTGTTTCGACTTATGAGTAACTTACAGTAACGTGTTTCGACTTGTGTCAACGATCGCATAATGTTCCAACAACTATATGGCCAGCGTATGCGGAACGTGTGAGTCATACGCTGGCATACGTCGAAATTTTTGAGCATGCTTAAATTTGTCGCGAGCTCGGCGTACTACGACGTATGCCAGCGTGCTTCAGCGTGCTCTTAACGTATACAAAACTTACCCATAACGTATTCGACGTTGCCAGCGTTTTAGACAAATTTTTCATACGTCGGCATACGCTGGCTAATCGTCAAGTGTGACAGGCCTTTAAATCGTTGAGCGGCAGCCTATTAATAGGTTACGCCACGTGATCGTCGGCGATACGTGCCGCGCTATGCATAAGTTAGACTATCGTTGGCATACGTTGTGAACCGCCGACAACACGCTAAGCATTCGTTGGTATAAGTTATCTATAAGTTATCGAAACGTTCTGTGTACATTACTAATACGTTATGCATACATCCAACTCGTTATGAATACGCCCAAAAACTTTAAAAAAATCAAATAGTTCAGCATACGCCAGCGTTTTACATACATTTATGATTGTTGCCATACGCTGGCTTAAACGTCAAGGTGTGACAGCCCTTTAGGAAAAGCATTAGAGCATGGGATTTTCCTGTATTGAGAGGAAAGTTACAAGTATCTGACCAACAACTTTTTTCCAAATCTGCAGATGGATGCTTCAGCAGCACTTCCTTTCAGAAATGTGGCTTACTGCTCTGCACATTGTACAATCATCAGCCAAATCACACCGAAGATTTTTCAAGAGAAGTAGAGAGGTGGTGGTGGACGATATATGGAGCTTGCTGCCGGGTAGCTATCATTTCTTGAAGTGTGACTGTGGTCCTGATGCAGTGCCCCTCTCCCAGTACACACACTGGAACTGGTACTCATTTCGCCAACCTCAGAAGGATGACAGGCTGAGTCAACCCCCTGGTGTATTAATTCTGGCCGGCGGGGCTTGAACTCAGGACCCTAGGATCCAAGCCGCCACCCTAACCCTGAGCCAACACCCAGGCTTAGTAGAGAGGTCATTTGATGTTATCTAGATATCAATTCCATTAAGTCGTGTCTGACGTCTGGAGGCATTCATGATCAGATTTCTTGAACATCCCTATCCTGCACTACTCATCAAAGCTCTGGAAGAGACAACTTGGTTGCAGCCTTTATTACACCCATCCAGCACATCCACAGTCTATTTCTTCCTCTTCTTACCTCGAGCATACCCAGCATGGTTGATTTCCCCAGACTTTCGTTTTTGCACACATGAGGTGTCCAAAGTAGACAGTTTCTCTTTTAGCATCAGCACTCCTTATGTACATGGTGGTCTAATTTATTTAACTACTAATTGGTTTGTTATTCTTGCAGTCCATGGATTTTTTAACATTCGTCTCCAACACTACATTTCAAAACTGTCAATCTTCTTCCTTTTTCACTGTTCACAACTCACATACATGCACTGCAACTGAAAATACTGGAATATTCACCAGCCTCCTCTTGTGTCTTGTCACATCTTTGTCTTTCTCGATATTTATCAATCCTGACATTGCTATTTTCCACAACATGAACCACCTGTTAATTTCTCCTCAACATTCTCCATTCACTTCAACCTAAGGACCGAGCTGTTGACAATTTCCCTCTGATTTTGTCTCAGGTTGAGAAAAAAAAGACTCAGGATGAAACTTTCCACTATTTCCACATGATCGTCCTTTCAACCTCAATGATAGTAACCCGTCATCGATGAAGACCAAGTGTAAGGTCGGTCCGAAAACACTGCCTTGTGGGATTCCAGTTTTAAGAGGTAGATCTCGAGACGAAATGCCACAGATAGAGCAACCCATATTGCTTTTGCTCACAGAGAAAATAAGATCATCATTAAAGAAATGGCCCTTGGATACCATTAGCAGACACCTTTGAAAGTAAGGTTTAGTGCAAGACAATACCTCGAGGGATCTCCAGAGAGATGGCCCTGATCTGTCGTTTGAGATTTCACATATTAGTCCATTGTTGGGTTAAAAAGGAGAAACATGTCAATGGTAGAATATTTGGGGCAGAAGCTGAACTAATGATCATTGATGAGAGTGTTGGTGAAGATGTATTGCCTGCGATCTGTAGCAATGATAGTTTCCATCACTTTGCTTATGATGGGGTGAAGCCGAAACAATCTTTAGCTGAGTGGACCAGACTTGGAAACGTTCTTGTGAATAGTATTGATGTTTGAAACTTTCCAAGATAAGTCAGGAGACCATCTGAGAAATGCACTGCATGGACAAAAGTATGCGGATACCCCTTTTAATTAGTGCATTCGGCTATTTCAGCCACACCCATTGCTGACAGGTGTATAAAACCAAGCACACAGCCATGCAATCTCCATAGATAAACATTGGCACTAGAATGGGCCACACTGAAGAGCTCAGTGACTTTCAACGTGGCACCGTCATCGGATGCTACCTTTCCAACAAGTCAGTTTATCAAATTTATGCCCTGCTAGAGATTCCCCGGTCAACTGTAAGTGCTCCCAGGCAAAAATGTGACAGTTAGAACGATAGTATATGAGAGTTGTACTCTCATATACTACAGTAGTCTGCAGAGAATTTCTACAGGAAAGGAATGTTATTTTTGCCTGGGCTGTTGTTGTGAAATGGAAATGTCGAGGAGCAACAAGGGCTCAGCCGCGAAGTGGTAGGCCACGCAAGCTCACAGAACGAGACCGCCGAGTGCTGAAGCGTGTTGTGTTGAAAAATCGTCTATCGTTGGTTGTAATACTCTCTACCGAGTTCCAAACTGACTTGGGAAGCAATGTCAGCACAATCACTGTTCGTCAAGAGCTTCATGAAATGGGTTTCCATGGCCGAGCAGCCGCACACAAGCCAAAGATCACCATGAAAAATGCCAAGCATCAGCTGGAGTGGTGTAAAGCTCACCGCCATTGGACTCTGGAACAGTGGAAACGCGTTCTCTGGAGTGATGAATCATGCTTCACCATCTGGCAGTCTGATGGTCGAATCTGGGTTTGGCAGATCCCAGGGGAACGCTACCTGCCCGAATGCATAGTGCCAACTGTAAAGTTTGGTGGAGGATGAATAATGATGTTGGGGCTGTTTTTCATGGTTCGGTCAAGGCCCCTTAGTTCCAGTGAAGGGGAATCTTAATGCCACAGCCCACAGCATACAATGACATTCTAGACGATTCTGTGCTTCCAACTTTGTGGCAACAGTTTTGGGAAGGCCCTTTCCTGTTTCAGCATAGCAATGCCCCCATGCACAAAGCAAGGTCCTTACAGAAATGGTTTGTCGAGATCGGTGTGGAAAAACTTGACTGGCCTGCACAGCCCTGATCTCAACCCAATCGAACACCTTTGGGATGAATTGGAATGCTGAATGTGAGCCAGACCTTATCACCAAAATCAGTGCCCGACCTTACTTATGCTCTTGTGGCTGAATGGAAGACAATCCCCACAGCATTGTTCCAACATCTAGTGAAAAGCCTTCCCAGAAGAGTGAGGTTGTTATAGTAGCAAAGGGGGGACCAACTCCATATTAATGCCCATGATTTTGGAATGAGATGTTGGATGAGCACGTGTCCACATACTTTTGGCCATGTAGTGTATCTAGAGAAACATTTGGGAAGAGGTGAGTATAGGGCTCTGGTATAGTTCAGTGCTAATGCCATCAGGTCAAGTTGCAAAGGAGATGTCAAGATCAACTCAGAACTTCACAACCTTGATGGGAGAGAGGTCCATGTGCTGAAGAGAGCAATATGTAATGGCATAAAGGTGGATCAAGGGGGTGGGGGTTGGAGAGCTTGACCTTTTATGTAAAGACAGTGTGAGATATTAAGCTTTTCCCAAAGCAGTGTTCAACATGACCCCATCCTTTAGGAATGAAGGTACTGAAGAAGAATGTTTACCAGCTGCCACCAGGCCTTGAAAGAGTCAAGGATGCTGACTAGCTGCCGCAAGTCGTTTGAAGGATGCTATCAGCTTCAAAACGATTTGAGGTATCGTTAAAATATTTTCGCTGCTGCTTGATATCTGTGCATTAATCAAAAAACGATGAGAGGTATCAATATGTTGTGATGTAAAATTTCAGCCAGATTTATTTAACTCCATTTGAAGATACTCATGCAGAGCAAAAGATGAAGACTTAGGTTCCCTAAAGATATTCAAAAGTTATTCCCTTTTAAAAATGTTTCAGAGCCAAAAACACAACGACTATTCAGTGGCATCAGGAAACTCATCCAGTATCCACTGCTGGGAAAACTTGGTACACTGGAGGGAAACTACAGAGGAAATAATTAATATCCAGTTTTGTTGGTGCAGGGCCATTCAATCATTTTGGGGGCAAGCTTTTTGACCCCTCTGTACATTAATTAACAATATAATTGTGCAGGCATGACTTTTATGATTGCTCAGATGTTTGTAACCTTGCATTACATGCAGATAAACGACTTGGCAGCCTTTGTTGACGTTTCTTTGTAACTCCTTTTAACAGATACAGATATCACCCAAAATTAATTTTGAGCGATGGTGGAAAGGGATTCAAATATGTGCAGGATTTCAACTTTGCACAGCTCAGCACTTTGAGTTGTGTTGACAAACAAACAGATTCAAATTAACTTCGAGGGAACTCTTTAAAAAATAATAATTAATTAATTAAGAAATAGTTTTTGGTTTTTTTTAAAGAAGTAATCCACTACATTCTGCCAGCCAAGCAGACCTCAGATCTAAAACACAACTGCCGTGGCACAATTTCCACTCTGAAAATGAGCAAAGTTGGTGTCTTTTTATTCTTTGGGCAAGAAAAAACATTATGGCGTATTCATAGTCT
Source organism: Eptatretus atami (assembly GCA_035128595.1). Classification (NCBI taxonomy): domain Eukaryota; kingdom Metazoa; phylum Chordata; class Myxini; order Myxiniformes; family Myxinidae; genus Eptatretus; species Eptatretus atami. The sequence goes on along the minus strand of CM068954.1, from coordinate 37,725,560 downwards.
GCCAAATTCCAATAAGTGATGTAGAGATAGCCTGCCGTGTCTTAAATCTACTAGCAATGGCATAATTAGTTGCGAGTCGGATGAGTGTAAATTGCAAGATCACTGGTTCGAATGGAGTGAAGTCGATTATTAGGTTCCGAGGTACAATCATCTGCTCTAACATTCTGAATTGTAATATCACAAGGAAATATAAGGAAACACAAGGAAATTAGTCGCAGGTGGAGGCCATTCAGCCCATCATGCCTGTGCCACAACAACACCACACTAATTTATCAACACAAGATCGAAAGAAGAAAATGCAAAATGTTTTTTTTATTTATTTATAAAATAAAGTGTTTTTTGTAGTTTTTGTATCCCCCCCCCAATGAGGGGGCATGGCTTGGTTAAAAACACACACATCAACCACACAACACCCCTTGACGAGACCCCCACCAACAGCATTCCGTACACATGCACACAATCACCCATCGATGCTGAAACTACCTGAAGGTCCTGCCAACATCCCTATACCCCTCCATCTCCATGACTTCCAGGAACCTATCTAATTCCCTAATTCCAATTTAAACTTATCCACTATTTCTGCTGCCATGACCTTTCCAGTGAGACCATTCCTGCATTAACGACTCTGAGTAAAAGACCTCCACCTAACTACCATACTAACTCTCCTCTTCTTTACTCTCAGGCTATGGCCCCTGGTCCGATCACTGTCTACTCTGTTGAATAATTCATCTGCACTTATTATGTCTATACCTTTCATTATCCTGAACATCTCTATCATATATCCTCGTAACCACCTTCTTCCTAGTGTATAAAGCCCTGTATCCATCAGCCACCCCTCAGAGCTGAGTCTAGCTAGGCCCGGAATCAATCTAGTAGCCCAACACTGAACCCTCTCTATGGAATCTGTGTCCTTCCTGAGTTGTGGTGACCAAAACTGCACACAATATTCTAGATCTGGCCCTCACTAAATTCCTGTACAATGTTAACACCACCTCTTTTGATTTATAAATGATCCCCCTCCGAATACAACTAAATCTCTATTTTCTTCACCTATAGCTGCCTGACACTGTGCTGTCTGCTTACCTCCCATATCTATTACCACCCCCAGATCCTTCTCCTGTGTGACACGCTCCAAAATTACCCCTTGCATCCTGTAATCTCTATTTTCATTGTTTCTTTCCCATTCCAACACCTTACACTTGCTCAGGTTAAATTCCATCTGCAAATCTTTTGCCCAATCTAAACAAAGTATCATATACTTTCTTGAATCTGATCACCGCCCCCTCTGCTATCCACCTTACTCCAAGCTTTGTGTCATCTGCAAATTTGGAAAGCATACTCTTTATCCCATTATCCAAATCGTTGATGTAAATCATGAACAGTAATGGTCCGAGTACTGATCCCTGAGGTACCCCACTACTTACATCCTCCCAGCAAGACATCCACCCACTCACAGCCACTCTTTGCTTCCCATCACTAAGCCAGTTTGCAATCTAGTTCACTACCTGACCAGCCACTCCATAAGCCCTCACTATGGCTAATAGACTCTGATGTGGTACCTTATAAAATGCCTTCTTAAAGTCCTTAGATATACCATGTCCACTGCCATTCCCTCATCCACCCAATCAGACACTGCTCATAGAACTCTAATAGATTTGTTCGACTGGAACTACCTTTGGTAACCCATGCTGACTACCCTTAATTATTTGCATTTATTTAAATGGTTCCTCATTTGGTCCTTAATTAATGTCTCCAACACCTTCCCCATTACTGAAATCAAACTAACAGTCTATAGTTCCCCAATTCTTCACTGGACCTTTCTTAAATAATTGGTGTTACCTTTGCTACTCTCCAAATCCTCCGGTACCTGTCCTGACTCCAGTGAGCTATTGAAAATATCCGTTAACATCTCGCTTACCTTCTCAGCCACCTCCCTCAATACTCTCAGGTGCATCTTATCTGGCCCCGGAGCCTTATCGACTCTTAGATTTCTTCGCTGTTCCTTTCCTTCCTCCACTACAACCTGGATCTTCTGTAAAAAGCCATTTCTCACTTCCTTGATATATAATCTCAGCTACTGGCAAATCTCCTGATCACAACTTAAATTCTGAGATTATATATTTTTTGAACCACAATGAGTTAATAAACTTCTTCATAGAGCACCCAACACTGATTTAGTATTAAATGAAGGGTATGTTGAATACTAATTCGAATTGCACAAGACTTTAAAAAAAAAAAACTTTAGAAAGATTCAAGTGATTGGCATGACACCTGACAACGTTTTATCAATTGAATTCAATGATGGTTTTAAGCCAACGGGCGATCATAAACAGCGTAAGATTTGCCGTCAATAACATCAACACAATTGAACAGCTATCAAAGATGTTCAATGAAGAAGCGATGCACTTTGTCTATTTTATTTGCCTTACTTTGTGGCCTTTATCTCCTGCTCCTAGCTCGTGTGTTGGTTTGTTATCTTCCTCATTTTCTACACAGGTTCTGCCATGTCTTTCTAGATTAAAGTCGGGAGGCAATGATTCACGGATATGCATGGCTCTGCTTTCTTTAGCTCTCTTTTTCACTCTATTCGGTTCACGGCCATACCCATCTCACCTGTCATCCTACTCTTGTGCCTGTGGGTGTGACAGATGTATTATCACTCATAATGGTACACATGATTTTTTGCATCATGTTGTTGGCATGGTTGGCTAAGAGCTGCAAATGAACGTGAGGTGTGGAGGAAAGTGGTGAGAGGAGATGGGGTTGAATTGGGACTGCACATAATGTTCCAGGGGCAGCCCTCAAGAGATTTCCTGATAGAAAAAGAATGTCCAATCGCTTCGGGAACGTGATGACCTAATTCCAGTTTCTCCAATACATTATCTTGCTTCTTTGATGTACCTCGTACATTATCACTAATGCTGCCTCTCCTGTTTCATTTAACTTCCATTCTTTCCTCTTTCACATTCTTCTCCTAGCTTATTTTGTTCAGGATTTTCTAAATAAATTTGGTATTTTGTCAATATTAAGTATGTCTTTTTCAGATCTTGAAGATTCAGTTTGTAAAGTCTTTCCTTACAACCCTGGCTCATACCTTAGGTGCCATGATGATTGCAACCATCATGACATTTCAGTGGATAGCAGACCCTACCGGTGTCCATCTCATCTCCCAAATTATGTTAAATGCTAAAATTATATAAGTTAAATCCTAATTCCATAGAGATTTTATACAAAACTGGATTTAAAATATATCCAGTATATATAATTTTTTTAATTTGGAAATGCAAAGCTGCTTGTAATGCATGCAAACAAATGCGTAATCATACAGTTATTTTAAAAGACCTATTCAGTTGGTATGTATTACCCACTTATAAAGAAATATCTGCAATTATTTTAAAGAAAACTTTCAAAAAAAATAATAGTTTGTCACCATGTTCACAAAGACAGTCGTGTCATTGAATTGCATTTTATAGTGGTTGATAAATGTTAAATTGAAACTTCGTTGCTAGAATGTACCGTGGGTTCACCGTTGAAGACATATTTTGACCAAAAGATGCATTCAATGGATTCTGACGAACAACACCTCAAGCAGAGCTTCGACCATTCTTAATGGAGAAAAGAAAACCGCAAGGTGACTTTGTGGTTGAATGACGCATCTTACCAGACATAGTGATTGTTTGAGTAAACAGACATAGTAATTCAAAATATTTCTGCTTTCAATGCTTGCCTTCCTTTCTGATTGTGCTGTTTAGTTTTATTGTATTTTAAATCATTCACATATTTTTAGTGGATGTGCTGTTTTGGCTCTTCATCTCAATACAACCACACTGAAGTGACTCAATATAGGCATGAATATCAACCACATATACAGTGTGATAAAGACATCTTATATGCAAGAGTTATTCCGACGATTCTCTCACTTCACATGTAACTCTTAAAGTTAAACGTCTTGAAACTGGTTCATAATTTACTGATATGTCTGGTTAATATCAAGATTATTGCATTGTTTAATTATTTTTTGGAGGTTTTAAAATAATTGCATCAGGAACCAAGAGCATGTTTGTGGCATAATGTTTCTCACAGCACCCACTCTGCCCTTTCCCACCTCGGTTCGTCCTCCAGGTGCACGGGTCGTCAACAACAAAACTTAACGTCACATGCCCTCTTGACATTTGTGACCTCTGCTGCTCAAGGCTCTCAGGGCCCGGGGTGCATATTTCTCTCGAGCTCTGGCTCACATTCGGACCACACTCCCAGCCATTTGACTACATTTTTGCACCTTAAAAAAAATACAGTATATATATATATATATATTAAATATATATATATATATATATATATATATATATATATATACTTATTCCTTCTTTTAGCACAAACACCCAAACGTGTCCATGTCCAAAATCCTGAATCCCTCTATCTACCTATCACCTAAGGCATAGGGATTCAGTCCTCCGCAGAGGGTTGTGCTTCCACTTTTTACTGTCACACTCATTGTTACCCATGTCGTCAATCATTCATCACTACAAAATCTGGCAAGCATATACTCAATCACATCCACTACAAATCTCAACACTCTTTCCTCCACCCATCCCTAATCCCATTTTAGGATCAGATAGGAAGAGGAAAGGGAGGAGAGGAGGGGAGTAGGAGGGGCAGAGGAGGAGGAGGGGGAGGGGAGGAGGAGGGAGGAGGAAGAAGACATTCGCTTTTCAAAGTCATCAAATTAAATCCACATTAACCATCACCATTTTGAGATTTTCTGACCAATCCTCTTCTCTTTACAATTCAAACCATCAATGAAAAACAACTTTCTAAACCCCTTTATTCCTATCCGTCTCTACCAACCTGACTATATTCGTATCTACCTTATTTTTAACCCCTGTACCACTGTGCGACCCCCATGGACACCCTTCAGCCTCGGTTGCCACATCCACCACTGATGTGGAACCTCCAGGGGGGCCATTTGGGACTCCTCTCGAACAGTCTCTGTGGCCTCACCTTTATGCCAATGCTCGTGGGCGACGCCGATGTAATTTGCCTCATGTCGTTGTCCCTCTCCCTTTCTATAGGGCTCTCAAGGGACACGTCTTCCACCCCCTCTCCCCCAAATATATAATTGCGGCCTTTTCAATAAGGCTTACAGGGGCCATATGACACACACACCCTGCACCCAATACTATTTGGCACTCCGAGTCTTCCTCAAAATCCGGAGGTAGCACAATCGTCCACTCTTAGATATCCTCAGGGAGTTTATGTGTATGTGTGCTTCATCAAGCATGCCCATGGCTTGGCCCTTGGCTCAACCTGAGCCATAGCTATGCTCAATAACTCAGTGGGGGAGTTACCCTGGTTTCATACCTCACCAGTTCGTCACTCAATTGTTCATGCCATGCCTGAGCCAGCGGAGAGAGTGGGTGCGATTCCCTGTGTGGCTGCCGTTTGTGAGGTGGTGGTCCGTTCTGTTGGGAAACAGTCTCACTCGTACAGGCTCTGTGGTTTAGCTCCCTGGTTGAGTCATGAGTCCATCACGGCAGAGCCCATCACGCCTTTTATAGAATCTGCTCCTACCCATTTTGTGATGCAATTCGCTCCTCTCCGCTTGGACTGTTATTGGTTTGGGGCCGTCTGGGGGTGGGGTGAACCCTTCCCTGACCTGTCACTCAACACTTTTGGTGCACTTTCCATAATGGTGGCTTTCTCAACCAATCTTGTGCCTCCTTCTTTCTTTTGTGTGGCATGTCTCTGAGTTGTTGGTCTACGATGTGAAGTTAGCTGTTTTCAGCCAGCCTCGGGCCCTTTGGTCTGGTGCTGCAGTTCTTGCCATTCTCCCTCGAGGCGATGCAAGGGGGAAGTATTTCACAAGATGATCTGCAGTCTGGGAGAGGCTACAATCACAGTCGAGCTTGGTAGAACAGGGAAGGTGTTGTAGAAGGGTGCTGGGTTGGTAGGTATGCCATTGTTTCATCTGCTATGTGTGTTTGCTCAGGCCATCATCTGCTGTGATACAGGTTTGAGTTACTCCAGTAAATGGCTTGCAGTTAGCTCTTCAGTCTTTGGGGGGAAGGGGTAGATCTTCTTTTAACTTGTTGTGCAGGGAGTGGTCGGGGTTCTGAGATGCATTGAGGCCTGCTTGTCTCGTGATGGCTGCTCGTCTAATGTGATGGGGATGGATGCGCGCAAGGACTGGGAGCTGATGGGTAAGGACTGGGAAGGCATCCAATGATGACCCTTAAGGAAGAGTTGAGGTGCACATCTACCTTCTTGGAGTGGTAGCTTCTTCTCCATGCGGACAAGTAGTAATATACAGGGGCGTGTACCAGGGCTAGTGTTGAGGTGTGTAAGGTAGTGATTTCAGCTTCCCAGTCATGGCCAGCTAGTCTGAAGATTATGATAACTCTCGCAGCTGTTATCCCTTCTAACTTATTTGCATGCTGCCTGAAGGTCAGGTCCATTTGCACAGCAAGGTAGGTAGAAGCATGCGTGAAGGAAAGCTGGGCGTTATTTTGCTTGACCTCTATCTGACTGTTCTGTAGTTGGAAAACAGAGCAGACGACTTATGGATGTTGAGACATTGGCAACATTGGTGGTAGCAACGGTCCATAGAAGATGTCTTGGCTGAGAGTGGCCTCGCTTTCCTCAAAAGACTTGCTCAGATGCAGAGTCGAAAGGTCATCAGCGAAGGAAAGTTTGGTACCTGTTTTCTTAGGGAGGTCTGATGTGTTATAATATATGTTGACCATAATCCTTCATTTTGTTTGCACTAAATGGACTTCTTAATCAAAAATTTTGTTTGGATGTTGGAGAACATGCTGAATAGATCAGCTTCTGGCCTGCAATCAAAGTGCTAATTTTGTTTTTCCTTAATTTAATGAATAAGTGATCGCACTTTTGTTTTATCACGCCATGGACAATTCATGTATTTTACCGCCACGCCATAATTCAGGAGTAGACTGGCTACTTCCGGGGAAATAAAAATGATAAATGTTAACTGTAATAACCTGAAATCATTCATTATACACTATTAAATTCGTAATGAGTAGCCCAAGCGAGCCTCCAAAGCTAGTCGCCGACTGCGCATCCTCCGTCATGCAAAATCCTTCCTTGGCACACCTGAGCTCTTGACTACATACAAAGCTTTCATCTGCAGCCTGATGGAGTACTGCCCTCTCTCACTGGTGCTCCTATCTCTCACCTTTCTTGGCTTCACGCTGTGGAAACCGAGGCATTTAGGATCATTTGTATCCCACCATAGGCTGATCTTTTGGCCTCACTCTCTCACCACAGGCAGGTTCGGTGGTCTTTCTGTCTTCCACCATCTTCCTCTCTGCCTCCCCCCCCCGCTCTGTCGGAAATATGCCCCCCCACCCCCACCCATATTTCCATAGGGTGCTCCAGGTCCTCCCAGCAACCCCCTTCTGGTAAAACTACGGAAAACAAGATACACACTGGTCACTTCACTCTTTCATTCCTCTTTTTCCCCACCTTTTGTAACAAACTCCACACTCTCTTAAAATCTCACTCTTCCCTCCAGTCTTCAAAACAGCTGTTCGACCACCATCACTTATCTTCCCCCATCCACAAAACTATCTTTTCTACCCCCGCTATCCCCCCACCAAACCCACCCTCTTCAAATTCCCTGCTTTCCTTCCTGAAATCCCTGATCGTGTAAGGACCTGAAAGTACTGTAGTGTCCACCTTGTTTACCCTGTGTACCTGCCCCATCCCTCTCCCTTCCACAGATCTCATGTCTCTGTTCCCCACTGTTTTTTCCTCCCTCTCCCACCCCTCTTTCTTCCTGCTCCCCTTGTGTACGTTCTGTGTGTTACTCTCATATAAACCTTGACAGTGTATACAAAATTAAAAACAACGAAATAAATAATTTGAATTTTTTTTGCATTTACTATGGGGTTCTGGTGTAAGGGAGATTGTGTGAAGGAATAAAGGATTGATATTGGAAGGAATAAAGGGAGAGAATGAATGAATGAAGGGAAGAAGGCAAATGGTGGTTTGACATGCTGTGGTGGTGTGGTACATTTGACTGCTGTCTGTAGTATAAAAACTGTGGCCAGCATAGGTGTGGTTGATACAAGATCTCTGCTCGGGCACACATCAGCCATCCAACTTGGGGTGCTAAGTGTCAATTCACCTGTTCTATCAACACCATTACAAATGACCAAGATGGTAATCAATCCGTGAGAGGTCATCCATGTTGGTATTGTCGATGAATGTTCCCGATGACCAGAAGCAATTATCCTGTCATCCATCTCTACCCAGTCCATCATTAGAGGCCTTACAACTGTATTTTCCATCCATGGCTCACCAGATGACATTGTATCACATAAATTGACCAACGTTTATCAGTTTCGAGTTCAAACAGTTTTGCAGCATACATGGAATCAAACTACACCAAATAATTCGCCAAATTACACCTTATTGACTTCATGCCAACTTGGAAGTAGACTGTTTTTTCCGCACTCTGGGTAAAGCTAGTCACACAGCATGCATCGATCACAGGAAATGATGTCAATAACTTCACATTTCTGCTAGGTTATCGTACAACACCGCATTGTATCTATCACAGGGGCATCTCCAGCAGCACTTATTTTCGGAAGAGATGGCTGCACCAAAATCCCTCACCTTCCAACTCTGATCAACAATCCTGAACTCCAAAATGTCCTGGACCAAGACTGGGTTATCAAACAAAATGCAGATAACAAGCAGCATGCTTCAACAATTGACATACAGTAGATCCTCACTTAACATCATCCCGGTTAACATTGTTTCGTTATTAAGTTGCTGATGTATTGAGAATATTGGTTCACGAAAAAATATTTTCACGAAAAAAATAAGTGACCACTATATTCGTTATTGTTGTGT
>CM068954.1:37642902-37697165 GCA_035128595.1 Eptatretus atami | reverse complement strand
TCCAAGAGGCGATCGATCGCGAGAGCCTGGTGATCTCGCGCACGTCCGCTTTCCGCGCAGAGGTCGAGGATCGGAGGCCAAACCGCGTCTCACCAGCCCTATAAAAGGATGAGCAGAGCGCAAGCTCGCTCGAGTTGGGTCGCGTTCGAGTTGGGTCGCGTTCGAGTTGCGAGTCGAGTTGGGTCGGTCGGTTGGGTCGAGTCGAGTTGGGTCGAGTCGAGTTGGGTCATGAGTGGTCGAGTCGATTGGGTCGAGTCGAGTTGGGTCGATCGAGTGGTCGAGTCGAGTTGGTCGAGTCGAGTTGATCGGTCGCCTGAGTCAGTCTGGAGAGGTCGGGGAGTCGGGAGGAAGCCAGAACCAAGGAGCTGCGTGGAAGTCTGGGCTCGTGGCGGAGTCGGGAGCTTGGAGCTTGCAGTCGGTGGAGAGTCCGGGCTCGCAAGGAGACGCGAGCTGGAGGCGCAGCCTTGCCTGCTGTGTCGCGGAACCGCGTTCGTGTGAGAGAGCCGGAGAGAGCTCGCCAGCCAGCGACAGGCGGTCCGAGGTGATCGGGCTTCGGCGCAGTTCGAGCATCACTGAGGGACGGACGGGTTCTTACAGAGCATCAACTCTAAGAGAGCAAAGACCCGTTCGTTCCTCTCAAACGAGTTGCCGACTGAGACCGAATCACCCGGCCGCTTGGCAAGGCCCGAGCTCGACCGCGGCTACGCTACTGCCGTGGGAAGGAGCATCGCGGGTCGCCCAAGCGCGTTCGTGTGGAGAGAGCGGAGAGAGCTCGCCTGCCACACGGAAGGCCCGAGTCGACCGCGGCTACGCTAGCTGCTGTGGGGCGGGACGTCGCGGGTCGCCCAAGCCAGACACCAGAGGGTGCAGGTAACCTGCAACGGTCTCGTGGACTCGTTCGGTCTGCCAAGTCCCACGCCATAAAGACCCAGAGGTCCAGTCTGACCCCATTGCCTTTGATGGGGTCTTTTTCCTGCTTTTTTTCGAATGAATGTTGTGGCGCCGAGTCCCGTAAGTAAAACTGTGTAAGTGACTGTACATTAATAATTACTTATAGACGGTTGTAGCGCTTTGTCTTGCCACGTGCCGTGCCGCATTCATTGCTTGTTCTGTATACGTGCATGTTGGTGTTTTGAATGAGCTGCATGATTGTTCCTGCATACGTAGAGTAAATAAATGTGCTGGTTTAATGTAAACCTGTTCGTTGCGTCCATGCCCCCATTGAAATGCATCTTGTATTGCGGAATATTAGTTGGCTTTTAAATAGCCGGTAAAGTAATCGGGTCCAACGGGACTGCGCGATATTACCCGCTCGGTTATCCCAAAAGGAAGCGGGCTGCTTAAGCGGCTCGTTTCCAAGCGGTCCCGTTGAGGTAAAACCTCTCGGTAACCTACCGCGCGAATAATTGGTAAATCGAAGATTTGGCGATCGGACCCTGTAGCGGTAGGGTACGGACAAGGTTGTGGTGGGATTGAAAACACATCTGTGACTGGTTTCTGACGCCATTGAGAAAGTCACGACTGGATTGTCCGTTCGGTGGGCGAACCGGCTGCTATTGGTGAAACGCGGTCGTTCGCACGCCGCGGGCGCGAATACTAAACAATATATATATATATATATATATATATATATATATATATATATATATATATATATATATATGTTTGCGCGCCACGGGTAGCGAGACACCAGCTTGTCACTCGGGTTTAATCCCCGTTGTCCTCGGTAGAGCCAGACCTGGGGCCACCGCTCACAATTAACGTTGTGGTACGGTGGGTGGTTTTAGAACCACGAACGCCACCCAGTCAACCACGAGTTCCAGTGTCCGCCGTCTAATTATTCCGTTTAAATAGAGGTGACGTGGTTACCTGAGCGGGGAGCGTCCCTCGGCAAAGCACCAATGTTATTTCGATTAGATTTTAATTAGGGCGACGAGCGTTTAACCGCTGGTGCGTGCCGACGATTTTTTGGTCAAATCTGTGGTAATTACCTCCCAGTCTATCTCGTTCAGACAATGCTAGCCAATGGAAGAAAAGGACAACACGGACAGGTTGGAAATCGACAAAGAATTTACTAATATATTAATAATAAATAAAAAGAACTTTTTATTTGCTGAGGTAAACAAGAAGAATTTCAAAGCAAAATCAATCTAAATGCCAGGAAAGAGACAAAGAGCAGATGCTTATTGGAGGTTGACTTACTTACAGCTAAACACAGACAAGGGTACCCCCATCAGATCATTCAGAGGAGGGGGGGGGGGAGAATCGTCTCACTCACCAGAAAGTCGTCCATGAAGCGAAAACGTCCTGAAAGTGCGTGCGTGCGTGTCAGTCCTACTCTGACCTCTGACCTCTGCGCGGAAAGCGGACGTGCGCGAGATCACCAAGCTTGATCCGATGAGCAAACCTCCCGCGTCGGCCTGCAGCGACGCCGCTCGATGTGGACTCGCCGCGCCTGGCGCAAAGATGGCGTCGTTTCGGAGACGAAGGTGAGGCGATGTTTGTGGTGTGGAGATGTTGACGGTTGCTGGCGAAGTGGTGAGGATGGCGTGGTATGGTGAGAGGCAGGTGTGGTTGTGGTGGTGGAAGGCGGTTGGTCTGAAGCGGTTGTTGAGAGCGATGTTGGTGGTGGTGGTGGTGGTGGTTGTTGTAAAGCGGTTGTTGAGAAAGATGCTGGTGGTGGACGTGGTTGGTCCAAAATAACGATAGTAAAGAATAACGGCTAACTCAAAGATCACAGCCCGGTTTACATGAATAGTTCCCTTTAAACAATGGTGGGGAAATCTATCTGGACACGGACTTATCGGCCTAACTGATCTAGGGACCTTTATGGTGTTCTGTCAATGTCCACAGCCGTAACAATATATATATATACTTCACTGAAAGTTGAATACTCAAAAGCCAGGCTAAAACCAGACAAAATTCCTGTATTTTCAATCAAGCCTTTGTGGCTATATGTCAGCATCAGAAAGAGTAAAATGGTTTCCACACATCAACCACTCAGCAATCTCTTGCTCTGCCTTACCAGATGGTGGAGAAAGGCATACTTCTATTTCTGTCTTTACTCCATACACCTTTGCCATATTTATGCCAAACTTCTCACAGTGCCATGACTAGCCTTGTCACATGCAGTTTTCCTCAAATTCCCACAAAACCTCAAGCATGACAAAAAGGCTTAGCAAGACTCTCCAGCATACCTTCTGCTTCTAATTCCAAATACTTGACAGTATTTCTTCCATCCCTTTTTGCACTTGCCTTTCAGATCAATATACGACACTTAGTTGTCTTAAATTAATTGACCAGGTCAAGGTTTTACAAGGTAAATCTTCCCAGCACCACATTATTGCTATCAATCAAACATTATTGCTCTTGATTAAACCACCATAACCACCATGCAATCGATCAAACATTATTGATATCGATCATATCGATCAAATCTATCAAATCAACCACACGTCACATCTGGGATGTTCAGAAAGTTATATGAAGGAGATACTCATAATAATACAAGCAACGCCTCTCTTTTTCATTTTTCAACTCACAATTATACAGTACATAATTTGTAATAAAATTATTATATGAATTATATCGTTGTCTTTTAAAAAATAAATAATTATTGGTGTTTCTTGGTATATTTGGGTTTCTCTTTTGTCAAACGTTTTGTTTTGAATAACCTTCGAAAATTACATTGCGCACAGTTGTGGACTCATATCTGCCATTGTTGTGTCGAACCGCCAAGTGTCCAAACCTAGTAATCTATATTCTTTCCGAGAACACCAATTCATTCACACAAAGACACCATAATCTCCCAGCCATCACCAAATTCCCCTGGTTTCACTTTTCCATCCACCCTGCTCTTCACCAACACAACTCTTCTTAACAAGATTCCGTTTTCAAGCCATCTCTAGTTGCCTCTGCCAACTCTTTCGTGCAAACTTCAGAGTGCCTCCTGGCATCTCTTAACCTCTCCCCTGCTAACAAATTTGCAGATCACATATCACACATCAACATAAACATGAAACCAAACACAATGGCCTCAAAGCTTAAATATGGCACCATATTAATGACTTTGTGTTAGTGCATTCACATCAACTCTAAGAAACCTTTTGTACTTGTCATAAAACTTTCATTGCATTCCTTAGCATATTATCCTCCAATCTAGCTTTTGTCTGTTTCGCTTTCCTTTTTTTCTGAGGAAAATGTATATGTAATCTCTTTATTTTTTGCTAAGGCTAAGAAAGGTGGTGCCTTTATGAACCTGTTAATTGTGGATAACAGATAACTAGAATAAAGTTCGAGCTCAACTCCACTCATTCTTGATAGAATTGCAAGCTGGTCAATCACTTGAAATGTTTCTTTCAATCCTTAGAAAACCCACACACTCAGTTTCTCTCTCCAAAAGGAGCGTCTAGCAAACCCTCCCATCTACTTTCTTAACAATCCTCTTGAGGAAGTTCAGTCATTCAAACTCGTGGGTCTCACAATCAGCCACGGTATTTCTTGGGCAAACTACATTTCAAAATTGGCCTCCAAAGCCAGCCTGCGACTGAACATCCTCTGTCGTGCCACCTTCTTCCTTGGCATGCATGAACTATTATCCACCTATAAGGCTATCATCCACAGCTTGATGGAACAAGAAAAAAGATATAAAATGTCATAACCCCCATTGTTTTAGTAATTTTGCTGAATGGAGTTGAAGGGACAGCCCATATTTATGGACAAATAAAATAGCCACCAGTCTTCCAGTCAGCCGACTTTAATTAGATCGCAAATTAAAGTGAGGGGCACGTGTATGCCATCATGTACTGTGCTTGTGCCAAGTTTGAACAACATTGGTAAATGCATGTCCGAGAAATGGTTGAAGACGTATTCAACATCGGGTGTTTTACAACTAAAATGGCCGCCAGTCTACCAATCAGCCAGCTATGATCAGATCGCAAAAAATAAAGTGAGGGTCACGTGTATACCATCATGTACTGTGATTGTGCCAAGTTTGAACAAAATTAGACAATCCATGTCTGAGAAATGGTTGGGGACACATTTATGTCACAAAATGGCCACCAGTCAGCCATCTTGGATCTGATCTCAAAAAAAAAAAAGATGACATGCATCTGCAAGCCTTCATTCATTATAATTATCAGTGCATCAAGTTTGAACAAGATCGGTAAATGCATGTTTGTAAAATGGTTGAGGACGTGTTCGACACCGGGTTTTTTTTTACAACTAGAATGGCAGCCAGTTGGCCATCTTTGATCGCATAGCAAAAACAAAATGATGTGCCTATGTATACCAGGATGTGTGCTCTTTTTGCCAAGTATGAATACAAATGTTTCTTACATGTCCGAAATATGGTTGCGGGTGCACGCACGCACGCTCAGACATGGAAATCAAGACCAAATCCATCAGCCGCTGTTTCGGACAAACTCCAACAGGGTCTAAATAATGGAAAATGAGCTCCCACATAATCATCACAAAATGAAGGGATAACAAGATACGTAACCCCTTTGTTAGGCGGCGGATACATTATATAACAAAGTATGTGAATAAATTATACTAATCCAGATGATGAATATCGTTTGCAATACTGCCTTCCTATAAGTGTTACAAATTGTACAGGTGACAAATGACCTCTGTTAGTTCTCGCTCCGATGATGTGAGACTATTGCAGTGTGTGTGTGTGTGTGTGTGTGTGTGTGTGTGTGTGTGTGTGTGTGTCCGCATCTATATATTTTTGCTTTAAGAATGGTTCTACAACCGCTTGTCCAATCAATGCAAAACTTTAAACATAAGAGGGACTCCTCTGTAGAAAAATTTAATGCTAAATCTGATGTCATAGGTCACATGGTATGGCAGCCATATTGGATTAAAGAAAAATAACATTGACATCATTTTCTTCAAAACCACTGAATGAAAAACATTGAAACTTGACAGATGTCATCAACTCCCCATGAGACATATCGGGTGATAACAATGATGTCATTGGAGAAGTGGTAATCCAGGCATAATTTGTTGAATTTAAATCCTCATCAGAAAAATCTGAAACTTCATATATCTCTGATCGATGACCCAATGTGAGTGAAAAATTAAATTTATGACATTCATAACCCATGCCAAGAAACTATGTGACATAATAGGGTGCACGGATGACATGGATATTTGGCCATCGTAGCAGTCGGCCATAATAGTAGCATGTTCAGTTAGCAATGGTATTTTTGTTCAGAATGAGTGTGCGAGGCGAGACTAAGCGATCTGTGAGTGCCGTTATATATATATTATATGTACATTATATATTGTTGTCTTCTAAAAATGGCACCTTCATTCTGTATGGCTTCAAGTGAGACAAATTTAAATAAATATATGAGAGAAAGAAATAAATATTTGATACTGATCTGATAAATGGAATGTGTCCTTAAATTCTGGAATTTTTCACAATCTCACCCTGTCCTTCTGGAAGGATCAAAAGAACCCATCTATCTAATTCCATGTTCAGCCCCTGGAAGAGGTACAGTGGCTTGAACTTCAGTCATGGCCTCTCCTGGGTTGACCGTGTAGCATAGCTGGCTTGCAAAGCCAGCCAGCTGGTAGTCATTTTTTCCGACTTCGGAAGGATGACAGGCTGAGTCAACGCACCTGCTGTTGTTTAACAGCATGACGGGCTCCAACTCAAGATCCTCCGATCTTAAGGCAGCCAGCTGAACCATTAAGCCAACACCAGGCTTATTTCCCTATATTAAGAACATAAAATAAAGTTTATTTTCTTGAGTTATAAAGATCATGAAACTTACTTTTAATAAAAATGATGACAAAGTTGAT
This sequence comes from Eptatretus atami, assembly GCA_035128595.1. NCBI lineage: Eukaryota > Metazoa > Chordata > Myxini > Myxiniformes > Myxinidae > Eptatretus > Eptatretus atami. Next base: position 37,690,352 of record CM068954.1, on the reverse strand, counting down.
CCAATGATGTGATGGCGATGTTTATGATGGCAACGATAAAAACGAGTTGATGGAGAGATGATATTGGGGGATTAGAGGGGGTTATTGTGTCAACGACCCATGTTAATTAATTAATGCGAATAAATCCACATTAACATTGCATCGGCATTGTACATAGCCATAATAATGCACTCTTCTTCACTCAATAGGCACACTCCCACATGCCACGCCCTCTCATGCTATATATTGATTTATTGCATGATTTTTGGAAGTATGATGAAGGTGAGTTGTGTGTTACAGTCTTCAAAAGATTTAAAGAGGTTTAAAGCCGTGTATATATCTATATATATGTATATATATGTATATATATATGTATATATATATATATATGTATATATATATATATATACATATTGATTCCAGGTTTTACCACCATTTTCGCCAGCGGCTATTACATCACTCTATCTGACACATTACATTAGTTCTTCATGCCTGCCATATGTGTCCATTATGGCGTTCTTAAAAAGAGTAACTTTCCTGTCTGGAATGATTTTCATTTTTGTTTGACTGACATGCAGGCAGACAGAATAAAAATATTATCTCACTCCTCTCTCTGCATGTGTGATGGGGGATTAATCAGAGCCAATATATGGGGAAACAGCGGACTTGTCTTTTGAGTTATGTTCCGATTTGTGTTCAAACTACAACATCCAATTTAAATAGGCTGTTCCTCGATCATAAACTGAAAAGACAGACAGATGAACAAATAGACATTAACTAATTGCTTAACCCCCCCCGTTTTGCTTTGCGTGCATGGGGTAACAACCCAATAATCAACGAGAGCATTCATAGAACACCTTACCCCAGACAGTTTTGAGAAATAGGACATGGGAAGGTCTTTACTCTTGCTTTGCATTTCCGAGCACAATCTATATTTCCTATGAGCTGCCATTTTGGCTGAATCTTGATATTCCCCAACGCCGAGATCATGAACAGTAAATTTTATTGATCAATATGGTGTAAAATGGTGTAATATTTTGTCCAATACTGCTAAACTTGTTTTTGGAAGTAACAAGAAGGCAAACTGTGTTCTACAGTGTTGAAGTGTAAATTTTCAATTGAAATAAATAAAGATTGTCGAGACTGTTGAAAAATAAATTTCGGAAGTTTACCGCTGTTGATGCACTCACTGTCTTTTATATCACTTAATTTAACACATTACATTAGTTCTTTGTGCCTGTTGTTTTCTTTATGACGTCCCTAAAAACAGTAAGTTTCCTGTTTGGAATGATTTCCAATTGTGTTTGACTGCCAGGAAGGCAGACAGAGTAAAACAAAATACCTTATTCCTCTCTGCGCCTGCGCGATCGGGATGTGACTCCATACAATTTGCAAAATTCAGAGCCAAAGTCCTGCTAAACTGCAGATTCATGTTCAGATTCATGGTCGATTTGTGTTTTATATGTTCAAACTATAATATTCAATTGAAACAATCATAAACTTACATGTGTAGACAGACAGATAGACAGACAGACACAGTGAACCAATTGCTTAACCCCACTTTTCGCTTTACCTGTGGGGTATTTAGCCAAAGAATATATAGGCAAATAGGTAAAAGATGAACAATTGAACAAACGGTTATATTATTATCAGCTAAAATGTCATTAGCTTATATTATCAGTGGTTACATTACCAATGGTCATATTGTCATTGGTTATCATCAAAAGGTTAAAAAGCCTAAAGCAATCCAAAGGACAATTATGGAATTAAACAATTAAACAATCAGATCTCACTTTACTTAGCTCAATAACCTCTCTATAATGTCCCGTTTGAAAATAAGAGATGAGCAAAGAAAAACAACAGCAAATATCTCTACTCATAAAATAGCCTGTGTGTCTGTGTATATGTGTGTGTTTGTCAGCACCATAGCTCCATGAAAATGACAGCGAGAAACTGGAAACTTTGTATGCATACGAAGGGGACCCCAAGGGTGTGCAGCTGTGTATGATTTCTTAAATTCAGTTTTAAAAATTGCTTCCTTTTCCTGTCACTGGGGACAGTACTTTTGCTTTTACAATAGATGAGCTTCACACAAAGTTATCAAACATCGAAATCTACATGTATAACTTTGCATATCCCTTGAAGCATTGTTCACAGAAATCTTTTGCACAGCACATTTTTGTTCTTTCCCTTGGATGTTTTAACCTCATCAAGCCTCATGTACACTAACATAAGGTCACACATCATATGTGCAGAAGGCACGCACTGAGATGCCAAACAGGATCCAGTAATATTCACACATTGTTTGTACTTTAAATTTTGAAGTAATTATCTTTATACGTTTGAACAATACAGCAAAACAAACATTTTTCCAACAAACAATGCTGATACATACGCAATTGTTTGGCTTCATATGGCTGAATAAAATTATCGGTTCATTTTATCACTGAACCATGACATCATCCCACAGCACTCTCATATGATTCTAATTTTCAAAGGAGCAAACGTCACACAGTTTAGTAATCTTGGAATAACGCAGTTATTTAAATTCCACTTGTCCCAAGTAGCTTTGAATACTCTTGTTTGTAGTGAGGATGTCACATTGCTCTTTGTATAGACTTAAAGCGTATTTATCTCCTGGGCTATTTTAGCGGCTTGAGACTCCGGGTTCACCCGCACCTAAGGAAGGAAATAAATTAAATAACATAGAACATGCAATCATGTTTCTTTGCAAATACAATGTCCCCAAACTGTAGTTCATCTATTCAGTATATTAAAGTCGCCGGATTTCTCCATCCGTCCATCCCTCTGTCTGTCATGCTCTTTTTGCTGGGACGTCATTATGGTGTTACATCTGGGATATCATTACGGTGTTACTTCTGACAACTAGGCTAGTCCTCTACGGAAATGCACGTCATCCCAGGATCCAGCACTCAACCCATCCCATTGCTTCGCTGACAGCATTTGAACACCATAACCCAGATATCTGAGATTGGCTGATTGTCAGATGCTAGGCATCGGGGTGATAGATTTAGTAAGATGGCGGTGTCGTCAGAAGGCGTTGCGTCGAGACGGCATTATGTTGAGCACTAGGCTAGGCCTTTACGATGGTGTATTATTCATGCCTCAATGAGAATTGCATTTTGCAACATGAAAAAGTAAACGATGTTTTATGCTTCCAGGCTGATCCCTGGAAGCATGAAACAAATTCATAAAATCGTTTTTTTTTTTTGGCGAATAAGTGTGCATATTACTACAATTAATGTTAGGTTGTTAGCAGGAAACAAAATGTACCTGGAAGAAAAAATTGCAAATATTGACTATCAACAAACAATGCTGATGTTTCCCAAGAAACATTGCTGATACATATACAATTGTATGGCTTCATATGGCTGAATAAAATATAGCCTTCTGGTAAAACTACGAAAATCAAGAATCACTGCTCTCCTTCATTATTTCATTCCTCTTTTTTCCCACCTTTGGAACAAACTTCCACATACTCTTCAATCCCACTCTTCACTCCAGGTCTTCAAAATAGCTGTTCAGCACCATCTCTTATCTTCCCATATCCAAAACCATGATCTTTTCTACCCCCAATAATTAATGTTAGGGTTAGGGTTAGGTTAGGACAGGGATAAGGTCACATTATAATCCATCCCAAACCCACCTCCTTCAAATTCCCTATTTTCCTTCCTGAAAGCCCCTGTAGTACCATCTTGTTACCCCTGTGTACCCTGCCCCATCCCGTTCCCTTCCACAGATCTCATGTCTATTCCGCACTGTTTTCTGCTTCCCTCTCCCATCCCTCCTGTGCCCCTTGTTATACGTTCTGTGTGTTAGCTCTTATACGAGCCTTGACATTGTGTATATAAAAAATAAAAAATAATAAAAAATATTAAATTGAATTACTGCACTGTAACATATACAGGAACAACACCAGTTAAGCCAACACCAGTCCTTTTCATGAAACAAAATACGCTTTCTGAAGGTATTCTTTCAGTTATTCTTAGAGGCATTCTTACAGGTCTTCCTGTTACTGTACTGTAACATGTTCCAAAAAAACCCGGAGAACTTTTGTTGTTCATATCTTTAAACCACAAATGATGCAACTATACCCTTTGGTTTATATGATACAGAAACTCAAAGTTTTGTGAACATCTTCAATACACTTCAATGTGAGTTCAGTTTGTCGCACGCAGGACATCAAGGTGGTACATGAGTTCTTGCCCTGTTCGGCTCAGCATGTTTGTGTCCTCCTCCAGTGTGTACGCAGCTGTGATCTGAGAATAAAGATCCTGCAGTTTTGCCACCTTGGTGTTGTAGGCAATATCTTTGACAAACCTCCACAGAAAAAAAAATAAAGGGGGGGGGGAGTGATCGTGGGTGCCAGGCGGTTGGTCTGTCTCGGCCAATTCAGCGACCTGGGAAATTTTCATTCCAGATGGCTCGACCTACTAAGGCCCAATGAGTGGGAGTGCCGTCCTGTTGAAAAATTATATCAGGTTGCAAGTCTTCAATCTATGGGAAGGAAAATCCTTCCAACATGTTCATGTAAATTGTTGAGGTCACTGTATTCTCTGTGAAGAAAAACGGACCCACCAATTGGTCATGGAGAAGGTCACACCACACATCACCTTTGGACTATCACATATGTGTTCAATGACCACGTGGGGTTTTTCAGGCCCCAGATCCTCACATTGTGCCACTTGACCTTCCCCGATCCATGAAAGCAAGCTTTGTCTGTGAGCATAAGCCTTTTCAGGTAATCTTCGTCATCCTCTATGCGACTGAGCTTTTCCAAGGCAAATAACTTGTGTTATGTCTGAATCTGCACCATATAGGCATACCACTTGTTTTTTATGCAAAATTCTGTGTACAGTGGTGGTTGGTCGTTCCAGTTCTCATGAGGCGCATCAAATAAATTTTCTGGGACTTTGATGAAATGATTCATGCACTCGTTCAACGTCTGCTGCACTTGTGCTCGGTTGACCAGTACTTTTCTGTTTCTGACAACTTCTAGTCTCCTTAAATTTATTGTGCCACTCTCTGAGACTAACCTCGATTGCGGATACCTTGTATGGAAATTATACTGAACTTGCATGTCGGATCTCGTCTCGATGAACCATTCGACGCAGTGAACTTTCTACTGTGGAGTCACCATTTTCATTTAAATTAAATCATCAGAACTGAAAATAAAGAAGACATTGATTTTCTGTATCATGTAATACAAAGGGTATCATTGTATCATTTGTGGTACGAAACATTTTAAAAACCAAAGTTGTCCAGGTCTTTTTGGAACACCCTCTATAAGTTATTCAACTACCATCAGTGAAGTGACTGGTTCAATGCTAGTCCAAAATAATAAAGGACTGGAGACATTTGTTTCATTTCCTCTGTATCTATCCATCCACTGGGACCATACTCTGTGCAGAGCATTGGTGCTGCCGAAGCAGACTCCTTGGCTATTGCACACAATCCTGGATGGGTCACCACTCCGACACAGTATACCAGCATGCTGGCACTCATTTTGCCGACCTCGGAAGGATGACAGGCAGAGTAAACCCCACCTGGTGTTAATTTAACATCTGAGTGGGGTTTGAACTCAGGATCATAGGATCTCAAGCCCACCACCCAAACCATTCAGCCAACACCAGGCATACCGTATCTCTTTTGGGATACATCAGCTTGCTTCCCAGAACTTTGTTTTTATGTTGCTGAGCAACTTCCTGCCTTCGGCTGACATGTATTCACGTGTCAATCGGGAAATTCAAATGACTTCCACAAGCAGAAATTTTTTTTTTTAATCCTGCACCAGACATTCAGTCAAAAGCTGCGATGTTGCCATTGAATATGGAGATGACTTTTTTTTTTTTAACCAAGATACCTTATAGAATGGGATCACTTTGCAATATCTCTTATCAACAGGCATGTCATATTTACTTTGTTTTATTTTAACCCTCTTACTATACATTGAATCATTTTGTGGATTTTTTTTTGTCCATTTAACATCTGTTTACAGTGTTGTCCCAACATTGAGCTGTGTTCTGTCTAACCCAAACTCATCTATGGACTGAGATTACTTTGGTATACCCCACCTGGATCTCTCTTGTATCTTTGATTACTTTTTTCATAACATGAAACCAATAAGATTTGTTTTGGATTTCTAAAATAAGTTCTGTATTTCATAAACTTTGGAAGCCTGATATTATTTAATATTCAAATTAAATCTGCATTTGTAGGTTTAGAAACTTCAGTGCAGTCCCTATGAAATGGGAAATTTCCTATTTTTATGTTGTACAGCATATTTATTAAAATATCAAATACTTGTTTTTTTCTTTGCAAATAACCTTGAAGACAAAAATTCTATTTTTCATGAAACATAGCTATCGCGTGCAGGATGTGGTTGCTGGTTGCATCATTTTCTGCGGGCACAGCTGTGCCACTGATGCAATTCCCCTATTACCAGTGCACTGGTACTCACTCATTTCACCGACCTCAGAAGGATGACAGGCTGAGTCATCAACTCCACCTGGTGTTAATTCAACTGCAAACAGGAGCTCAAACTCAAGACCCTAAGATCTTAAGCCAGCCACCTTAATCGTTAAGCCAACACCAGTCCTTTTCATGAAACATAATACGCTTTCTGAAGGTATTCTTTCAGTTATTGTTATAGGCATTCTTATAGGTCTTCCTGTTGCCATTTATGTTTCAGTACTATATGAAAGGTGAATATGATGACATGAAATACCATACCATATTCCTGTTGTCATATCGGTTTATATCTCCTTACATATATTTATGTTGTCTAACGTTTGAGTCTTCATCATATATACTAAAGCAAATCCTTCATTGCATTTTCCCTTCTTAAATGATTTTGTATTTTGTTTGCTAATGGTGGTTGCACTTGTCTCATTAGCAAACCAAGCGTATGATACTGTAACGGTCATCGGTCACTCCGATTGCCAAATACGAGTCTGACACATCATTTCAACATTATCCCAATGGTCAGTGGCTTCAGGATCTTCCTTGCTGGATCAAGTGTTCAAGAGCCATGATACCATGCGAATCGGAAGTCCAAATCTACTGAGGTCACAATGATGAGGTGTCACGTCATATTTAAATGACGCCGAGTGAGTCTGATATACGACATAATCTGAATGTACGGTAGTAACTCACCATTGCCAATTACCCCATAATGTGTCTTTCTTAATCACCTCAGGAGAACCTCGATAACCAGAATTCACCCCAAGACCAGGTATCTTTTATAATAAATGTCACTGTGTGTCTCCTCCATAACTTCAAAACCAGGAAACCTAGCGGGACAAAACTTGACATGCATACCAAGGGAACTCCAAGAGAGAAAAAAAACCATAAAAGGCTTACTCTTGGTCAGCCTGCTTACCACTCGCAGGGGTCTTAAGCCACCATTTTGTTTCAGCCTGCTCAAAAATTCCTTGCCTTGGAACCATGATCTACTCTCATGGACTAATGAAAATATAGAATCAAAATCTGTGTTTGGATTTGAGGATCAGAGCTCGTAGACTCTGTAAGTGTCAAAATCTGGAGTGAAATCTGAAATTTTAGGAAATTACCGATTCTTATAAGCATGTTTTTTTAAGCAAGGCTGTGATCCCTCCTTCTTCATATTTACACAAGAAAATACAAATACATAGTAAATAATGAGTCATGAGGCTGGGGAAATTCCCTTGAGGTTTTTCTTCTTCTTCTTCTTTTTGAAGTTATTATGCACGCGTAGACTTCAGATATGTTATGCACACGTACAATTTAAAATTTAAATGTACATGTGCACTTTTGACACTCAACATCACCTCTGAGTTTATGTACATTTTTAAAACCATAACAACATGTTGAAAACTGAACAAGATATGTTTTCATTACAATGAAAATAGTCATGATTTTGTCCTTTTGTCGGACGTATTGTATGTACTGTATGCTGCCGAGATGTCCATGGGAGTGTTCAGTTACCAAGCAGCTAGCTAGCCCTTGCCAAGCCAGCCGTTCCTTATCAACAGTTTCAAATGGAGTGCTTGCTTGAGTGGCTAAGCCACTTGGTGTGAGCTCTCCAAGAAACTTGGTAACTGAACACACCGCAGATTCATAATATGACGACAAAGATAATCATCTATACCATGACTTATTTCAGCCATATTGGGGGAAGATTTCTGCACAATGTCCCTCAGGGGGAAGGTTTCTACACGACATATCGCAAGTTGGAGGTGACGAAGTGTGGGTTGGTAGGAATCAAAAGCAGGTTTTATTTTAATTGTTTATTTTTCCCAAACATGGTTAAAATCACTTGAATCACTGTCAGTGACATAAAATACACCAGAATACTGAGATAGTCACTTATTCACGAGTAATAAGGAGGTACCAAGTAAGCCAACTCCAAACTCAGTGATTGTGGTGACAATATTAAATATTAAATGATCCATGTAAGTATGAACTTTCGCTTTTATGACCAGGAGAAGGGGAGGGGAGGACAAAGAGATGGGGTTCGGAGGGAGTCTTGGCACCACATGGAAAAAGACATAACATTATCTCTCTTGAAGATCTACAAGGATAAAAAAAACAACATAAATGGCAAACTGTGATAAAATCAGATAAAACTAGAAGGGAACTCAGTGGAGCACATACCTACGCCATGTAATGCCTGATCCACGAGAACATATCGGGCCCAATACATTTTTGGAATGTCATACTATGCAGTACTATATCGTTTTTGGCCCTATCTCTCAATGGTGAAGAATAACTTTAAAATTCTAGTAGTCGGATCCGGATCCGGATTTTCACCAAAATCGAATCAATTCTTCCTTGTCAGACACCCAACCTGTCCACCAAGTTTTCATCGAATCGTCTACAACTTTTTGAGTTCGTGCAATATATCGTTTTTGGCCCGATCTCTCAATGGTGAAGAATAACTTTAAAATTTTTAGTCGTCGTATCCGGATCTTCACCAAATCAATCAGTTCGTCTCTGTCACATACGAACCTGCACAAGATTTCATCCGGATCCGTCCACAACTTTTGGAGAATATCCTGTACACAAACAGACAAACAGACAGAAAGGGGTGAAAACATAACCTCCTTCACCTTCGGTGGCGAAGGTATCGAGAAAGCATCTCAAAATGCAAAGCTCGTATGCATCCGCTTTGTAGTCAAACTAAACTTGACGAAAACGACGGTCAAACAAAATTAGACATTTTATTCATTTGTGTTCTCCACAATCTCATAATAAATGTTTGTTGAAGATTTGATGACAAAATCTCAATTTGTAAAATATGTTACAGCCTGGACATGCACACTGAATATCAATGGTAAACAAGGATTTCAATTAAAACATTTAAGACTGGTCGACCACTTCACCAATGATGTCATCCTTACATTCATTTATTCCTCATTGGGAGAAGAATGAGATTTGCCAAGTTTCAACTTTTTCCGATCAGTGGTTTCAGAGATATATTGCTTTAAGTTTTTTGCGTTTAATTCAAGATGGCTACTAAATCACATGATGATGACATCACAATTATAATTAAAATATTCCCCATGGGGTTCACTCCAACCCTGAAAAATTTGTGTCAATCAAACAAGTGGTTACTGAGAAAAATAACGTTTAACATAATCGAGCAAAAAAAGGCCAAAAAAGGGTTGAACAATAAATAATAGAAATAATGATGAAAATTATTTCAACAGAATTATTAATTTGTCTTTAATGTATCCTCATAGTAAAGCATTGTTGAAAATTTGATGACGAAAGCTCAAATGGTTCTGTTCTTGCGTATGACAACTTGGCTGCCGGGTAGCTATCATTTATTGGAAGCGCGGCTGTGCTGCTGATGCTGTGCCCCTCCACCAATACACTGATACTCATTTTGACAACCTCGGAAGGATAACAGGCTGAGGCAACCGCACCTGGTGTTAATTCAGCAGCCAACAGGGCTCGAACTCAGCACCCTAGGATCCCAAGCCAGCCAGCCACCCTAGCCGCTAAGCCAACACCAGGCTTGCTCAAATGGTAAATAAAAGTTACAGCCTGGACAGACACACAGACACACAGACAGACACAAATAAGTGAATAGAAAATCCCATCTTCTGCTGTGCGGGGGATGGGATAAAAATGTGTTGTGAAATCATCAGTGCTGAAGAAGAAGAAACAATGGAGATAGAGGGGTATAGGGATGTTGACAGGACTTTTAGGAAGCTTGAGCATTGATGAGTGATTGTGTGCATGGGTACGGAGTGCTGCTGACTAAGAAGGCAGAAAGAGGAAAGAGAAGAAATGCAGAAATAAGATACAAGGAAATCAGACACAGGTGGAGGCCATTTAAGATAATCTGATGTGTTCAGATTGGGAGACGATCATGTGGAAGTAGTGGAAAGTTTCATCTTCCTGGGTTGTAAGATTGAAGTGAGTGGACCAGCATGTACATTCGAAGCACTGATGCTAAAACAGAAACTGGCACACTGTGTGCAGAAAACAAAAGTCTGTAATAAATCAACCATGCTGGATATGGTTGATGGAAAAAGACGAAGAGGCAGACCTTGTATGCGCTGGATGGATGGGGTAAAGGCTGCCATCAAGTTGTCGCTGCCAGAGCTTCAGGACGCAGCGCAGGATAGGGATGTTTGGAAAAATCCGAACAGAAATGTCACCAGAAGTCAGACACGATTTGATGGAACTCGATAACTAGAAAATTGGTATGATATTTTAAAAGTTCAACATTACATTTTGTATTATTTTCAAATTATTTAAGCCATTGATGAATCTGAATCATTTATTTTGTGGAGAAACATTAACCATTACCTCGTTTTATCTCTTTAACAACAGCTTGTGGAAAAGACAAAAACATATCTCCAACTACAATTCTTGTTTTATCTTTAACTATATTTCAAATTGATATACAAAATCAACAATTACCCCTGAACCTGTGATTTGTTTTTCAATTTCATTCTCCAGTCTTTCCAACTTTCTGAGCTTGTTGAGCTTTCTTTTCATTACCAGCTTTTACCACACTGCCGATTTCCCTCCTGTTAGTGCTCCCACTGCACTTAAAACAGCAAATCAAGCAATTATATATGGTACAAATCTACCACTCTTCACCCTGACTTATTATTTATTTAGCATAGGTTTTGTGAACCTTAATTGAAGCAAGCCTTTTTATTTACAGTTTTCTCCTGTTCTTTGGGGGAGCAAAACATCAATTCTTATAGCTACTTATCTTTGAATTGAACCATGTTAATTATACAAGGTTTTTGATTTTGGATACACAAATTCCATTTTTTAAAAAAATATGACTGATTTATATAGACACATTTTTTTATTTTCTATTTTCTGTTTTTTTGGTACACAAGGTCAAGGCTTGTGGAAAAGTGAGAACACTGAGTGAATCATGATGTAACAGAGCAAAAGGAATAGTAGAAATAGGAGGGAAGCACCAACAACAGCATTGAATGACAAAATCGAGGGAGACTTGGACAAATATGGCAAGGGGAGGAAAGAGGGGTCGGGGAGGATGCATCATGGGGTGGACAAGACGGATGCAGAAGCAAACTCTCAGGAAGTAAAAACTGGAAATTTGTAAGGTGTTATTGGGTGCCGGGGGGGGGGGGGGGGGAGGTTATTTGCGAGTAGAAAAGTTCATACTTTTGGAAGGGGGATGATCTGAGATGGTGGTGAACAGCTATCTTCAAGACCTGGAGAGAAGAATGAGATTGAAGAGGATGTGGAAGTTGGTTCTACAGGTGGGGAAAAAAAGAGGAACCAATAAGTGGAAGTGAGCAGTGATTCTGGATTTTGTGAGTTTGACCAGAAGGGGGTTGATGGTGGGAAGCATGCACCCTGTAGAAACCTGGGGGGATAAAGCATGGAAAGAACAGAGGGTGTCAAACCAGAAAGGAGGTGACAGAAGACAGAAACATCCGACCTGTCTGTGATGAGAAAGTGATAGGGCCATATACCCAGCTTCAATGCGGGAGATTCCAATGATCTTGAAGGACTATGTTTCTGCGGCGTCAAGTTGAGCAAGGTATGAGGCGGGGAGCCAGCCGAGAGGGGAGAGCAGTACTCCATCAATCTGTTGATGAAGGCCTTGTGGGTGGATCGGAGTTCAGGTGTGCCAAGGAAGGACTTTGTATGATGGAGGGTGCCAAATCACAGGCTGGCTTTGGAGGACAATTTTTAAATGTGTTTTGCCCACAAAATACTTTGGGGTTGATAGTGAGACCCAAGAGTTTGAATGACTGAACTTCCTCGATAGGATTGTTAAGAAAGTAGATGGAGGGGTTTGCCAGACAGTTCTTTTAGTCTTTGTTTATTTATTTTATCTTTTTTAAGATTTCTCTTTTATTTATACAGTCTATCAAAAAATATATACTTAAGACTAATCATAACACCATTTTTACAGTGCATTATTATCAGTTGCGGTATCTCCCTCCTTCTGGTTCCTTAACAAGTGAGCCATAAATATTATGGCATTAACCTTCAATAACTCCCAGATTCAACGTATATCTGACACTTTAGTATTACCTGTTGGCATCTTTTCAGTAATGATACACGAAGAAGTTTCTGTGAATTTAACCTTTTATTTAGCATCTTCTTCCTTTTTAAATTAGAGGTAAATTTATTATTATACCAAGTAATTTCATCGATATCAAATTTATTTTAGATGCTGAAAGCATGATGAGCTCCAAAAAGCATTCTATTTTTCAATATCATTTATTTATAGTTGAAAACGTATTTTTTGACCCGTACAGAACTTTATCACAATCATAAAATCCAAGCATAGCTTTAGTTAGAACTGCTATGTAATAGCTCTGACTTGTTTTTGTATCATAATTGTATATTCCTTTCCTTTGACATTAACCTGAGTCTGCATTTGTTCCTGTTGCCATATCAGGAATGAAACCTTGAACAGCTCCCTTACCCATTGTATCATTAAACAAATATAGTGTAAACTTAATCATTTTGGATAGTGAGCACACATAATCAACCACTTCAACTTCTTGAGTTCCAATACAAAAGTGGGCATTGTCAAACGATTTTCCAGAATAAATTATTTTGTGGCATTTGTCTAAGCAGCTGACTTAGTAAATTTAAATTTACACAGAAAGAATCTATCAGCAAGGTTTACTTCGGTTTGTTGATAATATATTTCAAAACTCTTTATCCCATTTGCATTCCATTCTGTTCTCATGATTGCATTTATCTTGAAGTCATCGTTCTTTTCATTGAAGTTTGAGATGACAATGGTATCATCTAAATCGAAAATGCTATAAATTGCTTCCATCCTATTTATTTCAGTTTTAAAAAAAGGAAACTTTTGAAACCCTGATATTTGAATTATTTTCAAAACCCCCAATATTTGAATTATTTTCGCAATTATTGTGGAGATAATAGAATTTAGCCTTTCTTAATTTGTTTGATGGCCTGTAATTTTTACGATTCCTCTTGAGCATCTTTCATATGCTTCATATAGCATTTGTAGCATTTCCCCTGCAGAAGTAGCAGAGATTCTTAAAAAGAAACTTTTTTTTTTTACAATTGTTGACTCTATCCCCATTAGGATATCAATGACCCAATCTCCTCCTCTAAATTGATCACCCACACCCAGATGTCTCTTCGGTTTATAGTTGCCCCTACAAAGATAAACACCCTCATATTGTTTATATTATGGTGAAAGGAACATACCATCCCCATCTTTTGTATTTAATTTAAATTTACATAATTCATTCCTCCTTATAATAACCATTTGTATTTATTTCTTTTTAAAAAGAAACTCAAAAGGACTACTTGGAAGTGAATTCTAATACTTATAATTTCCTCATCAAAAGAGACTATGGGATTATCCTGGTTGCAAATTATAAAATGAACTTTGTATATTATATTTTCTGACACAGGTGTTTGGCCTCCATATTTACATAGTTTACACCTGATTCGGATTGAGTATATGCTGAATGAAAAATTGTATTTGTTCTTACAAAAGAAAGGGAGGATACAAAACACTTCGTACGGATCAAAAATTAAAATCGTAATTGTATTGAGAAATTTATGAAACCTCCCACCACACACCTTCGAATGGATAAAAGTGGGTCATTCGGGCCACGAGTATTGTGGCCATTGATAATCATTGTCATTATCAGCTCTATCAAGTAGGTCACAGTTGAAGTGTTGAATTTATACCTGAAGATATTTGAATAATATTGTCTCCATAAAAGACCCCGTTGCTTTCAATTTTTTTGGGGTGAAACCCAATAACTCTCAGTACAAATTATCAATTGTGAAATCGACTTTTTAATGCAAGTGAATACGTGGAGGTTCAATGCAGGAGGAGACCATCAGACCCCTCATTCCCTCGCATTCTCCTCTTCTTCACTCTCAAGCCTTGTCCTATCGCTGCCAATTCTTCTGAAAAACTTTTCTGTACTTATTCTGTTGATAACCTTCATTATCTTAAATATCTCACTCAGATCCTTTGTAATCGCTTCCTTTGTAATGAATAAATCCAGTATCCTTCAGTTGCTCCTCAAAGTGGAGTCAAGCTAACCCCTGAATCAATAATATTGCTCTATCCTGGACTCCAGGAAACGCTAGCATGTACCTCTTCCACCTCTTGTTTTATAACCTTTGCTGTGTTTACATTAAAAAAGAGCTCATTATTCAAATCACAAATTCTTAATTTACTTGGGTAATATAGCTGCTAACAGAATGCAACCACAATCCACTTCATTAAATATATAAAGCTTATATTTATGATGTATCTGTGTAGGATGCACCCAAGTCTTTGCTTGCAGTTCAAGCATCCTCAACTAATATAAATATATATATATATATATATATATATATATATATATATATATGTATGATCTCTTCTGATCCATGCTGATGAGTGTCAAAAAGCCCTAAACACGTGTCCATGCATGTTTCCTCTCCGGGGTGGACTGGGCATTAAAATTGAGAATTACATTATCTTCCCGATTGACTGCAGTACAATCCTCGAGATGTAGGGGGCTGTAGCTCTGCTAAACTTATGCCTAATAGGCGAAGCTTTTGCAACTGTTTAGCCAGAAGAGCCTTTATAAGATTTAATTTGTTTCCTGGCTGCTCCCAGATCTGTTTTGTGTACCACAGACAGGCTAATGTTTGACATGCATTTCCTGTTGATCAGGATACATGGAGCAATAGCTGGTGTGGCACTTGCTTCCTGGTACTCACTACAGTAATTGGGTCTGATCTTGATTCAATGTATTATAGGGTTTGACCCTTTTACTCTGGGGAGGAGCTTCTTATCCATGGTGATGACGGCCAACAAAGCCAAAACAAGCGTCCATTTATGTCCCCTCTCCGGGGTGAACTCGTCTATAAAATTGACAATTTAATTCTCCTCCTGGTATTGGCTGTAGTACAATCCTACGGATGGCTGACAGGATGGCCTAGAAGTAGGCGCACTTGACTCGAAGTTGTCTAACCTGGGTTTGAATCCTGACCCAGCTATAAACTGCCATCTTGGTATTTCACAAGCTCGATGATTCATCAATATGTGTGCTGTCCCTCGGATGGACGTTAAATGAGAGTCCTGTCTGCCAGCATTCGTTAGTAGAGGTTAAAGATCCCATGGAGTCCTTGTGAAGAGTTGGCAATCTATCACCAGCATCATGGCCAAAGTAAGATGGGTAATACTTCTATGTCACAATGGCGAAATTGCACATACCAGATCCTCAAATGTCACTGTTGTGGTTATCACAATTTATGTCTATAATCCTCAGAGGTCACATGACTTATCTTGGTTTCAAAAGCATGTCTTTAATTAATGTAAAAACTGAGAAGGAAAAATACAGCCATTCAGTACATGCCACTAATTATGATGGCATAACGAACTTGCTGCATGCTTTACAAAAAAACCTACTATGATACATTTTGCATCTAAACAATACAATGGTTTGCCTCAAGTTTATTCAAGAGGTTCAACAATAAATTGAGGTTCAGCTTACCTCTGTCCAAGGGTCGGGTATTAAAGAGAAATCATCAAAAATGGAGCCGACCATTTCTTTCCTTTGTTGCGGGCAAAACAGTATGGCAGGAAGAATGCGAATATGGTGCCCAAACGCCACAGGAAGTCACAACACAACTTGCATAAACAACAGCTACAGTCGTAGATGGAAACCCTCACATAATTTCCTCATTTTACTTTAAACTCAATCTCTCTATATTTTCATTCCAATCACAAATTTATACTCCTGTATACCATTAATATTACAAAATACAAACACTCGTCAGGTAAACGAATACAGACGCCATTCTCACGTGACACCCAATAAAGACTAATCTGCTGGCGGGAAAGGGAGGATACAAAACACTTCGTACGGATCAAAAATTAAAATCGTAATTGTATTGAGAAATTTATGAAACCTCCCACCACACACCTTAGAACGGATAAAAGTGGGTCATTCGGGCCACGAGTATTGTGGCCATTGATAATAATTTATGATGTTGCGGTTGGGCATGTAGAGAGGATCGAGGTTTTGGTGAGCGGGTTTGTGAGGAGGTGGTTAGGGGTGTCGCGCTATTTGACGAAGATTGCTTGTTATGGTCAGGTTGGAAAACTCAGGTTTCCCTTAACATCGACAATCAAGGAGTAGGAGGTGGTAAGGGTGCAGCAGTTTATGATGTTTGAGTGATCCAGTGGTGAAGAATGCTCGCCCAGAGAAGAAGGCAAGTCAGAAGTAAAATGCAAGAGCAGAGATGGATGAAAAGGAGGAGGTGGTGGAGATTGTGCAGCATGGGAATCATGGCTTGGGGTGGATGAAGCATGATCTATAGGGAAAGGCATGTGTGAAGGAAAGGAGGAAGATGGTTAAGAGAGGAGTGAGAAAAAAGGAGAAAGAGAGGAGATAAGTAAAATCAGTCAGGTAGACACAGCTGTGGTATTGGACTCGGTTGGGTGTGCAGGTGAGGAGGTTGAAGTGGCAAGAGATTTTCAGGAAGATATAGATGGCAGCATGATCAAATGCTGGTGGTCGGAGTGGAGATGGTGCAACAATAGTTGATGAGATTGAGAGAGAGAGAGAGAGAGAGAGAGAGAGAGAGAGAGAGAGAGAGAGAGAGAGAGGAGTGGAGAATGAGGTGGAGGAGGCCATTGGGAGAGAGGTGTTGTTTGTGAAAGAGGGCCAGGTGGTAAGAGTTGGAAGGAGGAGGAGGTGGAAGGCATCCAGTGGTCTACCAAGTTTGTGTGATTTGCAGGTGGTGCAGACCTAAAGCCGCAAATGGTATTCCCAGAGGAGATCTGCGTGACAAGGTTGTGGCACGACATTGTTATCTGCTCAAGCACAACAAGGCATGTCATCTTTGGGGAATTGTCAGTACCTTGGGAAGAGTATGTTGGAAAATTGCACTGGAGGAACAGAGGAAAGTATGGTGAGCCGGAAGCGGAGTGTCGGGAGAAGCGTTGGTGAGATAATTATCAGCCATTTCACGTGGGGTGTAGAGGGTATATTGGCAATTCCTTTTATGCATTTCTTGCTCAACTTGGAGTGTGTGGAACAGAAAGAAGGAGGATGTGTGAGAGAGTGGCCCAGGTTGCCTTGAGTGGCTCACTTTGTATATCTATTTTATTTAATATAAAATGTCGAGGCTCGTATAAGAGCAAACACACAGGACGTATAACAAGGGGAGCAGGAGACAATAGGGATGGGAGATGGAAGCACATAACAGTGGGGAATAGAGCCATTAGGAGACCTGTGGAAGGGAGAGGGATGGGGCAGGGTACATGGGATAAACAAGATGGACACGACAGGGACTTTCAGGAAGGAAAGCAGGGAATTAAAGGAGGTGGGTTTTGGGTGTATTAACGGAGGTAGAAAATAAAATGGTTTTTTATGGGGGAAGATAAGAGATGGTGGTGGACAGCTATTTTGAAGACCTGGAGGGAAGAGTGTAATTGAAGAGAACATGGGAGTTTGTTCCAAAGGTGGAGAAGAAAAGAGGAATGAAAAAATGAAGGTGAGCAGTGATTCTTGATTTTGGTTGTTTCACCAGATGGAAATGACCTTGAGCGCCCTGCGGAAATCATGGGGGGGGAGGCTACAGATTGCAGTCAGAGTGGTGGGTGGGGGGGGGTAAAAGAGAGAAAGACCACGGACTTGCGTGCAGTGAGAGAGTGAGAGACCAAAAGACAGCCTTATCATGGGAGATACCTTTATCCTAAATGCCTTGGTCTCCACAGCATGAAGCCAAGAAAGATAAGAGGTGGGAGCACCAAGACAGAGGGGAGAGCAGTACTCCATTAGGCTGCAGATGAAAGTTTTGTACATGGTCAGGACATCAGGTGTGCCAAAGAACGACTTTGCACGATGGAGGATGCCCAGCCAGTGACTGGCTTTGGAGGCCAGCTTGAAAATGTGGCTTTCCCAGCAAAGATCATGGCAGATAATGAGACCCAGAAGCTTGAAAGAAAGGACTTCTTCAAGAGGATTATTGAAAAAAATAGTTGGGGCAGTTTTCCAGATGGTCCTTTCAAAGAGACATAGTGAGAGTGTGAGATTTGTCAGTATTGAAAGACATATTCCAAGTGTTGGACCGGCTTGTAATTTTATCCAGATCTGCAGAAAGTGAAGAGGCTGCTGCTTGCCGATCTGAGGGATGACAGATAGTACAGCAGAGGGTGGAGTCATCAGCAAATAAAGAGGGTGGAGTCATCTGAGATAAAGAGGATTTTTCAGAGTCAGTGAGATCATTGATGAAAACCAAAAAAACACAGGGCCCAGAACACTGCCTTGAGGAACTCCAGCCTGGACAGGAAGATGCGATGAGAGAATTCTATGAAGGGCCACACATTGACTGTGACAGGAGAGGAAGTCTTTGAGCCATGAGTGGGAGATTGCCTTGGATACCAAAGGAAGAGAGTTTGATGAGCAGGGCAGGGTGCCAAATCGTATCGAAAGCACGCAATATGTCTAGGGAGATGGTTCTGATCTCATGTCTGGCATTGAGGACCTCCCTCCTTTGTTGAGAAAGCACAAGCAGCATGTCCAGGGTAGAGTGACCTGGTCTGAATACAAATTAATGATCGGAAATCAGGCCATTGGAGAAGAGGAAAGGATTTAATGTCAGAAGCGATGATGGATTCCATAACCTTGCTGGTGATTGGGAGAAGGCTGATTGGTCTGTAGTTGCAGGGATCTGTTTTTGCACCCTTTTATGCAAAGCGGTCATGTTTGCTGATTTCCTAGCAGATGGCAGATGACTTGAGTAAATGAGAGGGTGAATATAACAGAGAGAAGGTGAGCAAGAGCAGCAGAAGAGGTTTTTAGAGCATGTGAGCTGATGCTGTCTGGACCGGTTGCAGAATCAAAGTCGAGGTTTTACAGCAAAATCTCCACCTTGTCAGGAGAAAAGGGCACAGAGTCCAGGAACAGCTGAATGCAACTGGGTAAGGGGGGGGGGAGCAGGAAGTGATGGGTTTGGGACACAGATTTCGAAGCAAACATGGAGTTTTGGCATTCAGCCTTTTCACGTGCAGTGTCAGCTGTGTGTCCATTTGAGGTAAGAGAGGGAGGATAAAGGGGAACATACACCAGAAACAGACTTAACTCAATGCCACCAGGATTTGGAGGAAGGAGACAGGTTTGAGAGTTCAGACTTGAGATTAGAAAGATGTTGTTTCCTTGCTCTCTTGAGGGTAGACACATATTTGTTCTGAGCTTTGTGGAAGAAACTGAGATTACCTCCAGTTGGATTTGCCTTCCATGAGGTGAAGGCAAGTTATTTCAGGACAACCGCCTCACCACAATCTTCAGTGTACCATGGGTAGGAGGAAGGGTATGACAACTAGAGATGAGATGGGATAAATCTGTGCATGAGAGAGAATAAATTTCTTTAAAAGAATTCCCAGGAATAGTTGATGTCAGAGAAAGTAGAGATGGGAGACCAGTCTAGACTTTCATGGCTGCTTTAAGTCCCTGCCAGTCGGCCTGAGTGAAACGGCAGACTCGACGACACTGAGGTGGTTCTCTAATAACAGCCAGAGTGATGGCTACTTTGACAAGCATGTGGTCAGATGAACCAACTGCAGCAGAGGAAGAACAGCAGATATTTTCAGGGAAACTGGTCAAAATGAAATCCAGAAAAGATGGAGTACTGTTCGTTGAGATCCGGTGTTGAGAAGTTGCATGGAAAATAATATATCATAATAACGATCAAGTTAAAACTTACTATGCCAGGGAGATTTAATAAATAATGTTTAAATGCTTTGGCAAGGAGATTTGTCGAATTGAACCTTGAATTTGGGCAACAGATACAAGCCTCACCTAGTTTGCGAAACAAGAGTCTCATTGACTCTGCCTTCTCATGTGTTGCAAAGTTAGTTTATATAAACACGAGTCTCATTGACTGCTTTCTCATTGTATTTCAAAGTTATATCTTATTAAGATTGTAAAACAAGAGTTGCATCGGCCTGCTGAGGCTATGGACTTCTTATTGTGTTGCAAAGCTGAAGATTATCTGTTTAAATAGATGCTCCACTGGCCTGCTGAGGTCATGTTTATCTTGCCTATGTAAATGAAATTTTCTCTGTCCAAGCATACCCTGAAGCAAAGCACTCATTTCTTTACTGCTTTATCTTGTTACTCACATTTTTTCTTATGTTTAGAATTGTTTTTCTCTTTGCTTTGAAGGACTTTTGTTTAACAAAGCTTTCTTGTAGTCTGATATTGATTAAGCAGTACCATTGATGCTTTGACCCATCCCTATTTCCATTCATATAAAAGACCATGTATCCTGGCTCATTCAGAGATATGCTTGTACACTTGAGACAAGCCTCTCTCTCTCTCCACACGTGTGTTATACAATAAACGATCTATTAGACTATAAAGTGTTTTCACTTTTTGTGTAAATTTCCATCACATTTGATAGATTGTGTCAGTCCTAATGAGTCGCAGAAGAAGATCTGAAGGAAGTTTATGGAGGCAGGACGAACAGTGTAGGTTGAGGTTGATTGAGTGGTGGTTCTTTCAGCCCAAAAAGGGACTGAGTGTTGAAGAGATAGAGAGAGATGTGGGTATGGTTGTTGACTTGAGCAATGGATGTTATGAGGCTAGTTGGTTGGTTGTGTGTTTTTGTGTGTGTGTGTTTTTGCATGGGTTTTGCTTGTATTTTGTTGAGTGATGCACGTTCAAAAGTTGGGTGGTTGGTTGGTTGCTCCAGTATATATTTTCATTGCTGTGGATTCTGGGAGTGGAAGCTGTTGTTTTGTTGTTGTAATTTGTGTAGTTGTTGACTGGGGGTATGGGTACGTATGCATCCAAGTGTACTTGCTGCATGTGGGTTCATATGGACCCCTGCTGGCCCACCTCAGCTGACCATATCGAGGTTAAAGGGCCGAAACGGGATGATGCTGAGAAATTCAACTGAAGACCCAGTCGGCGTGGCACACTTGTGGCTCAGGTGTGTTTTGAAATTCCATATACGTATGTGAATGTATAAATGTATCTAGAATTTCCTAAATCTGATCACCCAATCCCAGGGGCAAGATCACCCGCAGACCACAGCTGATGTTCACTGCAACTTTCAACATTGAACTGATTTGTACCATTCAATTTGTTTCCATGGTGGATACTTCATGATTAACGAATTACCGGAATCATTTGTCCTCGGGGATGTCTCTTCTCTCCTAACCATTCATTAACCAAGAAGTGGAATGTTATCCCAAATATCAGATAATCTTGAGTCCCTATCATTAACCTTGCCGAAGGAGAGGGTATTTCATTTGGGCCGATTTGTTTGTTTGTTTGTCTGTCTGTTTGTTTGTCTGCACAGAACTTTAGTATTTTTTCTCCATAACCACTTGGCGGGTTGAAACGAAATTTTCACCATAGCACCGACTACTCATGTAGAATCTTTATTGATAAATATGACATCATAGGTCACATGGTTTGGCAACAATGTTGGAAAAATGGAAAACTTTGGACCTCTGAATCTCTGAACCCGCACCAAGGAAAAAATGGAAACTTGGCACACGGCAAGTATTCGTCATGGGGAATGTGTGATTTTGATGACATCATAGGTGCCTTCGTTATGACGTCATAATTGCATATGTAGAACGCTACATCTGATTAGTATGAAAATATTTGAGAGTCATCTCGGGATAAAATGGTGCACAGAAATTTTTTTTGATGATTTCATCGGTCACCTGAGTTGGCAGCCATATTTTTTAAAAAACAAAAAAAACCTTCAAAAATATTCTTCTCAGAAGTGACTAAACCGATTGATGTGAAACTTTTCAAGTATGACCGCCTATCCATGAGGAACAAAAGGTTTACAAATAAGATATCACAGGTCACGTGGTTTGGCAGCGATATTGGATTTACCCTCAAACCTCCTCATAACTGTGACGTCTCATGGTGATTGATGAAGCGGTTCAAGAGAAATAATTTTATTTTAAGATTTTCGTTTAAAACCAATAGGTGGGCCAGACCATGTGATCTATTAATTATTCGTAAAGCCCCTCGTATCCCCAAGGCTTGGGGAACATGTGGGTGAAGTTTCCCCTTGATCTGTCAAGCCGTTCTGGAGAAGAAGATTTTTAAAGGTTTATTCTTCAAAAAATCATAGCTACCAAACAATGGGACCTATGATGTCATAGGTGCAGAACTTTTTGTTCCTCATGGATAGGTGGTCATGCCTGTAAAGGTTTGCCTCGATCTGTTCAGCTGTTTCGGAGAAGAATATTTTTGAAGGTTTTTATGTTCAAAAAAATATGGCTGCCAAACCACGTGACCGAAGACATCATCAATTCCCCCCCCCCCCCCACACCCACCCCCATACAGTTTAGGTCTACATGACCCTCAAAAATGTCGTACAGATTGGATAAAGCGTTCACAGTATGCAATTATAACATCATAAGGAAGCCACCTTTGACATCATCAAACAAGTTTGATTTAGATCCCTGAAACGAGATTCAAAATAGTAAATAATTCTGGCTGCCAGACCATGCATCCGATCCAGTTGAAATTTAAAACATATTCCCCATGACCACTAAATAATAATTGTGATGTTTCATGTCCATTGATGAAGTGGTTCAAGAGAAAGAATTTTTCAAAAAAACATTTTCATCCAATATGGCTGCCAGACCATGTGACCTATTCATTATTTGTAAACACTCTGGTATCCACAAGGCTTGGGGAACTTGTGGGTGAAGTCGATCTGTCAAGCCATTCTGCAGAAGATGATTTTTAAAGATTTTGGGTAAATCCAATATGGCTGCCAAACCATGTGACCTATGACATTATAGTTGGAGAACTTTTTGTTGCACATCGACAGGCGATCATATCTGTAAAGTTTCACTTCGATCTGTTCAGCTAATTCGGAGAAGATTTTTGAAGGTTTGTATGTTAAAAAAAAATATGGCTGCCAAACCACGTGACCATTGACCTCATCATTTTTTTCCACCCTCATACAATTTAGCTTCAGATGACCCTCAAAAATGTTCTTACTGATCAGATAAATTGTTCGACATATCCAATTATGACGTCATAACGAAGCCACTGATGACATCAACAACAAAAAATAACACTTCTTTCTCATGGGGAGTACCACACATGTGCCAAGTTTCAATTTTTTTCAATGGAACAGTTTCAGACATACAGAGGTCCAAAGTTTTTCCGTTTTTTTCCAACATGGCTGCCGCACTACATGACATATGACATCATAATTATTTTTTCCAAAACCTTCCACATGATGAGTCACACTGATGGCGAAAATTTTCTGTCAATCAGATAAGTGGTTGCAGAGAAAACAGAGAAAATTAGCATGGACATACATACAGACCGACAGACCGACAGACGGACGGACAACCCAAAAACATAATACTTCATGATGTTTCCATCATGAAGACATGATGTTTCTAGCATCAAAATTAATTTCCTATGGAATAATCAAGTTGTTGCAAACAACATGAGAACTTACCTTTTTGATAGCATTGTGATGCACAGTAAGGACAGACATTAATGTAAACATAAGGTTTGCGATAACTTTTAATTCAAATGTTGCTCCAATTGACACCTTGCATGCCTTGGTGACAGAGTCAAGACAGTCCCACACGTATTGCATTTAATGAAAGGTTAATTAACAAGATGTTGGAACACAATAAAAACATAAATAATTACAATGATGTTAATTATCTTTTATATATCTCCACCAGGCCGACAGACATCGAGGAGAAGATGATAACTGTCAAGGAAAGCAGGGAATAAGATGGAGAAGGGAAGTGGGGAATAAAATAATTTCAAGTGAGAAAGAAAACATTCCGGCTAGCCCAAATTAATCAACATAATCCTCCTTCCAGTTAGTGGTATAAATCACACAAGGACCTCTCTATTTATTACATTTGTAAATATAGAACTATTTTTTGTACCATCCACTTCCTTCCTTCCTTCCTTCCAACAGTGATGCTCTGCCTGTGGTCCTCTCTTCCCCTCTTGTGTTCTGCTTGAGGTAGGATGCATTTTTTTTTTTTTACAGGTTTACCATTTTAATTATACCCATCTTGTTGGCATCCTTCATCAGCTCACACACGCTATCATGTGCAGCCTTGATTGAGGCTGCTGGTTGCATTATTGTTTAGGGACACAGCTATGCCACTGATGTACACTACGCCCCTTTTACCAGTACACTAATGCTCATTTCACCGACCTCAGAAGAATGACAGGCTGAGTTAACCCCACCTGGTGTTAATTCAACAGCCAATGAGGCTTGAACTCAGGACCTGAGGATCCCAAGCCAGCCACCCCACCTGGTGTTGATTCAACAGCCGATGAGGCTTGAACTCAGGACCTGAGGATCCCAAGCCAGCCACCCGAACCACTAAGCCAACACTTCATCAGCTGAGCAAGCACTTTCAGCAATATCCAAGCTCCACAGGCCCCCGATATGACATCGTTTTTCAGATCATTCTCCTTATTTGTATGAAATGATTGATATTCACCGTTGGAGATCTACTTGATTTGCACTTACCTGATGATGTGGATACCACTTCACCAACCATTATTTCCAAATTTGTTGTTTGTGTATTCTATAATATTTTGCAACGTGCAATTATTGACCGGTGACCACATATATTCTTAAAATTTATTAAAGTAAGAAAATTAAGTGTGACATAAAACATAGTCAAGAAGCTAAAGAAAAATCTTGCTCTCAGCATACTCGGCACTCAAAATGTAACTCCTAAATTCACCTGCCAGACTTTATGTTTCTGCAATAGAAATTCAATGACAAATATCATTGTAAAAAGGTTATTCTTCAGCAAGGCTCACTTTACGATTTGTTTTCCTGAGTGTTAGATTGTTCTTGTAGTTTTACAACATTGTTGTTATTCATCATATAGCGATATAGAATACATTACTCCACTAAAACAAAGAGGAAACATTTGCTGCTTCACCATGCTAATCAACTAGTGGTTCCAGATATCATGATTTTGAACTCATTCATATTAAAACCTCACCGTGAAAGGCCACTCTGATGGGAAATTGTCTGCAATCTCTCTTGCACAAATATTATGCTTCAAAATGCAAGCTCACTACTCAATCGTAAGTTTTACTTCACTGCATTGTTCATGCTTTTCAAGACGTCCATTGCTATGTTACCTTTGACCTCATACTTCTACAAGTTTCATCCTGAAAATGATTTGTAAATTGTTTTCACAACCACTTCCCACTTATATACTGCTTCTCCAAATTTCATTGTACTTGAGCATTCTCGATTTCTCGTATATCTTCAAAATGATATTTCTGTAATTAACTTAGGGATACCGCACTGTTAAATGTTTTCACATAAGCTAACAATAAAAATTTAAAATGACTGCTTACCTTACAGAATTACCTTAGTTCCTTAGCTTACTTTTACCTTAGCTTACCTTAGTTCCCCTCGAACTGGCATTTTGTAATGTGACTTGGAATTATCTTTGTAAAACTATCATTTTTCAACTCATTCTGTCCAGTGGTTCAAGAGTGCACATACAATAAGTCAAACAAGCTGACACTTCAAATTATAATTTGATTACAATCATGTCATAACCACTTGAGCTAATTTTCATGCCAAATAGGTGTGACATTATCTGATGAACTGTCATGTGATCTGAGGTGTACATTTTTGATGATGTGGAACAATATGGAGGTAAAAACAATTCCAATCTTTCTTTTATAATTTTCAACCTGTTGTGGCAAGTAATGAACTCTCATTTAAAAAAAAAAATCAACATCCTTAAGTCTGAGAACCCTGAAATGAGAATTTAGATATCAGAACAGATATTCATTTGCAGTCTGAATAACGTGGTACAAAGGATGCTGAATATGTGGGGAAATGCATCAGTGGCAGAGCCACTCTTCAGCAAGGGCCAATTTCATTTTAGAGAGATAACAGCATGATTAGTGTGGATCAAAATCGCATCATTATCTCAGTTGCAAAACGCTACAGTAAATTTTGTGAATATTCATGAGTGGAGATAATAGTACTTTGATAACATAGGATCTGATTGGAAGGTCTTTGTAGCACATATACACCAAGTCTCATGTTAGTAGTGGGGCAACCTAGGGATCAGTTCTCGGATCATTATTATTACCTGCAGTTGGACTTTGTCCAAAATGGGGGCTTATGGATTTGGTCTCGATTTTCATGTCCGTGCGTGCGTGTGTGCGTGCATACGTCCGCAACCATATCTTGGACTCGTATGGACCAATTTTATTCATACTTGGTAAAAAGACAAAAAATGACGGCATACATATGTTCGTCATTTTGTGTCACAATGCGATCAAAGATGGCCGACGGGCAGCCATTTTAGTTATAAAAAAACGGTGTCAAACACGTCCTCAACCATTTCTCCGACATACATTTACCGATCTTGTTCAACCTTGGAACACAGATAATGAATGATGGATTACATGCCATTTTTTTTTCAAGATCAGATCTAACATGGCCGACTGGCGACCATTTTGTTACTTAAATGTGTCCCCAACAATTTCTCAGACAGGCATAGTCCGATTTTGTTCAAACTTGGCACAAGCACAGTATATGATGGCATGCATGTGCACCTCACTTTATTTTGTGATCTGATGAAAGATGGCCGACTGGTAGACTGGTTGCCATTTTAGTTGTAAAAAATAAAAAAAATACCCAGTATCGAACAACTCCTCAACCATTTCTCAGACATACGTTTATTCATCTTATTCAAACTTGGCACACAGATAATGAATGATGGCTTACATATGCATGTCCTTTTTTTTCAAGATAAGATTCAAGATGACTGGAGGCCATTTTAGCTGGAAAAATCCCAATGTTGAACACGTCCTCAACTATTTCTTGGATATGCATTCACTAATGTTGTTCAAACTTGGCACACGGATACGGAATGATGGCTTACATAAGCACATCATTTATTTTCGGAAACAGATCCAATATGGCCAACTGGCATCTTTTTAGTTGTAAAAACCCAATGTTAAACTCATCCTCAACCATTTCTCAGACATGCATCTACCGATGTTGTTCAAATATGGCACACAGATAATGAATCGTGTTTTACATATGCACGTCATTCTTTTTTGACATCAGATCCAAGATGGCCGACTGGTGGCCATTTTAGTTGCAAAAAAAAATAAAACCCGATGTTGAACACGTCCTCAACCATTTCTCGGACATGCATATACCGATGTTGTTCAAACATGGCACACAGATAATGAATGATAGCTGACATAAGCACGTCATTCTTTTTCGACATCAGATCCATGATGGCCGGCTGATGGCCATTTTAGTTGAAAAAAACAACCCGATGTTAAACACGTCCTCAATCATTTATCAGACCTGCACTTTCCGATGTTGTTCAAACTAGGCAAACAGATAAGGAATGATGGCTGACATATATATCTAATTTTTTTCAAGATCAGATCCGACATTGCCGACTGGTGGCCATTTTGTTACTTATATGTGTCACCAACCATTTCTCAGACGTGCATGTTCTGATTTTGTTCTAACTTGGCACAAGCACAGTGCATGATGTCGTACACGTGCCCCTCACTATATTTTGTAATCTGATCAAAGATGGCCGACTGGGAGACTGGTGGCCATTTTAGTTAGACATAAATATGGGCTAGCCCTTTAACTCCATACAGCAAAATTACTAAAACAACAGGAGCTATGACATTTTATATCTTCTTTACTTCTTATCTATGATATATATAAGTAGCTCAATCTCAGCATGCCTGTGTGCATGCATGCATCCATCCATCGTTCAATATTTGTTCTCCCAGTGCACGTATATGCACAGCATAGCAATACATGCATATACATGCATACACACAAATACGTACATGCAGTATATAACGTGCTGCACATACATGCATGAGGAGAGCTTATTTCCTGGCATGGCCAATGCCGAATACATACCCCAGACAGTTTGATGAAAAGAAAGAAGAGAGGGGGAAGGTGAGAATTTTACTTTTATTTTGGTCTTCCTCTTAGTGTGTTGTATATTATTCAGAATTCAACATCCAAAAAGGCTGTGATGATCCCATTAATGCTCTCCCCATCCTTGCTCCCTGAGTGTATAGCTAGGCCGGTATCTATACACCGCCTAATTTTATTTCCCATTAACAACAACCGTTTTAATTGTTTTCGCAATTATGCAAAGATTGGTATTCCCATCAGCGAAACGACGGGACTTACATTCTAGTTATCCTAAAAGCTGCCTGTAATAATGGAGGTAGTTGGAGAGGGTACCAATGAAAGGGTTTCTAGAAGAATCTGTGCAACCTGGAGGACCAGTGGCTGAGTTTAGTGGAAAGATGATAAGGAGAGGAAGGCTGGAATAGATCCAATAAAAAATAAACTGCAAGGCCACCAACTTGAAAATAAAGAAGCCCAGTTGGGATATCAAAATAGTACATCTAATAATGCTTTGCTTCTTGCTTCCTGAGATTACAATGGCACAGAGTGTCTTAGATTCTTCAAGGGGTGAGGGGAGGGTGGGAGAAAGATTGGGAGCAGCAACACCAGTTCACAATATGGAATCATATTCCATTACACTACAGATTAAAGTTTTGTGTGCAACATTATCTATAAGCTGAGGATGCCAGAAGAAGGACTTGGCCCTTCAGAGTTCACAACTTTGGAGGCCAGCTTGGAGATAGAGTATGATCTGTTCAGGACAGGTGAAAGCTGATAGTGAGACCCATGATCTCCAATGATGGTGCCTCTCCCATTTGTCTCGGGATTTGCCTGCCAGTCGTTATGTTAAAGACAAAGTGAGAATATGGGTCTTTCTTCGACTAAAATAATGCTCTAAGTTGATGGCCATTTGCTTTACTTCAGATCGGTAGAGAGATCCTGCGGCAGATTGCCTGATGGTTGTGTGCGGAACCATTCTACACATGGTAGACTCTTCTGAAAATGATACAATGAATGTGATGTTCGGTATATCAAGAACAATATTCATTCTATAACCCTACATTGAAGGACACTGGACACGTTCAGCATCGGATAGAGCTCTGTCCAAAGCAACCTTCGTCTTGCGAGTGCATCGGAAATCTGATTGACATTCTCGGAGGGATAACATTAACTGCCAGTTTGTAGATCAGGATTGGTTTCCAAACAGCATGGAATGCACAGGAGATGTCCAGTAGGATAGCCAAGACCTCGTGTTTGTGATTGTGGGCATCCATCCATTGCTGACATGCTGAAATATCACACCCTTGTTGCTCGGCCATTAATCTCGACTCGACATGCAATTGGGATGTGTCGGACATGCAAATGCCTTTGTTCTTCCACCCTTTTTGCTTGTACAATTTCATGGTGGAAATTCACCCTGCCTTGTTGCAAACCACATATTAACTCTAAAATTATGCAGTCAATGGCATTTTAAAGAAGCATATTTCCTCACAGCAACACCTGCAATAATGACAAGTAATAAAATTAAATTATCAAGATATCAAAGAAAGTATAGCATGATTACAATCAATTACCAATTCATTTAGCAGTGTGTTGTAGCTATCTTGGCCTATCTACTTGTGGTTAGTGATCAGGCTTTAGCATTGTGCATTCTGCAATCTTATAAAAGCCTACAGGTGGTCAGGCTTTAGCAGTGCACATGGCAGCAAGGCAATTACAAGCAATTACTATGTATGTGTATAACAGCCACCCAATTACAAGCAACAGCAACGAACCTGGCAGCCATGCATGTACTTATGACTGCTGTAAATCAAAGCTTAACACTTGCCAAATATATCAAAAAAATTATGTAGGGATGGACCTTGCATATTTACATGCCATCATCTCTAGCTTATTTGCATACTTTTTGGAAATGCCATCCCAACATCCTTTTGCTTTTCCTTAAATGCTTTTTATCTTGTAAATATTTTCAAGTGTTTGTATGTTTGTTTGTTCGTGTGTCCGTGTATGTGTTTGTTTGTGCATTTGTGCTTTTGTTTGTGTGTTTGTTGGTGCATGTGTGCGTTGCTCTTTCATGGCCAAACCGTAGCACCAAGAGGCCACAAATTTTGGGTGTCAGTACTTCAGAATCTGGGCAAGGTTTTAACCTACCACATGATGGCCTACTGCCGAGGAGTCCTTTTGAGGCCACTATAGGCCACTATAAAGTGTATATCAGGATGTGGGATCAGGCAGTGCCGGCCTTCAGACAAAAGGTAACCACCATGAAGCCAATAACTCCATAGCTTTTCAATGTCCAACACATCCCGAAACCACGGCCATGAAAAGCAGGGCCGGGTATCTCCTCTGTCCTCCTTCCCCCATTGGAAACATGAAAGAGGTGAGTTCGGGGAGGGTTAATGGGGGTAGAAAAGATTGTGGTTGAGGATGGGGGATTATTTCATATGGTGGTGAACAGTTGTCTTGAATTCCTGGAGGGAATAATGAGATTGAAGAGAATTTAGAAGTTGGTTCCACAGGTGGGGAAAAATAGGAAATAAATGTGCGGATGTGAGCAGTGGTTCTGGATTTTGGAAGTTTCACCAGAATAAGAGGTTACTGGCCGACCACATGTGACCTGTAGAAACCTGAGTGGTGGAGGGGACAAAGCATGGAAAGAGCAGACAGTGTAAGACCTAAAATGAGGTGGTATAAGAAAAAAAGAGACCACCGACCTGTCTGCAATGTGAAAGTGATAGGCCCACATACTCAGCTTCATCGTGGGAGATTCTAATGATCTTGAAGTCCTTGGTTTCCATGGCGTTTCCTTGGTTTTCCTTGGTTTCCTTGGTTTCCATGGAGGAGCCAGCCCAGAGGGGAGAACAGTACTCCATCAAGCTTCGGATGAAAGCCTTGATGGTGGATAAGAGTTCTGGTATGTCAACGAAATACTTTGCATAATATGGTTTTCCCAAAAATTGGTTTACTCAATACAGCAATTTATTGATCAGCACCAAAATGTAAGGCATCATATCGATCCGAACACACCAACATACACTGTTTTGATTGTGCATTCAGTGTTTTCTGTCTTGCTGTTGGTAAACAAAGCTCGGTGAGAGCTGCAGAACAATGTGCAAATTTTAATCACCAAAGAACAATCACTCACAATAGAAACTTCAAGTACAGTGGAACAACTTAATTTATTTTCGCATATAATTATTAAACATAATACATTACTGTATTTAAAACCCACTTATATAGCCCTCTGTGGCCACCATTATTTTTTTCCAAGCACGTCAACGGGATAAGTCGGAAGGCTTCCGAGCGATGAGGGTTATTTGTTAAAAGATAGGAGAGTGATCCCGATCTGATTAATTCGCTCTACCCTCATCTTGTTATTACATTTCACATTATATGTTAAACATTGTGGCATGATGCAATGAGGATGGGGATGTTGATCATTCTTAAAGGACAACCTCATCACTGGAAGCCCTGAAGTCATTCTATGAAACAAATTATTGACAATGTAACCAGAAGATGAAATTCGCAATTTAATTCAGACAATCTTGTGTTTAATAAACAAATAAATTTGATCTCAAATGAAATAGGTATATTTGAAGCTTGTTAGTAGCAAATCTTAGAGAATACAGTCAATAGATTCATCAATTATTTCTGCATTTTTGAGGTTCCATGCACTTTTGGTTCAATTATTTTTTTCACATCCACCTACATTATTGTTTTGGGAAGCCACATTGGTAAATTCCAAAGCTACACTAAAATTCCACCTTTTGACATTTCTTTTGATTGAATTTCTTTGTTGAGCTTCCCCTTATAGCACAGGGGAAGGCTTATTGCTGTTGTAGAGATTATTTCTATGATTAGCGCCACAAATTTTTAATGGTACCAGAGTTGCTTAGATCCCTAGTAGTACTTAACCACCATTTATAAAAATAAAAAAAATTCTTTCTGCACGCGAACATTCCAAATTTCCAAACTGAATCAATTTCCGAGCTGTATGTTGGAGCTGACAGTGACTTTCAAAATGGAATTTTGCATCAATAATGTGAACATAAAGTAAATGGGAGTTACATAATTTTTTGACCTTGACCTAATTTTAAGGTCATGACCGAATTATAGACAGTTTACATCAAAACCCAACTAAACTTTGTCTCATCATAACAAAATTGCCCTCTTTGGATAGCCTAGAGCAAGGCACATTTATGATTTATTTACATCATACTGCTCCGGGTTAAAGGGTAAGATCAAATAGCGATCTGAAAAAAATAAAATGCATTTTTTGTCATCGCTCGATTTTGCCAATGCAGAATCTCAAACACCGCTTGGCCTTCCAAAGATGTTCTTGCATCATAATAATGCACTTGCACTGAAGTTGTATACCTGATATTTGATTTGTGTCTTCACCTGCTTTTTGCAGAGCCTTGTGTTGGCTTAGTGGTTAGGGTGGCGGCTTGGGATCCTCAGGTCCTGAGTTCAAGCCCTGTTGACCACTGAATTAATACACCAGGGGGTTTACTTAGCCTGTTATCCATCCGAGGTTGGCGAAATGAGTACCAGTGTGTACTGGTAGAGGGGCACTGCATCAGCGACACAGTCGCACTTCCAAGAAATGATACCTACCCCGGCAGCTCAGCTGCCATACGCAAGAAGAAGATGATCTGCTTTTTACGGATTGTGATCTAATTAACAAAAAACACGTTTTACATCGTAACTTGAATAATTTTCCTCTGATTTTCATGATATTGAGTTTTGTGGATAGTTTGGAGATGGGACACATTTTCTTAATCTGTACTCTATCACTAAATATTGAAGGTCAAGGTCATATGGAGGTCCGTAAAAAATATGTCCGTCATTTGATCACAGGCCAAAGGGTAAGTCGCGACCGATCACCAAGGGTAAGCCTCTCCCAGTCGGGGTAGGCTTACCCTTAGTGATCGCTTTGTGATTACAGATACCTACTTAGCCCATCCACCGTGCAGCGGAAGACAGGGTTTTACAATCACTTCTGTGTGTCTGTCTGTCTGTGTGTCTGTCCTGGCCATAACGTTTTTACCATTTGAGCTTTTGTCATCAAATTTTCAACAAAGCTTTATTTTGAGAATATGGAGAAGTCAGATTAATAATTTTGTTAAAATAATTTTCATTTTTATTATTATTATTATTATTATTATTATTCGACCCTTTATTTACCTTTTTTTGCTCTATTATTTTTTGACATTTTTTATTAGCAACTACTTGTCTGATTGACTCAAAAGTTTCAGCGTAGAAGCGACCCCCGATGGAGAATATTGTACACCACTCCTCCTTCACAGTTCCATATCCAGGCGATGTGTGATGTCATTGCCGGGCACTGAAAGAAGGGAGTACTCAGTTTTTACTTCGTTTGTTTGTTTGTTTGTTTTCTTGGTCGTTTGTTTGTTTTCTTGTTTTTCTGGGCGATAACTCAGCCAACCTTTGAGCTAGAAAGCTGAAATTTGGGGACAAACGTGAAGATGTTCTTTGGCAAAAATGTTATTTTTATTTTTTGATTAATCAATTAATTGATTAAATAATTAATTATTATCGATTTATTAATTTCTTAGTTATTTTATTTCTCATCCTGGCAATATCTCAGGCACCTTTTGAGCAAGGAAGCTGACATTTGGACATGACAGTGAACGTGATTTGGCCATAAAGAGTATTTTTGATTTATTGATGATCAATTAATTATTTAATTTTTCGATTAGTTACTTAATTTTCAAAATGTTACAGATTCAGATGAAACAGTTGTGGTTTATATGCTGTTAGCCAATTGATGAAGAAATTAGTTATTTTATGATTTTATTTTTTTTTATTATGCAATTAATCAATCAATTATTGTACACTGCTCCACGGTTCGTACGGGTCCTAAACCCATAAAAGTCCAACATTTCTGAGTTGTACAATTTAAGTACTTAAATGTCCTTAAATTTCAGGAAAATGTTCAAAAGTCAATAAAAGTCAATAAAAATCAGATTTTCCTGTTATTTGGTGAAGGGTTTTTCATTTTCCTCGCACTAGTATTCTAAACAAGGACAAATGTGTCCAAGAGCCGCGTCCTAAAGGTTTTGTCTTCACCAGAAGCACAAGAACAAGAAGAAAAAAAAAGAAAGAAAAAAAACCAACAACAACAACTTCCAATATTTCGTCACATACTTTGATCAAGCCAATAACGAGACGCGTCATGGACGATCGTCGTTCATGACGAGAAAATTGTGTATTTACGAAATTACAATACATTAAATGGAATAATCTTTAAATAGTAACGTGAACTTTTCGAAACTTAAAAGCAAATGTCCGAATATATTTAAAAGTTCATGATAGACGCTCTCAAAAGGCACCCCAATGCGAGGATGTGTACAGGTGTTAGTATTTGAGATCCGGATCCTGTATATAAAAGAGCCGAGTCCTAAAGGTTTTGTCTTCACCAGAGAAGAAGAAGAAGAAGAAGAAGAAGAAGAATTTCTGCTCCTGGCTGATTCTACAGTAACTGTGAAGTGAATTTGCCAATTTGCTTGTGTGTGCGTTGTGCCTTGCGACTGAATAAGCTCCTGCTGTGTTCTGTATGTTCATTATTAAAATAGATTTTTTGTAAACTTACTATCTTTGTTAATTTCTAGGTGACTCAGCTCAATTTACCCCTGGAATTTCTAGGATATGGTCCTTAAAAAGGGTTATTTTAGCCCTTAAAAGTCCTTAAAAAGTCCTTAAAAAAGACATCTCAAAATAAGTGGGAACCCTGTCAGCTCCCTCCCAATTACATCTCCATGTGCTTGCTGCAAGGCAACATCGCGGATGGCGAAGGTGCCCCAGTGATGCCGAGTGCTGGAGGATTTATTATTTATTTATTTGGCATGGAGGCGCTGTACTTTGAATGTACCTGTACTTGTTTTAATTATAATTGTGATGTCATAGGTTATGATATTGCAGCCATCTTGGATTAAACACAAAAAATTAAACATTATATCACTGAAACTGCTGATCGGAAAAATTTGACACTTGGCACTTCTCATTATAATCCCAGAGGGGAATAAATGATTGTAAGGATGACAGCATTGGTGAAGTGGTAGACCAGCCATAAATTTTTCATCAAAATCCTTGTTTACCATTGAGATTCAGTGTGTATGTCCAGGCCATAACATTTTTACCAATTGAGCTTTTGTCATCAAATCTTCAACAACCTTTATGATTAGATTGTGGAGAACACAATTTAATAAAATGTGCAATTTTTTTTTAACTGTTGTTTTCATCAAGTTTAGTTCAAGTACAAAGTGGACACATTTGGTCTTTGCATTTTGAGATGCTTTCTAGTTTCTTCTTGTTGTTTATTTTAACAATCTCTTGCCATTTTCACAGATATCATAACCCTCATATCCACTGTCAGAAATTTTGCATATGTTGTTTCATTGAATACAGCTGGCTTTCCATTGCATTCAAAAATGGTGAGTAGGTAAGCCCTTAAACAACACATGAATTAATATTGTACACATATTCTTTGATTCATATAGAGAGTATGAATTATACATGAGATGGAAAAGGAATTGTATGTATTGATCTGTATGAAATATAATAGGTTATGTTTCCTTGACTGTTGATAATGGGTTCTCATGATATTGATTGACCTTGGTTGTCACAATCCCTGGGCCAAATAGACAAGGCATATGATACAAAAATATTTGTTCTGTAGCTGGCAAGTTCAAAGTCACTTAAATGACATACTTTTGTGTAAGCTTCTGTTTCGCACTGCAGTCACTTACATTGTTTTTCATTTTAAACTCCTTAATCTATTTCAGCAAACCTTCTTTTTAATTCAGCATCTTTCACATCTGCATTGTTTAAGCTCTAATTTTCCTGCTTTGCTTTCCAAGCCATTTAAATAGGTTTTACTCTAACCTTTAGTGATAGTTCAATTATCCTCTCGATACATGTTCACTGTCTTTTCCTGAACCCCATTCCCACAAAGTGCAAAATCATATTCAATTAATGGGCATAAATGTAGAATCGATGCATAATGAGAGCATCCTATATTATGGTTCCCTGGCAACCTCAATATATACAGAGTGATTTATAATTAAGTTCTGATTTTAAACATAGAAATACTCTGTTTTTATGATTGGTAGAGCATTAATTTTTTTCTTTGAATGCTTGTTTATTGCAATTATTTTTTTTTTTCGTTGCTTTCAGATTGATCTGTTATGGCTGAGAAATCAGCTGATGCTCAAAGAGCTCAAATTGCTGCACCATATGAGGTTTGGTAATCTTCAATCGTAGTTCAATGATGGTGGTGGCAAGAAATGGGAAGAAAGGAAATACCACGTTGTTAACGCAAATAAAACACAAATTTTTTTTTTCCTGAAAGGCCATTTATTGCCATTTTAATTAGTGAGCATCAAATTTAACCATAAACTGTAGCCTTGTGTTGGCTTAGTGGATAGGGTGGCTGGATTGGGATCCTAGGGTCCTGAGTTCGAGTCCCGTTGGCTACTGAATTAATACCATGGGGATTGACTCAGCCTGTCATCCTTCCGAGGTCGGCGAAATGAATACCAGCCTACTGGTCCCGGTGTATGCCACAGTTAGAATAAGTATACCATATCCCTGTGTGTCGCAAGAGGAAACCAGGGTTGGCGTCAGGAAGGGCATCCGGCAATAAAACATTGCCTCAAGAAGGGAACCATGATTGCATGAGCCCGCAAAAAGCTAACCCCTGCTCAGCAGGGAAAAATGGCTGTAAAAAGGCTGTGTTGTGTTTAAATTTAAACATAAGCTCCTGTGTTCTCAGTACGTTTTTTTCATTTGTTCAACATTTTCTACTGAACGCCAAATAAACTCCTCTGGCAAATCAGCAAAAACATTATGGATAGAACTTTCTAATTCAGCCAAATTAGCAGGTTTGATGGCATACACTTTTTCTTTCACCCATCCCCCCCAAAATAAATTTTCATTGGGTTAAATCAGTTCTCCTGGATGGCACTCTATCGGTCCTTGCTGCCCGATCCATCTTTGCAGAATGTGGGAATCCAACCAATTACAAACTTCAATCTATAAGTGCAGAGTGACACCATCTTGCATAAACCATTGTTACCCTCGCCGCAGGAGAGGGCATTGCGTTTGGCTCCATTTGTCTGTCTCTATCTGTGTGTCTGTCTGTTTGTTTGTTCGTTCACACATAACTTTCTTGTTTTTCTCTGCAACCACTTGGTGGATTGAGCCAAAATTTTCATCATAGGTGCAACTACTCATGTCGAATGTTTTAATGATAATTACGATATCATAGGTCATGCAGTGTGGCAACCATGTTGGAAAAACGGAAAAAACTTTGGAACTCTGTATCGCTGAAACCGCACCAAGGAAAAAATTTAAACTTTGAACACTGAAAGTACTCCTCATGGGGAATAAGTGATTTTTATGACATTGGTGCCTTTGTTATGACATCATAATTGCATATGTAGAATGCTACATCTGATCAGTATGAAAAATTTTGAAGGTCATCTTGGGATAAAATGGTCCACAGAAAAAAAATTGATGACATCATTGGCACATGATTTGGCAGCCATATATATATATATATATATATATATATATATTTTTTTTTTTTTTTTTTTTAAACCTTCAATAATCTTCTCTGAAGTGGCTGGACAGATTGAGGTGAAACTTTACAAGTATGACTGCCCATACATGAGCAACAGAAGATTCACACACATGATGTCATATGTCACATGGTTTGGCAGCGATATTCGATTTACCCTAAAACTTGTGAAAATTTTCTTCTCCAGAATGGCTGGACAGATCAAGAGGAAACTTCACAAAAATGTTCTCCAAGCTATGAGTGTACAATTTTATGAAGGAATAATCGATAGGTCACATGGTTTGGCAGCCATATTAGATTGAAGAAAAATATTAAATAACATTTTTCTTTGAGACCGCTTTATCAATCGAAGTGAAACTTCACATTTATGATCTAGTAGTGATGTGGAATGTATATATTTTAAATTTCAACTTGATCAAATGCATGGTCTGGTAGTCAGAATTATTTAATTTTTTATATGGGTTCTTTTTTTTTTCTTGGTTTTACTTTTATTTTTTGAATAAGGCTCACTTGGCTGTGCCTGGATGGGTTTGAGGGTAGAGGAGTAGCAGCTGAAATGCAAATCCTATCCAGGTTCTTCCTGATGATTTCATCTTTGCTTTTTACTTGTTTTGGGTTGCTTCTAATTACTCCAATGCAAAACTGTATGTCTGTCATCTTCCATTTGATTTGAATTGAATATATTTTAATCCCATTCTGAATTCAATTGAATAATAATTTTGAAAACGTCATGGGTCAAGGTCAGGTATCCGATCAAAGTGGGGTTGCATCAAAGCGGGACATTTTGGTACCCGGTCATTACTACCAGCAGTAATAAAGTGGCAGTTCTAATTATGTCTATTTAATTACGAAACACACCAGTCCACAAACACCACACAACACACCACAAAAAAACAAGTCCTGGTGAGGGTCTGCAATCTCTGATTGCTCTTTTTCTTGTTTCATCTGTGTTGCCCCATTGCTTAATTTTTGGAAGAAGAAAATTTCAAAGCTTTTCCAAGTATTATCGTATCACAGAGGATGTTGGATCCAATGAGTTGTGTTGAAGTCATTCTGCAACAAACAAGCAGTTTTGGCCGACTTTCAAATAGCATTTTATTTTATTTTTTTAACCTTCATTCTTTCATAATTCAAAATATTTTAACAGGAACCTTGTAATATTTTTATGTTTATGCTATCATGTGGATGGCCACCTACTCAAAAATGCTTTTTTCAATACTAGGAAAAAACAGCTTTTTGGACAGCTTTTTCAGTAAATAATCAAAAAGCTACGCTTCAAGGATTTTCACTTCAAGAAAGCAGTCACTTTTACTCACAGCCAAATGGTGAGCAGTGGCGAAGGTCTGTGCATTT
Organism: Eptatretus atami; assembly: GCA_035128595.1. Taxonomy (NCBI): domain Eukaryota; kingdom Metazoa; phylum Chordata; class Myxini; order Myxiniformes; family Myxinidae; genus Eptatretus; species Eptatretus atami. The sequence continues at coordinate 37,650,976 of CM068954.1, read as the reverse complement.
GTGTAACCCAGCAACAGGCCAGCCAGTTACTGTATAAAGCAGGATGATCACTTATTTGATCCTCCAAAGTTCCCAATTTAAAAAAGATCCCAAAGGTGGCAAAATGGCGGGAATCAATGCAACCATATCTCTTTAGAAATATGTTTTTAAAAATTGGTAGATAAACAAGAATACAGAATGAAATTCCAGACATGAAAAGACACTAATAAGCACAATGCTTAACAAATAAAGAAAGAAGTACAGGTACATTCAAAGTACACTGCCCCATGCCAAATAAATAAATAATAAAGCCTCTGGCACGCGATATCGCCGGGGCGCCTTTGGCGCCCAGCAATGCCACCTTGCAGCACATGCGGACGGAATTGGGAGGGAGTGGTGTTCAATAATTGATTGATTAATTGCATAATTAAAATATATAAATATTACTTGTAAAATAATTAATTTCTTAATCAATTGGCTCATAGAATACCTAAACTACCACTGTTGCATCTGAATCTGTAATTTTTTGAAAATTAAGGAATTAATCAAAAAAAATTGATTGATTAATCAATAAATCAAAAAAAAAAACCTTTATATCCAAATCACTTGTTAACAGCTCTGTCCAAATATCAGCTTCCTAGCTCAAAAAGTGCCTGAGATATTGCCAGGATGAGAAATAAAATAAATAAGTAATTAATAAATCGATAATAATAAAGTAATTAATCAATTAATTGATTAATCAAAAAATAAAAATAGCGTTTTTGCCGAAGCACATCTTCACTTTTGTGAAGCAGACCATCAACCGACCAAGATGCCCCAATATTGACAGACCAGGAATGGTCCGAGACCTGCTTTCCCCACATTGATGGACACCTGGGGGGAGGAGGGGAGGATCCTTCTCCCTTTGATGGTGGGAAGGAAATGTGCTCTCACCCCACTGACATTTTCTGAGCCCTGCCCAGTTTTGAATGAGAAAACAAGTGAGAGGCCATCCTTAACCTCCTTACATCAAAATGTACCAGGCACGTCTCTCTTCCAGGCTGTATGCCAGAGAACTTATCCCTAATATGTGTCCTTAATTCAGTTCAAAAAGTCCTAAGAACTATGTAAATGCAAATGGTGGTTAATACCTTATGATTAACTATTGACCCTTCTCCCCACCCCCCTTAAAATATAACAACACAGTTTTCTCAAAGCTTTGCGATGATAAGTTTTCTTAGAATTCTCAAATAACTCTTTGTTTAAGCAATAGTAATTCCCACTGAAATCACAAGGCTTTTTTTAAATCCCTTACTTCTGATGTTTGGATTTAGCTGTTACAGAATCGGGTTCATGAACAGTGATTTTCATCTTGATTCTCTGGCTGCTTTGTCTTAAAAAAATTGCTGTCATGGTGTGGTGTCGTCAATTTGCACCTCCTTCTTTCCTGATGAATCATCACAATCCAACTTCCTGCTATTATATGATTGCATTTTATAGACTCTTATGTACTAAATCTTAACCTTTTGCAAGTGCAAAAAGTTCACCCCAACAATTTCAGGAATGCTGAAATCTCTGTCATTGCCAATTCCAAGAGTGCAATGGGAAGCAATTTAATTTCTGGTATTCTTGTGCAATGGAAGATGTCAGGTGTACGTACACCAGCTATAAAGGTGAAATTCCTTGTCTACTCTCATTACTTCCCCACCACCCTCCCCTTCCACAATCTCCCACTTTGCTTGTGTCTCTCAAGCTGGCATTCTTTGGTAAAATGGAAGACTTTTTGTCCCAAGGGTATCTTTCACTGCTTCAAATCATCCCCAGGTGTACTTGACATTCTGCAATTGTCCTTTATTGTACACTTCTTATGTAGATTAAGAAAAATCTAGCATCCACTGTGCCATCATGGAGCTGTTTCTTGAAGTTTCCTGAAGTATAAAATATGCATATTGCAGCACTACAAGTTTTGTATAATGTATGGACCTGTAAAATGTTGCATGACTGACAGGCAACTTGAATTTTAAGTTGAGCATTCCTTATGATATGCTACCTTCATTTAGTATCTTTGGGAAATTTATAACTTTATAAGTTGCAAATACTTTTATATTTAAAGATCTTAACTTGATTGTATTTGAACATTTGTGCTTTTAACTAAATTAAAAATTATTATAACTTTTATTTTGAAACTTTTCGGTTTATTGCACAAATTGAATTTAATTAAGGCATACTTTTTTACTTTTGCATTAATCTTACAATCACAAATTGCATTGTGTGACATCATTGAAATTGATGTTGTAGAATGTACAGTACATGTATTACAGATTTTCAAATCTTTGTCAACATATTCTGGAAAATTCATTAAAAGCTAAGACATTCATTAAAATATCTAAAAGCTCATTAAAATATCTGCATCATGATGTTCCGATCCTTAGTTCAATTTCCATAATCCTTGTTCGTACTGTGATCATTAGTCAATTGTCCATAAATGTCCTTCCAATGATTTACATGCAAGCTCCGTGTCCTTATTTCAGTTCAAAATACTGGCCATGAGTCTGAGAGCACTTTAAAAAAATCGTATTTATAAGAAAGCAGTAAAACTCATTATTTATCCTTTATTTGAGCTCAATATAGAAGCCTCATGGGTTTGCCAAGCCCATGGCTGAGTGCATGCAGTTACAGAACTAAAAATGTAGTAATGAGGCATTGCAGTTTTATTTGGGGCATAAGTATGCCCATGGTGTTGCCCGAATGGCCTACTCTTTTTATAATGCTGCAGGCTAGATTAATGTCTGCAAGCAAATGCAAGCAGATGTAATAGCCGGATTACCATCCTCAAATTAAGTATCAAAAGTACCATTAAAAGAAGTATGCTCCATGTATAACAGTATTTAGTCTGTTTTTTTATTTCAGTGGATAAAGCACTCATATCTGAGAATACAGATGGAATAAAAGACACGAGCAAGCAAAATAGAGGGAGACTTGGACAAACAATTGGTGTGTAGAGGAATGAGGGTAGGAGAGGACAAGATGGATACAAAGATGGATACAAGATGCATGGGGTGGACAAGATTGATACAAAGAAAAACCCTGAATACAAAGATACAAGATGGATACAAAGGAATGAAAGACTGAAAATTTGGAAATAGGTGGAGTTGGGGGAGGTGTTTAGGATGGGCAGTGATCTAAGATGGTGGTGAACAGCTGTCTTGAAGACTTGAACGGTACAATGAGATTGAAGAAAATGTGGAAAGTAGTTAAAGAATGGTGTTTTTAAGACACCCCAAAATTTACATGTGAGTGAATAGGGGAAAACGGGAAAAACCTTTTGACAGACACCCCAAATCCCACAATATTTCTTCCTTTTTCTCTCTTCCCCGAAGAAGCCATTAAAAAATATTAAATCCTCAATCGACCCACTATTTTGGGAAGGTTAGGGAGAAGGGAGGGGATGGTCTTTCACATTATTCATATATATGTATATATATATACTCAAACAGCGAACCAATGAATATTTGTTTATGTATACCATTTCTTGGTTTAAGTATCTTTGTTGAGCAGAGATGAAATGACAAACCACTCTTAATGCTCTTGGCTGAGCATATCATTTTGAGATTGTAGTGGATTATTTTTCCATTCAAGGATGTTTATTTTCTTTACGTCCTCTAACTTATTTGCCTAATTTTCCTCGTATTCACTAAATACCAAGGCTTGGATTTTTTTCTTTTATACCAGTAAAAGGTGACGGTAGGCCGTTAAATTCAATTTATCTTAACATATGTATATATGTATTAATATTATATATATATATATATATATATATATATATATATATTGTTGCAGGCCAGGGGTCGGGTGAGAAGACCACCAGGGGGAAGCTATCTCACGTTACCACCAGACTTCCCAGAATTGTAGGCCATCGCACACGGTAATTCCATGACACGGAGGGTAGTAACCGACCGTGAATGGCAATAACTCAAACGTGTGACCTAGGGTCCTCCCATCCATGGGTTAACCGGGTTACCGAATTAATCACGTGATTTAATTACCAGGGAACATGCCCTCAGTTCGCCTTGTCCGAACTGGATCACTTTACCGGACAACACTGCCAAGGACGTACCGGCGAAAAGGAACGGATCATTGGGAATAAAGCCCCAGCTAAAGGCCCTGTCACACCTTGACGATTTAGCCAGCGTATGCAGACGTATGAAAAATTTATCTAAAACGCTGGCACACATCGAATATGTTATGGGTAAGTTTTGTATACATTAAAAGCACGCTGAAGCACGCTGGCATACCTCGTAGTACGCCGAGCTCGTTGACAAATTTTAAGCATGCTCAAAATTTGTCAACATATGCCAGTGTATGACTCACACGTTCCGCATACGCTGGCCATAAGTTGTAGGCACGTTATGCGATCGTTGACACACTCGACACACGTAACCTTGTAAGTTACTCAATAATTAAACACTCGAGGTAATGTTTAGCGTACCCGAAACTTATTTCTAACCTATGAGTAATGTGCTTTGAACCTATGAGTAATGTGTAACGTATCTCCTATGAGTAATGTGTAACGTATCTCCAATGCATATTGACGTATGTAGATGTATTTGACGTCTTCTGGACGACCACAGAACTTACTGAATGTGTTTCTAACTTACAGCTACCGTATAATGGCGTATTGGCAGCGTGTAGGGAATTGGTATATAAAAATGGGCTTCACAGGAGGAATCCGTCAGTGTTCCAGATTCCATGGTTTGTTTGTTTTTTGGGGTTTTTTTTCCTCTCGGCATGACGGTGATGTTGACACTTTGATTTCTAGTGCGGTTATGATTTAAATCGTTGAGCGGCATCCTATTAATAGGCTACGCCACGTGATCGTCGGCGATACGCTGCCGCGCGTTATGCATAAGTTACACTATGGGCATAGGTTGTGAACGCCGACAACACGCTAAGCATTCGTTGGTATAAGTTATCTTATAGTTATCGAACGTTCTGTGTACGTTACTGATACGTTATTCATACGTCCAACTCGTTATGAATACGCCCAAAACTGAAAAAAAACATCAATAGTTCAGCGTACGCCAGCGTTTTACATACATTTTGATACGTTTCCATACGCTGGCTAAAACGTCAAGGTGTGACAGGGCCCTAAGCTAAGATTCGGACCATGCTGGATCAATGAAGGAACAGACAAAAACGAGCTGGGAACATTTCTAATAAGAATTTATTTACAAGCAGGCAAGGAAAGTTGTGTGGTACAGTGAATAGTAGTTTTATTGTTGTGTGTTGCAGGGATAAAGAGAAGCGTGGGGTGCGACAATGTACAAGCAACTTACAAAAGCAGATGCAGAGCAGAGTTATCCCGAAATAATAATAATCTTCTGTAATCTTCACTTACGAGGACAGGTGTCAGGCCAAACACACACACACACACACACACACACACACACAAACCCCGATGAAGAGGAGTTAATGAAGAGAAAAGGGAGGAGAGGATATGAGGCTAACGATCTCTGAATACCTTGCACGATTGCCTGATCGCGCCACCAATATGTTTTGGGGGGATGCTCCGCTGGGCGATACCTCCTTGACAGCTGGCATGCCATTTCTTGCTTTGAGGCACTTTGTGCAACGAGCGTCGGTCCAGAGAACAAGATGTGACCGTCGAGCATGAAGGGAGGGACTTGGGTGGAGAAGACAGAGTTGAGATCCCAAACCGGGTAGAACGAGCCGGCAGGAATGAAGAAAAGACGATGGGAAGGAATGATGCTCGAACGACCCAGGAATGACGACGACCCAGCAATGACACACCAGGAACGACGTGCAGGAACGATGCACCAGGAACGATGAGCAGGAACAACGAGCACGAACGATGCACCAGGAACAACGAGCACAAACGGTGCACCAGGAACAACGAGCAAGAATGACGACGACTCTTTTTCCACTGCCCCGCGACCCGTCCTTTTATCGACCCAGTGGTGCTTGGCAAGGGCGATGACCCGAAGCGATGTGTCCTCACCCGATTTGGGTGCTCTGGTTGGGCCCCGGCCAGGACACGGGCCGGCCGCCATGACCGGAAGCGGCTCCCCTTCACTTCCGGCCAGATGGTTCCAAGCTGCGGAATCATCTCGCTCCGAGCAACGTGACATAAATTTGCTTGCAACGAACTCCGTGCCATGCCCCGGCGACCCGCGGCCAGCGCTGGTCAATGCGCCCGCTCTGTGATGCGCCATACAGCCCGAGCTGTACAGCATGCCCCTGTCTGATCATGGCCCCTCCGGCCTGAGGGGCGAGGAGATGGCCGCCGTCCATGGAGAACACCCGCGGCCACCAGCGAGGACCAAAGGTAAGATATTGTTGCGAATTCGCACCCGCCGGCGTGCGGACGGCCACGTGACTCGAATGGCGGCCGCCTCGCCCACCGGAACGAGACATTCTGGTCGCTGACCCTCTCGGACTAACGCCGGGAGCTAGTCACGGGTGGGGCTTTCGGCCTCACCACGATCGTGCCAATCGGCCACCCGCGTGGGATAGGGTTGTTCGCCAAACTCGACCTACCTAAGTACCCACGCGGATGGTAAACCGGGCGATCGCACCTCGCCGCAGGTCGACTCTGGAGCGGCCCGTTCCGTACTATCGGGATAACCGAGTGGTGTTATCGTCGACCTCGACGGTTCAGATTAATTACCGGGATCTTGCACCCGCTACGAACCCTTTTATGTGAGCAAGATGGAGTTTCAACGAAGGAAAGACGCAGCGAAACGGGGAACAATTCAACACAAAGCACATTTATTTCACACACACGGATAGCACACATATACAGCCATAACAGTATGCACATATAGCAATGAAACAAAAGAAACAGTGACGCAGAGATACTACCGAATAACGCGTACACACGGCAACACTTATAACAGTTCTACTTCACAAGACAGGCGCCTCCCACAGCATTTGCCCAAAAACCCAAAGAAAGAAAAGGGTGACTTCCCTGGTGGGCCGTCGAGCCCCACTCCGAAGTCCGCCGACGTGGTCCCGCCTGGCCGCCGACTCCGTGCCCTGGCGTGGCAGGCGAGTCCTCTCCTGCGTGCCTCGCGCCTGCCCGTGTTGAGCACTCGATTCCCGGGACCGAGTGTTCGCGCATATCCCAGCACGGATAGAGGGGGGGGGTATGGCGGACGCTCCTTCCCGCCAGCGGGGTCCTGCGACGCCCCACCAAAGACCAGGCCAGCGGCCTTCAGAAAGCGAGCCGGAAGACGAGAGCCAGAGCAACCGCGAGGCAAGAACATCCACCGAGCCTCCACCGAGCCTCCTCACTTGCTTCACCCATCGGCGTCTTTTATACGCCCACGCTCCGCCCTGTTGCTCCGCCCCATTCCCTGCTCCACCCCCCTTCGAGGCGCTTCGAGAAAGGTCTCGAAGAGGGGCGTTCCTCCTCCTGGCCGCGTCACACCACGCGTCCACCAATCGGGCGCCAGCTGCGCCTCTCCGTTTCTCTTCCCCCACACCAAACGCGGAGAAGAATGGCGGTTGGCGAAGATGCAGTAGCGCAGATGAGCGGAGGCGGCGCGGCCGCAGCGCGGTCGGCGCTGTGGTGGGGATGGCGTGGTTGTGGTTGGTTCAAAAATAAAGAAAGAACAGAAAAACGACTGACTCAAAGCGTCGCAGCCCGAATGGATCACATTAATTCCCTCTAAACAACGGGTTTGGGGCTAACTATACATGTACTTAAAAGATACCTCACCTACGGGACCTGAATGGTGGTTTTGCGAATTTCCACAGCCGTAACACTACCCCTCCCCTTTTTACAGACTCGTCCCGAGTCGTCAAATTCTCGTGTGCCATCTTGTGTAGTTCTCCCCTAGTACGTTTTACCTTCGGATCCCTGAGTGCGACATTCATGGTATTCGTGTCCCAAAATAAATAACCTGAGGGCTGAGTAACTAACTAAACAAACCCACTCATACGGACGACTTAAACAAAATTGCCGGCGCTAGACAGACATGCCGGGGGCGCACTCAAATTTACAGTACAATACATCTTAACTTATAAATTTACACTACACCATGGCCCAGGATCAATGAACTCTGCAGGGAGCAAAACAAAAGTCAAAAGAACC
>CM068954.1:37589613-37632579 GCA_035128595.1 Eptatretus atami | reverse complement strand
CACGAATCCGGCATGTTGTGGTTTATCCGCGTCAGGTGTGGTGGTGGCAAGGTGTGGAGTAGCAGATCCACATTGTTAGGTTAATGGATGAGACAGACATTCACGTCGCGGTGACGAGTGGTCTCCCAAGTTGATTCAGACGTATCGTTGTGAGTGGTATTGGGTTCGTGATGAGGCGAATATTCGGCTACGTAAGTGATTGATGAATCGAAGTCCGAAGTGTGGGGAGACCCACAAGTAGTGTTGTGAGAGAGCTGGGTATGCATGAGGGAGATGGTCGGTGGGCATGCGTGAAGCATAGCAGCCCCTTGCGTACTCCCGGTTGGTGAAACTATGATATGTGTTATGGGTGGGAGTGTTTGTGTGTCGTCGATACCCAGCGTGTGCCGTTGGGTGGATTTAGGCACGGACCGACACTGATCGGCGACCAGAGGGACGAGGGCCGAAGTAGCCGAGCTCGTTAGATTTTTTTATCGAGTGATATCTCTCTTCCGCCGCCGTGATTTCCCCCAATCTTTTCATACGCCAGTGCAGCTGAGCGCGTCCGAGGTCGCGGGTGCTGTGTTCTTTAGACGCACGAGGCCGCCGATCGATGCTCGCATTGCGGGTTGAGTGTAAGCACCGGTCCGGCAAAACTGCCAGCAGCGTGATTTGCCAATCCCTACGACGGACAAAGTTTAGGCCCAAGGATTTCGAATTTGGAACACGATGCGAGTTCTCCACTCGTACGCTTTGTGTTTAAGCTCCAAACGGGCAGCTAGCGGACAACTGTGTTCTTGCCTGAGTACCGGGAAACGACCTCGAACCAGTGCAGGTTATGCATTTGCTGGCTGCGCAGGTGTGACCCGTCATGGACTGCAGCGTTGGTTGGAATTCGCTGGCAAGGTATGGGTGATAGTCCCTGCCGGAACTGGTTTATCTCTGTCCAAAGAGGGACGAGGTACGAGTTTGCAGCTGCATGACGTCATTCTTTTCGGGCAGGTGGCAAAATGTCGCCGGTGCTGAAGCTGCGCAGTGGCCTACTGCGCTGGTGCTTTAGCGTCAGTTGTATATGAAAAAAAATTATTAACAAGAGCAAGCCTTCGCTTTCTGGTGAATCTGGATTTCTCCTGGGAATGCGGGTTGTGACCAAGACCCCGTTTGGCCTGGAGGTCTTCCTGGATACACTACTTCAAGCGCTAGGGGGATTAGTGGTATTGGAGCTTAGCGCTAACAGGCGTTTCTATTGGGGCCCAACGGGTTAAGTCTACATGGGGTCCGTAGTTAATGGATTGGTAGCAGAGGATTGTGTTGAACGCATTATAGGATTGGGTAAATGGAATTTTAGACGATTTCAGAGGAGCAGTGACAAGGACTCTTTGAGCCGTAGTAGTGGAGACGATAGCTTAGCTACGTAGTGCTATATTAAAGGAAACGTAGCAGTAATGTTTTAAGGGAACGACGGGAGCACGAGTATGTTAGGGGATTTATAGAGACGGATGCAAGGTTCAGACGGTGTGTGTCGAGACGTCTAGTGAGTTGTTGTATGGTGACCGGATGAGCTCAGGGTTTGAGCCGCTCAACTTCGGTAGTGGTGCCTCTGGATATGTAATTTGCCAGCGGGGCGAGTTTTGCTGAGAATGCTATGGTTGCGCGATGTTTGAGATGATGGGCGGGACGGAAAGTTGACTTCCCGAACCTACTGGTGTATTTCCCCGGGGTCAGTGTAAAGTGAGTTATAGATGGGTGTGCGAAATTTGATATAATATGAAGTTATTCGGTTCGTCCCCTTGTCTGATTGCTTGAGAGGGCAGTGTACGGACTCGTATAACCGTGCCCATACTTCCTCATCCATCTCCATTTGGAGGGGTGCAGGAGCCCCTGTTGACCGGAGGCCTCTGGGAGAATGGGCTAGCGAAAGGTGAGTGATCGCTGAGTTGCGTCTGTCTACACCGCTTCTCCTTGCACCCGGGCACCTGGGCGAGTCGTGACCGTAAGTAGGCTCAAGGCCACATGGGGGCCGGATACGCGTAGTGGGTTTCACTTTCTTAGCGGTGCGCCCCGGTCATGCTGTGCGGGGCTCCACGGGGCGACATTTAGAGCCGCCGTGGGCGTACGTTGTATGAGGCGATCTGGTGACCCTTTCGAAAGGAGACTCCGGGAAGCCCAGCCTGCCAGTTGTGAGCGTGATTCAGGTAGAAGTCCGTCAGAGGAGGGCACTCCCCGAGGTGTTTTAGGAGCTAGGTAGGCTGCTCGAGGCAGGTGCTAAGTGCCTTCGGGGTCGCTCCACTTACGTTTACGAGAATGCGGCCTACAAGGGTCCGTGCCTGCCTACATAGGGAGCCAACGCGATCTCCCATGGCCATTTTGTGACCTCCTTGTTCGTGAGGGACGAGGCAGGAAGCAAAATTGGGTTCGAAGGTGCTCGAATAATTTCGTTGAGGACAAATTTCAACTTAGCTTAGGCGATGTGAATCCTGTTGATTAGATTTATTCCATATAGTTGTATGAAGCGAGAGGCCGCCTTGCTGAAATAGGCCACCGTGTGGTATGTTTAAAAGGTTAATGGTTAGCAGTTGTAGATTAGGACATTGTACGCTCCCGCCTCTATGCCCATTTTCGTTCGCCTTCGTCCTCCAGTTGTGGGACTCGCGCCTGTTGAAGCACCCCTTTCATCCTTTTTGTGTTTAAGGGATGCTGAGATGTTTCTTGGGAGGGTTTATGTTGCTTTTTCCTATCCTTGAGGCACGTTCTTGTTCGTTTGGGTGTCCTACCGCACAGCGACAGGACGAGCGCTAGTCTCTTTCCTTATTCTTACTATCGCGTCACGGGATTAGGGAACCAGTAGGGGATTGGGAGTAGGGCGTACTTAGTTGAGGCGATTTATGGTTTTGGGGACACGAACTAGTAGGACAAGCTAAAAGGGCGGAGGGGCACGCATCTTATCACGTGTGGCGCAGGGGATGGGTAAAGTAAATCAAAACAAACCAAACAACTAAGTTGACGGGCTATAGCATAGGTGTTTACAATTACAAGGGATTAGTGGGTATGGGAACAGTGTACAGGCGCAGCAGCGATAGGCTGGGAGGCCGAGACGTGAAGGGTCGGTCCGCATGCTTCTCTGCTCTTCTGTTGTTGGCCCGCACCACCATCTCCGTCATCTCCCTCTCACCCAACCTGCACTGCATGGCAAAGAGGCCGGCCTATATCAATTTTCTCATCGGCATATGGCTGTGTGTCTATACAAGGCTCATGTTGGCGGCCAATTCTATGACAATCGGTCCTGGACTGTTTTCGTTTTGCTGCGAAGGTACTGTGTACGGTACACCCATCACTTTTTTCGGAGTTTATCGTCTTCATATGTGGTCTTGTTGCTTCAAGCCACAGGCTAGTGCTTCGGTTCCGAATTTATTTCTTAGTACATAGCCGGCTTGATGGTTCGTCTTAACTAAACTGGTTCAGGCGGCCTAATAAAAATTTATAATTAATTTGCTAGTATGCTAAGATTTATCTTCAGGTTAGTGTTCTCGGGCTTCATGCAGCGGGACCGCTTGCTTGGTTCACTTGAGAATTAAAGTCAAAGCCGGCTTTTATTAGTATGACATGCTAAGCAACTTCTGATATCACTATCGCCTATGAATGACCAATCAAGCTACTATAAATTAAATTTATTAATATATTGAATATATCACTGTATCATAAAACATCATGTTCAAACATTGATGACATTTTTGATACAAGCTACATTATCATTCTTCGTACTCCAGCCATTAATCCCTCTGGCCGCTTAATTGTCCCACTCACGTTCAATCCTTCATAGCCTGCCCCCACCCATTTCCGATTACCCGTCCCTCTGTTCAGGTTGCCATGCGGCGCAATTTTTTCGGTTATATCAGGCATCCCTATATGAAGCAATCAGCGCCTTATGCATAGACATGCGAGAATGCCTGGTTGGAAGCTACATACATCGGGCGGCTGCAGGCGGCGTCTCGTTGCGCGTCAGTCCTTTTCTTTAACCTTCTCTGCTGCAGTATGTCCGCAACAACTTAATGATCCTTGCCTGGGTCAACACAAGATGGTTTAGTTGTGATAATTATATAAGTGTTAAGGTTAAAGATGATGAGGCTTACAAATGTAAATTATGGGTTCAGCTTGTCGGTTCTCTCCAAAATCAAAGTCTCCCACCCAATAGGCATTGTATGGTTTTAGCCTTTCGCACGGGTCTTTGGAATGTATTTTAAGTTTATAGTCGTATTGTTACACTCGTCGTGAGTTCAGGGGTTTTGTATTTAGGCGTTTAGATATACGATACAGCCCTGCAGGTATTTATTTTGGGGACACGAATTACCGTCTTCTAATTTAGAAAAATATGGTTATTCGCATCTCCAAGTAGGATCCGTAGGTAAAACGTGGACTATAAGGAGAATTTGTTAACTACACATGATGCACACAAAAATTTGAGAACGACTCCAGGGAATTCGAGTCTGTAAAAAGGGGAGGGGGTTACACTGTCTACGAGCTTCGTGGAAATTACGCCCCTAAACCCAAACATTACCACCGTGTCGTTAGGTAGAGAGTATACTTCTTAAGTACATTTGTATTAGTTATTCTTGGGTTAGCCCACAACCCGTTGTATCAGGATGAGGGACATTAACATAAGTGATTCATCACTTCGTTTGTTCTGCCGACGCTTTGAGTAGTCGTTTTTTCTGTTCCTTTTTTATTTTTGATTACATTATGCTCACAACTATCGCTACGCTCATGTTTTGTCTGCCTTTTACCTGTACCGCTTCGGCACACCGACAGAGCCGCCGTTTGTATAGCCGCTGGTTGCCCGACTCAGTTTTGATTTTTTGCCCTCATGCTCCGCCGCCTACTATCTGCCATCTGCGCTAATCTGCATCTTTCGGCCCCTTCCGGTGATACCTTTTGATTTCTGCCATTCTTCCGTCTCTCGCGCTTTGTGTTGGGAAGAGAGAAACGGAGAGGCGCAGCTGCTGCTTCGATCTGGTGGAGCCGATTCTTTACCCCGCTGTTCTGGTGTTAGACGCGGGGCCGATCTAGCGGAGGCGGAACGCCCTCGCTTACCGAGAATTGTTCACCTTGTCCTCGAAGACGACTCTTTCGTAAGGGCATGGGTGGTTAGCATGGGTTAAATCGGTGGCGAGATGGCAACAGCGTTGTGAGCCAACTGTGCGTGTGCGAATATAAAAAGATCACCCGACGGTTTGAAGCAGTGAGGACGGCACTGCGGAGGAGATCTTCGGTGGCATGTTAAACGACGTCCGCGGCCTTTTTTGCTCCCTGGTCTCCGTCTTCGCGGCTCGCTGGCATGGAAGAGTTCCTGTTTTGCTGGGCCTGGTCTTCTGTAGGTGCTGGTTTAGTCTCCCGTTTTTTTTTTTGCCGTAATTCGGTCAGCGACATTGTGCTTCGCATCCGTCTGGCGGAAGGAGCGTCTCGCACCATAAGGCCCCGCCTCTACCTCTCTTATTTCCCGTGCTGGGATATTTGCGGCGCGAAGCACTCGTCCGGGGCGTCGAGGGCTCACACGGCGTTTTGTTTTCTTGTTCTGCAGCGATGTCACACGCAAGGAGGAGGACTCGCCTGGTGCTCACGTTCCAAGGAACAGCGTGGAGTGCGGCAAGGCCGGGGACTCTTTACACAGTCGGCAGACTTCGAGTGGGAGGCTGGCGAAATCGGCCCACACATGGAAGTCACCCTTTTTCTTTATCTGTTGGGGTTTTAATGTGGCAAATGACTGTGGGAGGCGGCTGTGCGGTTGTGAAAGGTAGATATCTGTGTTATATGTATGTGTTGTCCATCGTGGTGTACGCTTGTTACATTTGCGGTTTAGTATCGTCTGCGTCGACTGTTTCTATTTTGCTTATCATTGCTGGATATGTAGTGCAGTCTGTATGGTTGTAATATATTGTGTGCTAGTCTGCGTTAAGTGTGTGAAATAAATGTGCTTTTGTGTTTGATATATTGTTCTCTCATCGTTTCGGCTGCATGTCTTTCCCTTCGTTGTGAAGACTCCTTATCTGCTTCATTGTAAGAAGGGGGTTCGTAGTGGGCGTGATAAACGCCAGATAATTAATTTGGAACTGTGCGAGGCAACACGATAACACCGGAGACTCGAATTATCCCGATAAGTCACGGAACGGACCCGCTTAAGCGGCGTGTCCGTAGTCGACCTGCGGCGAGGTGATGCTGATGCGCCACGGTTAGCCATCCGCGTGTGGGTTACGGTATTGTAGGTTAGGCTCGGTGTTAGGCGCACAACCTATCCTCAGCTGCGAGCTGGTTGTCCTGATTGGCACGATCGTGGTGAGGCACGCAAAAGCCCACCCGTGATCTTGGCTTCGGGCGATTAGTTCCCAGAGGTCACGAACAGAATTGCTTCGTCTGGGTGGCGACAGGGGGCCGTCGCGATTGAGTCACGTGGCCCGGATCGCCCGCCGGCAAAAGGGGCGGCGGAATTCGCAATCACAATATGATATGCATAGGATCTGGTCAAGCTTACTAGCCACCATCCGGACTAATGAGATATTTTTTTTATGTTTGGCGTCAGTATTAGGTAAATATCAGCAAAAACTTTGAGGAAGAATTTACCTTATCATGGGTCGGTATTTGCTTGTTATTGGTTCAAAGAGGCTCAGCATGATTCCTTCTTGGAAATACAGAATGTTTTATGTCCAATTAATGATTCCTATATTCGTGCACTTGATTTTAGTCGCTGTTAATTCGGGGCCGTCTGGATTTCATCCTTACAGTAGAGACTTTGATGATAAAGAGGCTTAGGAAAGGGACTTCATATGTGCATGTGAGTTCGAAAGGTGTATTCTGGAAAGCCGTTGTTTCGCCCAGTCGTCCCCTCGTGAAATGGGTACTAGTTTAGTCAAATGCTATGCAATTCTGCCATTAGTGTCATTTTCCTCGTGAATTTTTTCTCTCGTCCTCCAATTGCATCATAGAAAATTATGGTTGTCTCTATGGATGCGAACCCGGCTTGCTCATATTCCTTGTTCACTAGATATTTGCATGCACTAAGTACTCTCAGGTACTTCGTCTCTTTTTTTTTTCTTTTTATCGCCTTCAGACCACGGTTTGCTTCTGATCGGCTCAATGGGTCGTAGGACGTCAATCCGAAGATAGCTGGCCTTTCTAGTACGCCTGTACGTTATGTGGACTAAGGTATGAATGTTCCTTAACGGTGATTTCGTTGACCTGGTAGGGCATTGGAGAGTACGACTGATAAGGTTCCTCCATTGTCCGAGAATAAGTGTATAGTGAAGGCTCTCCACTCACTCAGTTTGCTATGGACGCCATCGCAGACATGTACAATTATCACCCGTCCACCAAGTCCGATAATGCTACGTGTCCACAGAGATTATTAGGTGGATTTCCAATTCCGAGATTTTCTGACTTAACACTGAGGAGCATCTCGTGCAATAACAGCAAGATGCGGTTCACGTTGTTCTGGGTCAGTTGCGTGGAAACGGCATTTTCAGCCGATAGGACTGTTATTTATCATGTTCGTGAAGTTAGGAATCGCTTGTCATTTACCGTCCAGTGTTCAGAGACTCACAGGCAGGAATTACAGAGGAATCTTGGCAATTATTCATCTCTCAGTTAGCTCAGTGGAGAGGTCATGGTGGATGTATTTCATTTAAAGACGATTGTCGTATGAACTAAGCCACTTCTGCACTTTATGCCTTACCACTGGCTGCTATATCTGGTGTCACAGAGCAAGGTTTTGGAGTTCTATCAAGGGGTTATTCTCGATATCCCATTGTAGGCATCTGTTCAAGTAGTTCGTAGAGGTGCTGTGGTCACGAGTAAACCGATGACGGTGGTCATCCCATTACAGCATTTGCTATACTATGCAGTTTTGATGTTCAGTTAGAAGTTTTCACATGTCCTTTTTTCCAGTTAGCAGGTGAATTGACCTTATGATAGTTACAGAGTTTTGAACAAGGATCACATTTCCTCTGGATCTCTTAGCTTTCCGTGTACATTTACTAATATTGTTTTCCAAGCATCGTTTGTTTAATTTTCACTCTGATGCGACGATCTACGTCCTCACCCTTTATGCCACGGCCTGTTATGCATCCATCCAAACACCTCTTCGGCAGTGGTATCAAAGAGCATACCCTGATCAAAGTTGCCGTCCTTTGACCGGTCCATTGAGCAGTAATCACGAATTGTCTAGCTATGAAGTGCTGAGCATGTATTGTTCGCTTCTGCTACATGTCGCTGAGTATTACACTGTAAGTTTTCACTGTTGACATTTCTACGTCCTTGGCTGATTATTGTTAGCCTTGACAAGAGCACAATCTGGTACATATTTATATCCATTTTGTTAAAAAGGGTCTAAGTCTGGACCTTTGCACCTTTGTTTTTGCGCTCTGTACATTTTTCTGCATTATATTTCGCAGAACGAGGATGTTTGTAATTTCTGTGAATAGCGGCAGAACTGTTCGTGATCTCGCATTCGACGCGAGTGTCGGCTAGTTTTCAAAAGGCGACGCAATCTGCTTTTTACTGCGGTCATGTATTGCTCGATAATTTCCTTTGGCGCAGCAATTCTTCTCTGGTCGTTTTGCGAATATCTATTTTTCCTTCACTGCGTCTTCGTTCTTTAGCCTTCTGGTGCATTGAGTCGTTTTATCTGGTTAAAAGCAGACATTCTGTCTTCGTCCGGGCAGAAAGAATATGAATAAGCATAATACTGTCCTGATTTTGTGTATAATTTATTAATCAGAGCTGAAGGCCTATTTTGAATCTATCATGCGGATTAACGCAGTTGATGAAGGTTATTTGCCGTATTCACTATGCTGAAATATGTATTCTTGCGGAGTGTGACATAATTGGCCATGTGTTTCTATGTTTATTACTGAAGGCGCATCCTAATCCATCTGTCCAGAGATACGTCCATATCACAGTGCTTTCAGTTTATGTTCCTTCTTTGTCATTTTCCTTTCTTCTATCTTGTTGTGGAACTTAGCCCTTCGACTATGATTCGGATCTTTTGATCGGAACACAGAGATATATCTTTTCAAAAGCTGACATTGATGTTTGTCTATGGAATGGGTTTGGAATCATGATTTATGATATTATCGGCACGCCTCTCATTTCTTGCGCTTAGATGTGTGCTTCTTGTGGCTTTTGAGACGTTTCTGCGCAATAGTTTTTTGTCTATAATCAGGGCAGGATCGAAGACTTTGGCCGACAAAAAGGTCGCAGCTACACTTTGTGGGTTTTAAGGTATCGGATTGATTTGATGTCAATGCTGTCTCTACATGCGCTCGGTTGTAAAATCTTTCTTCAACGTGGTTCGATGATTGTGCGACCATTTTCCAGACTTGTTCGGGTGCTCTTCCAGCAAGGGCTGTCGGACGTTGTGGGGTTCCGTGATAATTTGTCCAGTTTTGACCGTAGCGTGACCGGCCCGTTTTGTTAGGCTGATCCTCCTTTCTTTCCTCACGCCTGTTCCTCCGAATGCTTTGGATTCATGAAACGAGCATACCATGGCGCTCATCAATGATAGATTTTTTCAACCGGTTTGACTTGTGTGTATAGGCGTTATTTTTACTCTTTCGCCGTCTAAAGTGGCAATCAATAGGGCATCTTGCCGGCATAATGGGTGTGCCATCTACTGGGTTTCCGATCAGTCTATCTTTGCGGGTCTAGCTCTTCTGTGGCTGCATTCCTGGGAGTGTTGTGAGTGTGAGTGTTGGCGGAAGACACCTGTCCTGCAGTCATCGTGATCGGGTGTATATGGTCGTCATCGCGGATGTCTTTGATGTTCTTAGCGGTTATATGAGGTCGTGGGAATTACAGAAGGAGTCCTATTTGAACGAAAGTCCTTGGGATCGTTTAAAAGATGAGATCTCACATGTGCTCCAGTGCGTTGCATTGGGCAGGTAGTACAGTCTATAATTGGCCCTATACTTGAGGATATTTGACTTTCATTTGAAACGTCTCGGACTTCAAGGTATACTGCATAAGTCTCGCTTACGGTAACAAGGTGGTATCCCTACATCTTTGTTCCTTGTGTGGGCTTACGCTGGATTGCTACGTATTGGATGTCCTTTTTCGCAGCAGTCCTGTGGGTACATCATCCACCCCTGCATTGGGTGGCGGGCATGTGGATTTCTAGCATGAGTTTCCTTAATAATATTCACATTGAATGGATTGTTCAACCTTGTCATTTGTTCCTCACTTTCGCGTTTTTCCTGGGACAGGTTTGGCAGAAGGAGAACTAATTATTTATCATTCTAAACTTATTACTATACAGCTCATGGATAACACCTACTCCGAGAAATGCGACAACTCTGCTACTTTTCTTATGTTCATTTCTGGGTTTGTCGTTTGTTCCTTCGTGATCTCGTCCAAGCTGATGTCCAGGTGGGTTGACCTTTCATTTTTCCCATTTTGAGGCGGTCATACAATTGGCATCTAGATCATTTACTTCTAGGTGGCTTATGCGGTCATGGTGCGTTCGTTCTCGGCGTACATTGTAGGTCGCTCATGCCCTACTTTGGACACGAAACGGTGTGATCCCTAATCAGTCTTCAAACAGGTGGTGGTGTATAGGCATTCTTTGGGTGTCTTTGGTGAGTTTTGCCATATGATACCGATTTATTTATCGCCCCTCCTGCTACGATTGGTTCTTCTGCTTAGGGCATGCTCATCGCAGCAACGTGCATTTGTGTTTTTTTATTTTTTCTTTTATTGTTGTTCCTCTTTTCTTTTTGTGCGTAGGTCAGATGTATACTCGCATATCGAGTCGCCACCTTTTGTTCGGCAACATAGACTATTCATTGACATGTCCGATTTTTGATAGGTTTTGATCCGCACTCTCTGGCCTCGCAAGCTCATTGTTTTCTTATTATTTTGACTGGCTGAATTAGTTCGCTCCTGCATGCCTTTCCTCTCACAATTGCGTTGCATAATGCTCTTTGTGTTTGGAGTGGTGGAATTTTCTTCGTCCTAGGGTTGTCGGTCTTGAAACGATGATTGGTGATCCCGCTATTCTATATCTGTTACGGCGGGGTCGAGCTCGGGGCCCGTGGTCAATATCACTTGGTGGAAATAGGGGCCTTCAAGTAAAAATAAGTATTTATTCATTTCCTATGTGTGGACGAATGGAAATCGCATTTGACCGCTAACAGAAGATAGACTGGTGGGCAATTCCTCTGAGACTAACAATTTCATTTTTCCACGCCCGTGTTTTTTCACGAGGTTTCCATTGTCTGTCGTGCGGGGGGGTGGTGCTTGGGCTTCAGCTCGTACTTTTTGGCCTCGGCAGTAGGGTCATTTTTGCGTGACGGGTTTCACTGGTCGGGTTCGCCCTTCCCCCCCTGACGTGTGATTTCCTGCGTTACTTGCCGGCTCCGCCGCGTGCCTCGTCCTGTTCGTTGGATCCATTTGTCGCGTTCGATCGGTTCCTCTCTGTTAACCCCGCCCTGGCTCACTTCCCGCCGTCCAGTCCATGAGGCATCGACCATGCCGAGCTGCAGCCCCTTCACCCATCGGTGGTATTTCCCTTGTTGGGCGCGGGGCGCCTTTCGGCCGTCCGCTATCTCCGCCGCTCCGGTCTTCACCCAGTAAGCTATACCAGTCCTCTTGTCTACTGGCCCTCCCTCACGCCCCATCGCAATCGGCAAATCCATGGTTTTCATTTGCCTCGCTGACAGGACCGTCGGTGACGCCAGATTCTGTTCGCTGCACTCCTGTGGTTTGAGCTGTCGGACTGGTCACGGGGTGAGCTACTGCGCCCCTGCCGCAAGGTTCCCGCTCGGCGGTCCCGGTCCGGCACCCGCGCGGTGCGACACGCGGCGCTCTTCCAGTGACGTGCGTCGATTACCTGAAGACATACCTCACCCGATCCAAAATCACTGATAGAACGAAGCGATACCGGCCCCTGCCCGCCCAAAAGGCGGAATTCCAAGAAACACCCGCACCAAACGATTTTGTTTTTCTTCCTTCTAATCCTCCTCGGGCTGATGCTCGGCGTGAAACTCTTGCTGATGGGGGTTCGATCAAAATTTCTTCGAGTCCCCACGCGAGCTCGATTATGTCATATGTACGTGGCATGGAATTAGTTGTATAGCGTTGGGATGGGGG
Organism: Eptatretus atami; assembly: GCA_035128595.1. Taxonomy (NCBI): domain Eukaryota; kingdom Metazoa; phylum Chordata; class Myxini; order Myxiniformes; family Myxinidae; genus Eptatretus; species Eptatretus atami. The sequence goes on along the minus strand of CM068954.1, from coordinate 37,620,468 downwards.
TGTCGGAAAAAATTTCGAGTCCAAGAGCCAATTTATGTCCATATTAAGGGCAGGAATTCACTTCATTAGCGTTGGGTGGGGTGGTCACACCATTTGTAGTCGTTGGTTATGCATTGGTGTTGGTATGTTGGTTGTTGTTGTTATCGTTGGTGTTTTATTAAAGAAAACCTTGACTATTAAATAATTCAAGCGCATTTATTTATTTCACCCTTGACTAGGGGAAAGATTAAAACATAGCTTACCGAAATAACTGGCCTATATGGACTGTAAAGTTGAGTGGCAATACTCAATCGAAGTAAATTTGGTCATTGATTCAACCACAATTATTTTTAAGGTCAATTGTTTTCTGGGATTTCGTGAGGTATCGTGCCTATGCACTACATTTTTTGTTTATTTTTCGCATAGTTACTGAGTGAAGCAATTTATTTAAGAAATCACATCGATGGATTACAAATGGAATACATTTAAGATATTAAATAGGGGAAGAATGGTGAGCTAGAGACACTTTAAGAAGGGGGGCGACCACATTTATCTGTTGGTGCATGGTTATCTTGATTAAACGGCATAGGATACTTCTCGTAGCACGATTTTTTATTTATTTTTATATGTTTGTTTAAATTGTTCTGTTTATTTTGTTCTGCACCCTTTATCCTTTCTTGATCCCAGGACCCTAATCCATATTCAGAGGAAATTGGTTTTGTGACTATACCAGAAGTATATCCACGGATAAATTTTAAGTTTGAACAGACATTTTAGTGTTTTTTGTTTTTATTAATGAATGTTACTCTTTGTGTCTTTTTTTTTGTGTCATGTACTTGTTTGTCATGCATTGAAGCTATTTTTTTTTATTTATCGCATCATTTATCTTGTTTTATCTCCGCAGTACAGTGTTTCTACCCATGCACTTCCCTGTGTTTAATTTGTTTTTGAATTGATTCGAATTGCGTACAACATTATTAAAGATATTTACTGCATGTGGCTAAGATGGAGAATTTATGCTTTGGAGCAAGGTGAGTGTTTAAGCGTGAATAATGAAATTATTGAATAATGAGAGTTTCATGATATGATTACCAGTTGTTGCACTAATATGGTTTACACAAAGTTGCCCTTCAGTTCTTTTCCATGTATCACAATCATTTATTATAGAGTTGTATATGTGGAGAGGTGGGTATTGTGTTTTTTTCTTTATAGAGAACTCGTTATTTTGGAGTATTTGTGGGTACGTTGTTTGAGTGCAGATTCTGGATGGACATTGCGCAGCAAGGATCTTGACTGGCATGTGCTTATTGCATGCACTGGGGCGTATGCCCAGAAACAGTGCTACAAAGTTCCTGCACTGTGACCGTGCTTGTGGTGTGTTTTGGCTAAAGAGGAATAAGTTGCAATTATTGCTTCTTAAAAATAGAATGTGGGAGCCATTCACAAAGGAGTTAATTGTTATCGAGTAATCTAAGTGGTGAAGGAGGTTGGGGTTAGTAGTCTGCCATGAATTGACAGTTTTCCTAAAAAATCGACAACTCTGTATGAAAGTTACGAATGTGGATAATGGAACATTCTTTCTCTGGCTCTGATCTACTACACATCTAATATTCTATTCTTAATTTCTTTCTTCTTGTCATTTATTTTCATTTTTAGCAGTTTTTTTTTTTTTTGTATATACGGATCAATGGTTGTGGAATAGTAGAGTAGAGGAGGATAATGGAGGGGAAAAACTAACAGAGAGTAGAAAGAGCGATTGAAGATGAATGTGGGAGACAGGGGGGAGGTTAATGGGGTGAACAAGCGAAACAATGCAAATGAACACAGCGAGAAGCGGAAGGGAAGGGGATACTAAATTGAACAATCAGTGATAACTAGAACAAAGTGAGGTGGCGAGAGAGGGAAATAATAGTTGGGAAAAGGGGAGTGCTTGGAATGGTGTCATTTAAGGAGGGAAGAATTCACAAGTAGGTGACTGAGGTTAATGTGAAAAGCTGTCTATGAATCCCCTGGAGGGATAGAAAATGGGGGACTGACAAGTCCTCTGGAAATTCTTGGTTTTTTTTTCAAGGAGAGAGAGAGAGAGAGAGAGGAGAAGGAGAGAGAAGAGAGAGAGAGGAGAGAGAGAGAAGGAGAGAGTAGAGTAAAGAAAGAAAAAGTGGTGCAGACAAAAGGGGAGGCCACCACCTATCCTGGATGTGGTATATGGTCAGGACTCTTTTGTTGCAAGGAGATACATGCATTTTGGAAGTGCTTGTGTTTTTATGGATAAAGAGGGAGTGGAGCAGGGTGCCAGCGATAGTGGAGAGACATCCTTAAGCTGTGGGATATAAGCTTTGTAATTGTCAGAATGTGAATTGAAAACAAGACTTGCAGAACGAGGATCACTGTGCCTGCTTTGGAGGCCATTTGGAAATATGGCCCCAGAAGATCATGATGATAAGTGAGGCCCAAGTTTGAGTGACTTTACCTCTTCAATGGTTTATTTGGAGTATGGGGGGTTATTGTCCATGCAGTCTTTTTGGAAAACAGGGTGAGTGGTGGATTTGGTGGTTGAAAGACATTATTCAAGTGTTGGAACAGTTCCTGATTTATCGAGTCTTGAGAGAGTGAGAGGTTTGTTTTGCTGTTGAATGTGAGAAATATACGACGAGTTGTTGAATCATTAGCGTAAGAGAAGATATTGGATTTCATGGGAATATATAGACAATTGTTGAATGATTAGAACAAGATGGCACAACTGCTTAGGGCATAGTTACAGAGAAGGCGATGAGAGGATCATTAATGAGGTATGAGATAGTCGTGGGATGAGCATGATCCATGAGAGGGAAGATGCCTGCATTGGCCATAAGCAGAGAGTTTTTGGGATGAGCTGGGTCAGCTCATAAAATCTGGAGATATGCCTAGAAGACAGCTGATCTCAATGCGCAGATTGGGATGTCCATCCATTTTGGGAGAGAAGATGCAGCATGTTTCCTTTGGTCCGATTTCCTCAGGGAAGAGAAGATGAAAGACAGGGAATTGTTTTGAAGGAAAGGGCCCACCATAGGATGTGTACGGGGCGAATGATAGTATATGACTGCGCAGATGGGTATAATTTGATAATAAGGAAGAGCAACGTTGTGTGGAAGAGATGTAGGGATGATAAGTTTGTAGGATACAATTAAGTAAGGAGGAGTTGTGAAATGTAGTTTAAGTGAAAGTGTGAGGTGGAGGTCATACTCGCCTGCAGTTAGGGCAATTGTGTGTAGGTTTTAATAGAATGTTGATACGCCGTTTGATGCGTTTAGTAGATGACCTGTTAGCAGACAGCAAGGGTTTTAATTGTAGTGGTGAAATTTGTTTGCTGTGGGCATGCAAGGGGGAAAGGAGGAGGGAAGCAAATGAATTAAATTGGTGTACTTAAGGGTTTCTGGGTTTGAAGTACGGGCGAAGGAGTTACGGGCATGGAGGTCAGAAGTGGAGGAAGAAGCTGCGGTGAGAATGGTAGAAGATGGATGGAGCATGTGTTGCAAGTAGAGAGTTAGATTAAGGGAAAGGCCTAGCTGAACAAAAGCATTTGTCCTTCCACCCGAAAGCAGGAAATATACAAGTACATCATAATGAAATAAAAATTTTGGGACTTTAGTGTTTTGAGTCTTGGGGGTATCTCCGCAACGATCCAGAAGTCCTTGTTTAACAAAGTCGAACACTTTCTTGCCTAGAATGTTTTCCTGTGCACAGCTATATTTCATTTTTTGGGATCTAATGTCAACTTAAAGCTGAGCTATGACTTGGCGTGATGTTATGGGCATTCTGAATGAGGCTAGTAGGATGGATCATGATGATGAGGTTGAAGGATGCATCAAACGAATTGGTCGTGGATGCGTATTGATGGCTAATTTTGCATGCGTCAGTGAGCGGCAATTACGTTAATTGTTATAATTACGATGTTCCGGCAATGATTGTCGTAGGCGTTTAATTAACAATTTATAATTTAATTTTTGAAAATTACTTGAATTTTTTTTTTCTTCCATTTTACACTTGTCGATTCTGAAATAACGATGGCCGGCTTTGGGGGAAAACAATATCATCTGTCGCCAAAGGTCAGTCGTTTATGTCAGAAATCTGTGTATATTTAGTTTACTTGAATGAAGGATTTTTTTTTCAATAAGTGTATTGAATTACACAAAGTTTTATTTTTTCATAGAGTAGAAAAATGATGTTTTTGGAGTGTTTACTGGCAGGGACGGATAGAGTGCTTGTTGTTCCAGAGCAATTACTTGTCCTGTGCATGAACTTGTGGATTCGACCAACGAACATTGCCATTTTGAAATAAATATATGTCTGTGTCAGTTTCCACATCCTAGCAAATTCTAAGTTTATGAACCCTTTCATCAGAAGAAAGCAAAATCCACATATTTTTCAGACTGTCCGAACCACGTCCATTCTCTCTTTACATATGGCATTCATGCTGCCGGGTTCGACGGTTGCTGGGGTTACCGTTAATGTTGCAATTGAGTTAGTTCTCGATATGGTGACCTATTTATAAATGAGTATTGACGGTCAAATAGATTTGATATAAGGGTGACCCCCACTTAAAATCTTTTTTTTTGTCGGTATTTTACTCTTTTTGTTTTTTTGCTTGTGTTATGCAGGACCATGAGAAGATAGACAAAATTGAGGATCGCAAGATGGTGGTGTCATGTAGTTGTGGGATGTGTGGTTCGAAGTGTTGACTCGGGAGCACGAGTGCGTTCTCACTCGTATGTGATATGCCCATCGTTGGTGGAGAAGTCATTGGACAGTGGGTGAGTATTGGAGGATTCATTGTCGTATTTTGTTAAGGCTTTAAAATCCTATTCTATCGTGCCACCCCAAGGGGTTCCGGGGCCTCTATACCCCCCAAGCTCGGCGTGCACCCGTCCGCAGCACTCACCTCCTCGAACTCGCTCGACCCGACCGAACTCACCTGGTCGTGATCAGCTTCAAGGGCGCAAACTCCCTCCCCTCGTTCCTGGAGGAGGCGATCCGGCCGCTCGCACCGGGTCACGAAACAGTCCGCCAGCTCCCCCTCATCGTCCTCCACTAACTCCATGTGTGTGGTGCGTCTCTACCCGTCCAATTCACTCTCTATCTTCCGTGTCTCTGGCAATCCTTTCATTTCCTTCTTTGTCTTTGTTACTTCCCTCGTCTGCATTTTTATTTGTGTCTCCTTTATTAGGGTTTGCCCAAATTGTTCTTTCATCCGACGAGTGGCGTCGATTGAGTCCTGCACCACCGACATTGCTCCTTGTGGTGCTGTCACACAATCCCACCTTATTCGCGTGTTCTGCTTCCTGGCGCCATTCTGAGTCGTTCCTACCAACTCCGGGGACTGCCTGAGTTTCTTCGTCTCCCTCCGAGTTTTTCAATCATCCGTGGAACTCCAATCTTGCTCCCCGTTTTAGTTGTTCAATTCAAAACTCGCATTGTTCGTGTTTCTACACCACAGTTTCTCCCAGCTCTTCATTTCCAATCTCATCCGTTTCTTTAATTGCTCATTTCCTTCCGTGCTTCATTCGCTGTTTCTCATTACCTCTTACTTGTTTCTTCTCCCTGCCTTCCTCTCCTCAGTTTCATGGTTTGTTCATTTGGTTAATCTCCTTCTTTGTTCATTTGCGCTGTCTCATACTCTTACTTGTTTCTTCTCCTGCCCTTCCTTCTGCAGTTTCATGGTTTTCTTCATGTGGTTAATTTCCCTTTAATGCCATGCTATGCTGATCGGGTGTCCGAGCGCAGTGTCTGCTGGCCTATGCGGGGACCCAAATTCCGATGTACCTCAGGAATAAGCAGAAAAGGAGAGTGGAAATGAAGTTGGTAGTGTAAGCAAACCTAGCTATGAGATCCCCGCAATGCACGTCCCCGTTGTCCCACTAGACAAAAGGGAAGGGACTATCTAAACGTATATTAATGGCATAACTGTCTTGGGACCACTATATGTTGGATTCCATTGCCTTGGAGGCAGGCGGTTCCTAGAACCGCAACAAAATATATGTATATATACATATATAGATGTATATATATGTATATATGTATATATATGTATATATATATATATATATATATATATATATATATATTATATATATATATATACGGTATATATAACCATCAGGGAAGGCTATCAAATTCCATTTTCTAAAAATACCTCTTTCATCAAGAGCCCCAATGCCATCTAGTTTATCTCCTCTGTATGTAATTGAATGATTTAACTTCTTATTGTATTCATTTTTTTGTAGTCTTTTCTTAAAGCAAAACAGTTATAACAATGTTTAAAGTTTATTGTTTCTTTGATTAACCATTTCTTTTCCATTTACTTTTTATACACACTTTTCAAATATATTATTACATTATATTATAAAGTATAAGCCTTTGCTCTCAATCCACGAAATTCCTTACCGCAATAACGCTTTTTAATTCTTTGTAGTGAATAATTTTATCTGATTTTTAATCTGCTTGTGTCATAAATATCAAACATCCTGAGACATCCTTGTAAATACTTCCGTATTGATTTTAAAATAAAACTGTGTATCCATATAATGCAGAATTAAATATTGTTGTGGCTTCCGCCGCCCCGTCGGCGAGCGGGGCGACCGCTTCTAGCCAATGGCGGCCGCTCTCGCCCACCGAACGACAAACTAGTCGCAGCTTTCGGATCAATGCCGAAATCTAGCTACGGGTGTATTCTTAATCCACCACAGCCTTGTCAATACTCTACCGGCTCCACGGTCCCCGACGCCGAATGGTCGATTTACCTAATAATCGCGAGCGGGTAGACTACCGAGAGACTTACCCTCAACGGGGCCTGCTTGAAACCGAGCCGCTAAGCAGCTGCGATTCCGTTTTGCGATTTGGGCCCGAAGCGGTGTAATATCGCCAAGCCCGCCGGAATCCGATTCTTTTATCGGCTATTAAAAAGCCAGCTATATTCCCGAACTCATTATGGAAGTTCAAATGAGGGAAAGGAACACAACCGAACGGGTTTGAACATTTAAACAACGAGCATTTATTTATACATGCCATTATACAAGCCCAATTGGCACGTATGGCCAATCATGCTAGTCATGTATACGAACCAATGCCAACGTATGGGACAAAACCCGAGTAACAAAGCCTACAGCCGTTCTATTATTATTATTTACATGCACTTACAGTTCTACTTAACGGACTTGCCGCCACATCATTCATGCAAAGAACCCCCCGGAAAGAAAAGGGCAAGAAACTTGGGCCTCGTAGGCCCTTTTAATAATAGTTCACGGAGCTGTGAAGACCGGCAGGAGCTCCGAGAGCCCGCGCTCTGGTTACCTGTCGGTTCGTGGCGACTTGCTGGGCCGCTCTCGATGTCCCGTCCATCACGGCAAGCTGGCGTGATCGCGGCGGGCCCAGGCCTGGTCGTGCGGCCTGGTCGATTGGGCCCCTAGTCGACAACGCCTCAGAGGAACGAACGGCAGCCTTTTGCTCTTTCAGAAGTTGAATGCTCTCCTTAATAGCCCGCCCGTTCCCTCAGCGTCGTTTGACTGGTCCCGGGGCCGCGATCAACCTCGGACCGTTTTGCCGCTGGTTGGGCGTCTCGCCGGCTGCACTCCATCCGCGCCCCAGTTCGGGCAACGGCACGGTCAGGCTGCGCTCCAGGCTCCGTCTCTCCGCTCTCTCTCCAGCTCCTCACCGACTGCAGACTCCAGACTCAACTGACCCACGCTCCCAACACGACTCCACACAAACTGCTCGCTTGGCGTCTTCTGCGCGCCTTTATATTGGATCCGTGAGGCGAGGTTTTAATCTCCGATTCTCTCACGTCTGACCCCCCGCTGGCTCCGCCCTTTTTAATCTTTTTTGATCCAAATTGTCGCGAAGCTCGGAGAGAGCGGACGTGGATGAAATCATCGACCCTCACTCCAACAAGGACTCCCCGCGTCTGGGTGACAGAGATGTTGTTTGTGGGGAATTCGCCGTTGCTGGCCGGCAAAGAATGGCGGCGCAATGTAGATGAAGGTGAGGCATTGCTTTCGTTTGTTGCGTAGGGTGTTGAGGGATGTCATGGTGGTCGTTGTGGTTAGACGGTTGATGAGAGCGATGTTTCGTTGTTGGAGAGGTTTGATGAGAGGTTGTGAGGAGATGGCGAGAATGTCCATGGTTGGCGTTGTGGAGATGTGGTTGGTGGTGGTTGGTGGTGGTTCTTGTTGGTGAAGCGGTTTTGTGGAGAGGTGGCTGTGGTTGTTGAGATGGCCGGTTGGTGGTGGTTGCGGGTGGTTGAGAGGCGGGTTTGTCAAATAAAGATAGCAAAAGAAAACACTACCTCAAAGACTCACAGCCCTGTTTCACACGAATAAATCCCCGCTAGACGACGGTGGGAAAATCTATCTGAACACAGACTTTCGAATAACTGATCTAAAGGACGCTGTAATGGTGCTCTGTTGAATTTCCCACAACCATAAAAATATTATTCCATATTTTTCTTTGAGTTGTTAAGTTAGTCAGCAACATTAATAATTTTGACAAGTCGAATTGATGTTTCCTATATCGATAGCTTTATCTATTTCAATACTTTCTTTGTTCAAATGATATAGCACAAAAGTTCAATCAAAAACACCTCCGCTCTTTGAAAAGCTTTGTTTATTAATTAATTTGGATGCTTGTTTCCAAGTGTAGCAAGTCTTTTGTTTTGTCCATTCTAACATTTTCCGTAGTCTTTCAATTCAACATTATTAAATTAATATATAAAAGTCTTCTCAAAATCATTTGCAGCAAGTGTTCTCTTTCTGTGTAAAATCAATATACTTTTTGAACCAATGACTTTGTTTAAATTCTAAATTCTAATGAAGGTTTCTTGACTCTTAATCAGCAGATAAATATTTTCTTAAATTCCTTTCATGCAAAACATCATTTCCTTTTATCATATAATGTAATAAGTAATATTTATTTTGATTTTGTTTTTTGGTAAAGAATATGATTATTGATTACCCACTAAGCCCATTTCTCTTCAGACTTTACTTTATTCAGGTGGCATATGGTTGTTTATGGATTATGTTTGTAATGGACGTTCTTTTTGTTATGGAGTTAGTCTTTTAATGTTTGTTATGGAGTTCTTCTGGATATTTCAAATAACCTCAAAAATAATATCCAACTTTAGCTTTATCTAATCCTTTTTGAGAAGATTAACGATGTTTTGTAAAAACTTTTTCATAATTCTTTTCCTTTTAATACCGCATTAAAGTTTTCGACAGGTAAAGCTTGAGAACACAAGCCCATCCATATCAAATTATTAGTATCAAATAATACATCAAGAAAGAACTATCTTTTTAACAATCATAGTTTTCAGAAGATATTTGTTGATTGATTTAGCATAATCTCTTTGAACAGACGTGTGGTATTCCACCTCTTTAGCCTTCTCTGTAATCAAAAGCAATTTTTTACATCACCAATTAATTCCATTGGTTGTTTGTCAATTTTTTAACATCGCACTCGCAAGCTAATCCCGGGGCTGTATAATCGTGAAGTGGGGTCTAATTCATAGGAATTTTTATTCTGATATGCTGTTTAAAAGTCTCAAACACAACAGCCAATAAAAGAAAATCAGCTCTTTGCTGATGACTCCACCCTCTGTTGTACATTTGTCAATCCCTCAGACCGGCAAGCACAGCTTTCTTCGCTCTCGAAGATACTGAATAAAATCACGAAACTCGTCCAACACGTGTAACATGTCTTTCAACACCCTGACAAATGTCACACTCTCTGCTATGTCTCTCTGAAAGGACATTTAAGAAAACACCCATCTACTTTCTCGAACAATGCCTCTGGAAGAAGTACTTTCAATTCAAGCTTCTGGGTCTCATTATCTGCCATCATCTTTACTCGGAACCCCACATTTTTCCAACCTGGCAGTCCAAGCCAGTCGTCGACTTGGAACCTCAATCCGTGGCAAGGTTTCCTTCCTCGGCTCACCTGAACTCCTGGACCAATACAAAGCTTTGTCCGCAGCCTGAATGGAGTACTGCTCTCCCCTCTGGGCTTGTGTCTCCTGCCCTCTCACCTTTCTTGGCTTCAACGCTGTGGAAATCCAAGGCATTTAGGATCATTGATAATCCTTCCTGCAAGAGGCTGAATTTTGGGCCTCTCACTCTCTCATCCAGGCAGGTCACGTGGGTCTTTCTGATTCCTACTGTCTCTTCTCACGCGGTCTTGCACCCCCCCCCCGCTGCCTCTGTCTGTACAATATCTTCTTCTTCTTCTTCTTTTGGTTGCTCCCGTTAGGGGTGCGCCACAGCGGATAAATTCCGTCTCCATTTCGCTCTGTCCTCCACATCTTCCCATTGTGCACTCCAACCACCCACATGTCCGCCTCACCGCATCCCATAAACCTCCCTTATGGCCTTCCTCTTCTCCTCCTACCTGGCAGTCCATCCTCAGCAGTCGTTTCTCTAGCACCGATATACGCCCGTCTTCCTCCTGTGCACATGTCCAAACATCTCAATCTTGCCTCTCTCACTTGTCCTCCAAACCGTCCTACCTGCACTGTCCCACCCGAATATACTATTTCTAATCCTGTCCATCCTCGTCACTCCAATGAGAATTGCAAGCATCTTTAACTCTGCCACCTCCAGCTCCGCTTCCTGTATTTTTGTCAGCGCCAACCTCCCCAAACCATACAAATAGCTGGTCTCACTACCGTCTTGTAAATGCTTCCCCCCTTTCACCTTGCGAAACCTTCTGTCACAATCACTCTGAAACTCTTTCTCCACCACTCCCATCCTCTGCACTCTCTTTTTGCACTTCTCTACCACACTCTCCGTTTTACTTTGACAGTTGATCCCAAGTATTTAAACCCATCCACCTTCACCGCCTCAACTCTTGCAATCGCACATTCCACCACCCTTCCCTCTCATTTACGCACATGTACTCAGTCCTTACTCCGGCTGACTATCATTCCCTTCTCCTCTCAGTGTGTACCTCACCTCTCGAGGCTCGCCTCAGCCTGCTCGAAACTCTCACTACAGATCATGATGTCAATCCGCGAACCATATAGTCCATGGAGACTCCTGGTCTGATCTCGTCCGTCAACCTGTCCATCAACATTGCATAACAGGAAAGGGCTCAGAGTCGATCCTTGGTGCAATCCCACCTCTACCACTTAAACAGGTTCCGTCATTCCTACCACACACTCACCTCTCAACCGCTGTCACACTGTCCTCACATATTCCTGCACAATCCTCACATACTTCTTGCCACTCCCAACTTCTTCATAACAATACGCAACAACTCCTCTCTTGGCACCTTATCATAAGCTTTCTCTAAATCCACACAACACCCAACGCACTCTTCTGGCTTCCCTATACTTCTCCACACACTCCAAAGCAACCACATCACATCTGTGGTGCTCTTTCCTGACAATAAAACCATATTGCTGCTCACATCATCACCTCTCCTCTCAACCTAGCTTCCATTACTCTTTCCATAACTTCATGTGTGGCTGACAACTTTATACTCTGTAATTACCACAGCCTGCAACATCACCCTTATTCTTAAAAATCGGTACCAGTAAACTTAATCTCCCACTTCTCAGCGCATCCCTCTCACTTTCCAAGATTTTATTAAACACATCTGGTTAAAAACTCCACTGCCCATGCTCTCCTAACATTTCCATGCCTCCAACTAGTATTCATCTGGGCCAACGCCTTACCAACTCTTTTCATCCTCTTCATGAGTTCAGTCCTCATACTTCATCCTTACTATTCCACCAACACTTCCTGATTCGCTATCGCAACCTCCTCCAACCTTCTCTCTCTCTCATTTTCTTTCATTCATCAGCATCCTCAAAGTACTTTCCATCCATCCTTCTCAACACACTCTCCTCCCTTGTCAGCACATTTCCATTTGCATCCCTTTATCACCCTGACTGCGCACATCCTTCCCAGCACGGTCCATTTCCTGGCTGGCCAATCGGTACAAAATCCTTTTCCCCTTCCTTTGTATCCATTCTCATACAGCTCGCCCAATATGCCTTTTCCTTAGCATTTGCCACCTCTCTCTTCAACCTTGCACCGCCACTTCCTTGTACTCCTGTCCACTTTCTTCATCTCTCTGGCTATCCCAATTCTTTTTCGGCCAACCTCTTCTATCCTTATACTTTACTGTACTTCCTCGTTCCACCCAAGTCTCCTTATCTCTTCCTCTGTTCGATCCCAAGTTTTAACAAAAGCAATATATCCTGCAAGACCAATATATGTCTGCAACTACTATCCCACCATTTTCCACACGGGCACTCAAGGTCCGCCAACAACCTCCTTCTGGTAAAACTACCAAAATCACGAATCACTGCTCACCTTCCATCTATCATTCCTCTTTTTTTCGCTGCCTTTGGAATAAACCTCCCACACTCCTCTCAATCCTATTCTTCCTCCAGGCCTTCAAACAAGCTGTTAACCACCAACCTCGTTTCTTCCCGCATCCAAAACCTCAATCTTTCTACGCCATTAATCCACCCAAGCCCACTCCTTCAAATTCCTGCTTTCCTTCCTGAAAGTCCCTGAAATGTTCCATCTTGTATACCCATGTTCCCGCACCCCATCCCTCCTCCCTTCCAATAGATCTCCTATGTCTCCGTTCCTTCCACTGTTTAGTCCTCCTCTCCCATCACTCCTTGTCTCATGCCCACTTGCTGTGCATTGTGTGTTTGCTCTCATACGAGCCTCGACAATGTATACAAAAAAAACAAAAACATGAGTCTTAAGATACAAATCATGATACTCTCGCGCAAGGTTCTTTCATATTAAACTTCTTCCAAACATTCCTGTGCTTGAGTATAATCTTTATCAGTTATATGACTTTTATTTAAATTCATTATAGAAATTTCCTTTGAATGTAAGTGTGCTTCTTAAATCCTCTCAAATAATCCATGTATCACAAGGATATATCCCCATTTGTGAGAGGAAGTTCACTCTCTTCTTGATTTGAGAAATGTGCTTGGGATAATTGGAAAGTTTTTTTAATATTTTGATACCCGTAGTCCAGTAATGAACTTGACGTAAAATTTTGAATGTGTCAAGAAATCTGATTATGAAGTTTGGATGGATATGTTAGTGGATTGTTTTTTGTGAAGAGATGTATTTTTTGATTCGTGTTAGCAAGAATCGCTGAAATGTTTCCACTGCTTTTGCTCATATCATTTCAGTCATAGTGGAGCGTTTGTTTTGTGAAGAAAAGACTTGAATGAAAGAGGGGAAGTTTAAAATTGAGATTACAACTCCGATGAGCTCGACCTCTATATTTATCAGTGTGATTGACAATGGTTCCTACCTTTAGAAACCCTTCACTAATTTCCTCTACAAATATGACAGACATTAAAAATCTTCCTAAATTTTTATTTTCTCTTCTTTTTGTTTAAGGATGTTGGTTTATACGTTTTTTTCTCATTAATCTTGGTTGATCAAACACAGTCTTTTTCCAGTCGTTTTCACGAAACTATTGGGAGGCATCTTCTCCTGTGTAAAGTTCCAACTTGCTGTATTCATCAACAACAGCATGATTTTATAAAATAATATAAAACCAAAGGAGTATTGTTTTTTGATATTTATTTGAAATTTTTTCTTAATCTTTTCAAGGATAAATTCCAAAATTCAGCAATATATCACAAATGGGTGTTTTAATAGACTTGTTGAAAATCTTTGTATGATAACTTGTGAACATACTTTTTGGCATAATTACTTAGCAGTTGATTTTAATGAATACTACAATATTTTGAATGTTGATTTAATATATGAAAGAGTTTGAGGCAATCCTCTTACAAGGATATGTTTTTACATTTCTATTGTATAGTTTGTGATTTAGTCAATCTTTATAATTTTTTTTATGAATCGCATAATGTAATTTTTCTTGAGTAAAGTAGAGAAGGTCAAATGTTGTGTTTTATCATTTTTAAAGTTGTTTGAAATTTTCATATCTGAACTTTGTTTGTATCTGTTTAATCCATATACATTAATCAGATAGATTATTCATTTTCTCAAAATTTAAGGAATATCTCTCATGACATTGGAAATTTTAAATCTTTTCACATTTGGTGTGTTCTCATATTTATTACAATGAGATACTCTTTATGGTTTCCCATTGTGGAGGCGTTGATGAGCAAGAAACAGACTTTGATGAGGCAAGAAAAGCATTTATTGTCATTGTTTTGGAATAGTAACAAAACTGCCTTTTTAAGCTTTATCTATTTTGGTAAATGAATGTAAGAAGGAGTATTTAGGAGGTCTGATTTCAAGAATATTTATATCTAAAAAGTTTTTTTTAAAATAATGAATGCCCTACACCACACCATTAATCACATCCGTTCTTTATGTTCGGAGTCATCATAAACATCACAAACTAGAAATCTTGGAATTCATGTGATAAAGTGAAGGGTTTGTTCTCAATATAGGGAGTTTCTTCACACTCTTGTCATATTCAAATTTTACTCCCATATAAACTCTAAAGTCATTGGTTTCACTCAATGTGATTTTAATTGGAATTTCCAATACTTGGTTTAACCATATCAATTGCCTCAATGATTGATGTGATGTTGGTTCCTTAAAGTGAAACAATCTTATTTTATAATGTCCTTTAAATGCTTTAATCAATATTTCGCAATAGAGTATCCAAGTATCCCTCTTCATTTTCTTGTATTTGTGTGATTGAGGGTGTTCCTTTTTATTGTCTTTTAAGACATTTTAAGCAGACATCACAATGGTTTTTGTTTCTCGTTCAAGTGGAGATATTGTTGGAATGGAATTGAATGGTGTGTTTGTAGGTTTTTTGAAGGTGTTTGTTATAATATTTATATTCACGATTACAAACATCGCAATATTTGTATTCACCATATTTTATATTGTATAACTTTACTTAAAATAAAATTTTGTTGAGGAAATCTTGTGCTAATTTATAGATATTTTCCTCATTTAAACATAAAATGTTCTTGCTGATTTATCTCTGGGAAGGAGGTTTGTTTAGGGGGTACAGACCTTTATTTTTCCTTTTTCTTTTATCAACTTTGAGATGAAATGTAAACTATTAGTTGGGGGGCCGGAGGTAATTTTTAATATTTAGCAATAAATGATTACTAACTAAACATAGTCAAACTTATGAACAATAACAAAAGATGAATTTAATTCCATCACTTCAGAAGAGAATAGATTTGAATAGAAGATCTTGAAAAATATGTGAGAAATGTAAAATTGGAAGAAAGACAATTATATATTGCATAAGAGTGTTTAATGATAATAATTTTAACATAAACATTTCCTTTTTGTGGGAAAGCTTCTTTGGTTCTCCAAAAATATCATTTAATTATTCTCATCATTATGAATAATCTTTCGGCAAAAGTTATCCTCTCTTTGAGCAATATATCCACAACTCTGAGAGGCAATAAAACAATCAATGAGAGGATCAAAAAACTCTTATGAATGAAGCATTGAAAGAGGAAGATACAACTCTTCAAATAACAAGATAGAATTTGTTTTTTACACATTGATAATCTAAAAGATGTAAATATTGAGTTTGTAATCCTAAGGAACATTAAAATAAAGGGAAAATGGGGCAATGGGGGGGCAAATGGCAAATGTGGGGCAAATGGGGCAAATGTAATCCAAGTTAAGTTTTAATGCTTCAAAAAACTCATTTTCTTCCCATTCCTCTCTAAAACTTCCTCTCAACTCTCAATCTCCTTTGAAAGCTCCTAAAATTATTATCCGTGTGTACAATAAACCTACTAGTAATTGCTCTAACTTCAAAATTTATCCTGGAATCCAACACATTACGCAAATAGCTAAGTCTGCTCGAACAAATTAGCAGTCCTGTTCAGACTCGAAGATTCTTCCTCTTCTGAACAGTTGCTCAACTATATTTAAGAATTGATTCGTCCTTGTATGGAGTACTGCTCTCACATCTGGGGAGGTTCCAGCTCCAATAACTTTACTGGACAGAATTTGAATACAAAGTTATTCGACTTGTCACGTCCTTCCAATCTGAACTGAAATTCGACCCGCTCAAATTACGCCGCATAGTAGGTTAGGCTTTTTCCTCTTTCTACAGATCAATACTTTGGTTTCCTTTGCTCGCATAACTTGCTGCTTTGTGTACCTCACTATTAGCGAACAAGTTATACTGCCGACAAGCAACTACATCAACATGATGTATTGAGTGGCCAATGAAACTCAATGGTGAGCCGTTTTACGAATGTTTGTTTCTCCCTCCACTGCCAAACTCTGGAACTTTTGCCTTCTCACTCTTCACAAACACTTATAACCTTCCCCTTTTCAAAGCAGATTTTTTTTAACTTCCCAAACAACTCTCAGACGATTCTCTCTTTCCTTATATTTTTCTATCATTCAGTTCTTTTATTCAAGACTTGGGCCTCGATTGAGGACTTATTTGTCGCGTGACTGAAGCCCTTCAACATAAAAAAAGTTTTTTTTTTTAAGGTTAGTGACATCAGTTGGATTCTGTGATTTTCCTCAGCCTTAACGATTGTGTTTTTAGACCTTTGAAATGTCAAGTATTGACTGTCAACACATTACTGCAGTGGATACCAGCTGTCATGGCAGCAACACAAGCTTTATAAAATGCAGCTATCAATATACAGCAGGTTAGATCCTGCAGTTCATTCTCAAGAAATGAAGCATTATATCAGGTTGCAGTATTTAGGCAATTTTATTCATCCATGGTTTAAAGTAGCTAAGCTCATAAGAGGTCATCAAGGTTTGCATTCTTCAAGAGAAGTGGTTACAGAGGCATAACTGATGAGGACATTGTTTCCAATATACGCAACTGACTATTGCCCTTTTGAGAAAAGTAAACTGAGGGCAAGGCTGAGGACAACCACTGGCTTGGATCTAAGCCTTTGGGATTTGGTCTGCCCACAGGGTGCAGTTTGTTCAAGCTGTCAGCTTTAACCCCATTACATCGCACATGGACGGGCTCCTGTGACTATCAACTTCAATTATGCTTGCTCCTGAAAGTAAACTTTTAACTGAAGTCGTCTTTAGTTGTGCTTTTACAATCACTGCTATCGTTGATTTCTGAAATTTCTTGATATATTAAGGATGTTATTGCATGGCATATTAGTCTACATATAACTCCATGCAATATATTCATACATGACTATGTCATAATGATAATTACCCCATGCACGTGAAGCAGAAACTGGGGTAAGCAATTTGTGCATGTTCGTACTGTCCCGTTCTGTTTTATCAGTTTTATGATTTCGTAGTTTATGATGAGGAACAACCTTATTTAAATGGGAATGTTATATTTTTAAAACATGAAAATCTGAACATGATCAGAAGAAATGTTGCCGTTTTAATGGTACTTTGGCTCTGAATTTGTTGCGATCGCACATCTGCAGAGAGGACTGGATATTTTTTTAGCTCTTTCTGCCTGCCGACAGAAAGAGTAAACCAAATTGAAAATCATTCCAAACAGGAAACTTACTGTTTTAAGGAGTATAAAGAAAACACAAACAAGAGCTATTGAAGAACTAATGTGAACGTGTTAGGATTATGGTGGTGCCCATAGAACACTCGTGGTAAAACGGCGGTAAAACCCGGAATTAAATTTTATTTATACGCTTAAATCTCTTTAAGCCTTTTATTTACATTGAATATCATACTTGAAGACGGTAAAGATTATGTTCACTTTTGAAGGGTAATGGAGTGCAGAGTGAGGCATTTTGAAGTGGAAAGTGGATGTCATCAGGGTTAGTCTTGAGTCAATCCTGTTCATCAATGGTTCTTGAGAATATATCACAGGAATTTAGAGGAGGCTCACCTTGGGAGCTCTGTATGCTGATGACCTGGTGGCCAATAAGCAACATTGTGGAAGGAGGTAATGGGTAAATATGCCAGCATGGAAGGAGGAATGTAGAGGCCTAGGGACTAAATGTGAATACGGGAAACCAAAAGTACTGATTATGTGGTGCAGGAGAAGGAAGTGTGTATAAAAGAGGGAGGTGGCCCTGTGCTGTCTGTAAGAAAAGGTGTCGGTCGCAATTCGATATTGTGCAAATGCTTACAACTGCTGGGTGCACAGAGGTGTAGTGGTATCAGGGGTAGACTGAGGTGGCACCTGCCTTCAAAATGGTGCCGTTTGCGCAGGTAAACAAGTGACTCCAGTTCCGAGCGGAAAGGTTAGTTATGGGGATATATCATGGAATGTGTAGATAATTATGTTACCTTGGTGATATGATTAGGTGCAGGTGGTGGTGTGGAGGCAGCAGTGAATGCAAGAATTTTTGTGGCTGGGGAAGTTTTAAGGGAGTTGTTACCCCCTAATGGACATCAAAAGGGACCTAACAGCTTTGCATTAGAGCATGATGAATGTGTGATAATGAAACATGGGTTGATCACAAGGAGGATGAACGGAGCTGTGAACGAAATTAAATGAGAATGGTGAGGTGGATGTGTGCATGTGACATTGAAGGATGGACATAAATGTGGAATTAACAGATAGCTTTAGGTATAGAAAGCATGATGAGGTTATGTGTTAGAAGTCAGTTGAGATGGTTTGGACATGTGGAAAGGATTGTGGTCCGGGTAGTTGTGTGAAGAGGTGGTAATAATATAATGTGAATGGAAAGAGAGTGGAGGGCCGTTCGAGGAAAAGATGGGATGGTGTTGTTGAAGGATGCATCTTAGAGCGAAAGGCCTACAAGAGGGTTAGCAAGGGATCGTGCAGCCTGGAAAGCAGCCGTGAAGGTGAACCATGGATTACACATGGAAGCATGGAAACGGCCGTAAAACGATGATGATGAATGATGATGATGATAATTGATGAATGATGATGATGATGATGATGATGAACACTCTTTTGTTTACTTCTATTATGAAGACAAAATATTTGAGTGACTTTTGTTTAGTATTCCCATCCAAGCACTGAGCTCCTCATGTTGGGATGTCCGATTACAATTTTCTTTATATCCTATTAAGATGAGAAGAAAGATTATGTTTGGCTTTTGGTTGTGTCATACATTTTGTGTTTTGTGCTGCAACCATGGCTGCAAGGTTTAGATCATTTTGTAGACATGGCTATGCTGTTTGATGCATGCCTCCTAAAGATCAGGGCAATGGGCTTTAGTCTTTCTTAAAAATTTTAGCTGGTTTGACATACCTTGGCTACTCTTTTCAAAAGTTTTTTGCATTCTCTTTAAACATCCACCATAATGCTAGCAGATGGGACAGCCAGTTTAACATCTACTCTGAATTATCAACATTTAATTGAGTAATGTGCTTCCTTGCAACTAAGGACTTGGTGAAATCCTTCTTCTTTTAAACAGTAAGTGTAATGATTTTATTTTTGCAAAACGCTCATCTGAATTATCTTATTGGGATGAAATCCCATCACAGATGATTAAATAGAGCTCAAAAGGATTCTTTCTCAATACAACAATCTTAATGAGTTTTAATCAACCTGATTAATCGGCTCCACACGTTAACAACCGCTCTGGACATTAACACGTGGTCGTATCACGGTCATCATGAGTTAAATCGAGCACGGGGACGATCAAAACACATTGTCTCATCACATGTCACCAGTCCCTCTCTGCACCTCCGTCTCGCATAGGTTTATATAGTATCACAGAACAATCTTGCGCCTTCCCAACTTGCGATTCCGCCATACTGGAAGTTTTCGTGTGAAAACGTTCCAGTACCATCATGTGAATCTCACCAGGCAAGTTTACAAATCAATACTGCATCTACAGTCAAATTATCTCATGACATGAAGCGTTTAATAATACAATATACCGATGTTGCTAAAATGAAAACTTATAACACTGTAAATGGTCCATTTTTAATACATTCATTTTCCAGGACATTTACTCATTGCTTACTCACAAATACAAACATCTAGCTTTTAACTGACAGAAAGTCTATTTATAGTTCATTCGGAAATTAATATACAAGGCTTTGTCTTTTTATCATATTTCCCATTGCCTTTACCATTAATAAAATTGTATATTGTTAAACATGTTTATTAATAGTGAAGCTCTTGCATGAAGTTGTATTCAGGGGTTACATATGGACAAACAATCCAGGGCACAAAATGGAGGATGAATCACAGGTGCATTTTAACTCTTGGTCTTTTTTGAATTGTTAAAAGAGTTCACATGTCTCTATTGTATTTGTTGGATTTCTTGTGGCATGCCCCTCCCTCCCTCCCCACACAAAATCCCCGCTCATTCCTCAAGGAAATTCTCTGCATGCATGTTGTGTAGTTCTTGAAATTCATAGATAAAAAATTGCAGGGCCAATTTTCCAACTGATTTTGTATCGGTGCTCAGTGGTAACGCGCCAGTTTCAAGTCAAAGTCAAGGCACCAAATAATCCCCCCAAAATTGCTCCCTCCCAACAAGGGAAATTCTCTGTATGTATTGTGTGGTATGTCTGAAAATCATAGAACAAAGATGGCTGGGCCAATCTCGCCCAAATTTTTGCATTGGTGCTGGGGGTACTCAGGGAGAAGCCCCCCCCCCCACCCACCCACAGAAGGTGCTGCATGACAAATAAAGTACTTAGGGGTTACTGGCACATGTTGTGCATTGAAAACGTGTTGAAATCTTAATTACTAATTTTGTCTATGTTGTATGTTTTTTTTGTGCATTTGTTCGTTAACTCACTCTTTCATGGCCAAAACCAACCACCCGGGAAAACTCATCCAGCCAGGCAGTGATTGGGAATTCCCCCCCCCCCACCCCTATCCCTCTCTCCCTGGGCAGTGCCAGGTAGCCCCTGATAGTTCTATATATGGTGCAGTGTTCAGACCGGAATTCTGCAATGCAAATGTTATCACAGGAAAACCATGAAATCTACACTGATATATGAGGTTACGCAGTGCTGACAATATTGCCCTCATCCCCACCTACCCTTCCCCTCACCCGACACTTGCCATGATGCAGCTACATCAGAGAGTAATCCACACAAACAAACAACCTTGGTTTCGCCCATCTTAGAGACCAAATAAATCTTTGAAGTAGCTGTCTCGATCTCCCCAAAACTTTTTCTGGACATGTGTGCAAAGCCCTTGAGGGTATCAACGATGAGTGGCCTGGAGAAAAGTTGTGGGTAAAAACTACCTTCCCACAACAATATGCATTTAATTTCCGAGCCATACAGTGAAGCCACCTGGCTTTTACCTGTCTCAGAAAATATGACAGGCCGCTTAATGCAGATTCAAAATGGGACATGGTTGAATGCGACCCACTTGATGTACAAGTGGCATACTAAGATTTAAGCAGAATGTGACTGGGCAAACTGATCAAGCTATGAACCACATACCACACTCTGTCCTAATGTGGCAAATTTGAGGGTGACATTGCTGAGGATAAAAACTTCCTCTCCTCAGTGAATTAGACCTGGGTAACAACCCTCAAACTGGGTTTATAATTGTTCCAAAACCAAACCACTAAAAAGAAAGAAGACACGCATCACAGCTCATGCCCAATAGGCTTTTTCAGGACATTGTAAACTGCGGATGTTAATCGTAATGACCTGAAGTCTTCCTCTTTTCTTTTTAAATTAATACAAAACTAATCACATGTGCTGATTATAACTCTTTCTGTTTGTTTTTCACGTAACACCGTTTCTGTAATTTCACCAAAGTCAAGCATAATCGTCCTCAAAATGTCCTGCAATGACTTGGATCACTCACACTGCAATGATTGATCACTCACCTGCATGACGGGATCACTCACGTTGCAGTGACTGGCAAAACACATCTTAAACTAAGAAGGGCAACTCTTACAAAGTCGCGACATCGCCAGATATGCCTCCACCCATTATTACATCAGTATACATGTTGTACAAGTTTGATTTATATCCCTGAACCCAGATTTCCAATATTAAATTAATTCAACTGCCAGACCAATGTGTCTGATCAAGGTTTTGAAATTTAAGCATATATTCCGCATGAATACTCAACATCATAATCTTGACGTTCAACATCCGATTGATGAAGGTGGTTCAAGAGAAATATTTTTTTTTAAGATTTTTGTCAATCCAATATGGTTGCCCAGACGATGTGACCTATTAATTAATTTCGTGAAACACCCTACGTATCCCCAAGGTTTACGGAACATGTGGGTGAAGTTTCCCCTTTGATAATATTCAAGCCATTTCTGGAGAAGAAGTTTTTTTTAAAGGTATAGAGTTGCCTCAAAAAATCATGGCTGGCCAAACCAAGTGGACCTATTGATCTCACAGGTGGAGAACTTTTTGTTCCTCATGGATAGGTAAGTCATACTTGTGTATAAGTTTTGCGTTCGATGTTTTTCCAGTGTTTCAGAGAAGATTTTTGAAGGTTTTTTATGTTAAAAAAAAAAAAACATGGCTGTCAAACCTCCTGACGCGAAGATGTCGTTTATTTTTCCCACACAATGTATTTAGCCGCTCGTGACCCTCAACAATTTTCATACTGATTGGAATAAGCATTTGACGTAAGCCAATTTATGACATCATAACGAAGCCCACCTAATGACAGTCATCAAAAAAAAACTTCTTTCCCATGGGGAGTACTTCACATGTGCCAAGTTTAAATTTCTTCCTCATGAGGCGGTTTCAGAGATCCAGAGTTCCAAAAGTTTTTTCCTTTTTTCCAACATGGCTGCCATAACCATGTGACCCACAGTAGACATCAAAATTATTAATTAAAACATTCTACACACCACAGGCAAATACAACCAATCCTTTTGTTGACCGGAGGTGTTAAGGGGGGGGGGGGTTGAGAAGGGAGGGACAGGAGTGAGAGAGAGAGAGGCGGAAAGAGAGGAGAAAGGGAGGGGAGGGGGAGGCGGGGAGAGTTATTTCCTTCTCTCATCAACTTGGCTTTTTCTGTGGGAGGGATAGGGTGTGATATTGGGCGGTGAGAAAGAGGAGATAAGAGTATGAAAAAAACTAAAAGGAGAAAGGTGAGGGTCGGAGAGAGAGATAAGGGGTGGAGAGAGAGAGGGGGAAGAGGGGAGGGGTTGAGAGAGAGAGAGGGGGGGGAGATGAGATGAGAGAGAGGGTGGGGAGAGGAGAGAGAGAAGAGAGAGAGAGAGAGAGAGAGTAGGGGGGGGGAGAGGAGAGGTGTCGGAGAGAAGAGAGAGAGAGGAGAGATGAGAGGAAGAGAGGGGGGGAGAGGAGAGGTGTCGGAGAGCGAGAGAGAAGAGAGAGAGAGAGAGAGAGAGCCCGAGAGAGAGAGAGAGAGAGAGAGGGTGTCAGGGTCTGGAAAGAGGGATGGGTGGAGAGAAGGTGTAGGGTTGGGAGGGGAGAGGGGTGAGGAATTCTGTCAGAATGTGAGGCCAGTTTATCTTCCATCCAAGAGACGACAATGCACAGTGATGAACTCAACCTGTCTGTGAAACACCAGGAGGACAGTTTTAGAGGCTGGGTTGGATTTCGAATCCAGGCTACACCAGAGTGAGCATGCCTACCTCTCGGCTTTTCCCTGCCGTGATGTGGTATCCATACTTCAGAACTGAAAAATATTTTTTCTCATTGTGATCATATAATTTTAATTTTGCCTTCCTAACCTCCAGTTGAAACCACGGTACCGTTGGCAATTGAATGTTAAGAACGTGGCAAGTGGCTTTACCACGTAATGCACAAAATGTTTGAAAGAAATCTTTTAAAAAGCGAAAACGTTTAAATTTTTTTATTTGTACTGGCCCTTTATCTATGCCAAAGTGAAGGGTTGATCATATTGTTGCCGTCAATCTTGGAAGCCATGAGCACACAACATAGCAGGTCCTATAAGAGCAGTTAGTATCGGTAAGTTATGTGTTTTATAGATAGTTTCCTTTTCCTGTGTCCTAAATGGGTAAATAAGTTGTTCATGCGCTGAAGTTACTTTGATAGTTAGGATTTCCTTTTATTTGTAACACCACCAGCAATGACTGCAACACATGACAGCAACGTTACTAGGCTCTGCAGAGAAACAACACCCTCTGCTCCGCGGATGTTTCCGCGCAGCCTCATGGGGAGGTCATGGCGCCCAACCCCACCCATTGCGCTGGGCAGTGCGCCGAGTGGGGGAGGGGTCAAGAAGCCCGTGCCGAGTGCATAAAAAGGGAGTCAGTCCCTAATGGCTCTAAGGCGGTCTTGGTCGTTCGTCGTGTCGTCCGTCTTCTTCCTCCTCCTAGCCCCGTCGCTCACCACGGATCCGACAGCTTACGAGAGACGCCAGTCGCGACAGGACCTGGCAAGGGTTGGGCGCACACTTGAGTGGTTATGGTCTCTCTTCCCTCTCGGCGACGGGAGTGGCCGAGAGGCTTGTAGGAGACACTCCCCCGAGAGTGGCGCCGGTTCCTCCCATCTCTGACTGAAGGCCAGCCAAAGAACCGCAAGGGTGCGTCATTGGTCATACACAACGAGTTCGGACGCGTAATCAGGGGTATGGATCTGTGCTCAAGACCGGCATGGTGTCTGGGTTGCCGGCTCGCCTCTCGGAGAGGGTGCGCTGGTGATGGTTACCCCGGATCTGACGATGGCGAGACGGAGGACGACACTACGAGGTGGAGCAGGTCCCGAGAGAGGAGACCCTGGTCTTCAGGCTTTTTTTTTTGGCTTTTTTTTTTTGTTTACCTTGTCGCGCTCGTATGAGAGAGCTAACACAAGCACGTACAAGGCACAAGCAAGGGTGAATGAGACAAAGAGGGGGCGGGGGTCAGTGTTGGCAGGGAAAACAGCTGTTCAACGCACCACCTTCTTATCATCCCCCATCCAATCCCTCGGCATCTTTTCTACCCCCGATATCCACCCAGCCACTTCCTTCAATTCCCCTGCTCTTCCATTCCTGAAAGTCCTGTAATGTCCGATTTTCTTCTTCCACATGTTCCCGTCATCCCTCTCCCTTCCACAGATCTGCGCTAATGTGTCTGTTCCACTGTTTTGTCCCTGCCCACTCCCGCCCCTCTTGTCTCATTCCCCTTGCTGTGCCTGTTGTGTTTAGCTCTCATACGAGCGTCGACAAGGCTCATACAACAACAAAGCAAAAAAAAAAGCTGAATAGACCAGGGTCTATCTCGGGACCTGTCCACCTCGTGTGGTAGTTTCGCGTCGATCCAGGAACCAGCGAGAGGCGCGCTCCGACCCACGACACCGGTGAGCGACCCTAGCGGTTCTTGCGGGGGGATGGTGTCCCCTCAGCTCGCCCGTTCGCTCTGAGAGAGACACCGCGCCCAAGCCCCTTGCCGTCTTGTCGGGGACTGGCCGTTCTCTCGTGCTCTTCGATCGTGAGGAGGAGGAGAAAGACCGACGGACGACGACGACGAAGAACCCTCGCCTAAACGATTGACTGACTCCCTTTTATGCAACTCCGGCACGGCTGACCCTCACCCACTCGGCGCACTGCCCAGCCGCATGGTTGGTGGGGGCATGGACCCCTGCACCCATTGAGTGCGCGGAAGAATTCCGGGAGCAGGAGGGTTGTTTTGTTTTTCTCTGCAGAGCCGTAGTACCCTTGCTGTCATTGTTGCATCATTGCTGGTGGTGTTAAAATAAAGAGGAAATCTAACTATCTCAAAGTAACTTAAGCGCATGAAACACTTATTTACCCATTAGACAAGGACAAAGGAAACTATCTATAAACACATACTTACCAGATAATAACTGCTCTATAGGACCTGTATGTTTGTGTGCTCATGGCTTCCAGATTCGCAACATATGACCCGTCCACTTTGGCATAGATAAAGGCAGTAACAAATAAAAATTAAACGTTTCGCTTTTAAGTTTCCTTCAACATTTTTGTGCATTACGTGGTAGCCACTTGCACTGTTCTTCAACATTCAAATTGCGGTACCGTGGTTTTCAAACTGGAGGTAGGAAGGCAAAATAGAATTATAATGATCACAATGAGAAAAATTATTTTCAGTTCTGAAGTATGGAAATACCACATCACGGCAGGAAAGCCGAGAGGTAGGCATGCTCACTCTGTGTAGCCTGGATTCGAAATCCAACCCAGCTCTAAACTGTCCTCCCTGGTGTTTCAGACAGGACGGTGGATTCATCACTGTGCATGTCGTCTCTTGGATGGAAGATAAACTGGCCTCACATCTGAACATAAAAGAAAAAAAGGAATTCTTCACCCCTTCTCCCTCCCAACCCTACACCCTCTCTCCACCGGCATCCCTCTTTCCCGACCCTGACACCCCTCTCTCTCTCTTCTCTCTCTCTCTCTCTCTCTCTCTCTCTCATCCCTCCCTTCTCTCTCTGCTTCTCCGCGCCTCTCCTCTCCCCCCCCCTCTCTCTCTCTCTCTCTTCTCTCTCTCTCCGACACCTCTCCTCTCCCCCTCTCTCTCTCTTCTCTCTCTCTCATCTCTCCTCCCCACCTCTCTCTCTCTCTCTGCATTCCCCCCCTCTCTCTCTCTCCAACGCCTCCCTCTTCCCCTCTCTCTCTCCCCCTTTTCTCCTCTCCGACCCCTCAACCTTTCTCTTTTAGTTTTTTTTCATGAGCTCTTATCTCTCTCTTCTTTCTCACCCCCATATCAACACTCCTCCCTCCACAGAAAAGCAAGGTTTGATTGAGGAATAACCTCCCCGCCTCCTCTCCCCACCCTTTCTCCTCTCTTCGCTCTTCCTCTCTCTCACTCCTGTCCCTCCTCTCTCAACCCCCCCCCTTACCACCTCGTCAAACAAAAGGATTGGTTTGTATTTGCTGGTGTAGAACTGTTTTATAATAATTTTTGATGTCGTACTGTGGTCACATGGTATGGCAAGCCATTTGGAAAAAAAGGAAAACTTTGGAACTCTGTATCGTCTGAAACCACCTCATGGAAGAAATTTAACTTGGCAGAAAAAAACAAAAAGCAAAAAAACATGTGAGGTACTCCCCATGGGAAAGAAGTTTTTTTTTTGATGATGTCATAGGTGGCTTCGTTATGATGTCATAATTGCTTACGTCCAAATGCCTTTATCCATCAAGTATGAATTGTTGAAGGGTCACCATGCGGGGGCGCAAGGGAGACAATTTTCGTTTTGTTGCACGAATTGAGGAGACATCGCGTGGCTGCAATGGGTCGCTTGGTGCCGACAACGGGGAGAATGTGTGGAAGATAGAGATGGCGTAAGAGAGGCGTCAGGGTGCGGTAGTTACAAATAAGAAGTCAACATTCTGAGGGTGGGGTACGAGGGGTCGTGGTGCTTTCAGCGACGGATAATTGCCGCCAGGGGATGGTATATGTGTGTAAGTTACTAATGTGGGGAAATCATATATGAGAGTCGACACGACTAAATGGATTCAGGAGGTTTTGACATGGCGTTCATGTTTTTTTTTCTTTAACATAAAAACCTTCAAAAAATCTTCTCGGTGAAATCGAACTGAAAACGAAGCAAACTTTACCCAGTATGACTACTATCCATGAGGAACAGAAAGTTACTCCACCTTATGGAGATCATAGGTCACTGGTGGCTATGTATGATAGGGTTAGCAGAATATACCTTTAAAAAAAACTTCTTCTCCAGAATGGCTTGAATATTCAATGGGAAAACATTCACCCCATATATATAGTAACGCTTGGAGAGCGTGTGTCACGAATAATTAATAGGGAGCATGGTTACTTGTGTATTCTTCAATGAAGGACGAATATTCGTTAAAAAAGAGCTCAATTTCTCGCTTGAACTATTTCGATCGTAGTGTGGGAGAGAGAGTGAGTGTGTAGTATTCATGCGGAATGGATATGCTCTTAAAATTTCAACTGATCAGACACATGGTCTGGCAGTTGAATTATTTACATATTTGGATTTGGGTTCAGGGATATGAGAATCAAACTTGGTACAACATGTATAATGATGTAATAAATGTGGGTGGAGGCATATCTGGGCGATGTTCGCGACTATGTTGAAAGTGCTTCTAGTTTAAGATGTTTTGCCAGTCACTGCAATCGTGAGTGACCAGTCTGCGGTGAGTGAGTCCATCATGCAGGTGGTGCATCCAGGGCTCATGTGCAGGACGCTATGATTGGAGACGAAAACTTGGTGCTGGCTGTACTTTTGTGAATTACAGAAACGGTGTTTACGTGAAAAACAAAACAGAAAGGTTTAATTCAGCAGCATTGTGATAGCTTTTGTATAGTATTTAAAAAGAAAAGAGGAAGACTCAGGTCATTTACGACTCACACACTCCGCAGTTTACAGTGATCCTGAAAGCCTATTGCATGAGCTGTGATGGTTGTCTTCTTTTTTCTTTTAGGGTTTGGTGGTGAGACAATTTATAAACCCAGGTTTGGGTTTAGTTTTTAGCCATCTAATTCACTTGAGGAGAGGAAGTTTTATCTCAGCATGTAACCGCTCAAATTTGCCCATAGGACAGAGTGTGGTTATGTGGTTCATAGTTGATCAGTGTTGCGCACGTCACATTCTGCTTTAACTCTTAGTATGCCACTTGTACAATAAGGTGGTCGCATCAACCATGTCCCATTTGAATCTGATTAGGGCCTGTATATTTTCTGAGACCGGGAGAACCAGGTGGGCTTCACTGTATGGTGCTCGGATTAAATGTTTGTTGTGGAAAGTTGTAGTTTTACCCACCTTTCTCCAGTTCTCACTAACATCGTTGTATCCGCTCAAGGCTTGCACACATGTCAGAAAAGTTTCGGGGATCAGACAGCTACTTCACAGATTTATTTGGTCTCTAAGGATGGGGAAACCAAGGTTTGTTGTTTGTGTGGATTCTCTCTGCATGTAGCTGCATCATGGCAAGTGTCTGGGTGAGGGAAGGGAAGGGTGGGGGATGAGGGAATATTGTCAGCACTGGTAACCATATAATCAGTGTAGATTTTCATGGTTCCTGTGATAACATGCATTGCAGAATTCCGCTGAACATGCACATATATAGAACTATCAGGGCTTACCTGGCACTGCCCAGGAGAGAGGGATAGGGTGGGGGGGGGGGAATTCCAATCACTGCCTTGGCTGGATGAGCTTTTTCGCGGTGGTGTTTTGGCCATGAAAGAAGTAACGAACAAATGCCCACAAAAAAACAACAACATAGACAAAATTAGTAATAAAGATTTTCAACGTTTTCAATACAACATGTGCCAGAACCCCTACAGTACTTTATTTTGTCATGCAGCACCTTCTGTGGGTGGGGTGGGGGGGGGGGGCTTCTATCGCCTGAAGACCCCCAGCACACTTGCATAAATCTTGGTGAGATTGGCCCAGCCATCTTTGTTCTGATGATTTTCAGACATACACACAATACATACAGAGAATTTCCTTGTTGGGAGGTGGAGGCAATTTTGGGGATTATTTGGGTGCGCTTATGAACTTGAAACTGGGTACAACACTGAGCCACGCGATACAAAATCAGTTTGGACAAATTGGCCCTGCAATTTTTTTCTATGAATTTCAGATACACAAACATGCATGCCAGAGAAATTTCCTTGAGAATGAGCGGGGATTTTGTGTGGGGGAGGGAGGAGGGGGCATGCCACAGAGAAATCCCAACATAATAAATGAGACCATGTGAAAACTTCTTTTAACAATTCAAAAGACGCAAGGAGTTAAAATGTCACCTGTGATGCAATCCTCCAATTTGTGCCCTGGATTGTTTGTCCATATGTACTGGAAATAACAAACCTTCATGCAGAGCTCACGTATTAATAAACATGTTTAACAATATGACAATTTATAATGGGTAAAAGGCAATGGGAAATATGATAAAGACAAAGCTTGTATATTAAATTTCCGAATGAACTATTAAATAGACTTTTGTCAGTTAAAAGCCTAGATGTTGTATTTGTGAGTAAGCATGAGTAAATGTCTGGAAAATGAATTATTAAAATGGACCCACTTAACATGTTATAAGTTTTCATTTAGCACACATCGTATATTGTATATAAACTGCTTCATGTCATGAGATAATTTTGACTGTAGATACAGTATTGTATTGTAAACTGCCTGGTTGAGATTCATGATGGTACTAGGAACGTTTTTCACACGAAACTTCCAGTATGGTCGAGAATCGCAGTTGTACCTGAAAGGCGCAGATTGTTGTCTGTGATATCTATATTAAATCCTGCGAGACGGAGGGTGCAGAGAGACTGGTGACTGTAGATGAGACATGTGTTGGATCGTCCCCGTGCTCGATTTAACTCTGATGAGTGAACGAGGTGTTAATGTCCAGAGCGGTTGTTAACTGTGTGGAAGCCGATTATAATCAGGTTGATTAAAACTCATTACAGATTGTGGTATGAAGAAAGATTCCTTTTGCGCTCTTTTTAATCATCTGTGATGGGATTTCATCCCATAAGTAATTCAGATGAGCGTTTTGCAAAATAAAATCTTACACTTACTGTTTAAAAGAAGAAGGGATTTCCCCAAGCTCCTTAGTTTGCAGGAATGCACATTACATCAATAAATGTGATAATTCAGAGTTGTGAGATGTTAAACTGCTGTCCCCATCTGCCTAGCATTATGGTGGGATGTTAAAGAGAAAATGCAAAAAACTTATTGAAAAAGAGTAGGCCAAGGTATGTCAAACAGCAGGCCTAATATGTTAAAGAAAGACTAAAGCCATGCCCTGATCTTTAGGAGGCAATGGCATCAATCCAACAGCATAGCCCTGTCTACAAAAAATGATCTAAACCTGCAGCCATGGTGCAGCATACAAAACACAAATGTATGACACAACCAAAAGCCAAACATAATCTTCTTCTCATCTAATTAGGAATATAAGAATTGTAATCGGCATCCCAACATGAGGAAGCTCAGTGGCTTGGATGGGAATCTAACAAAGTCATCAAATTATTTTGTCTTCATAATAGAAGTAAACAAAGAGTTTCATCATCATCATCATCAATCATCATCATCATTATATCATCATCATCATCATCAGTCCGTTTTACGGCCGTTTTCCAGG
>CM068954.1:37563284-37587508 GCA_035128595.1 Eptatretus atami | reverse complement strand
GACAAACCTAGTCGCAGCTTTCGGATCAATGCCGAAATCTAGCTACGGGTGTATCTTTAATCACACCACAGCCTTGTCAATACTCTACCCGCGCTCCACGGTCCGATCGCCGAATGGTCGATTTACCTAATTAATCGCGCGGGTAGACTACCGAGAGACTGTACCTCAACGGGGCCTGCTTGGAAACGAGCCGCTAAGCAGCTCGCTCCGTTTGTGCGATTTGGGCCCGAAGCGGTGTAATATCGCCAAGCCCGCCGGAATCCGATTCTTTTATCGGCTATTAAAAAGCCAGCTATATTCCCGAACTCATTATGGAAGTTCAAATGAGGGAAAGGAACACAACCGAACGGGTTTGAACATTTAAACAACGAGCATTTATTTATACATGCCATTATACAAGCCCAATTGGCACGTATGGCCAATCATGCTAGTCATGTATACGAACCAATGCCAACGTATGGGACAAAACCCGAGTAACAAAGCCTACAGCCGTTCTATTATTATTATTTACATGCACTTACAGTTCTACTTAACGGACTTGCCGCCACATCATTCATGCAAAGAACCCCCCGGAAAGAAAAGGGCAAGAAACTTGGGCCTCGTAGGCCCTTTTAATAATAGTTCACGGAGCTGTGAAGACCGGCAGGAGCTCCGAGAGCCCGCGCTCTGGTTACCTGTCGGTTCGTGGCGACTTGCTGGGCCGCTCTCGATGTCCCGTCCATCACGGCAAGCTGGCGTGATCGCGGCGGGCCCAGGCCTGGTCGTGCGGCCTGGTCGATTGGGCCCCTAGTCGACAACGCCTCAGAGGAACGAACGGCAGCCTTTTGCTCTTTCAGAAGTTGAATGCTCTCCTTAATAGCCCGCCCGTTCCCTCAGCGTCGTTTGACTGGTCCCGGGGCCGCGATCAACCTCGGACCGTTTTGCCGCTGGTTGGGCGTCTCGCCGGCTGCACTCCATCCGCGCCCCAGTTCGGGCAACGGCACGGTCAGGCTGCGCTCCAGGCTCCGTCTCTCCGCTCTCTCTCCAGCTCCTCACCGACTGCAGACTCCAGACTCAACTGACCCACGCTCCCAACACGACTCCACACAAACTGCTCGCTTGGCGTCTTCTGCGCGCCTTTATATTGGATCCGTGAGGCGAGGTTTTAATCTCCGATTCTCTCACGTCTGACCCCCCGCTGGCTCCGCCCTTTTTAATCTTTTTTGATCCAAATTGTCGCGAAGCTCGGAGAGAGCGGACGTGGATGAAATCATCGACCCTCACTCCAACAAGGACTCCCCGCGTCTGGGTGACAGAGATGTTGTTTGTGGGGAATTCGCCGTTGCTGGCCGGCAAAGAATGGCGGCGCAATGTAGATGAAGGTGAGGCATTGCTTTCGTTTGTTGCGTAGGGTGTTGAGGGATGTCATGGTGGTCGTTGTGGTTAGACGGTTGATGAGAGCGATGTTTCGTTGTTGGAGAGGTTTGATGAGAGGTTGTGAGGAGATGGCGAGAATGTCCATGGTTGGCGTTGTGGAGATGTGGTTGGTGGTGGTTGGTGGTGGTTCTTGTTGGTGAAGCGGTTTTGTGGAGAGGTGGCTGTGGTTGTTGAGATGGCCGGTTGGTGGTGGTTGCGGGTGGTTGAGAGGCGGGTTTGTCAAATAAAGATAGCAAAAGAAAACACTACCTCAAAGACTCACAGCCCTGTTTCACACGAATAAATCCCCGCTAGACGACGGTGGGAAAATCTATCTGAACACAGACTTTCGAATAACTGATCTAAAGGACGCTGTAATGGTGCTCTGTTGAATTTCCCACAACCATAAAAATATTATTCCATATTTTTCTTTGAGTTGTTAAGTTAGTCAGCAACATTAATAATTTTGACAAGTCGAATTGATGTTTCCTATATCGATAGCTTTATCTATTTCAATACTTTCTTTGTTCAAATGATATAGCACAAAAGTTCAATCAAAAACACCTCCGCTCTTTGAAAAGCTTTGTTTATTAATTAATTTGGATGCTTGTTTCCAAGTGTAGCAAGTCTTTTGTTTTGTCCATTCTAACATTTTCCGTAGTCTTTCAATTCAACATTATTAAATTAATATATAAAAGTCTTCTCAAAATCATTTGCAGCAAGTGTTCTCTTTCTGTGTAAAATCAATATACTTTTTGAACCAATGACTTTGTTTAAATTCTAAATTCTAATGAAGGTTTCTTGACTCTTAATCAGCAGATAAATATTTTCTTAAATTCCTTTCATGCAAAACATCATTTCCTTTTATCATATAATGTAATAAGTAATATTTATTTTGATTTTGTTTTTTGGTAAAGAATATGATTATTGATTACCCACTAAGCCCATTTCTCTTCAGACTTTACTTTATTCAGGTGGCATATGGTTGTTTATGGATTATGTTTGTAATGGACGTTCTTTTTGTTATGGAGTTAGTCTTTTAATGTTTGTTATGGAGTTCTTCTGGATATTTCAAATAACCTCAAAAATAATATCCAACTTTAGCTTTATCTAATCCTTTTTGAGAAGATTAACGATGTTTTGTAAAAACTTTTTCATAATTCTTTTCCTTTTAATACCGCATTAAAGTTTTCGACAGGTAAAGCTTGAGAACACAAGCCCATCCATATCAAATTATTAGTATCAAATAATACATCAAGAAAGAACTATCTTTTTAACAATCATAGTTTTCAGAAGATATTTGTTGATTGATTTAGCATAATCTCTTTGAACAGACGTGTGGTATTCCACCTCTTTAGCCTTCTCTGTAATCAAAAGCAATTTTTTACATCACCAATTAATTCCATTGGTTGTTTGTCAATTTTTTAACATCGCACTCGCAAGCTAATCCCGGGGCTGTATAATCGTGAAGTGGGGTCTAATTCATAGGAATTTTTATTCTGATATGCTGTTTAAAAGTCTCAAACACAACAGCCAATAAAAGAAAATCAGCTCTTTGCTGATGACTCCACCCTCTGTTGTACATTTGTCAATCCCTCAGACCGGCAAGCACAGCTTTCTTCGCTCTCGAAGATACTGAATAAAATCACGAAACTCGTCCAACACGTGTAACATGTCTTTCAACACCCTGACAAATGTCACACTCTCTGCTATGTCTCTCTGAAAGGACATTTAAGAAAACACCCATCTACTTTCTCGAACAATGCCTCTGGAAGAAGTACTTTCAATTCAAGCTTCTGGGTCTCATTATCTGCCATCATCTTTACTCGGAACCCCACATTTTTCCAACCTGGCAGTCCAAGCCAGTCGTCGACTTGGAACCTCAATCCGTGGCAAGGTTTCCTTCCTCGGCTCACCTGAACTCCTGGACCAATACAAAGCTTTGTCCGCAGCCTGAATGGAGTACTGCTCTCCCCTCTGGGCTTGTGTCTCCTGCCCTCTCACCTTTCTTGGCTTCAACGCTGTGGAAATCCAAGGCATTTAGGATCATTGATAATCCTTCCTGCAAGAGGCTGAATTTTGGGCCTCTCACTCTCTCATCCAGGCAGGTCACGTGGGTCTTTCTGATTCCTACTGTCTCTTCTCACGCGGTCTTGCACCCCCCCCCCGCTGCCTCTGTCTGTACAATATCTTCTTCTTCTTCTTCTTTTGGTTGCTCCCGTTAGGGGTGCGCCACAGCGGATAAATTCCGTCTCCATTTCGCTCTGTCCTCCACATCTTCCCATTGTGCACTCCAACCACCCACATGTCCGCCTCACCGCATCCCATAAACCTCCCTTATGGCCTTCCTCTTCTCCTCCTACCTGGCAGTCCATCCTCAGCAGTCGTTTCTCTAGCACCGATATACGCCCGTCTTCCTCCTGTGCACATGTCCAAACATCTCAATCTTGCCTCTCTCACTTGTCCTCCAAACCGTCCTACCTGCACTGTCCCACCCGAATATACTATTTCTAATCCTGTCCATCCTCGTCACTCCAATGAGAATTGCAAGCATCTTTAACTCTGCCACCTCCAGCTCCGCTTCCTGTATTTTTGTCAGCGCCAACCTCCCCAAACCATACAAATAGCTGGTCTCACTACCGTCTTGTAAATGCTTCCCCCCTTTCACCTTGCGAAACCTTCTGTCACAATCACTCTGAAACTCTTTCTCCACCACTCCCATCCTCTGCACTCTCTTTTTGCACTTCTCTACCACACTCTCCGTTTTACTTTGACAGTTGATCCCAAGTATTTAAACCCATCCACCTTCACCGCCTCAACTCTTGCAATCGCACATTCCACCACCCTTCCCTCTCATTTACGCACATGTACTCAGTCCTTACTCCGGCTGACTATCATTCCCTTCTCCTCTCAGTGTGTACCTCACCTCTCGAGGCTCGCCTCAGCCTGCTCGAAACTCTCACTACAGATCATGATGTCAATCCGCGAACCATATAGTCCATGGAGACTCCTGGTCTGATCTCGTCCGTCAACCTGTCCATCAACATTGCATAACAGGAAAGGGCTCAGAGTCGATCCTTGGTGCAATCCCACCTCTACCACTTAAACAGGTTCCGTCATTCCTACCACACACTCACCTCTCAACCGCTGTCACACTGTCCTCACATATTCCTGCACAATCCTCACATACTTCTTGCCACTCCCAACTTCTTCATAACAATACGCAACAACTCCTCTCTTGGCACCTTATCATAAGCTTTCTCTAAATCCACACAACACCCAACGCACTCTTCTGGCTTCCCTATACTTCTCCACACACTCCAAAGCAACCACATCACATCTGTGGTGCTCTTTCCTGACAATAAAACCATATTGCTGCTCACATCATCACCTCTCCTCTCAACCTAGCTTCCATTACTCTTTCCATAACTTCATGTGTGGCTGACAACTTTATACTCTGTAATTACCACAGCCTGCAACATCACCCTTATTCTTAAAAATCGGTACCAGTAAACTTAATCTCCCACTTCTCAGCGCATCCCTCTCACTTTCCAAGATTTTATTAAACACATCTGGTTAAAAACTCCACTGCCCATGCTCTCCTAACATTTCCATGCCTCCAACTAGTATTCATCTGGGCCAACGCCTTACCAACTCTTTTCATCCTCTTCATGAGTTCAGTCCTCATACTTCATCCTTACTATTCCACCAACACTTCCTGATTCGCTATCGCAACCTCCTCCAACCTTCTCTCTCTCTCATTTTCTTTCATTCATCAGCATCCTCAAAGTACTTTCCATCCATCCTTCTCAACACACTCTCCTCCCTTGTCAGCACATTTCCATTTGCATCCCTTTATCACCCTGACTGCGCACATCCTTCCCAGCACGGTCCATTTCCTGGCTGGCCAATCGGTACAAAATCCTTTTCCCCTTCCTTTGTATCCATTCTCATACAGCTCGCCCAATATGCCTTTTCCTTAGCATTTGCCACCTCTCTCTTCAACCTTGCACCGCCACTTCCTTGTACTCCTGTCCACTTTCTTCATCTCTCTGGCTATCCCAATTCTTTTTCGGCCAACCTCTTCTATCCTTATACTTTACTGTACTTCCTCGTTCCACCCAAGTCTCCTTATCTCTTCCTCTGTTCGATCCCAAGTTTTAACAAAAGCAATATATCCTGCAAGACCAATATATGTCTGCAACTACTATCCCACCATTTTCCACACGGGCACTCAAGGTCCGCCAACAACCTCCTTCTGGTAAAACTACCAAAATCACGAATCACTGCTCACCTTCCATCTATCATTCCTCTTTTTTTCGCTGCCTTTGGAATAAACCTCCCACACTCCTCTCAATCCTATTCTTCCTCCAGGCCTTCAAACAAGCTGTTAACCACCAACCTCGTTTCTTCCCGCATCCAAAACCTCAATCTTTCTACGCCATTAATCCACCCAAGCCCACTCCTTCAAATTCCTGCTTTCCTTCCTGAAAGTCCCTGAAATGTTCCATCTTGTATACCCATGTTCCCGCACCCCATCCCTCCTCCCTTCCAATAGATCTCCTATGTCTCCGTTCCTTCCACTGTTTAGTCCTCCTCTCCCATCACTCCTTGTCTCATGCCCACTTGCTGTGCATTGTGTGTTTGCTCTCATACGAGCCTCGACAATGTATACAAAAAAAACAAAAACATGAGTCTTAAGATACAAATCATGATACTCTCGCGCAAGGTTCTTTCATATTAAACTTCTTCCAAACATTCCTGTGCTTGAGTATAATCTTTATCAGTTATATGACTTTTATTTAAATTCATTATAGAAATTTCCTTTGAATGTAAGTGTGCTTCTTAAATCCTCTCAAATAATCCATGTATCACAAGGATATATCCCCATTTGTGAGAGGAAGTTCACTCTCTTCTTGATTTGAGAAATGTGCTTGGGATAATTGGAAAGTTTTTTTAATATTTTGATACCCGTAGTCCAGTAATGAACTTGACGTAAAATTTTGAATGTGTCAAGAAATCTGATTATGAAGTTTGGATGGATATGTTAGTGGATTGTTTTTTGTGAAGAGATGTATTTTTTGATTCGTGTTAGCAAGAATCGCTGAAATGTTTCCACTGCTTTTGCTCATATCATTTCAGTCATAGTGGAGCGTTTGTTTTGTGAAGAAAAGACTTGAATGAAAGAGGGGAAGTTTAAAATTGAGATTACAACTCCGATGAGCTCGACCTCTATATTTATCAGTGTGATTGACAATGGTTCCTACCTTTAGAAACCCTTCACTAATTTCCTCTACAAATATGACAGACATTAAAAATCTTCCTAAATTTTTATTTTCTCTTCTTTTTGTTTAAGGATGTTGGTTTATACGTTTTTTTCTCATTAATCTTGGTTGATCAAACACAGTCTTTTTCCAGTCGTTTTCACGAAACTATTGGGAGGCATCTTCTCCTGTGTAAAGTTCCAACTTGCTGTATTCATCAACAACAGCATGATTTTATAAAATAATATAAAACCAAAGGAGTATTGTTTTTTGATATTTATTTGAAATTTTTTCTTAATCTTTTCAAGGATAAATTCCAAAATTCAGCAATATATCACAAATGGGTGTTTTAATAGACTTGTTGAAAATCTTTGTATGATAACTTGTGAACATACTTTTTGGCATAATTACTTAGCAGTTGATTTTAATGAATACTACAATATTTTGAATGTTGATTTAATATATGAAAGAGTTTGAGGCAATCCTCTTACAAGGATATGTTTTTACATTTCTATTGTATAGTTTGTGATTTAGTCAATCTTTATAATTTTTTTTATGAATCGCATAATGTAATTTTTCTTGAGTAAAGTAGAGAAGGTCAAATGTTGTGTTTTATCATTTTTAAAGTTGTTTGAAATTTTCATATCTGAACTTTGTTTGTATCTGTTTAATCCATATACATTAATCAGATAGATTATTCATTTTCTCAAAATTTAAGGAATATCTCTCATGACATTGGAAATTTTAAATCTTTTCACATTTGGTGTGTTCTCATATTTATTACAATGAGATACTCTTTATGGTTTCCCATTGTGGAGGCGTTGATGAGCAAGAAACAGACTTTGATGAGGCAAGAAAAGCATTTATTGTCATTGTTTTGGAATAGTAACAAAACTGCCTTTTTAAGCTTTATCTATTTTGGTAAATGAATGTAAGAAGGAGTATTTAGGAGGTCTGATTTCAAGAATATTTATATCTAAAAAGTTTTTTTTAAAATAATGAATGCCCTACACCACACCATTAATCACATCCGTTCTTTATGTTCGGAGTCATCATAAACATCACAAACTAGAAATCTTGGAATTCATGTGATAAAGTGAAGGGTTTGTTCTCAATATAGGGAGTTTCTTCACACTCTTGTCATATTCAAATTTTACTCCCATATAAACTCTAAAGTCATTGGTTTCACTCAATGTGATTTTAATTGGAATTTCCAATACTTGGTTTAACCATATCAATTGCCTCAATGATTGATGTGATGTTGGTTCCTTAAAGTGAAACAATCTTATTTTATAATGTCCTTTAAATGCTTTAATCAATATTTCGCAATAGAGTATCCAAGTATCCCTCTTCATTTTCTTGTATTTGTGTGATTGAGGGTGTTCCTTTTTATTGTCTTTTAAGACATTTTAAGCAGACATCACAATGGTTTTTGTTTCTCGTTCAAGTGGAGATATTGTTGGAATGGAATTGAATGGTGTGTTTGTAGGTTTTTTGAAGGTGTTTGTTATAATATTTATATTCACGATTACAAACATCGCAATATTTGTATTCACCATATTTTATATTGTATAACTTTACTTAAAATAAAATTTTGTTGAGGAAATCTTGTGCTAATTTATAGATATTTTCCTCATTTAAACATAAAATGTTCTTGCTGATTTATCTCTGGGAAGGAGGTTTGTTTAGGGGGTACAGACCTTTATTTTTCCTTTTTCTTTTATCAACTTTGAGATGAAATGTAAACTATTAGTTGGGGGGCCGGAGGTAATTTTTAATATTTAGCAATAAATGATTACTAACTAAACATAGTCAAACTTATGAACAATAACAAAAGATGAATTTAATTCCATCACTTCAGAAGAGAATAGATTTGAATAGAAGATCTTGAAAAATATGTGAGAAATGTAAAATTGGAAGAAAGACAATTATATATTGCATAAGAGTGTTTAATGATAATAATTTTAACATAAACATTTCCTTTTTGTGGGAAAGCTTCTTTGGTTCTCCAAAAATATCATTTAATTATTCTCATCATTATGAATAATCTTTCGGCAAAAGTTATCCTCTCTTTGAGCAATATATCCACAACTCTGAGAGGCAATAAAACAATCAATGAGAGGATCAAAAAACTCTTATGAATGAAGCATTGAAAGAGGAAGATACAACTCTTCAAATAACAAGATAGAATTTGTTTTTTACACATTGATAATCTAAAAGATGTAAATATTGAGTTTGTAATCCTAAGGAACATTAAAATAAAGGGAAAATGGGGCAATGGGGGGGCAAATGGCAAATGTGGGGCAAATGGGGCAAATGTAATCCAAGTTAAGTTTTAATGCTTCAAAAAACTCATTTTCTTCCCATTCCTCTCTAAAACTTCCTCTCAACTCTCAATCTCCTTTGAAAGCTCCTAAAATTATTATCCGTGTGTACAATAAACCTACTAGTAATTGCTCTAACTTCAAAATTTATCCTGGAATCCAACACATTACGCAAATAGCTAAGTCTGCTCGAACAAATTAGCAGTCCTGTTCAGACTCGAAGATTCTTCCTCTTCTGAACAGTTGCTCAACTATATTTAAGAATTGATTCGTCCTTGTATGGAGTACTGCTCTCACATCTGGGGAGGTTCCAGCTCCAATAACTTTACTGGACAGAATTTGAATACAAAGTTATTCGACTTGTCACGTCCTTCCAATCTGAACTGAAATTCGACCCGCTCAAATTACGCCGCATAGTAGGTTAGGCTTTTTCCTCTTTCTACAGATCAATACTTTGGTTTCCTTTGCTCGCATAACTTGCTGCTTTGTGTACCTCACTATTAGCGAACAAGTTATACTGCCGACAAGCAACTACATCAACATGATGTATTGAGTGGCCAATGAAACTCAATGGTGAGCCGTTTTACGAATGTTTGTTTCTCCCTCCACTGCCAAACTCTGGAACTTTTGCCTTCTCACTCTTCACAAACACTTATAACCTTCCCCTTTTCAAAGCAGATTTTTTTTAACTTCCCAAACAACTCTCAGACGATTCTCTCTTTCCTTATATTTTTCTATCATTCAGTTCTTTTATTCAAGACTTGGGCCTCGATTGAGGACTTATTTGTCGCGTGACTGAAGCCCTTCAACATAAAAAAAGTTTTTTTTTTTAAGGTTAGTGACATCAGTTGGATTCTGTGATTTTCCTCAGCCTTAACGATTGTGTTTTTAGACCTTTGAAATGTCAAGTATTGACTGTCAACACATTACTGCAGTGGATACCAGCTGTCATGGCAGCAACACAAGCTTTATAAAATGCAGCTATCAATATA
This sequence comes from Eptatretus atami, assembly GCA_035128595.1. Taxonomy (NCBI): domain Eukaryota; kingdom Metazoa; phylum Chordata; class Myxini; order Myxiniformes; family Myxinidae; genus Eptatretus; species Eptatretus atami. Next base: position 37,577,533 of record CM068954.1, on the reverse strand, counting down.
CAGCAGGTTAGATCCTGCAGTTCATTCTCAAGAAATGAAGCATTATATCAGGTTGCAGTATTTAGGCAATTTTATTCATCCATGGTTTAAAGTAGCTAAGCTCATAAGAGGTCATCAAGGTTTGCATTCTTCAAGAGAAGTGGTTACAGAGGCATAACTGATGAGGACATTGTTTCCAATATACGCAACTGACTATTGCCCTTTTGAGAAAAGTAAACTGAGGGCAAGGCTGAGGACAACCACTGGCTTGGATCTAAGCCTTTGGGATTTGGTCTGCCCACAGGGTGCAGTTTGTTCAAGCTGTCAGCTTTAACCCCATTACATCGCACATGGACGGGCTCCTGTGACTATCAACTTCAATTATGCTTGCTCCTGAAAGTAAACTTTTAACTGAAGTCGTCTTTAGTTGTGCTTTTACAATCACTGCTATCGTTGATTTCTGAAATTTCTTGATATATTAAGGATGTTATTGCATGGCATATTAGTCTACATATAACTCCATGCAATATATTCATACATGACTATGTCATAATGATAATTACCCCATGCACGTGAAGCAGAAACTGGGGTAAGCAATTTGTGCATGTTCGTACTGTCCCGTTCTGTTTTATCAGTTTTATGATTTCGTAGTTTATGATGAGGAACAACCTTATTTAAATGGGAATGTTATATTTTTAAAACATGAAAATCTGAACATGATCAGAAGAAATGTTGCCGTTTTAATGGTACTTTGGCTCTGAATTTGTTGCGATCGCACATCTGCAGAGAGGACTGGATATTTTTTTAGCTCTTTCTGCCTGCCGACAGAAAGAGTAAACCAAATTGAAAATCATTCCAAACAGGAAACTTACTGTTTTAAGGAGTATAAAGAAAACACAAACAAGAGCTATTGAAGAACTAATGTGAACGTGTTAGGATTATGGTGGTGCCCATAGAACACTCGTGGTAAAACGGCGGTAAAACCCGGAATTAAATTTTATTTATACGCTTAAATCTCTTTAAGCCTTTTATTTACATTGAATATCATACTTGAAGACGGTAAAGATTATGTTCACTTTTGAAGGGTAATGGAGTGCAGAGTGAGGCATTTTGAAGTGGAAAGTGGATGTCATCAGGGTTAGTCTTGAGTCAATCCTGTTCATCAATGGTTCTTGAGAATATATCACAGGAATTTAGAGGAGGCTCACCTTGGGAGCTCTGTATGCTGATGACCTGGTGGCCAATAAGCAACATTGTGGAAGGAGGTAATGGGTAAATATGCCAGCATGGAAGGAGGAATGTAGAGGCCTAGGGACTAAATGTGAATACGGGAAACCAAAAGTACTGATTATGTGGTGCAGGAGAAGGAAGTGTGTATAAAAGAGGGAGGTGGCCCTGTGCTGTCTGTAAGAAAAGGTGTCGGTCGCAATTCGATATTGTGCAAATGCTTACAACTGCTGGGTGCACAGAGGTGTAGTGGTATCAGGGGTAGACTGAGGTGGCACCTGCCTTCAAAATGGTGCCGTTTGCGCAGGTAAACAAGTGACTCCAGTTCCGAGCGGAAAGGTTAGTTATGGGGATATATCATGGAATGTGTAGATAATTATGTTACCTTGGTGATATGATTAGGTGCAGGTGGTGGTGTGGAGGCAGCAGTGAATGCAAGAATTTTTGTGGCTGGGGAAGTTTTAAGGGAGTTGTTACCCCCTAATGGACATCAAAAGGGACCTAACAGCTTTGCATTAGAGCATGATGAATGTGTGATAATGAAACATGGGTTGATCACAAGGAGGATGAACGGAGCTGTGAACGAAATTAAATGAGAATGGTGAGGTGGATGTGTGCATGTGACATTGAAGGATGGACATAAATGTGGAATTAACAGATAGCTTTAGGTATAGAAAGCATGATGAGGTTATGTGTTAGAAGTCAGTTGAGATGGTTTGGACATGTGGAAAGGATTGTGGTCCGGGTAGTTGTGTGAAGAGGTGGTAATAATATAATGTGAATGGAAAGAGAGTGGAGGGCCGTTCGAGGAAAAGATGGGATGGTGTTGTTGAAGGATGCATCTTAGAGCGAAAGGCCTACAAGAGGGTTAGCAAGGGATCGTGCAGCCTGGAAAGCAGCCGTGAAGGTGAACCATGGATTACACATGGAAGCATGGAAACGGCCGTAAAACGATGATGATGAATGATGATGATGATAATTGATGAATGATGATGATGATGATGATGATGAACACTCTTTTGTTTACTTCTATTATGAAGACAAAATATTTGAGTGACTTTTGTTTAGTATTCCCATCCAAGCACTGAGCTCCTCATGTTGGGATGTCCGATTACAATTTTCTTTATATCCTATTAAGATGAGAAGAAAGATTATGTTTGGCTTTTGGTTGTGTCATACATTTTGTGTTTTGTGCTGCAACCATGGCTGCAAGGTTTAGATCATTTTGTAGACATGGCTATGCTGTTTGATGCATGCCTCCTAAAGATCAGGGCAATGGGCTTTAGTCTTTCTTAAAAATTTTAGCTGGTTTGACATACCTTGGCTACTCTTTTCAAAAGTTTTTTGCATTCTCTTTAAACATCCACCATAATGCTAGCAGATGGGACAGCCAGTTTAACATCTACTCTGAATTATCAACATTTAATTGAGTAATGTGCTTCCTTGCAACTAAGGACTTGGTGAAATCCTTCTTCTTTTAAACAGTAAGTGTAATGATTTTATTTTTGCAAAACGCTCATCTGAATTATCTTATTGGGATGAAATCCCATCACAGATGATTAAATAGAGCTCAAAAGGATTCTTTCTCAATACAACAATCTTAATGAGTTTTAATCAACCTGATTAATCGGCTCCACACGTTAACAACCGCTCTGGACATTAACACGTGGTCGTATCACGGTCATCATGAGTTAAATCGAGCACGGGGACGATCAAAACACATTGTCTCATCACATGTCACCAGTCCCTCTCTGCACCTCCGTCTCGCATAGGTTTATATAGTATCACAGAACAATCTTGCGCCTTCCCAACTTGCGATTCCGCCATACTGGAAGTTTTCGTGTGAAAACGTTCCAGTACCATCATGTGAATCTCACCAGGCAAGTTTACAAATCAATACTGCATCTACAGTCAAATTATCTCATGACATGAAGCGTTTAATAATACAATATACCGATGTTGCTAAAATGAAAACTTATAACACTGTAAATGGTCCATTTTTAATACATTCATTTTCCAGGACATTTACTCATTGCTTACTCACAAATACAAACATCTAGCTTTTAACTGACAGAAAGTCTATTTATAGTTCATTCGGAAATTAATATACAAGGCTTTGTCTTTTTATCATATTTCCCATTGCCTTTACCATTAATAAAATTGTATATTGTTAAACATGTTTATTAATAGTGAAGCTCTTGCATGAAGTTGTATTCAGGGGTTACATATGGACAAACAATCCAGGGCACAAAATGGAGGATGAATCACAGGTGCATTTTAACTCTTGGTCTTTTTTGAATTGTTAAAAGAGTTCACATGTCTCTATTGTATTTGTTGGATTTCTTGTGGCATGCCCCTCCCTCCCTCCCCACACAAAATCCCCGCTCATTCCTCAAGGAAATTCTCTGCATGCATGTTGTGTAGTTCTTGAAATTCATAGATAAAAAATTGCAGGGCCAATTTTCCAACTGATTTTGTATCGGTGCTCAGTGGTAACGCGCCAGTTTCAAGTCAAAGTCAAGGCACCAAATAATCCCCCCAAAATTGCTCCCTCCCAACAAGGGAAATTCTCTGTATGTATTGTGTGGTATGTCTGAAAATCATAGAACAAAGATGGCTGGGCCAATCTCGCCCAAATTTTTGCATTGGTGCTGGGGGTACTCAGGGAGAAGCCCCCCCCCCCACCCACCCACAGAAGGTGCTGCATGACAAATAAAGTACTTAGGGGTTACTGGCACATGTTGTGCATTGAAAACGTGTTGAAATCTTAATTACTAATTTTGTCTATGTTGTATGTTTTTTTTGTGCATTTGTTCGTTAACTCACTCTTTCATGGCCAAAACCAACCACCCGGGAAAACTCATCCAGCCAGGCAGTGATTGGGAATTCCCCCCCCCCCACCCCTATCCCTCTCTCCCTGGGCAGTGCCAGGTAGCCCCTGATAGTTCTATATATGGTGCAGTGTTCAGACCGGAATTCTGCAATGCAAATGTTATCACAGGAAAACCATGAAATCTACACTGATATATGAGGTTACGCAGTGCTGACAATATTGCCCTCATCCCCACCTACCCTTCCCCTCACCCGACACTTGCCATGATGCAGCTACATCAGAGAGTAATCCACACAAACAAACAACCTTGGTTTCGCCCATCTTAGAGACCAAATAAATCTTTGAAGTAGCTGTCTCGATCTCCCCAAAACTTTTTCTGGACATGTGTGCAAAGCCCTTGAGGGTATCAACGATGAGTGGCCTGGAGAAAAGTTGTGGGTAAAAACTACCTTCCCACAACAATATGCATTTAATTTCCGAGCCATACAGTGAAGCCACCTGGCTTTTACCTGTCTCAGAAAATATGACAGGCCGCTTAATGCAGATTCAAAATGGGACATGGTTGAATGCGACCCACTTGATGTACAAGTGGCATACTAAGATTTAAGCAGAATGTGACTGGGCAAACTGATCAAGCTATGAACCACATACCACACTCTGTCCTAATGTGGCAAATTTGAGGGTGACATTGCTGAGGATAAAAACTTCCTCTCCTCAGTGAATTAGACCTGGGTAACAACCCTCAAACTGGGTTTATAATTGTTCCAAAACCAAACCACTAAAAAGAAAGAAGACACGCATCACAGCTCATGCCCAATAGGCTTTTTCAGGACATTGTAAACTGCGGATGTTAATCGTAATGACCTGAAGTCTTCCTCTTTTCTTTTTAAATTAATACAAAACTAATCACATGTGCTGATTATAACTCTTTCTGTTTGTTTTTCACGTAACACCGTTTCTGTAATTTCACCAAAGTCAAGCATAATCGTCCTCAAAATGTCCTGCAATGACTTGGATCACTCACACTGCAATGATTGATCACTCACCTGCATGACGGGATCACTCACGTTGCAGTGACTGGCAAAACACATCTTAAACTAAGAAGGGCAACTCTTACAAAGTCGCGACATCGCCAGATATGCCTCCACCCATTATTACATCAGTATACATGTTGTACAAGTTTGATTTATATCCCTGAACCCAGATTTCCAATATTAAATTAATTCAACTGCCAGACCAATGTGTCTGATCAAGGTTTTGAAATTTAAGCATATATTCCGCATGAATACTCAACATCATAATCTTGACGTTCAACATCCGATTGATGAAGGTGGTTCAAGAGAAATATTTTTTTTTAAGATTTTTGTCAATCCAATATGGTTGCCCAGACGATGTGACCTATTAATTAATTTCGTGAAACACCCTACGTATCCCCAAGGTTTACGGAACATGTGGGTGAAGTTTCCCCTTTGATAATATTCAAGCCATTTCTGGAGAAGAAGTTTTTTTTAAAGGTATAGAGTTGCCTCAAAAAATCATGGCTGGCCAAACCAAGTGGACCTATTGATCTCACAGGTGGAGAACTTTTTGTTCCTCATGGATAGGTAAGTCATACTTGTGTATAAGTTTTGCGTTCGATGTTTTTCCAGTGTTTCAGAGAAGATTTTTGAAGGTTTTTTATGTTAAAAAAAAAAAAACATGGCTGTCAAACCTCCTGACGCGAAGATGTCGTTTATTTTTCCCACACAATGTATTTAGCCGCTCGTGACCCTCAACAATTTTCATACTGATTGGAATAAGCATTTGACGTAAGCCAATTTATGACATCATAACGAAGCCCACCTAATGACAGTCATCAAAAAAAAACTTCTTTCCCATGGGGAGTACTTCACATGTGCCAAGTTTAAATTTCTTCCTCATGAGGCGGTTTCAGAGATCCAGAGTTCCAAAAGTTTTTTCCTTTTTTCCAACATGGCTGCCATAACCATGTGACCCACAGTAGACATCAAAATTATTAATTAAAACATTCTACACACCACAGGCAAATACAACCAATCCTTTTGTTGACCGGAGGTGTTAAGGGGGGGGGGGGTTGAGAAGGGAGGGACAGGAGTGAGAGAGAGAGAGGCGGAAAGAGAGGAGAAAGGGAGGGGAGGGGGAGGCGGGGAGAGTTATTTCCTTCTCTCATCAACTTGGCTTTTTCTGTGGGAGGGATAGGGTGTGATATTGGGCGGTGAGAAAGAGGAGATAAGAGTATGAAAAAAACTAAAAGGAGAAAGGTGAGGGTCGGAGAGAGAGATAAGGGGTGGAGAGAGAGAGGGGGAAGAGGGGAGGGGTTGAGAGAGAGAGAGGGGGGGGAGATGAGATGAGAGAGAGGGTGGGGAGAGGAGAGAGAGAAGAGAGAGAGAGAGAGAGAGAGTAGGGGGGGGGAGAGGAGAGGTGTCGGAGAGAAGAGAGAGAGAGGAGAGATGAGAGGAAGAGAGGGGGGGAGAGGAGAGGTGTCGGAGAGCGAGAGAGAAGAGAGAGAGAGAGAGAGAGAGCCCGAGAGAGAGAGAGAGAGAGAGAGGGTGTCAGGGTCTGGAAAGAGGGATGGGTGGAGAGAAGGTGTAGGGTTGGGAGGGGAGAGGGGTGAGGAATTCTGTCAGAATGTGAGGCCAGTTTATCTTCCATCCAAGAGACGACAATGCACAGTGATGAACTCAACCTGTCTGTGAAACACCAGGAGGACAGTTTTAGAGGCTGGGTTGGATTTCGAATCCAGGCTACACCAGAGTGAGCATGCCTACCTCTCGGCTTTTCCCTGCCGTGATGTGGTATCCATACTTCAGAACTGAAAAATATTTTTTCTCATTGTGATCATATAATTTTAATTTTGCCTTCCTAACCTCCAGTTGAAACCACGGTACCGTTGGCAATTGAATGTTAAGAACGTGGCAAGTGGCTTTACCACGTAATGCACAAAATGTTTGAAAGAAATCTTTTAAAAAGCGAAAACGTTTAAATTTTTTTATTTGTACTGGCCCTTTATCTATGCCAAAGTGAAGGGTTGATCATATTGTTGCCGTCAATCTTGGAAGCCATGAGCACACAACATAGCAGGTCCTATAAGAGCAGTTAGTATCGGTAAGTTATGTGTTTTATAGATAGTTTCCTTTTCCTGTGTCCTAAATGGGTAAATAAGTTGTTCATGCGCTGAAGTTACTTTGATAGTTAGGATTTCCTTTTATTTGTAACACCACCAGCAATGACTGCAACACATGACAGCAACGTTACTAGGCTCTGCAGAGAAACAACACCCTCTGCTCCGCGGATGTTTCCGCGCAGCCTCATGGGGAGGTCATGGCGCCCAACCCCACCCATTGCGCTGGGCAGTGCGCCGAGTGGGGGAGGGGTCAAGAAGCCCGTGCCGAGTGCATAAAAAGGGAGTCAGTCCCTAATGGCTCTAAGGCGGTCTTGGTCGTTCGTCGTGTCGTCCGTCTTCTTCCTCCTCCTAGCCCCGTCGCTCACCACGGATCCGACAGCTTACGAGAGACGCCAGTCGCGACAGGACCTGGCAAGGGTTGGGCGCACACTTGAGTGGTTATGGTCTCTCTTCCCTCTCGGCGACGGGAGTGGCCGAGAGGCTTGTAGGAGACACTCCCCCGAGAGTGGCGCCGGTTCCTCCCATCTCTGACTGAAGGCCAGCCAAAGAACCGCAAGGGTGCGTCATTGGTCATACACAACGAGTTCGGACGCGTAATCAGGGGTATGGATCTGTGCTCAAGACCGGCATGGTGTCTGGGTTGCCGGCTCGCCTCTCGGAGAGGGTGCGCTGGTGATGGTTACCCCGGATCTGACGATGGCGAGACGGAGGACGACACTACGAGGTGGAGCAGGTCCCGAGAGAGGAGACCCTGGTCTTCAGGCTTTTTTTTTTGGCTTTTTTTTTTTGTTTACCTTGTCGCGCTCGTATGAGAGAGCTAACACAAGCACGTACAAGGCACAAGCAAGGGTGAATGAGACAAAGAGGGGGCGGGGGTCAGTGTTGGCAGGGAAAACAGCTGTTCAACGCACCACCTTCTTATCATCCCCCATCCAATCCCTCGGCATCTTTTCTACCCCCGATATCCACCCAGCCACTTCCTTCAATTCCCCTGCTCTTCCATTCCTGAAAGTCCTGTAATGTCCGATTTTCTTCTTCCACATGTTCCCGTCATCCCTCTCCCTTCCACAGATCTGCGCTAATGTGTCTGTTCCACTGTTTTGTCCCTGCCCACTCCCGCCCCTCTTGTCTCATTCCCCTTGCTGTGCCTGTTGTGTTTAGCTCTCATACGAGCGTCGACAAGGCTCATACAACAACAAAGCAAAAAAAAAAGCTGAATAGACCAGGGTCTATCTCGGGACCTGTCCACCTCGTGTGGTAGTTTCGCGTCGATCCAGGAACCAGCGAGAGGCGCGCTCCGACCCACGACACCGGTGAGCGACCCTAGCGGTTCTTGCGGGGGGATGGTGTCCCCTCAGCTCGCCCGTTCGCTCTGAGAGAGACACCGCGCCCAAGCCCCTTGCCGTCTTGTCGGGGACTGGCCGTTCTCTCGTGCTCTTCGATCGTGAGGAGGAGGAGAAAGACCGACGGACGACGACGACGAAGAACCCTCGCCTAAACGATTGACTGACTCCCTTTTATGCAACTCCGGCACGGCTGACCCTCACCCACTCGGCGCACTGCCCAGCCGCATGGTTGGTGGGGGCATGGACCCCTGCACCCATTGAGTGCGCGGAAGAATTCCGGGAGCAGGAGGGTTGTTTTGTTTTTCTCTGCAGAGCCGTAGTACCCTTGCTGTCATTGTTGCATCATTGCTGGTGGTGTTAAAATAAAGAGGAAATCTAACTATCTCAAAGTAACTTAAGCGCATGAAACACTTATTTACCCATTAGACAAGGACAAAGGAAACTATCTATAAACACATACTTACCAGATAATAACTGCTCTATAGGACCTGTATGTTTGTGTGCTCATGGCTTCCAGATTCGCAACATATGACCCGTCCACTTTGGCATAGATAAAGGCAGTAACAAATAAAAATTAAACGTTTCGCTTTTAAGTTTCCTTCAACATTTTTGTGCATTACGTGGTAGCCACTTGCACTGTTCTTCAACATTCAAATTGCGGTACCGTGGTTTTCAAACTGGAGGTAGGAAGGCAAAATAGAATTATAATGATCACAATGAGAAAAATTATTTTCAGTTCTGAAGTATGGAAATACCACATCACGGCAGGAAAGCCGAGAGGTAGGCATGCTCACTCTGTGTAGCCTGGATTCGAAATCCAACCCAGCTCTAAACTGTCCTCCCTGGTGTTTCAGACAGGACGGTGGATTCATCACTGTGCATGTCGTCTCTTGGATGGAAGATAAACTGGCCTCACATCTGAACATAAAAGAAAAAAAGGAATTCTTCACCCCTTCTCCCTCCCAACCCTACACCCTCTCTCCACCGGCATCCCTCTTTCCCGACCCTGACACCCCTCTCTCTCTCTTCTCTCTCTCTCTCTCTCTCTCTCTCTCTCATCCCTCCCTTCTCTCTCTGCTTCTCCGCGCCTCTCCTCTCCCCCCCCCTCTCTCTCTCTCTCTCTTCTCTCTCTCTCCGACACCTCTCCTCTCCCCCTCTCTCTCTCTTCTCTCTCTCTCATCTCTCCTCCCCACCTCTCTCTCTCTCTCTGCATTCCCCCCCTCTCTCTCTCTCCAACGCCTCCCTCTTCCCCTCTCTCTCTCCCCCTTTTCTCCTCTCCGACCCCTCAACCTTTCTCTTTTAGTTTTTTTTCATGAGCTCTTATCTCTCTCTTCTTTCTCACCCCCATATCAACACTCCTCCCTCCACAGAAAAGCAAGGTTTGATTGAGGAATAACCTCCCCGCCTCCTCTCCCCACCCTTTCTCCTCTCTTCGCTCTTCCTCTCTCTCACTCCTGTCCCTCCTCTCTCAACCCCCCCCCTTACCACCTCGTCAAACAAAAGGATTGGTTTGTATTTGCTGGTGTAGAACTGTTTTATAATAATTTTTGATGTCGTACTGTGGTCACATGGTATGGCAAGCCATTTGGAAAAAAAGGAAAACTTTGGAACTCTGTATCGTCTGAAACCACCTCATGGAAGAAATTTAACTTGGCAGAAAAAAACAAAAAGCAAAAAAACATGTGAGGTACTCCCCATGGGAAAGAAGTTTTTTTTTTGATGATGTCATAGGTGGCTTCGTTATGATGTCATAATTGCTTACGTCCAAATGCCTTTATCCATCAAGTATGAATTGTTGAAGGGTCACCATGCGGGGGCGCAAGGGAGACAATTTTCGTTTTGTTGCACGAATTGAGGAGACATCGCGTGGCTGCAATGGGTCGCTTGGTGCCGACAACGGGGAGAATGTGTGGAAGATAGAGATGGCGTAAGAGAGGCGTCAGGGTGCGGTAGTTACAAATAAGAAGTCAACATTCTGAGGGTGGGGTACGAGGGGTCGTGGTGCTTTCAGCGACGGATAATTGCCGCCAGGGGATGGTATATGTGTGTAAGTTACTAATGTGGGGAAATCATATATGAGAGTCGACACGACTAAATGGATTCAGGAGGTTTTGACATGGCGTTCATGTTTTTTTTTCTTTAACATAAAAACCTTCAAAAAATCTTCTCGGTGAAATCGAACTGAAAACGAAGCAAACTTTACCCAGTATGACTACTATCCATGAGGAACAGAAAGTTACTCCACCTTATGGAGATCATAGGTCACTGGTGGCTATGTATGATAGGGTTAGCAGAATATACCTTTAAAAAAAACTTCTTCTCCAGAATGGCTTGAATATTCAATGGGAAAACATTCACCCCATATATATAGTAACGCTTGGAGAGCGTGTGTCACGAATAATTAATAGGGAGCATGGTTACTTGTGTATTCTTCAATGAAGGACGAATATTCGTTAAAAAAGAGCTCAATTTCTCGCTTGAACTATTTCGATCGTAGTGTGGGAGAGAGAGTGAGTGTGTAGTATTCATGCGGAATGGATATGCTCTTAAAATTTCAACTGATCAGACACATGGTCTGGCAGTTGAATTATTTACATATTTGGATTTGGGTTCAGGGATATGAGAATCAAACTTGGTACAACATGTATAATGATGTAATAAATGTGGGTGGAGGCATATCTGGGCGATGTTCGCGACTATGTTGAAAGTGCTTCTAGTTTAAGATGTTTTGCCAGTCACTGCAATCGTGAGTGACCAGTCTGCGGTGAGTGAGTCCATCATGCAGGTGGTGCATCCAGGGCTCATGTGCAGGACGCTATGATTGGAGACGAAAACTTGGTGCTGGCTGTACTTTTGTGAATTACAGAAACGGTGTTTACGTGAAAAACAAAACAGAAAGGTTTAATTCAGCAGCATTGTGATAGCTTTTGTATAGTATTTAAAAAGAAAAGAGGAAGACTCAGGTCATTTACGACTCACACACTCCGCAGTTTACAGTGATCCTGAAAGCCTATTGCATGAGCTGTGATGGTTGTCTTCTTTTTTCTTTTAGGGTTTGGTGGTGAGACAATTTATAAACCCAGGTTTGGGTTTAGTTTTTAGCCATCTAATTCACTTGAGGAGAGGAAGTTTTATCTCAGCATGTAACCGCTCAAATTTGCCCATAGGACAGAGTGTGGTTATGTGGTTCATAGTTGATCAGTGTTGCGCACGTCACATTCTGCTTTAACTCTTAGTATGCCACTTGTACAATAAGGTGGTCGCATCAACCATGTCCCATTTGAATCTGATTAGGGCCTGTATATTTTCTGAGACCGGGAGAACCAGGTGGGCTTCACTGTATGGTGCTCGGATTAAATGTTTGTTGTGGAAAGTTGTAGTTTTACCCACCTTTCTCCAGTTCTCACTAACATCGTTGTATCCGCTCAAGGCTTGCACACATGTCAGAAAAGTTTCGGGGATCAGACAGCTACTTCACAGATTTATTTGGTCTCTAAGGATGGGGAAACCAAGGTTTGTTGTTTGTGTGGATTCTCTCTGCATGTAGCTGCATCATGGCAAGTGTCTGGGTGAGGGAAGGGAAGGGTGGGGGATGAGGGAATATTGTCAGCACTGGTAACCATATAATCAGTGTAGATTTTCATGGTTCCTGTGATAACATGCATTGCAGAATTCCGCTGAACATGCACATATATAGAACTATCAGGGCTTACCTGGCACTGCCCAGGAGAGAGGGATAGGGTGGGGGGGGGGGAATTCCAATCACTGCCTTGGCTGGATGAGCTTTTTCGCGGTGGTGTTTTGGCCATGAAAGAAGTAACGAACAAATGCCCACAAAAAAACAACAACATAGACAAAATTAGTAATAAAGATTTTCAACGTTTTCAATACAACATGTGCCAGAACCCCTACAGTACTTTATTTTGTCATGCAGCACCTTCTGTGGGTGGGGTGGGGGGGGGGGGCTTCTATCGCCTGAAGACCCCCAGCACACTTGCATAAATCTTGGTGAGATTGGCCCAGCCATCTTTGTTCTGATGATTTTCAGACATACACACAATACATACAGAGAATTTCCTTGTTGGGAGGTGGAGGCAATTTTGGGGATTATTTGGGTGCGCTTATGAACTTGAAACTGGGTACAACACTGAGCCACGCGATACAAAATCAGTTTGGACAAATTGGCCCTGCAATTTTTTTCTATGAATTTCAGATACACAAACATGCATGCCAGAGAAATTTCCTTGAGAATGAGCGGGGATTTTGTGTGGGGGAGGGAGGAGGGGGCATGCCACAGAGAAATCCCAACATAATAAATGAGACCATGTGAAAACTTCTTTTAACAATTCAAAAGACGCAAGGAGTTAAAATGTCACCTGTGATGCAATCCTCCAATTTGTGCCCTGGATTGTTTGTCCATATGTACTGGAAATAACAAACCTTCATGCAGAGCTCACGTATTAATAAACATGTTTAACAATATGACAATTTATAATGGGTAAAAGGCAATGGGAAATATGATAAAGACAAAGCTTGTATATTAAATTTCCGAATGAACTATTAAATAGACTTTTGTCAGTTAAAAGCCTAGATGTTGTATTTGTGAGTAAGCATGAGTAAATGTCTGGAAAATGAATTATTAAAATGGACCCACTTAACATGTTATAAGTTTTCATTTAGCACACATCGTATATTGTATATAAACTGCTTCATGTCATGAGATAATTTTGACTGTAGATACAGTATTGTATTGTAAACTGCCTGGTTGAGATTCATGATGGTACTAGGAACGTTTTTCACACGAAACTTCCAGTATGGTCGAGAATCGCAGTTGTACCTGAAAGGCGCAGATTGTTGTCTGTGATATCTATATTAAATCCTGCGAGACGGAGGGTGCAGAGAGACTGGTGACTGTAGATGAGACATGTGTTGGATCGTCCCCGTGCTCGATTTAACTCTGATGAGTGAACGAGGTGTTAATGTCCAGAGCGGTTGTTAACTGTGTGGAAGCCGATTATAATCAGGTTGATTAAAACTCATTACAGATTGTGGTATGAAGAAAGATTCCTTTTGCGCTCTTTTTAATCATCTGTGATGGGATTTCATCCCATAAGTAATTCAGATGAGCGTTTTGCAAAATAAAATCTTACACTTACTGTTTAAAAGAAGAAGGGATTTCCCCAAGCTCCTTAGTTTGCAGGAATGCACATTACATCAATAAATGTGATAATTCAGAGTTGTGAGATGTTAAACTGCTGTCCCCATCTGCCTAGCATTATGGTGGGATGTTAAAGAGAAAATGCAAAAAACTTATTGAAAAAGAGTAGGCCAAGGTATGTCAAACAGCAGGCCTAATATGTTAAAGAAAGACTAAAGCCATGCCCTGATCTTTAGGAGGCAATGGCATCAATCCAACAGCATAGCCCTGTCTACAAAAAATGATCTAAACCTGCAGCCATGGTGCAGCATACAAAACACAAATGTATGACACAACCAAAAGCCAAACATAATCTTCTTCTCATCTAATTAGGAATATAAGAATTGTAATCGGCATCCCAACATGAGGAAGCTCAGTGGCTTGGATGGGAATCTAACAAAGTCATCAAATTATTTTGTCTTCATAATAGAAGTAAACAAAGAGTTTCATCATCATCATCATCAATCATCATCATCATTATATCATCATCATCATCATCAGTCCGTTTTACGGCCGTTTTCCAGG
>CM068954.1:37538097-37560235 GCA_035128595.1 Eptatretus atami | reverse complement strand
CGGTTGTGGAGAAGGTGGCTGTGGTTGTTGAGATGCGGTTGGTGGTGGTTGCGGTGGTTGAGAGGCGGTTTGTCCAAAATAAAGATAGCAAAAGAAAACACTACCTCAAAGATCACAGCCCTGTTACACGAATAAATCCCCGCTAGACGACGGTGGGAAAATCTATCTGAACACAGACTTATCGACATAACTGATCTAAAGGACCTGTATGGTGCTCTGTGAATTTCCACAACCATAACAATATTATTCACATATTTCTTCTTTGAGTTGTTAAAGTAGTCACACATTAATAATTTTGACAAGTCAAGAATTGATGTTCCTATATCGATAGCTTTATCTATTTCAATACTTTCTTTGTTCAAATGAATAGCACAAAAGTTCAATCAAAACACCTCCGCTCTTTGAAAACTTTGTTTATTAATTAATTTGGATGCTTGTTTCCAAGATGTAGCAAGTCTTTTGTTTTGTCCATTCCTAACATTTTCCGTAGTCTTTCCAAATTCAACATTATTAATTAATATATAAAAGTCCTTCTCAAAATCATTTGCAGCAAGTGTTCTCTTTTCTGTGTTAAATTATAAAATTCTATGAATTTTCTTGACTCTTAACCCAGCAGATAAATATTTTCTTAAATTCCTTTAATGCAAAACATCATTTCCTTTTATCATATAATGTAATAAGTAATATTTATTTTGATTTGTTTTTGGTAAGAAATGATTATTGATAACCACTAAGCCATTTCTTCTTCAGACTTTCTTTATCAGGTGCATATGGTTGTTATGGATTATGTTTGTAATGGAGTTCTTTTGTTGTTATGGAGTTAGTCTTTATGTTTGTTATGGAGTTCTTCTGGATATTTCAAATCAACCTCAAAATAATATCCAACTTTAGCTTTATCTAATCCTTTTTGAGAAGATATAACGATGTTTTGTAAAACTTTTTCATAATTCTTTTCTTTTACCCATTTAAGTTTTCCACAAGGTAAAGCTTGAGACACAGCCCATCCATATAAATTATTAGTATCATAATACATCAAGAAAGAACTATCTTTTTTAACATCATAGTTCAGAAGATATTTGTTGATTGATTTAGCATATCTCTTTGAACAGACGTGTGGTATTCCACCTCTTTTAGCCTTCTCTGTAATCAAAAGCAAATTTACATCACCAATTAATTCCATTGGTTGATTTGTCATTTTTAACATCGCACTCCAAGCTAATCCCGGGGCTGTATAATAGTGAGTGGGGTCTAATTCATAGGAATTTTTATTCTGATATGCTGTTCTAAAAGTCTCAAACACAACAGCCAATAAAAGAACATCAGCTCTTTGCTGATGACTCCACCCTCTGTTGTACCATTTGTCATCCCTCAGACCGGCAAGCCACAGCTTCTTCGCTCTCGGCAGATATGAATAAAATCACAAACTCGTCCAACACGTGTAACATGTCTTTCAACCCTGACAAATGTCACACTCTCACTATGTCTCTCTGAAAGGACCATTTAGAAAAAACACCCATCTACTTTCTCAACAATCCTCTGGAAGAAGTACTTTCATTCAAGCTTCTGGGTCTCATTATCTGCCAACATCTTTACTTGGAACCCCACATTTCCAACCTGGCCTCCAAAGCCAGTCGTCGACTTGGAATCCTCAATCGTGCAAGGTCCTTCCTCGGCTCACCTGAACTCCTGACCACATACAAAGCTTTTGTCCACAGCCTGATGGAGTACTGCTCTCCCCTCTGGGCTTGTGCTCCTGCCTCTCACCTTTCTTGGCTTCACGCTGTGGAAACCAAGGCATTTAGGATCATTGATATCTCCTGCAATGAGGCTGAATTTTTGGGCCTCTCACTCTCTCATCCCAGGCAGGTCAGTGGTCTTTCTGATTCCTACTGTCTCTTCTCCGCGTCTTGCACCCCCCCCCCCTGCTCTGTCTGCAATATCTTCTTCTTCTTCTTCTTTTGGTTGCTCCCGTTAGGGGTCGCCACAGCGGATCATCCGTCTCCATTTCGCTCTGTCCTCCACATCTTCCCATTGTCACTCCAACCACCCACATGTCCGCCCTCACCGCATCCATAAACCTCCCTTTGGCCTTCCTCTTCTCCTCCTACCTGGCAGCTCCATCCTCAGCATCTTTCTCCACGATATACCCCGCTTCCCTCCTGTGCACATGTCCAAACCATCTCAATCTTGCCTCTCTCACTTTGTCTCCAAACCGTCCTACCTGCACTGTCCCACCAATATACTCATTTCTAATCCTGTCCATCCTCGTCACTCCAATGAGAATTGCAGCATCTTTAACTCTGCCACCTCCAGCTCCGCTTCCTGTATTTTTGTCAGCGCCACCTCCCCAAACCATACAACATAGCTGGTCTCACTACCGTCTTGTATGCTTCCCCTTTCACTCTTGCGAGATACCTTCTGTCACAAATCACTCTGAAACTCTTTCTCCACCCACTCCATCCTGCCTGCACTCTCTTCTTCACTTCTCTACCACCTCTCCGTTACTTTGACAGTTGATCCCAAGTATTTAAACCCATCCACCTTCACCGCCTCAACTCCTTGCAATCGCACCATTCACCACCCTCCCTCTCATTTACGCACATGTACTCGTCTTACTCCGGCTGACTATCATTCCCTTCTCTCCAGTGTGTACCTCACCTCTCGAGGCTCGCCTCAGCCTGCTCGAACTCTCACTACAGATCATGATGTCATCCGCGAACATCATAGTCCATGGAGACTCCTGTCTGATCTCGTCCGTCAACCTGTCCATCAACATTGCAAACAGGAAAGGGCTCAGAGTCGATCCTTGGTGCAATCCCACCTCTACCTTAAACAGGTCCGTCATTCCTACCCACACCATCACCGCTGTCACACTGTCCACATATTCCTGCACAATCCTCACATACTTCTCTGCCACTCCAACTTCTCATAACAAACCACAACTCCTCTCTTGGCACCTTATCATAAGCTTTCTCTAAATCCACAAACACACAACGCAACTCCTTCTGGCTTCCCTATACTTCTCCATCACACTCCAAAGCAACACATCACATCGTGGTGCTCTTTCCTGACATAAAACATATTGCTGCTCACAATCATCACCTCTCCTCTCAACCTAGCTTCCATCTACTCTTTCCCACAATTCATGGTGTGGCTAACAACTTTATACCTCTGTAATTACCACAGCTCTGCACATCACCCTTATTCTTAAAAATCGGTACCAGTAACACTTAATCTCCACTTCTCAGGCATCCTCTCACTTTCCAAGATTTTATTAAACAATCTGGTTAAAAACTCCACTGCCATCTCTCCTAAACATTTCCATGCCTCCACTAGTATATCATCTGGGCCAACCGCCTTACACTCTTCATCCTCTTCATAGCAGTCCTCACTTCATCCTTACTAATCCACCACACTTCCTGATTCGCTATCGCCCTCCTCCAACCTTCTCTCTCTCTCATTTCTTCATTCATCAGCTCCTCAAATACTCCATCCACCTTCTCAACACACTCTCCTCACTTGTCAGCACATTTCCATTTGCGTCCTTTATCACCCTGACCTGCAGCACATCCTTCCCAGCACGGTCCATTCTGGCTGGCCAATCGGTACAAATCCTTTTCCCCTTCCTTTGTATCCAACTTCTCATACAGCTCGCCATATGCCTTTTCCTTAGCTTTGCCACCTCTCTCTTCACCTTGCACCGCCACTCCTTGTACTCCTGTCCACTTTCTTCATCTCTCTGGCTATCCCAATTCTTTTTCGCCAACCTCTTCTTCCTTATACTTACTGTACTTCCTCTTCCACCCCAAGTCTCCTTATCTTCCTTCCTCTGTTCAGATCCCAAGTATTTACAAAGAATATATCCTGCAGACAATATATGTCTGCAATATATCCCACCATTTTTCCACAGGGCACTCAAGGTCCGCCAACAACCTCCTTCTGGTAAAACTACCAAAATCACGAATCACTGCTCACCTTCATCTATCATTCCTCTTTTTTCCTGCCTTTGGAATAAACTCCCACACTCTCTCAATCCTATTCTTCCTCCAGGCCTTCAAAAAGCTGTTAACCACCACCTCTTTCTTCCCCATCCAAAACCTCAATCTTTCTACGCCATTAATCCACCCAAGCCCACCTCCTTCAAATTCCTGCTTTCCTTCCTGAAAGTCCCTGAAATGTCCATCTTGTATACCCATGTTCCCCACCCCATCCCTCTCCCTTCAATAGATCTCCTAATGTCTCCGTTCCCCACTGTTTAGTCCTCCTCTCCATCACTCCTTGTCTCCTGCCCACTTGCTGTGCATTGTGTGTTTCGCTCTCATACGAGCCTCGACAATGTATACAAAAAAAACAAAAAACATGAGTCTTAAGATACAAATCATGATACTCTCCAAGGTTCTTCATATTAAACTTCTTCCAAACATTCTGTGCTTGATATAATCTTTATCAGTTATATGACTTTTATTTAATTCATTAAGAAATTTCCTTTGATGTAAGTTGTGCTTCTTTAAACCTCTCAAAATAATCCATGTATCACAAGGATATATCCCCTTTGTGAGAGGAGTTCACTCTCTTCTTGATTTGAGAAATGTGCTTGGAAATTGGAAAGTTTTTAATATTTGATACCGAGTCAGATAATGAACTTGACGTAAATTTGAATGTGTCAAGAAATCTGATATGAGTTGATGGATATGTAGGGATTGTTTTTGTGAAAGAGATGTATTTTTTGATTCGTGTTAGCAATCGCTGAAATGTTTCCACTGCTTTTGCTCAATTCATTTCAGTCATAGTGAGCGTTGTTGTGAAGAAAGACTTGAATGAAAGAGGGAAGTTTAAAATTGAGATTACAACTCCGATGAGCTCGACCTCTATATTTATCAGTGTGATGACAATGGTCCTACCTTTAGACCTTCACTAATTTCCTCCTACAAATATGACAGACATTAATCTTCCTAAATTTTATTTTCTCTTCTTTTGTTAAGGATGTTGGTTTATACGTTTTTCTCATTATCTTGGTTGATCAAACACAGTCTTTTTCCAGTCGTTTCACAAACTATTGGGAGGCATCTTCTCCTGTGTAAAGTTCCAACTTGCTGTATTCATCAACAACAGATGATTTTATAAAATAATATAAAACCAAAGGAGTATGTTTTTGATATTTATTTGAAATTTTTTTTAATCTTTTCAAGGATATTCCAAAATCAGCATATATCACAAATGGGTGTTTTAATAGACTTGTTGAAATCTTTGTATGATACTGTGAACATACTTTTGGCATATTATTACAGTTGATTTATGAATACTACAATATTTTGAATGTTGATTTAATATATGAAGGAGTTGAGGCATCTCTTACAAGGATATGTTTTACATTTTCTATGTATAGTTGTGATTTAGTCAATCTTTATAATTTTTTTATGAACGCATAATGTAATTTTTTTGAAGTAAAGTAGAGAAGGTCAATGTGTGTTTATCATTTTTAAAGTTGTTTGAAATTTTCATATCTGAACTTTGTTTGTATCTGTTAATCCATATACATTAATAGATAGATTATTCATTTTCTCAAATTTAGGAATATCTCTCAATGACATTGGAAATTTTAAATCTTTCACATTTGGTGTGTTCTCATATTTATTACAATGAGATACTCTTTATGGTTTCCATTGTGGAGGACGTTGATGAGCAAGAAACAGACTTTGATGAGCAAGAAAGCATTTATTGTCATTGTTTTGAATAGTAACAACTGCCTTTTTAAGCTTTATCTATTTTGGTAAATGAATGTAAGAAGGAGTATTTAGGAGGTCTGATTTCAAGATATTATATCTAAAAAGTTTTTTTTAAAATAATGAATCCACTACCTACCACACCATTATCACATCCGGTTCTTTTGTTCGGAGTCATCATAAACATCACAAACTAGAAATCTTGGAATTATGTGATAAAGTGAGGGTTTGTTCTCAATATAGGGAGTTTCTTCATCACTCTTGTCATATTCAATTTTACTCCCATATAAAACTCTAAAGTATTGGTTTCACTCAATGTGATTTTAATTGGAATTTCCAATACTTGTTTAACCATATCAATTGCCTCAATGATTGATGTTGATGTTGGTTCCTTAAGTGAAACAATCTTATTTTTAATGTCCTTTAAATGCTTTATCAATATTTCAATAGAGTATCCAAGTATCCCCTCTTCATTCTTCTTGTATTTGTGTGATTGAGGGTGTTCTTTATTATTGTCTTTTAAGACATCTTTAAAGCAGACATCACAATGTTTTGTTTCTCGTTCAAGTGGAGATATTTGTTGGAATGGATTGAATGTGTGTTTGTAGGTTTGAAGGTGTTTGTTATAATATTTATATTCACGATTACAAACATCGCAATATGTTGTATTCACCATATTTATATTGTATAACTTTACTTAAAATAAAATTTTGTTGAGGAAATCTTGTGCTAATTTATAGATATTTTCTCATTTAAAATAAAATGTTCTTGCTGATTTATCTCTGGGAAGGAGGTTGTTTAGGGTACAGACCTTTATTTTTCTTTTTCTTTTATCCTTTGAGATGAAATGTAAACTATTAGTTGGGGGGCGGAGGTAATTTTTATATTTAGCAATAAATGATTACTAATAAACATGTCAAACTTATGAACAAAACAAAAGATGAATTTAATTCCATCACTTCAGAAGAGAATAGATTGATAGAAGATCTTGAAAAATATGTGAGAAATGTAAAATTGAAGAAAGACAATTATAATAATTAGCATAAGAGTGTTAATGAATAATAATTTTAACTACAACAATTTCCTTTTGTGGGAAAGCTTCTTTGGTTTCTCCAAAAATATCATTTAATTATTCTCATCATTATGAATAATCTTCGCAAAAGTTATCCTCTCCTTTGAGCAATATATCCACAACTGAGAGGCAATAAAACAAATTCAAATGAGAGGATCAAAAAACTCTTATGAATGAAGCATTGGAAAGAGAAGATACAACTCTTCGAAATAATCAAGATAGAATTTGTTTTTACATTGATAATCTAAAAGATGTAAAATATTGAGTTTGTAATCCTAAGGAAATTAATATAAAGGGAAAATGGGGCAATGGGGCAAATGGGCAAATGTGGGGCAAATGGGGCAAATGTAATCAAGTTAAGTTTTAATGCTTCAAAAACTCATTTTCTTCCCATTCCTCTCTAAAACTCCTCTCAACTCTCCAATCTCCTTTGAAAGCTCTAAAATTATACCGTGTGATACAATAAACCTACTAGGTATTGCTCTAACTTCAAATTTATCCTGGAATCCACACATTACGCAAATAGCTAAGTCTGCCTCGAACAAATTAGCAGTCCTGTTCAGACATCGAAGATTCTTCTCTTCTGAACAGTTGCTCCAACTATATAAAGAATTGATTCGTCCTTGTATGGAGTACTGCTCTCACATCTGGGGAGGTTCCAGCTCCAATAACTTACTGGACAGAATTGAATACAAAGTTATTCGACTTGTCAACTCTTCCAATCTGAACTGAAATCTCGACCGCTCAAATTACGCCGCATAGTAGGTAGGCTCTTTTCTCATTTCTACAGATAATACTTTGGTTTCTGCTCGCAATAACTTGCTGCTTTGTGTACCTCCACTATTAGCAGAGACCAAGTTATACTGCGACAAGCAACTACATCACATGATTATTGAGTGGCCAATGACAACTCAATGGTGAGCCGTTACGAATGTTTGTTTCTTCCCCTCCACTGCCAAACTCTGGAACTTTTTGCCTTCTCACATCTTCACAAACACTTATAACCTTCCCCTTTTCAAAAGCAGATTTTTTTTACTTCCTCAAAAACTCTCAGACGATTCTCTCTTTCCTTATTTTTCTATCATTCAGTTCTTTTATTCAAGACTTGGCCTCGATGAGGACTATTTAGTCGCGTGACTGAACCTTCAACATAAAAAAAAGTTTTTTTTTTTAAGGTTAGTGACATCAGTTGGATCTGTGATTTTCCTCAGCCTTAATCGATTGTGTTAGACCTTTGAAATGTCAAGTATTTGACTTGTCAACACATTACTGCAGTGGATACCAAGCTGTCATGGCAAGCAACACAAGCTTTATAAAAAATGCAGCTAATCATATACAGCAGGTTATCCTGCAGTTCATCTCAAGAATGAAGCATTATATCAGGTTGCAGTATTTAGGGCAATTTTATCATCATGGTTTAAAGTAGCTATAGCTCATAAGAGTCATCAAGGTTTGCATTCTTCAAGAGAAGTGGTTACATGAGGCATACTGATGAGGACATTGTTTCCAATATAGCAACTGATATGCCTTTGAGAAAGTAACTGAGGGCAAGGCTGAGGACACACTGGCTGGATCTAAGCCTTTGGGATTTGTCTGCCCACAGGGTGCAGTTTGTTCAAGCTGTCAGCTTTAACCCATTACATCGCACATGGAGGGCTCTGTGACTATCACTCAATTATGCTTGCTCCTGAAAGTAAACTTTTAACTGAAGTCGTCTTTAGTTGTCTTTTACAATCACTGCTATCGTTGATTTCTGAAATTTCTTGATATATTAAGATGTTATTGCATGGCATATTAGTCTACATATAAACTCCATGCAATATATTCATCATGATATGTCATAATGATAATTACCCCATGCACGTGAAGCAGAAACTGGGGTTAAGCAATTTGTGCATGTTCGTCTGTCCCGTCTGTTTTATCAGTTTTATGATTCGAGTTTATGATTGAGGAACAACTTATTTAAATGGAATGTTATATTTTAACATGAATCTGAACATGAATCAGAAGACAATGTTGCCGTTTTATGGTACTTTGGCTCTGAATTTGTTGCGATCGCACATCTGCAGAGAGGACTGAGATAATTTTTTTACTCTTTCTGCCTGCCGACAGAAAGAGTAAACACAAATTGAAAATCATTCCAAACAGGAAACTTACTGTTTTTAAGGATGTATAAAGAAACACAACAAGAGCTATGAAGAACTAATGTGACGTGTTAGATTATGGTGTGCATAGAACACCGTGGTAAAACGGCGGTAAAACCCGGAATTAAATTTATTATACGCTTTAAATCTCTTTAAGGCCTTTATTTAATTGAAATATATACTTGAAGACGGTAAAGATTATGTTCGACTTTTGAAGGGTAAATGGAGTGCAGAGTGAGGATTTTGAAGTGAAAGTGGATGTCATCAGGGTTCAGTCTTGAGTCCAATCCTGTTCATCATGGTTCTTGAGAATATATCACAGGAATTTAGAGGAGGCTCACCTTGGGAGCTCCTGTATGCTGATGACCTGGTGCCAATAGCCAACATTGTGGAAGAGGTAATGGGTAAATATGCCAGCATGGAAGGAGGAATGTAGAGGCCAGGGACTAAATGTGAATACGGGAAACCAAAAGTACTGATTAGTGGTGCAGGAGAAGGAAGTGTGTATAAAAGAGGGAGGTGGCCCTGTGCTGTCTGTAGAAAAGGTGTCGGTCGCAATTCGATATTGTGCAAATGCTACAACTGCTGGGTGCACAAGAGGTGTAGTGGTTCAGGGGTAGACTGCAGGTGGCACCTGACTTCAAAATGTGCCGTTGCGCAGGTAAACAAGTGACTCCAGTTCGAGCGGAAAGGTTAGTTTATGGGGATATATCACTGGAATGTGTAGATAAATTATGTTACCTTGGTGATATGATTAGTGCAGGTGGTGGTGGAGGCAGCAGTGAATGCAAGAATTATTTGTGGCTGGAGGAAGTTTAGGGAGTTGTTACCCCTAATGACTCAAAGGGACCTAACAGCTTGCATTAGAAGCATGATGATGTGTGATAATGAAACATGGGTGATCACAAGGAGGATGAACGGAGCTGTGAACGAAATTAAATGAGAATGGTGAGGTGGATGTGTGATGTGACATTGAAGGATAGGAATCAAATGTGGAATTAACAGATAGCTTAGGTATAGAAAGCATGATGAGGTTATGTGTAGAAGTCAGTTGAGATGGTTTGGACATGTGGAAAGGATTGTGGTCGGGTAGTTGTGTGAAGAGGTGTAATAATATGAATGTGAATGGAAGAGAGTGGAGGCCGTTCGAGGAAAAGATGGGATGGTGTTGTTGAGATGATCTTAGAGCGAAAGGCCTACAAGAGGGTTAGCAAGGGATCGTGCAGCCTGGAAAGCAGCCGTGAGGTGAACCATGGATTACACATGGAAGCATGGAAACGGCCGTAAAACGATGATGATGATGATGATGATGATAATGATGATGATGATGATGATGATGATGATGAAACTCTTTTGTTTACTTCTATTATGAAGACAAAATATTTGAGTGACTTTTGTTTAGTATTCCCATCCAAGCACTGAGCTCCTCATGTTGGGATGTCCGATTACAATTTTCTTTATATCCTATTAAGATGAGAAGAAAGATTATGTTTGGCTTTTGGTTGTGTCATACATTTGTGTTTTGTGCTGCACATGGCTGCAGGTTTAGATCATTTTGTAGACATGGCTATGCTGTTGATGCATGCCTCCTAAAGATCAGGGCATGGCTTTAGTCTTTCTTAAAAATTTAGCCTGGTTTGACATACCTTGGCTACTCTTTTCAAAAGTTTTTGCATTCTCTTTAAACATCCACCATAATGCTAGCAGATGGGACAGCCAGTTTAACATCTACTCTGAATTATCACATTTATTGATGTAATGTGCTTCCTGCAACTAAGGACTTGGTGAAATCCTTCTTCTTTTAAACAGTAAGTGTAATGATTTTATTTTTGCAAAACGCTCATCTGAATTATCTTATTGGATGAAATCCCATCACAGATGATTAAAGAGCTCAAAAGGATTCTTTCTCAATACACAATCTTAATGAGTTTTAATCAACCTGATTATAATCGGCTCCACACGTTAACAACCGCTCTGGACATTAACACTTCGTTCACTCATCAGAGTTAAATCGAGCACGGGGACGATCAAAACACATGTCTCATCACATGTCACCAGTCTCTCTGCACCTCCGTCTCGCAGGTTTATATAGTATCACAGAACAATCTTGCGCCTTCCAGCAACTGCGATTCTCGACCATACTGGAAGTTTCGTGTGAAAACGTTCCAGTACCATCATGGAATCTCACAGGCAAGTTTACAAATCAATACTGTCATCTACAGTCAAATTATCTCATGACATGAAGCAGTTTATAATACAATATACCGATGTGTGCTAAATGAAACTTATAACATGTAATGGTCCATTTTAATAATTCATTTTCCAGACATTTACTCATGCTTACTCACAAATACAACATCTAGCTTTTAAAACTGACAAAAGTCTATTTATAGTTCATTCGGAAATTAATATACAAGGCTTTGTCTTTTATCATATTTCCCATTGCCTTTACCATTATAAAATTGTATATTGTTAAACATGTTTATTAATAGTGAGCTCTGCAGAAGTTGTATTCAGGGGTTACATATGGACAAACAATCCAGGGCACAAATGGAGGATGATCACACGGTGCATTTTAACTCCTTGGTCTTTTTTGAATTGTTAAAAGATGTTCACATGTCTCTATTGTATTTGTTGGATTTCTTGTGGCATGCCCCTCCCTCCCTCCCCACACAAAATCCCCGCTCATTCTCAGGAAATTCTCTGCATGCATGTTGTGTAGTTCTGAAATTCATAGAAAAAAATTGCAGGGCCAATTTCCAACTTGATTTTGTATCGGCTCGGGTAACGCCAGTTTCAAGTCAGTAGGCACCAATTAATCCCCCAAAATTGCTCCCTCCAACAGGGAATTCTCTGTATGTATTGTGTGGTATGTCTGAAATCATAGAACAAGATGACTCGGCCATCTCAGCTAAATTTTTGCATTGGTGCTGGGGTACTCAGGTGAGAGCCCCCCCCCCACCCACCCACAGAAGGTGCTGCATGACAAATAATACTTAGGCGGTTCTGCACATGTTGTCATTGAAAACGTGTTAAATCTTATTATCTAATTTTGTCTATGTTGTTGTTTTTTTGTGCTATTTGTTCGTTACTCCTTTTCATGGCCAAAATCAACCACGGGAAAACTCATCCAGCCGGCAGTGATTGGGAATTCCCCCCCCCCCACCCCATCCCTCTCTCCTGGGCATGCCAGGATAGCCTGATAGTTTATATATGTGCATGTTCAGACGGAATTCTGCAATGCAATGTTATCACAGGAAACCATGAAATCATACACTGATATATGGTTCGCAGTGCTGACCATATGCCCTCATCCCACCTACCCTTCCCTCACCCAGACACTTGCCATGTGCAGCTACATCAGAGATGTAAGTCCACACAACAACAACCTTGGTTCCCCACTCTATAGAGACCCAAATAAATCTTTAAGTAGCTGTCTCGATCTCCCCAAAACTTTATCTGCGACATGTGTGCAAAGCCCTTGAGGGTATCACACGATGAGTGCTGGTAGAAAGTTGGGGCTAAACTACCTTCACAACAAATCATTTAATTCCGAGCCATACAGTGAAGCCACCTGGCTTTACCTGTCTCAAAAATACTGACAGGCCCTTAATGCAGATTCAAAATGGACATGGTTGATGCGACCCACTTGATGTACAAGTGGCAACTAGAGATTAAGCAGTGTGACTGGCAAACTGATCAGCTATGAACCACATACACCACTCTGTCCTAATGTGCAAATTTGAGGGTACATTGTGAGGATAAAAACTTCCTCTCCTCAGTGAATTGCACCTGGCGTAACAACCTCAAACTGGTTTATAATTGTTCCAAACCAAACCATAAAAGAAAGAAGACAACCATCACAGCTCATGCCCAATAGGCTTTTCAGGACACTTGTAAACTGCGGATTTAATCGTAATGACCTGAGTCTTCCTCTTTTCTTTATTTAAATTAATACAAAACTAATCATGTGCTGATTAAATCTATTCTGTTTGTTTTTCAGTACACCGTTCTGTAATTTCACAAGTCAAGCAAATCGTCCTCAAATGTCCTGCATGACTTGATCACTCACACTGCCAATGATTGGATCACTCACCTGCATGATCGGATTCACTCACGTGCAGGACTGGCAAAACAATACTTCAAACTAGAAGGGCAACTCTTCAAGTCGCGACATCGCCAGATATGCACTCCACCACATTATTACATCAGAACATGTTTGTACAAGTTTATTTATATCCCTGAACCCAGTTCAATATTAAATTATTCAACGCCAGACAATGTGTCTGATCAGGTTTTGAAATTTAAGCATATATTCGTCTGAATATACATTCATATCTTACGTTTCAACATCGATTGTGAAGGTGTTCAAGAGAAATATTTAATTTTTTAGATTTTTCATCCAATATGAGTGCAGCATGTACTATTATTATTTCGTGAACACCCTAGTATCCCCAGTTTACGGAACATGTGGGTGAAGTTTCCCCTTGATAATATCAGCCATTTCTGGAGAAGTTTTTTAAAGGTATAGAGTTGCCTCAAAAATCATGGCTGCCAAACCAAGTGGACCTATTATCTCAACAGGTGGAAATTTTGTCCTCATGGATTAGGTTAAGTCATACTTGTGTATAAGTTTTCGCGTTCGATGTTATTCAGTGTTTCAGAGAAGATTTTTGAAGGTTTTTATGTTAAAAAAAAAAAAACATGGCTGTCAAACTCCTGACGCAGATGCGTTTATTTTTTCCCCACATGTATTTACCCTCCGGTGACCCTCACAATTTCATACTGATTATAAGCATTTGACGTAACAATTATGAATCATAACGAAGCCACCTAATGACATCATCAAAAAAAAACTTCTTTCCCATGGGAGTACTTCACATGTGCCAAGTTTAAATTTCTTCCTCATGAGGCGGTTTCAGAGATCCAGAGTTCCAAAAGTTTTTTCCTTTTTTCCAACATGGCTGCCATAACCATGTGACCCACAGTAGACATCAAAATTATTAATTAAAACATTCTACACACCACAGGCAAATACAACCAATCCTTTTGTTGACCGGAGGTGTTAAGGGGGGGGGGGGTTGAGAAGGGAGGGACAGGAGTGAGAGAGAGAGAGGCGGAAAGAGAGGAGAAAGGGAGGGGAGGGGGAGGCGGGGAGAGTTATTTCCTTCTCTCATCAACTTGGCTTTTTCTGTGGGAGGGATAGGGTGTGATATTGGGCGGTGAGAAAGAGGAGATAAGAGTATGAAAAAAACTAAAAGGAGAAAGGTGAGGGTCGGAGAGAGAGATAAGGGGTGGAGAGAGAGAGGGGGAAGAGGGGAGGGGTTGAGAGAGAGAGAGGGGGGGGAGATGAGATGAGAGAGAGGGTGGGGAGAGGAGAGAGAGAAGAGAGAGAGAGAGAGAGAGAGTAGGGGGGGGGAGAGGAGAGGTGTCGGAGAGAAGAGAGAGAGAGGAGAGATGAGAGGAAGAGAGGGGGGGAGAGGAGAGGTGTCGGAGAGCGAGAGAGAAGAGAGAGAGAGAGAGAGAGAGCCCGAGAGAGAGAGAGAGAGAGAGAGGGTGTCAGGGTCTGGAAAGAGGGATGGGTGGAGAGAAGGTGTAGGGTTGGGAGGGGAGAGGGGTGAGGAATTCTGTCAGAATGTGAGGCCAGTTTATCTTCCATCCAAGAGACGACAATGCACAGTGATGAACTCAACCTGTCTGTGAAACACCAGGAGGACAGTTTTAGAGGCTGGGTTGGATTTCGAATCCAGGCTACACCAGAGTGAGCATGCCTACCTCTCGGCTTTTCCCTGCCGTGATGTGGTATCCATACTTCAGAACTGAAAAATATTTTTTCTCATTGTGATCATATAATTTTAATTTTGCCTTCCTAACCTCCAGTTGAAACCACGGTACCGTTGGCAATTGAATGTTAAGAACGTGGCAAGTGGCTTTACCACGTAATGCACAAAATGTTTGAAAGAAATCTTTTAAAAAGCGAAAACGTTTAAATTTTTTTATTTGTACTGGCCCTTTATCTATGCCAAAGTGAAGGGTTGATCATATTGTTGCCGTCAATCTTGGAAGCCATGAGCACACAACATAGCAGGTCCTATAAGAGCAGTTAGTATCGGTAAGTTATGTGTTTTATAGATAGTTTCCTTTTCCTGTGTCCTAAATGGGTAAATAAGTTGTTCATGCGCTGAAGTTACTTTGATAGTTAGGATTTCCTTTTATTTGTAACACCACCAGCAATGACTGCAACACATGACAGCAACGTTACTAGGCTCTGCAGAGAAACAACACCCTCTGCTCCGCGGATGTTTCCGCGCAGCCTCATGGGGAGGTCATGGCGCCCAACCCCACCCATTGCGCTGGGCAGTGCGCCGAGTGGGGGAGGGGTCAAGAAGCCCGTGCCGAGTGCATAAAAAGGGAGTCAGTCCCTAATGGCTCTAAGGCGGTCTTGGTCGTTCGTCGTGTCGTCCGTCTTCTTCCTCCTCCTAGCCCCGTCGCTCACCACGGATCCGACAGCTTACGAGAGACGCCAGTCGCGACAGGACCTGGCAAGGGTTGGGCGCACACTTGAGTGGTTATGGTCTCTCTTCCCTCTCGGCGACGGGAGTGGCCGAGAGGCTTGTAGGAGACACTCCCCCGAGAGTGGCGCCGGTTCCTCCCATCTCTGACTGAAGGCCAGCCAAAGAACCGCAAGGGTGCGTCATTGGTCATACACAACGAGTTCGGACGCGTAATCAGGGGTATGGATCTGTGCTCAAGACCGGCATGGTGTCTGGGTTGCCGGCTCGCCTCTCGGAGAGGGTGCGCTGGTGATGGTTACCCCGGATCTGACGATGGCGAGACGGAGGACGACACTACGAGGTGGAGCAGGTCCCGAGAGAGGAGACCCTGGTCTTCAGGCTTTTTTTTTTGGCTTTTTTTTTTTGTTTACCTTGTCGCGCTCGTATGAGAGAGCTAACACAAGCACGTACAAGGCACAAGCAAGGGTGAATGAGACAAAGAGGGGGCGGGGGTCAGTGTTGGCAGGGAAAACAGCTGTTCAACGCACCACCTTCTTATCATCCCCCATCCAATCCCTCGGCATCTTTTCTACCCCCGATATCCACCCAGCCACTTCCTTCAATTCCCCTGCTCTTCCATTCCTGAAAGTCCTGTAATGTCCGATTTTCTTCTTCCACATGTTCCCGTCATCCCTCTCCCTTCCACAGATCTGCGCTAATGTGTCTGTTCCACTGTTTTGTCCCTGCCCACTCCCGCCCCTCTTGTCTCATTCCCCTTGCTGTGCCTGTTGTGTTTAGCTCTCATACGAGCGTCGACAAGGCTCATACAACAACAAAGCAAAAAAAAAAGCTGAATAGACCAGGGTCTATCTCGGGACCTGTCCACCTCGTGTGGTAGTTTCGCGTCGATCCAGGAACCAGCGAGAGGCGCGCTCCGACCCACGACACCGGTGAGCGACCCTAGCGGTTCTTGCGGGGGGATGGTGTCCCCTCAGCTCGCCCGTTCGCTCTGAGAGAGACACCGCGCCCAAGCCCCTTGCCGTCTTGTCGGGGACTGGCCGTTCTCTCGTGCTCTTCGATCGTGAGGAGGAGGAGAAAGACCGACGGACGACGACGACGAAGAACCCTCGCCTAAACGATTGACTGACTCCCTTTTATGCAACTCCGGCACGGCTGACCCTCACCCACTCGGCGCACTGCCCAGCCGCATGGTTGGTGGGGGCATGGACCCCTGCACCCATTGAGTGCGCGGAAGAATTCCGGGAGCAGGAGGGTTGTTTTGTTTTTCTCTGCAGAGCCGTAGTACCCTTGCTGTCATTGTTGCATCATTGCTGGTGGTGTTAAAATAAAGAGGAAATCTAACTATCTCAAAGTAACTTAAGCGCATGAAACACTTATTTACCCATTAGACAAGGACAAAGGAAACTATCTATAAACACATACTTACCAGATAATAACTGCTCTATAGGACCTGTATGTTTGTGTGCTCATGGCTTCCAGATTCGCAACATATGACCCGTCCACTTTGGCATAGATAAAGGCAGTAACAAATAAAAATTAAACGTTTCGCTTTTAAGTTTCCTTCAACATTTTTGTGCATTACGTGGTAGCCACTTGCACTGTTCTTCAACATTCAAATTGCGGTACCGTGGTTTTCAAACTGGAGGTAGGAAGGCAAAATAGAATTATAATGATCACAATGAGAAAAATTATTTTCAGTTCTGAAGTATGGAAATACCACATCACGGCAGGAAAGCCGAGAGGTAGGCATGCTCACTCTGTGTAGCCTGGATTCGAAATCCAACCCAGCTCTAAACTGTCCTCCCTGGTGTTTCAGACAGGACGGTGGATTCATCACTGTGCATGTCGTCTCTTGGATGGAAGATAAACTGGCCTCACATCTGAACATAAAAGAAAAAAAGGAATTCTTCACCCCTTCTCCCTCCCAACCCTACACCCTCTCTCCACCGGCATCCCTCTTTCCCGACCCTGACACCCCTCTCTCTCTCTTCTCTCTCTCTCTCTCTCTCTCTCTCTCTCATCCCTCCCTTCTCTCTCTGCTTCTCCGCGCCTCTCCTCTCCCCCCCCCTCTCTCTCTCTCTCTCTTCTCTCTCTCTCCGACACCTCTCCTCTCCCCCTCTCTCTCTCTTCTCTCTCTCTCATCTCTCCTCCCCACCTCTCTCTCTCTCTCTGCATTCCCCCCCTCTCTCTCTCTCCAACGCCTCCCTCTTCCCCTCTCTCTCTCCCCCTTTTCTCCTCTCCGACCCCTCAACCTTTCTCTTTTAGTTTTTTTTCATGAGCTCTTATCTCTCTCTTCTTTCTCACCCCCATATCAACACTCCTCCCTCCACAGAAAAGCAAGGTTTGATTGAGGAATAACCTCCCCGCCTCCTCTCCCCACCCTTTCTCCTCTCTTCGCTCTTCCTCTCTCTCACTCCTGTCCCTCCTCTCTCAACCCCCCCCCTTACCACCTCGTCAAACAAAAGGATTGGTTTGTATTTGCTGGTGTAGAACTGTTTTATAATAATTTTTGATGTCGTACTGTGGTCACATGGTATGGCAAGCCATTTGGAAAAAAAGGAAAACTTTGGAACTCTGTATCGTCTGAAACCACCTCATGGAAGAAATTTAACTTGGCAGAAAAAAACAAAAAGCAAAAAAACATGTGAGGTACTCCCCATGGGAAAGAAGTTTTTTTTTTGATGATGTCATAGGTGGCTTCGTTATGATGTCATAATTGCTTACGTCCAAATGCCTTTATCCATCAAGTATGAATTGTTGAAGGGTCACCATGCGGGGGCGCAAGGGAGACAATTTTCGTTTTGTTGCACGAATTGAGGAGACATCGCGTGGCTGCAATGGGTCGCTTGGTGCCGACAACGGGGAGAATGTGTGGAAGATAGAGATGGCGTAAGAGAGGCGTCAGGGTGCGGTAGTTACAAATAAGAAGTCAACATTCTGAGGGTGGGGTACGAGGGGTCGTGGTGCTTTCAGCGACGGATAATTGCCGCCAGGGGATGGTATATGTGTGTAAGTTACTAATGTGGGGAAATCATATATGAGAGTCGACACGACTAAATGGATTCAGGAGGTTTTGACATGGCGTTCATGTTTTTTTTTCTTTAACATAAAAACCTTCAAAAAATCTTCTCGGTGAAATCGAACTGAAAACGAAGCAAACTTTACCCAGTATGACTACTATCCATGAGGAACAGAAAGTTACTCCACCTTATGGAGATCATAGGTCACTGGTGGCTATGTATGATAGGGTTAGCAGAATATACCTTTAAAAAAAACTTCTTCTCCAGAATGGCTTGAATATTCAATGGGAAAACATTCACCCCATATATATAGTAACGCTTGGAGAGCGTGTGTCACGAATAATTAATAGGGAGCATGGTTACTTGTGTATTCTTCAATGAAGGACGAATATTCGTTAAAAAAGAGCTCAATTTCTCGCTTGAACTATTTCGATCGTAGTGTGGGAGAGAGAGTGAGTGTGTAGTATTCATGCGGAATGGATATGCTCTTAAAATTTCAACTGATCAGACACATGGTCTGGCAGTTGAATTATTTACATATTTGGATTTGGGTTCAGGGATATGAGAATCAAACTTGGTACAACATGTATAATGATGTAATAAATGTGGGTGGAGGCATATCTGGGCGATGTTCGCGACTATGTTGAAAGTGCTTCTAGTTTAAGATGTTTTGCCAGTCACTGCAATCGTGAGTGACCAGTCTGCGGTGAGTGAGTCCATCATGCAGGTGGTGCATCCAGGGCTCATGTGCAGGACGCTATGATTGGAGACGAAAACTTGGTGCTGGCTGTACTTTTGTGAATTACAGAAACGGTGTTTACGTGAAAAACAAAACAGAAAGGTTTAATTCAGCAGCATTGTGATAGCTTTTGTATAGTATTTAAAAAGAAAAGAGGAAGACTCAGGTCATTTACGACTCACACACTCCGCAGTTTACAGTGATCCTGAAAGCCTATTGCATGAGCTGTGATGGTTGTCTTCTTTTTTCTTTTAGGGTTTGGTGGTGAGACAATTTATAAACCCAGGTTTGGGTTTAGTTTTTAGCCATCTAATTCACTTGAGGAGAGGAAGTTTTATCTCAGCATGTAACCGCTCAAATTTGCCCATAGGACAGAGTGTGGTTATGTGGTTCATAGTTGATCAGTGTTGCGCACGTCACATTCTGCTTTAACTCTTAGTATGCCACTTGTACAATAAGGTGGTCGCATCAACCATGTCCCATTTGAATCTGATTAGGGCCTGTATATTTTCTGAGACCGGGAGAACCAGGTGGGCTTCACTGTATGGTGCTCGGATTAAATGTTTGTTGTGGAAAGTTGTAGTTTTACCCACCTTTCTCCAGTTCTCACTAACATCGTTGTATCCGCTCAAGGCTTGCACACATGTCAGAAAAGTTTCGGGGATCAGACAGCTACTTCACAGATTTATTTGGTCTCTAAGGATGGGGAAACCAAGGTTTGTTGTTTGTGTGGATTCTCTCTGCATGTAGCTGCATCATGGCAAGTGTCTGGGTGAGGGAAGGGAAGGGTGGGGGATGAGGGAATATTGTCAGCACTGGTAACCATATAATCAGTGTAGATTTTCATGGTTCCTGTGATAACATGCATTGCAGAATTCCGCTGAACATGCACATATATAGAACTATCAGGGCTTACCTGGCACTGCCCAGGAGAGAGGGATAGGGTGGGGGGGGGGGAATTCCAATCACTGCCTTGGCTGGATGAGCTTTTTCGCGGTGGTGTTTTGGCCATGAAAGAAGTAACGAACAAATGCCCACAAAAAAACAACAACATAGACAAAATTAGTAATAAAGATTTTCAACGTTTTCAATACAACATGTGCCAGAACCCCTACAGTACTTTATTTTGTCATGCAGCACCTTCTGTGGGTGGGGTGGGGGGGGGGGGCTTCTATCGCCTGAAGACCCCCAGCACACTTGCATAAATCTTGGTGAGATTGGCCCAGCCATCTTTGTTCTGATGATTTTCAGACATACACACAATACATACAGAGAATTTCCTTGTTGGGAGGTGGAGGCAATTTTGGGGATTATTTGGGTGCGCTTATGAACTTGAAACTGGGTACAACACTGAGCCACGCGATACAAAATCAGTTTGGACAAATTGGCCCTGCAATTTTTTTCTATGAATTTCAGATACACAAACATGCATGCCAGAGAAATTTCCTTGAGAATGAGCGGGGATTTTGTGTGGGGGAGGGAGGAGGGGGCATGCCACAGAGAAATCCCAACATAATAAATGAGACCATGTGAAAACTTCTTTTAACAATTCAAAAGACGCAAGGAGTTAAAATGTCACCTGTGATGCAATCCTCCAATTTGTGCCCTGGATTGTTTGTCCATATGTACTGGAAATAACAAACCTTCATGCAGAGCTCACGTATTAATAAACATGTTTAACAATATGACAATTTATAATGGGTAAAAGGCAATGGGAAATATGATAAAGACAAAGCTTGTATATTAAATTTCCGAATGAACTATTAAATAGACTTTTGTCAGTTAAAAGCCTAGATGTTGTATTTGTGAGTAAGCATGAGTAAATGTCTGGAAAATGAATTATTAAAATGGACCCACTTAACATGTTATAAGTTTTCATTTAGCACACATCGTATATTGTATATAAACTGCTTCATGTCATGAGATAATTTTGACTGTAGATACAGTATTGTATTGTAAACTGCCTGGTTGAGATTCATGATGGTACTAGGAACGTTTTTCACACGAAACTTCCAGTATGGTCGAGAATCGCAGTTGTACCTGAAAGGCGCAGATTGTTGTCTGTGATATCTATATTAAATCCTGCGAGACGGAGGGTGCAGAGAGACTGGTGACTGTAGATGAGACATGTGTTGGATCGTCCCCGTGCTCGATTTAACTCTGATGAGTGAACGAGGTGTTAATGTCCAGAGCGGTTGTTAACTGTGTGGAAGCCGATTATAATCAGGTTGATTAAAACTCATTACAGATTGTGGTATGAAGAAAGATTCCTTTTGCGCTCTTTTTAATCATCTGTGATGGGATTTCATCCCATAAGTAATTCAGATGAGCGTTTTGCAAAATAAAATCTTACACTTACTGTTTAAAAGAAGAAGGGATTTCCCCAAGCTCCTTAGTTTGCAGGAATGCACATTACATCAATAAATGTGATAATTCAGAGTTGTGAGATGTTAAACTGCTGTCCCCATCTGCCTAGCATTATGGTGGGATGTTAAAGAGAAAATGCAAAAAACTTATTGAAAAAGAGTAGGCCAAGGTATGTCAAACAGCAGGCCTAATATGTTAAAGAAAGACTAAAGCCATGCCCTGATCTTTAGGAGGCAATGGCATCAATCCAACAGCATAGCCCTGTCTACAAAAAATGATCTAAACCTGCAGCCATGGTGCAGCATACAAAACACAAATGTATGACACAACCAAAAGCCAAACATAATCTTCTTCTCATCTAATTAGGAATATAAGAATTGTAATCGGCATCCCAACATGAGGAAGCTCAGTGGCTTGGATGGGAATCTAACAAAGTCATCAAATTATTTTGTCTTCATAATAGAAGTAAACAAAGAGTTTCATCATCATCATCATCAATCATCATCATCATTATATCATCATCATCATCATCAGTCCGTTTTACGGCCGTTTTCCAGG
>CM068954.1:37525299-37537038 GCA_035128595.1 Eptatretus atami | reverse complement strand
CAAGATTTTATTAAACAATCTGGTTAAAAACTCCACTGCCATCTCTCCTAAACATTTCCATGCCTCCACTAGTATATCATCTGGGCCAACCGCCTTACCACTCTTCATCCTCTTCATAGCAGTCCTCACTTCATCCTTACTAATCCACCACACTTCCTGATTCGCTATCGCCACCTCCTCCAACCTTCTCTCTCTTGCATTTTGCTTCATTCATCAGCTCCTCAATTACTCCATCCACCTTCTCAACACACTCTCCTCACTTGTCAGCACATTTCCATTTGCGTCCTTTATCACCCTGACCTGCAGCACATCCTTCCAGCACAGTCCATCTGGCTGGCCAATCGGTACAAATCCTTTTCCCTTCCTTTGTATCCAACTTCTCATACAGCTCGCCATATGCTTCCTTAGCCTTTGCCACCTCTCTCTTCACCTTGCACCGCCACTCCTTGTACTCCTGTCCACTTTCTTCATCTCTCTGCTATCCCAATTCTTTTTCGCCAACCCTTCTTCCTTATACTTTACTGTACTTCCTCTTCCACCCAAGTCTCCTTATCTTCCTTCCTCTGTTCAGATCCCAAGTATTTACAAAGAAATATATCCTGCAGACAATATATGTCTGCAATATATCCCACCATTTTTCCACAGGGCACTCAAGGTCCGCCAACAACCTCCTTCTGGTAAAACTACCAAATCACGAATCACTGCTCACCTTCACTCTATCATTCCTCTTTTTTCCTGCCTTTGGAATAAACTCCCACACTCTCTTCAATCCTATTCTTCCTCCAGGCCTTCAAACAGCTGTTAACCACCACCTCTTATCTTCCCCATCCAAAACCTCAATCTTTCTACGCCATTAATCCCCCCAGCCCACCTCCTTCAAATTCCCTGCTTTCCTTCCTGAAAGTCCCTGAAATGTCCATCTTGTATACCCATGTTCCCCACCCCATCCCTCTCCCTTCAATAGATCTCCTAATGTCTCCGTTCCCCACTGTTTAGTCCCTCCCTCTCACATCACTCTTGTCTCCTGCCCACTTGCTGTGCATTGTGTGTTCGCTCTCATACGAGCCTCGACAATGTATACAAAAAAAACAAAAAACATGAGTCTTAAGATACAAATCATGATACTCTCCAAGGTTCTTCATATTAAACTTCTTCCAAACATTCTGTGCTTGAGTATAATCTTTATCAGTTATATGACTTTTATTTAATTCATTAGAGAAATTTCCTTTGATGTAAGTTGTGCTTCTTTAAACCTCTCAAAATAATCCATGTAATCACAAGGATATATCCCCCTTTGTGAGAGGAGTTCACTCTCTTCTTGATTTGAGAAATGTGCTTGGAGAATTGGAAAGTTTTTAATATTTGATACCGAGTCAGATAATGAACTTGACGTAAATTTGAATGTGTCAAGAAATCTGATATGAGTTGATGGATATGTAGGGATTGTTTTTGTGAAAGAGATGTATTTTTGATTCGTGTTAGCAATCGCTGAAATGTTTCCACTGCTTTTGCTCAATTCATTTCAGTCATAGTGAGCGTTGTTGTGAAGAAAGACTTGAATGAAAGAGGGAAGTTTAAAATTGAGATTACAACTCCGATGAGCTCGACCTCTATATTTATCAGTGTGATGACAATGGTCTCTTACCTTTAGACCTTCACTAATTTCCTCCTCACAAATATGACAGACATTAATCTTCCTAAATTTTATTTTCTCTTCTTTTGTTAAGGATGTTGGTTTATACGTTTTTCTCATTATCTTGGTTGATCAAACACAGTCTTTTTCCAGTCGTTTCACAAACTATTGGGAGGCATCTTCTCCTGTGTAAAGTTCCAACTTGCTGTATTCATCAACAACAGATGATTTTATAAAATAATATAAACCACAAGGAGTATGTTTTTGATATTTATTTGAAATTTTTTTTATCTTTTCAAGGATACTTCCAAAATCAGCATATATCACAAATGGGTGTTTTATAGACTTGTTGAAATCTTTGTATGATACTGTGAACATACTTTTGGCATATTAATTACAGTTGATTTATGAATACTACAATATTTTGAATGTTGATTTAATATATGAAAGGAGTTGAGGCATCTCTTACAAGGATATGTTTTACATTTTCTATTGTATAGTTGTGATTTAGTCAATCTTTATAATTTTTTTATGAACGCATAATGTAATTTTTCTTTTGAAGTAAAGTAGAGAAGGTCAATGTGTGTTTCATCATTTTTAAAGTTGTTTGAAATTTTTCATATCTGAACTTTGTTTGTATCTGTTAATCCATATACATTAATAGATAGATTATTCATTTTCTCAAATTTAGGAATATCTCTCAATGACATTGGAAACTTTAAATCTTTCACATTTGGTGTGTTCTCATATTTATTACAATGAGATACTCTTTATGGTTTCCATTGTGGAGGACGTTGATGAGCAAGAACAGACTTTGATGAGCAAGAAAGCATTTATTGTCATTGTTTTGAATAGTAACAACTGCCTTTTTAAGCTTTATCTATTTTGGTAAATGAATGTAAGAAGGAGTATTTAGAGGGTCTGATTTCAAGATATGTATATCTAAAAAGTTTTTTTTAAAATAATGAATCCACTACCTACCACACCATTATCACATCCGGTTCTTGTGTTCGGAGTCATCATAAACATCACAAACTAAGAAATCTTGGAATTATGTGATAAAGTGAGGGTTTGTTCTCATATAGGGAGTTTCTTCATCACCTCTTGTCATATTCAATTTTACTCCCATATAAAACTCTAAAGTATTGGTTTCACTCAATGTGTTTTTAATTGGAATTTCAATACTTGGTTTAACCATATCAATTGCCTCAATGATTGATGTTGGTGTTGGTTCCTTAAAGTGAAACAATCTTATTTTTATATGTCCTTTAAATGCTTTATCAATATTTCAATAGAGTATCCAAGTATCCCCTCTTCATTCTTCTTGTATTTGTGTGATTGAGGGTGTTTCTTATTATTGTCTTTTAAGACATCTTTAAAGCAGACATCACAATGTTTTGTTTCTCGTTCAAGTGGAGATATTTGTTGGAATGGATTGAATGTGTGTTTGTAGGTTTGAAGGTGTTTGTTATAATATTTATATTCACGATTACAAACATCGCAATATGTTGTATTCACCATATTTATATTGTATAACTTTACTTAAAATAAAATTTTGTTGAGGAAAATCTTGTGCTAATTTATAGATATTTTTTCATTTAAAATAAAATGTTCTTGCTGATTTATCTCTGGGAAGGAGGTTGTTTAGGGGTACAGACCTTATTTTTCTTTTTCTTTTTATCCTTTGAGATGAAATGTAAACTATTAGTTGGGGGGCGGAGGTAATTTTTATATTTAGCAATAAATGATTACTAAATAAACATGGTCAAACTTATGAACAAACAAAAGATGAATT
This sequence comes from Eptatretus atami, assembly GCA_035128595.1. Classification (NCBI taxonomy): domain Eukaryota; kingdom Metazoa; phylum Chordata; class Myxini; order Myxiniformes; family Myxinidae; genus Eptatretus; species Eptatretus atami. The sequence continues at coordinate 37,533,610 of CM068954.1, read as the reverse complement.
TAATTCCATCACTTCAGAAGAGAATAGATTGATAGAAGATCTTGAAAAATATGTGAGAAATGTAAAATTGAAGAAAGACAATTATAATAATTATTGCATAAGAGTGTTAATGAATAATAATTTTAACTCAACAATTTCCTTTTGTGGGAAAGCTTCTTTGTTTTCTCCAAAAATATCATTTAATTATTCTCCTTCATTATGAATAATCTTCGCAAAAGTTTATCCTCTCCTTTGAGCAATATATCCACAACTGGAGAAGGCAATAAAACAAATTCAAATGAGAGGATCAAAAAACTCTTATGAATGAAGCATTGGAAAGAGAAGATACAACTCTTCGAAATAATCAAGATAGAATTTGTTTTTACATTGATAATCTAAAAGATGTAAAATATTGAGTTTGTAATCCTAAAGGAAATTAATATAAAGGGAAAATGGGGCAAATGGGGCAAATGGGCAAATGTGGGGGCAAATGGGGCAAATGTAATCAAGTTAAGTTTAATGCTTCAAAAACTCAATTTCTTCCCATTCCTCTCTAAAACTCCTCTCAACTCTCCAATCTCCTTTGAAAGCTCTAAAATTATACCGTGTGATACAATAAACCTACTAGGTATTGCTCTAACTTCAAATTTATCCTGGAATCCACACATTACGCAAATATCTAAGTCTGCCTCGAACAAATTAGCAGTCCTGTTCAGACATCGAAGATTCTTCTCTTCTGAACAGTTGCTCCAACTATATAAAGAATTGATTCGTCCTTGTATGGAGTACTGCTCTCACATCTGGGGAGGTTCCAGCTCCACATACTTACTGGACAGAATTGAATACAAAGTTATTCGACTTGTCAACTCTTCCAATCTGAACTGAAATCTCGACCCGCTCAAATTACGCCGCATAGTAGGTAGGCTCTTTTTCTCATTTCTACAGATAATACTTTGGTTTCTGCTCGCAATAACTTGCTGCTTGTGTACCTCCACTATTAGCGAGACCAAGTTATACTCGACAAGCAACTACATCACATGATTATTGAGTGGCCAATGACAACTCAATGGTGAGCCGTTACGATGTTTGTTTCTTCCCCTCCACTGCCAAACTCTGGGACTCTTTGCCTTCTCACATCTTCACAAACACTTATGACCTTCCCCTTTTCAAAAAGCAGATTTTTTTACTTCCTCAAAAACTCTCAGACTATTCTCTCTTTCCTTATTTTTCTATTCATTCAGTTCTTTTATTCAAGACTTGGCCTCGATGAGGACTATTTAGTCCGTGACTGAAGCCTTCAACATAAAAAAAAGTTTTTTTTTTTAAGGTTAGTGACATCAGTTGGATCTGTGATTTTCCTCAGCCTTAATCGATTGTGTTAGACCTTTGAAATGTCAAGTATTTGACTTGTCAAACAATTACTGCAGTGGATACCAAGCTGTCATGGCAGCAACACAAGCTTTATAAAAATGCAGCTAATCATATACAGCAGGTTAATCCTGCAGTTCATCTCAAGAATGAAGCATTATATCAGGTTGCAGTATTTAGGGCAATTTTATCATCATGGTTTAAAGTAGCTATAGCTCATAAGAGGTCATCAAGGTTTGCATTCTTCAAGAGAGTGGTTACATGAGGCATACTGATGAGGACATTGTTTCCAATATAGCAAACTGATATAGCCTTTGAGAAAGTAACTGAGGGCAAGGCTGAGGACACCACTGGCTGGATCTAAGCCTTTGGGATTTGTCTGCCCACAGGGTGCAGTTTGTTCAAGCTGTCAGCTTTAACCCATTACATCGCACATGGAAGGGCTCTGTGACTATCACTCAATTATGCTTTCTCCTGAAAGTAAACTTTTAACTGAAGTCGTCTTTAGTTGTCTTTTACAATCACTGCTATCGTTGATTTCTGAAATTCTTGATATATTAAGGATGTTATTGCATGGCATATTAGTCTACATATAAACTCCATGCAATATATTCATCATGATATGTCATAATGATAATTACCCCATGCACGTGAAGCAGAAACTGGGGTTAAGCAATTTGTGCATGTTCGTCTGTCCGTCTGTCTTATCAGTTTATGATCGTCAGTTTATGATTGAGGAACAACTTATTTAAATGGAATCTTATATTTTAAACATGAATCTGAAAATGAATCAGAAGACAATGTTGCCGTTTTATGGTACTTTGGCTCTGAATTTGTTGCGATCGCACATCTGCAGAGAGGACTGAGATAATTTTTTTTACTCTTTCTGCCTGCCGACAGAAAGAGTAAAACAAAATTGAAAATCATTCCAAACAGGAAACTTACTGTTTTTAAGGATGTTATAAAGAACACAAACAAGAGCTATGAAGAACTAATGTGACGTGTTAGATATGGTGGTGCAATAGACACTCGGTAAAACGGCGGTAAAACCCGGAATTAATTTATTCATACGCCTTTAAATCTCTTTAAGCCTTTATTTAAATTGAAATATATACTTGAAGACGGTAAAGATTATGTTCGACTTTTGAAGGGTAAATGGAGTGCAGAGTGAGGATTTTGAAGTGAAAGTGGATGTTCATCAGGGTTCAGTCTTGAGTCCAATCCTGTTCATCATGGTTCTTGAGAATATATCACAGGAATTTAGAGGAGGCTCACCTTGGGAGCTCCTGTATGCTGATGACCTGGTGCCAATAGCCAACATTGTGGAAGAGGTAATGGGTAAATATGCAGCATGGAAGGAGGATGTGGAGGCCAGAGGACTAAATGTGAATACAGGGAAACCAAAAGTACTGATTAGTGGTGCAGGAGAAGGAAGTGTGGATAAAAGAGGGAGGTGGCCCTGTGCTGTCTGTAGAAAAGGTGTCGGTCGCAATTCGATATTGTGCAAATGCTACAACTGCTGGGTGCACAAGAGGTGTAGTGGTATCAGGGGTAGACTGCAGGTGGCACCTGACTTCAAATGTGCCGTTTGCGCAGGTAAACAAGTGACTCCAGTTCAAGCGGAAAGGTTAGTTTATGGGGATATATCACTGGAATGTGTAGATAAATTATGTTACCTTGGTGATATGATTAGTGCAGGTGGTGGTGTAGAGGCAGCAGTGAATGCAAGAATTATTTGTGGCTGGAGGAAGTTTAGGGAGTTGTTACCCCTAATGACATCAAAAGGGACCTAACAGCTTGCATTAGAAGCATGATGATGTGTGATAATGAAACATGGGTGATCAACAAGGAGGATGAACGGAGCTGTGAACGAAATTAAATGAGAATGGTGAGGTGGATGTGTGATGTGACATTGAAGGATAGGAAATCAAATGTGGAATTAACAGATAGCTTAGGTATAGAAAGCATGAATGAGGTTATGTGTAGAAGTCAGTTGAGATGGTTTGGACATGTGGAAAGGATGTGGTCGGGTAGTTGTGTGAAGAGGTGTATAAATATGAATGTGAATGGAAGGAGAGCTGGAGGCCGTTCGAGGAAAAGATGGGATGTGTTGTTGAGAGATGATCTTAGAGCGAAAGGCCTAACAAGAGGGTTAGCAAGGGATCGTGCAGCCTGGAAAGCAGCCGTGAGGTGAACCATGGATTACACATGGAAGCATGGAAACGGCCGTAAAACGATGATGATGATGATGATGATGATAATGATGATGATGATGATGATGATGATGATGATGAAACTCTTTTGTTTACTTCTATTATGAAGACAAAATAATTTGAGTGACTTTTGTTTAGTATTCCCATCCAAGCACTGAGCTCCTCATGTTGGGATGTCCGATTACAATTCTTTATATTCCTATTAAGATGAGAAGAAGATTATGTTTGGCTTTTGGTTGTGTCATACATTTGTGTTTGTGCTGCACATGGCTGCAGGTTTAGATCATTTTTGTAGACATGGCTATGCTGTTGATGCCATGCCTCCTAAAGATCAGGGCATGGCTTTAGTCTTTCTTAACAATTTAGCCTGGTTTGACATACCTTGGCCTACTCTTTTCAAAAGTTTTTGCATTCTCTTTAACATCCACCATAATGCTAGCAGATGGGACAGCCAGTTTAACATCTACTCTGAATTATCACATTTATTGATGTAATGTGCTTCCTGCAACTAAGGAGCTTGGTGAAATCCCTTCTTCTTTTAAACAGTAAGTGTAATGATTTTATTTTTGCAAAACGCTCATCTGAATTATCTTATTGGGATGAAATCCCATCACAGATGATTAAAGAGCTCAAAGGAATTCTTTCTCAATACACAATCTTAATGAGTTTTAATCAACCTGATTATAATCGGCTCCACACGTTAACAACCGCTCTGGACATTAACACCTCGTTCACTCATCAGAGTTAAATCGAGCACGGGGACGATCAAAACACATGTCTCATCACATGTCACCAGTCTCTCTGCACCTCCGTCTCGCAGGTTTATATAGTATCACAGAACAATCTTGCGCCTTCCAGCAACTGCGATTCTCGACCATACTGGAAGTTTCGTGTGAAAACGTTCCAGTACCATCATGAATCTCACCAGGCAGTTTACAATACAATACTGTCATCTACAGTCAAAATTATCTCATGACATGAAGCAGTTTATAATACAATATACCGATGTGTGCTAAATGAAACTTATAACATGTAATGGTCCATTTTAATAATTCATTTTCCAGACATTTACTCATGCTTACTCACAAATACAACATCTAGCTTTTAACTGACAAAAGTCTATTTATAGTTCATTCGGAAATTAATATACAAGGCTTTGTCTTTTATCATATTTCCCATTGCCTTTACCATTATAAATTGTATATTGTTAAACCATGTTTATTAATAGTGAGCTCTGCATGAAGTTGTATTTCAGGGGTTACATATGGACAAACAATCCAGGGCACAAATGGAGGATGATCACAGGTGACATTTTAACTCCTTGGTCTTTTTGAATTGTTAAAAGAAGTTCACATGTCTCTATTGTATTTGTTGGATTTCTTGTGGCATGCCCCCTCCTCCCTCCCCCACACAAAATCCCCGCTCATTCTCAAGGAAATTCTCTGCATGCATGTTTGTGTAGTTCTGAAATTCATAGAAAAAAATGGCAGGGCCAATTTCCAACTGATTTTGTATCGGTGCTCAGGGTACCCAGTTTCAAGTCAAGGCACCAAATAATCCCCCAAAATTGCTCCCCTCCCAACAAGGAAATTCTCTGTATGTATTGTGTGTATGTCTGAAAATCATAGAACAAAGATGGCTGGGCCAATCTCCACCAAATTTTGCAATTGTGCTGGGGGTACTCAGGGTAGAAGCCCCCCCCCCCACCCCACCACAGAAGGTGCTGCATGACAAAATAAAGTACTTAGGGGTTCTGGCACATGTTGTGCATTGAAAACGTTGAAATCTTATTACTAATTTTGTCTATGTTGTTGTTTTTTTGTGCATTTGTTCGTTACTCTTTCATGGCCAAAACCACCACCGGGAAAAGCTCATCCAGCCAGGCAGTGATTGGAATCCCCCCCCCCCCACCCCTATCCCTCTCTCCTGGGCAGTGCCAGGTAGCCCTGATAGTTCTATATATGTGCATGCTTCAGCGGAATTCTGCAATGCATGTTATCACAGGAACCATGAAATCTACACTGATTATATGGTTACCAATGCTGACAATATTGCCCTCATCCCCACCCTTCCCTTCCCTCACCCAGACACTTGCCATGATGCAGCTACATGCAGAGAGTAATCCACACAAACAACAACCTTGGTTTCCCCATCCTTAGAGACCAAATAAATCTTTGAAGTAGCTGTCTGATCTCCCGAAAACTTTTCTGGACATGTGTGCAAGCCCTTGAGGGATACAACGATGTAGTGGCCTGGAGAAAAGTGTGGGGTAAAACTACCTTCCACAACAAACATTTAATTTCCGAGCCATACAGTGAAGCCACCTGGCTTTTACCTGTCTCAGAAAATATGACAGGCCCTTAATCAGATTCAAATGGGACATGGTTGATGCGACCACTTGATGTACAAGTGGCATACTAAGAGTTAAGCAGAATGTGACTGCGGCAACACTGATCAAGCTATGAACCACATAACCACACTCTGTCCTATGTGCAAATTTGAGGGTGACATTGCTGAGATAAAAACTTCCTCTCCTCAAGTGAATTAGACTAGCTAACAAACCTCAAACTGGGTTTATAATTGTTCCACCAAACCCACTAAAAGAAAGAAGACAACCATCACAGCTCATGCCAATAGGCTTTCAGGACACTGTAAACTGCGGATGTTATCGTAATGACCTGAGTCTTCCTCTTTTCTTTTTAAATTATACAAAACTATCACATGTGCTGAATTTAAACTCTTTCTGTTTTGTTTTTCACGTACACCGTTTCTGTAATTCACAAAGTACAAGCAAAATCGTCTCAAAATGTCCTGCATGACTGGATCACTCACCTGCATGATTGGATCACTCACCTGCATGACTGGATCACTCACGATTGCAGTGACTGGCAAAACATCTTAAACTAGAAGGGCACTCTTCAAAGTCGCGACATCGCCAGATATGCCTCCACCCACATTATTACATCATTATACATGTTGTACCAAGTTTGATTTATATCCCTGAACCCAGATTCCAAATATTAAATTAATTCAACTGCCAGACCATGTGTCTGATCAGGTTGAAATTTAAAGCATATATTCCGCATGAATACTACATCATAATCTTGACGTTTCACATCGATTGATGAAGTGGTTCAAGAGAAATATTTTTTTAAGATTTTTGTTCAATCCAATATGGTTGCCAGACCATGTGACCTATTAATTATTCGTGAACACCCTAGTATCCCCAAGGTTTACGGAACATGTGGGTGAAGTTTCCCCTTGATATATCAAGCCATTCTGGAGAAGAAGTTTTTTTTAAAGGTATATTCTTCAAAAAATCATGGCTGCCAAACCAAGTGACCTATGATCTCAAAGGTGGAGAACTTTTTGTTCCTCATGGATAGGTAGTCATACTTGTGTAAAGTTTTGCTTCGATGTTTTCAGTTGTTTCAGAGAAGATTTTTGAAGGTTTTTATGTTAAAAAAAAAAAAACATGGCTGTCAAACCTCCTGACCGAAATGTCGTTAATTTTTTCCCCACATGTAATTTAGCCTCGGTGACCCTCAACAATTTTCATACTGATTGGATAAAGCATTTGACGTAAGCAATTATGACATCATAACGAAGCCACCTATGACATCATCAAAAAAAAACTTCTTTCCCATGGGGAGTACTTCACATGTGCCAAGTTTAAATTCTTCCATGAGGCGGTTTCAGAGATACAGAGTTCCAAAGTTTTTCCTTTTTTCCAACATGGCTGCCATACCATGTGACCCACAGTACGACATCAAAATTATATTTAAAACATTCTACACCAGCAAATACAACCAATTCTTTTGTTGACGGAGGTGTTAAGGGGGGGGGGGGTTGAGAGAGGAGGGACAGGAGTGAGAGAGAGAGAGAGAGAGGAAAGAGGAGAAAGGTGGGAGGAGGGGAGGCGGGGAGAGTTATTCCTCATCAAACTTGCTTTTCTGTGGGAGGAGGGGTGTGATATGGGGGTGAGAAAGAGAGAGAGATAAGAGTATGAAAAAAACTAAAAGAGAAAGGTGAGGGGTCGGAGAGAGATAAAGGGGTGGAGAGAGAGAGGGGGAAGAGGGAGGGGTTGGAGAGAGAGAGGGGGGAGATGAGAGAAGAGAGAGAGGTGGGAGAGGAGAGAGAAGAGAGAAGAGAGAGAGAGAGAGAGAGAGGGGGGAGAGAGAGGTGTCGGAGAGAGAGAGAGAGAGAGAGAGAGAGAGAGGAGAGAGAGAGAAGAGGAGAGAGAGAGAGGTGTCAGGGTCGGAAAGAGGGATGGGGTGGGAGAGAGGGTGTAGGGTTGGGAGGGAGAGGGGTGAGGAATTCTGTCAGATGTGAGGCCCAGTTTATCTTCCATCCAAGAGACGACATGCACAGTGATGAATCACCTGTCCTGTGAAACACCAGGAGGACAGTTTAGAGCTGGGTTGGATTTCGAATCCAGGCTACACAGAGTGAGCATGCCTACCTCTCGGCTTTCCTGCCGTGATGTGGTATTCCATACTTCAGAACTGAAAATATTTTTTTCTCATTGTGATCATATAATTTATTTTGCCTTCCTACCTCCAGTTTGAAACCACGGTACCGCAATTGAATGTTGAAGAACGTGCCAAGTGGCTTTACCACGTAATGCACAAAATGTTTGAAGAAACTTTTAAAAGCGAAACGTTTAATTTTTATTTGTACTGCCTTTATCTATGCCAAAGTGACGGGTCATATTGTTGCGAATCTGGAAGCCATGAGCACACAACATACAG
>CM068954.1:37509000-37525166 GCA_035128595.1 Eptatretus atami | reverse complement strand
ACCAGCAATGACTGCAACAATGACAGCAACGGGTTACTACGGCTCTGCAGAGAAAAACAACAACCCTCTGCTCCCGGATTCTCCGCGCACTCAATGGGGGAGGGGTCATGCCCCCACCCACCCATGCGCTGGGCAGTGCGCCGAGTGGGGGAGGGGTCAAGCCGTGCCGGAGTGCATAAAAAGGGAGTCAGTCAATCGGTCTAGGCGGGTCTTGGTCGTCGTCGTCGTCGTCTTCTTCCTCCTCCTCACGATCGAGAGCACGAGAGACGCCAGTCCCCGACAAGGACGGCAAGGGTTGGGCGCGGTGTCTCTCTCGGCGAACGGGCGAGCTTGAGGGACACCATCCCCCCGCAAGAACCGCAAGGGTCGCTCACCGGTGTCTGGGTTCGGCTCGCCTCTCGCTGGTTCCCGGATCGACGCGAAGACCACACGAGGTGGACAGGTCCGAGATAGACCCTGGTCTTCAGCTTTTTTTTTTGCTTTTTTTTTGTATACCTTGTCGGCACGCTCGTATGAGAGCTAACACACAAGGCACAGCAAGGGGAATGAGACAAAGAGGGCGGGAGTGGGAGGGACAAAACAGTGGGGAACAGACACATTAGGAGATCTGTGGAAGGGAGAGGGATGGGACGGGGAACATGTGGAAGAGAAGAGGACATTACAGGGACTTTCAGGAGGAAAGCAGGGGATTGAAGGAAGTGGGCTTGGGTGGATTATCGGGGTAGAAAAGATCGAGGATTTGGATGGGGATGATAAGAGGTGGTGGTGAACAGCTGTTTTGAAAGCCTGGAGGGAAGAATGGGAAAGATAGAGTGAGGGAGTTTATTCCAAAGGCGGGAAAAAAGAGGAATGAAAGAGTGAAGGTGAGCAGTGATTCGTGATTTTGGTAGTTTTACCAGAAGGGGGTTGTTGGCGGACCTGAGCGCCCTGTGGAAATGTGGTGGGGACAAATCGCGAGAGAGCAGGGGCAAGGCTGGAGAGGATACGTAGAAGACAGAAAGACCACGACCAACCTGCGGTGATTGAGTGAGAGCCCAAAGACTCAACTTCATTGCGGGAGATGCCGATGATCCTAAATGCCCTGGTTCGACAGCGTGAAGCCGAAAAGGTGGGAGGCAGGAGCACCAGCCCGCGCGGTTGAGCAGTACTCCATCAGGCTACGGACAAAAGCTTTGTAAGTGGTCAGGAGCTCAAGAGGCCGAAGAAGGACTTTGCACGACGGAGGATTCCAGTCGGCGACTGGCTTTGGAGCGAGGTTGGAAATGTAACTTTCCCAGGAAAGGTCATGGCAGATAGTGAGACCCAGATGCTTGAAAGAAAAGACTACTTCCAGAGGATTGTGAGAAATTGGATGGGGGGGTTTTCTAAACGGTCCTTTCGAAGAGACATAGTGAGAGTTGAGATTTGTCTGGATTGAAAGACATGTTCCACGTGTTGGACCAGTTTGTGATTTTATCCAGATCTGCAGTGAGTGAAGAAGCTGCTGCTTGCCGGTCTGAGGGATGACAGATGGTATGGCAGAGGGTAGAGTCATCAGCAAAGAGATATAGAGGATTTCCAGAGAGTCGGAGAGATCATTGATGAAAACCAGAAAAGAAACAGCCCAGAACGCTACCTGAGGAACTCCAGCCTGGACAGGAAGAGGGATGAAAGAACTCCATTTAGGGCCACACGTTGACTGCGACAGGAGAGGAGTCTGCGAGCCATGAGTGAGATGGCCTTGGATACCATGGGAAGAGAGTTTGGTGAGTAGGGCAGGGTGCCAGACTGTGTCAAAAGCATGATATGTCCAGGGATACGGCTCGGATTTCCTGTCTGGCATTGAGGACCTCATCCATTGATGGGAGAGCAGAAGCAGCATATCCAGGGTAGAGTGACCTGGTCTGAAACCAAATTGATGATCGGAAATCAAGCCATTGGAAAGAGGAAGGATTTCATGTCTGAAGCGATGATGGATTCCATCCTTGCTGATGATTGGGAGAAGGCTGATTGGTCTGTAGTTGCAGGATGTTTTTGCACCTTTTTATGCAGGGCAGTGATGTTTGCAGATTTCTAAGCAGATGGCAGATGACCTTGAGCAAATGAGAGGGTGAATAGAACAGAGAGAGTGAGCAAGAGCAGAGAAGCAGGCTTTGAGGACACGTGGGCTGATGCCGTCTGGACCGGTTGCAGAATCTGAGTCGAGGTTTGAAAGCAAGCTCTCACCTTGTCAGGAGAAAAGGACACAGAGTCCAGGGACAGTTGGTGCGACTGGTAAGGTGGGTAGAGAAAGTGATGGGTTTAGGACACAAGATTTAGCTGCAAACACCGAGTTTAGGCATTCAGCTTTTTCACGTCGGTATCAGCAGTCGGCCATTTGAGGTAAGGGAGGGGATGGAGGGGGAACATACACCAGAAACAGATTTGATTAAACGCCACCAGGATTTTGAGGAGGGAGAGAGGTTGAGAGTTCAGACTTGAGATGAGAAAGATGTTGTTTTCTGGCTCTCCTGAGGGTAGATACACACTTGTTCCGAGCTTTGTGGAAGGAACTGAGATTGCCCTCAGTTGGGTTTGCTTTCCATGAGGCAAAGGCAAGTTGTTTCAGGACAACTGCCTCGCCACAAGCTTCAGTAAACCAAGGGTGGGAGGAAGGGTAGGACAACTGAAGACGAGAGGGGATAAATCTGTGCATGAGGGAGAGCAAGTTTCTTTGAAAGAATTCCCAGGATGAGTTGATGCTTGAGAAAGTAGAGATAGGAGACCAGTCTATAAGTTTGAGGGCTGCTTGGAGACCCTGCCAGTCGGCTTGAGTGAAATGCCAGACTCGACGGCGGTGAGGTGGTTCTCTGATAACAGTAGAGAGATGGCCACTTTGACAAGGACGTGGTCAGAAGAACCGATTGGAGCGGAGGAAGAGCAGCAGATATTGTCAGGACTAGATAGCTAGTCCTATCCCTCCGAGCTGAAGGCCTCAATAAAGGCTGTAGCCACCGCTTCTTTGGGTGTGTGCTTATGTGTGTTTGTGGTGCCAGTCAGCTAAGTATTGAATTGTATAAGTGCTTTTTGCCTGTATATATGTGCATTTATTAATATTCGGTTTAGCTCTGCCCTTATGTGCTCTCCTCACCCCCCCATTGAAAATAAACATCCCCATTTGTGAAATGTTTCAGCTCGTTCGTGTCTATTCCTTCATTGGCTTCGCGTGCTGTGTGTTGGGAATTATAAAAAAAATTAAAGCCAGGCCGGTTGCCGTTGTAACAGGATATTTGGGACCGACGGATCTCGGCGATCAAACCGCTCGGATCGCACACGGAATGGGTACGATAAGCGGCTCATTCCGTACGGGAGCCGTCGAGGGTGAATTTCCCCGGTAGGTTGGACCACGTGGGTATTTACGTAAATTGAAATTGGTAATCGACCCTACCTCACGTGGTCTGTCTATTGGCGAACTTCGGTCCAATAAGGGACCCGTACTTTTCCTGAGTTTTCCGAAAAGGTATGATCTAAATTCTGGGCGATCGGTCGAGCCAACTCTGCAGCTCCATCCAGCGGTCGTGCTCGCGGCCGACGCCTGGCCCCGCAACAATATAACGTTGTCAAAAACGGGAAATGTCGTGGAAAACAAAAATTCAAATTTTCAGCGAGGCAGCCACCACCTGTTGCAACTTCCAACGCAGGCGTGTCGCCCTGAACTTTGTTCAAGCCGTTCTATATACAGTATTCAGTGACAGTGCGAAAAATGTAGAGTGCTGGCTTAAGCACCCCAACGAAACAGTTGATAAGAAATGGCTCCCTTGGCATGCAGTTGGCAATCACCGACCGTAATATTAAAGATACACCTGTCGGGGACGCCCGAGATGTCAAATATGTCTGAATTGGAGAAATGAACACTTTTTAAGGAGTCGGAACTCCTTGTAATTTCGATTCTGGAGCTTATATTTTGAAATTCTCCTTTGTTTTAGAGATACTCGTGGTGATCGCATGTGCGGAAATAAACTAAAGCAACAAACGCTGATGTCTCCGGGCATTTGTAAGCATTGCAATGTACCCAGCGATTCGTAGCTATGATGAATAGGCATTCGATATTCTGAATATTCTGCCACACCTGTCCTCCAAGGTTGCTCCCTTTGCTTGCTCAGCCCTCCGACACTCACCAGCAACTCCAGCATGCACGAGTTCTTTCAGTAACCCCTTCCGAGTTAAACTTCCAAAAGTGAGCCTCACTGTACGCCTCCACTCTTTTGATCCAATTTTCTCCTGTTTGCGGAATCGCCTTCAATAATATGAGTGAGGAAAGTGAAAACAACAACTTTATCATTAAAAAAATCAGTGTGGCCTGTTCCAGGTCAAGGTAAGGTTGAGCAGGCCAAAAAAAAAACATGGCGGCTTCAGACCCCAGCGAGGTTACCCAGGAAACGCCTTAAGACCCCAGAGAGGGAGGTGGCTGAGGATCTCCTGATGAAGGACATAATTAAATAAGGCCGTTAATTATCTTCAAATGGGGTGTTTTAATTAACCCAAACATCATTTTCACTCTTGCACTTCCTTGGAGTTTTCCTATGCATGCAAAGTTTCAGGCTGCTAGGTTTTATGGTTTTGGAGTAATGGTGGAGACACACTGACACACTCAGACACACACACACACACACACACACACACACATTTATTAGTATAGATGAGTAGTCACACCTATGGTGAAAATTTTGTGTCAATCGGATCGCGGTTGCAGAGAAAGCAAAGAAAATTTACGTAGACGGATGTACATGTGGACATGTGAACAACCCGAAACATAATGCCTTTGGCGACTTCGTCAGCGGAAGGTAAAAACAACTGTAAAATGAATTTTGCACTGTACATTCTCAATTATAACAATGCCTAGTTTGATGCCTAGAATTTTGCACGACGCGCTGCTCCAACGCATGCTCCCATACCTGACCTGTCTGATAAAGTCTGATAAAGAGATAAAATTAAAACAACAAGAAAGGGAAACTGCAGAATTCTTAAAATATCCCTTAAAGTTTATTTCAGGATTAACAGACAAGCAAATAATTCTGAAAGAGTCACAACTAAGTGTTATTGATGTACAACGCATTCTGCATATACTGAAAGATCTCTTTTGTTGTAGGAAAATTACTTTCAGAAAAGGAAGACACAAAATCAAGAAACACAATTATAAATTAATTTGGATGCGAATATAGTTGCACTCTCTCTGTAAAAGACAAGACAGAAGAGTTCAACTGAATGCATAGTTGTAAAATAACTAGCAGAGGTGTAAGGGAGTGAGGGGGGGGGGGTAAGTCTTGACCAATGATTAAATGTTGATTGGGTTTAGTTTTCTCGGTTGAAATTCTTCCGTTATGTCACACTGGCGGGGCTGAAGCAGCGCACCGTGGAGGAAGGCGATAGTGCAATCTACACGAAGTGCATTCAAAAAGGTCAATAGGAGAGCAAAGACTGACATTGTAATGGCCGGGATAAATGGAGTGTAAAAATTGCCACATGATGTTTAATTAAATGGCTGGAATGTAATGTTGTAATGATCTAGCTGCAAATCATTTGGGTTTGGATCTATACGATGGATTGGCGAGCTGGTTTGTAGTCTCAACTCTAAAGGAGGATGAAAACATGACTTGAATGCCAATATACGCTCTATGGCTTTGACTGATTGAGTGCTCAATTGGATTGTCCCCAAGGCCACTGCACTGGACTGTCCGTGCTGGTGTCTAGAACTATTGCCAACCTGTGGTCTCTCATGTCCTGAAGTGCATTGCTTCCACAGGCTGATTGAAGAACAAGGTTTGGTCAGGTCGTTATTTTAGTTGTGACGTGCTCATCTAAGGTTCAGAATTGAAATCATACAAGTTACTGTCCTATTAGCTAAGGTGACAAAACGACGTGCTGGTTTATACATTGTTCTTCTGTTCTTGCATATGGCAGCTTGGCTGTCAAGTCGCTGTCATTTCTTGGAAGCACAGCTGTGTTGTTGATGCTGTGCCCCTATAGCAGTACACTGGTACTCATTTTGCCAACTTCAGAAAGATGACAGGCTGAGTCAACCCCACCTGGTGTTTATTCAGTGGAAAAACGGGGCTCAAACTCAGGATCCTAGGATCCTAAGCCAGCCACCCTAACTACGAAGCCAACACCAGGCTTGTTTGTACAATGTATATTGCATCAATACAGTAGTTGAATCACACCTACAAACAGCAGGAGATCTCATGCTTAGCTTGCTAAATGTAGCTGATACAAAAAAAATTAATGGAAGCGTTTTTGTTGTATGAACAAGGTGCGCCGTACCATAAAACACACCATTATTTGAAGTGGGGCGTTTGGCCAAGGGTGTAGTCTGCACTTACATGTGGACAGAAGGAACCCCATGGTATCCGTTCAAAGAATAGGCCATTGTGTTTAATGACCAATTAAGTCCTTTATAAACATGAAGCCAACCTTTTTGTATTCACTTCGGGAGGCACTACCTGTTCAGAGGTGGAATTTTATTGGTCGTTGAGGCCCATACTCTTTCCCGAGCATCCGGGTGGAGGCTCACAAGAGAACATTTTCGTGGCTGAAAACCAATGCAGGGCAGGTTGTAACACTGGCACAGGATGCAACATTTTCTGCCATAATCAGCCATGGCTATTAAATCCACACCAATGAGGGCAATTCAACAAGACTTTACCCACAATCTACCACCTTTTCACGCAGCATTTTATTGCCAATACAAAATTTCAGAAAGGGCACAAAGAGTTAAACACAAGATATGCGCTGCCATTATTTGTAGACAAGACCAAGTGGGGCAGGCATCTTACAGCCTCCCTGAAGGTCATTGGTGAGCCTGGTGCATTTTTGATTACAACCAACAGAGGCTTGGTAATTCTCCTGATACTAACTTAGTTTTCCAAAAGCTTAGAATCCAAATCCTACTGCTGCCTTCAGTGGTATTTGAAACGTATAAACTCAAGGATGCCAGTCCTCACCACTTGGGCCAATTTACCAGGTGATTAAAGTGAATCAAGAAGCTAAATCAAATATGCAAATCAATTAAATGGATGGATGAAGCAGAAGTGTTTAACATCCTCACCGCCTGTGCTTGGCCAGCCTTCCCCCCTTTCTTGGCAGGAGGCAGGCCAGCCTGTCCCCTTCCTCGAGTCGCATCACAGCGCTTGCTGCATGACTTGATAGCAACAAGTGTCGTCTGCCACACGAACACATTGACTCTGCCCTGCTCATCACCAGTTATGAGGTTTACAATGAGAAATAATAAATGAAACAAAAGGAGCACAATGACCCCAAATGTGACATGACACTGACATCATGCACATAAATTATGCCGACACATCACATCCAAACTAGGATGGTGTCCGTGTGCCAATCAGGCCTTTGAAGACTGAGCTTCTGGAGGAAACCTGACGTCCTTGAGGAATTCTCTGCTTATCATGTCCCCTACAGCCGAAGGTCCCTGAGCTGTCTCGACTTGCTAGGCAACTAAGTAGGGTGCTACTACACCGCAATGCTAATATGAGTACTTAAATGAGTCTTCATTCATGAATGTTGTATCCCTTTTCTGGACATCAGATTATATGTTGACTTTGCATGGATTGTTTATAACTTGTATCTTGGGGCATCACATGTGATTTCTCCTCATCATGGCTCCAGGCACGTGAAGTGCAATATTGCCCCCTCCCAAGCCTCCAGTTGCTGACATTGTTGTTTAATACTCACCTGAGGGAAATTTGGAGAAAATTGGGAATATACATGTATATTTACATTTGGGCAGCTTACGCCAGTTTGCTTCCCTCCTCTGCCCTGCTCATCCCTGCTCAATGCCATCTTTTGTCCACATTCCATTAAGATTTTACATTCAGGTCCACACACCATTAAGACTGGTCCACACACCATTAAGATTTTACATTCAGGTCCACACACCATTAAGACTGGTCCACATACCATTAAGATTTTACTTTCAGGTCCACACACCATTAAGACTGGTCCACACACCATTAAGATTTTACTTTCAGGTCCACACACCATTAATGACCCGAGATGTCCACACACCATTAAGATTTTACATTCAGGTCCAAACATCATTAAGACTGGTCCACACACCATTAAGATTTTACATTCAGGTCCACACACCATAATGACCCGAGATGTCCACATACCATTAAGATTTTACATTCAGGTCCAAACACCATTAAGACTGGTCCACACACCATTAAGATTTTACATTCAGGTCCACACACCATTAATGACCCGAGATGTCCACACACCATTAAGATTTTACATTCAGGTCCACACACCATTAATGACCCGAGATGTCCACTACCATTAAGATTTTACATTCAGGTCCAAAACATCATTAAGATGCGTCCACACACCATTAAGATTTTACATTCAGGTCCACACACCCATTAATGACCCGAGATGTCCACACACCATTAAGATTTTACATTCAGGTCCACACACCATTAATGACCCGAGATGTCCACACACCATTAAGATTTTACATTCAGATTCATTGGTCCACACACCAAACCAGAAGTAAAGTTTATTTTCCGTAATCTATCCCATCCACTCTTCTTCTCTTCTTCTTCTTCTTCTTCTTCTTCTTCGGCAGCTTGTTGGGGCAAAACTATGCCGCTGATGATGCTGTGCCCCTCAACCAGTACACTGGTACTCATTTCACCAACCTCGGAAAGATGACAGGCTGAGTCAACCCCACCTGGTGTTAATTCAGCAGCCAAGAGGGCTCAAACTCAGGATCCTGAGATCCCAAGCCAACCACCCTAACCACTAAGCCAACACCAGACTTATCCTGCCCAATGATAATAGCATAATGATAATGGAATAATAATGATGATAATAGCACAATGATAATATTAAGTATTCCCAGGGATGTTTTTTTGAGATATCTGTAAAGTTCTTCTTTATCATTCCTGTTGCTCCAATAATTATAATCATTGGTACAATTTCAACACTTCAGCTTCCAGGTACCTTTAACTTCATTCTTGAGATTTTAGTATTTGGTCATTTCCTTGTTTTTTGCGATTTATTTAAGCCAAATTGATGGGTACTGACACCTCAATTAGAAATGCCACCTTTTCTTTTTTTGTACCTCGGTACTATATCCGGTCGCAGTGCTTTGTTTTCTATTTTCACGCTTGATGGGATCATCATTCTGTCCAACTCTGCTCTCTTATTGTTCTCCCAGTTGTCAGTGTATATCTGTTGGTATTTCGTATTATATTTTCCTTTTGTCCTTTTTGCAATCATTGGGGCTGTATTCGTTGCTGTTTCAATTTCAATTGTGACATCTTATATTCGCACCTGTCTTTCGAAAATTTCTCCAATAATTATTAGGGATACCTTTTCTGGCTTGCTGTCTTTGTGTTTGTGTAAAAAGTTGGATTCGGTAGTCTGTTGACCGTCTTACGTACTCAGCCAGTTGTCATTCTGTGCACTTGGTTGAGCTCAATCAGGCCACTGCCTCCTCTTCGTCTCGGCAGGTACATTCTCGGGATATAATGGTTTTTGTGGAACATTTTGTGAAGAGTGAGGAGTTTTCTTGTTTTGATATCTAATTTCTTGATTTCTACAGTACTTGGGAAAGTTTATTACTCCACAACTGCATTGGGATACTGGTACTGCAACTTGGTTTTCGCTTTGATTTTGTTTCTTGGGGAGGAGGTACCTTTTCAGGATTTGCCTCATTCTACATCGGTATTCTTTGGTAATTGTTTTGTGCATCTGTTTATGACATATTTGCCAGATGCTTCGTTGTCTTGCTCCTGTGGTGCTGTATTTAGGTCGATTTTTACGTTGTCCATTTTTGTTGGTTTACCTTGTGTGAATGTGCACTTGGCACATTTATCTAAGACAAATTCAATTTGAATGTCGGCGGAGTACCGTTTCACTAATTTCAGTTGTTCTGCCAATTTTCCATCATTCTGTGTGAAGAGCTTTAAATTATCCAGGTTTCACCTTTCCTGTCTCTTTGGACGTTCTTTTATTGGTTGTCGGGGTATATCCATGATCTTTCTCATTAATGAGGTTGCTCAGTGGGTCCAGAGACAGGCAAAACAGGATTGGGGAAAGTCTGCCACCCTGGGAAATCCCGCTTCACATCTGGTGTGTCGATCTTTCCTTCCGAGTGCTGTAATAGGAATGTGGTATTCCAGTGTTTCATTGCTTTCTCAATCAGTTTGGTTATTTTGAGGCTGATCTTCTATCCTTGCATGCATTTTATCATCTATGAATGTACGACACTGTCAAAAGCTTTTTTGTTGTCTATCCAGGTTGTGCACAATTTGGTTGTTCTTCTTTTGCAGTTTTCGAGTATGGCCTTGCTTAGTACTAAGTGGTCTATTGTTCCATAACATTCTCTCTTACAGCCCTTCTGTTCTGCCTCAAGGCCTCCTTGTTGTGTTAGATGATGGTACATAATTTCTCTGATGATTCCTGTTAGAAGTTTGTGTGCATTGAATACTCTTTACACTGGAGAATCATTTCCTTCTTCTCTAAACTCCATTTATTTTTGTTTAAGTTTCTTTTGTGAAGATTGACCCTTGATATTATTGGGGCAGGTCGCACCTTTTCAGCCTTTGGCCTCGGTAAAGATTCCTGTCTCTTTGTGAGCTGATCTTCTTTCACATAAGAGAAGGTGCAGACTTCATTATTAACAGCACAAACCTCGTCTGCCCGATGTGGGTGAATAAAAACAGGGTTCTGCCTGTATGGGGTCTGTGTCCTTTTGTTTGATATTCTGTTCTCTTTTCTTCTCAGCACAAGATTCGTCTTTGTACAACTATTTGTATTTCCCTGGCACTCCAATACCATCATCTTGTGGCACCTCAGTGATGACTTCTCTGCTCCGGATTCACAGCACAGCCCATTCAACAGTTCAATAGGAGATTTCTCGATTCCAGATTCACCATGAGACTCACCCAAAAGACGGATAAAGGCAAGAGTAGTGCCGTATCTCTCCAGGCTTACCCACCCTTTGCCTTCCTGGCCAACAAGTTATTGGAGCAGTCCATCGGTGACACAATCTGAGTGAGGGCCACCATCCCTCTCCATGAGCTTCAGTGCCTTGCACGTCCTTCGGAGATCTAAATCTCCATGCCTGATTGAGCCTCTCCACTTTGAAAGCTTCGTTGCCTTTGGGGCTCATGGTTGGGGCTTCATACGGTCTGCCCAAGACACAAACAGCCAAGGAAAATTGTTTCAACAACGCATGGGCCACAAAGTTACATGCACCTCACAACAGGCCTATGTCTTTGTCCTCCACGGAGCCTCTCCGTTTCACTCAGGTCACCAGTTCTCTCTCCAGGACATTTCCCTCATCCTCTCCCTTCTGTTGCCATCAAGATCAAGGCCTCACAATGGTAACCGATAGACCCAAGCAGAGAATCCGATGAGTAAGACAGCTTGATGAGGCAATGCGTTTTGGCTTCCTCAATTTCAGTGTGTGTGTGTGTGTGTGTGTGTGTGTGTGTGTGTGTGTGTGTGTGTGTGTGTGTGTGTGTATTTGTGTGTGTGTGTGTGTGTTTGTCTGGGCCATAACTTTTTTTATCATTCAGGCTTTTATCATCAAATTTTTAACAAACTTTTATGCCGAAGACTAATGAATAATTCTGTCCAAATAGCAAAATAATAAGTACAAATAGCCTTTAATAGCCCATCCGCCACTGGATTGTTTTTTTTAATACGGCCTTGTGTTTTTATAATCGCTTCCGTGTTTCTTTATTTAATTCTATTTGCCATTTGAGCTTCAGTGTGTCTGTCCATGCCATAATTTTTTATTACCATTTAAGTTTTTGTCATCAAATTTTTAACAAACCTTTCTGAATGAGAATAGGGAGAACACTAATAAAAAGAATTGACATGTTTTTTTTCAGCTGTTTTTTTAGTTAATTTTAGTTTGAGTACAAAGCAGACGTGAATGGGCTTTGCATTTTAGGATGTTTTCTAATCGTTGTTTTGGATGATCCCATGAGCCACTGGGCAACATCTAGTGGAAAGCCTCTGGACTGCCGCTATTGTTAATGGACCTATGAGCGTATGATGTTCATGTCACTGGATTAATGTAACCCTCTTTCTCAATGTCTTTCATCCACGAATCTATCCTATGTTATTTTAAATCCATATGCAGTCTCTGATGCTACTACTTTCCCAGGAAGTCAGTTCCACACATTCATAATTCTTTGTGAAATGCCTCTGACTTGCTTCCATTCCAACTCTTCTCTATTTTTCTCTTAAGTTATTCCCCCTGGTCATGTCACAATCCAACCTGGTAAAAAAACAAACAAACTGTTCCTACATCTATTTTGTCAATAGTCTTCATTTTATAAAAGTTTCAATTGTGATCCTCTCCATTTATGATCTATCAAGTGCAGTCTCCCTCAGAATCAATGTGGTATCTCTGCTAAACCCTATTCTCTGCCATCTCCATCCTTCGTTAGCATCCCTTGAATGTTTTGATTCACAACATTTCCGGTATAAAGTACTTTTAAATCGAATCGGCTTGTTCTTGTCACTTAACCAACTCATCCACCAAGTTTTGTCATAACTCGTCCACAACCTTTTGAAATATCATGTTATATATAATTTTTTGCCCCTATAAAATTTAAAAATTCTAGTATCCGGATCTGTATCTCCATCAAAATAGAATCAATTCTTCCTTGTCACACACCTGACCTGTCCACCAAGTTTCGTCCGAATCCGTTCACAATTTTTGAGATATCATGCTATATATCATTTTTTGCCCAATCTCTCAATGGTGAAGAATCGATATATGAAAAGAGCTCGGTCTTTTTATCCATATATATATATATTAAAAAACTAAAGTCCTCAAAAGACCATGAAGAACCCAAAGACCCAAAAGACCCGAAGAGCTTGGGCGTGCATCCGTTTGTCCTTCCGTCCTTCGTCCTTCTGTCCCTCCCTCCATCTGTCCTTCCAGCCATGTGACGATATGTCTGTTATTTACGTATCATTGGAATGTACCTTTCGACCCTTTGACTGCTGAGACCCCTTAGACCTTTGAAGACGCTCTAAGACTCTGAGGACTAAGATGCAAAAGGCCCCAAAGACACATAAGACCCCAAAGACCCAGAAGAATTCAAGACCCCTAAAGACCCAAAAGACCCGGAAGACCTAAAAAAACCCTGAAGACCTAAAAAACCCTGAAGAACCAAAAGTCCCCGAGGACCCAAAAGTCACTGAAGACCCCAAAAGACCCTGAAGACCCCCCAAGACCCTGCAGATCCTGGAGACCCATAAGACCCAAAAGACCCCAAAAACCCAAAAGTCCCAGAAGTCCCTGAGGTCGCAAAAGTCCCCCGATGACCCAAAAGTCAATGAAGACCCAAAAATACCCCGAAGACCCAAAAAGACTCCAAAGACCCAAAAGTTCCGAAAAACTCTGAAGACCCAAAAACCCCCCAAGACCCATAAGGCCCAAAAGACTGAGAAGTCCCAAAATATCCCAAAAAACATGAAGACCAAAAATACCGCTAAGACCATTTCGACCCCTTCGACCTTAACACCATTTCGACCACTTGTGCCCTTCAGACAGATTAGACAGCTTTGACTCTTAATCACTTCGACCACTTGGACCTTCTTATATCACAAATGAAATTTCAAATAAATGCAATATTACCAATATTACAAATATATTTGTAAAAAAGAAATGTTTGTATTTATGATTGTTGTAAATCCTGTCAACACTGCAAATCTGTGACGTCAATCTCTGCAATGATGTGTGGAGAGATGAGTGTAGCGAGCCGACCCATGCTCGTCACTTATAAAATTCTAGTAGCCGGATCCGGATCCACATCTTCACCAAAATCTAATCATTTCGTCCGTGTTACACACCCAACCTCTCCACTAAATTTCGTCAGAATCTGTCCTCAACTTTTTGAGATATCCTGTTCACAGAGAAACAGACAGACAATCAGACAGACAAGGGTGAAAACATAACCTCCGCCCACCTTCGGTGGTGGAGGTAAAAATTGCGGTTCTGACACATTGCCCGTAGGAGGTTATACATCTCAGAGAATACCATCTTTTGAAGGGGGCGCATTTATGATCCCATGGTATCTTGAGAAAAACTTGGTTATGACCTGGTACCCGAGTAAAATTATATCGACCTATCTATATCTGGTTTGGCATTTTTGTCCCATTTTGAGCACATCACAAGGTTCCTTTGCTCCATCATAAGGTTCTGTGGGTCTAAAAATCTCACGGCTTTCAGCACCATTCACAACACCTCAAACAATGAATGCCTGCAGAAAGACGTTAACAACATCTTGGCTTGCGTTGACATGTGTCAAGTTGGGCTGTAAAATGTCAAATAATGACTATCACCTTCAAGAGAGATCCCAGGCAGATGCCCCTGACTTTCAATGGCACCACCAATCCAGAATCCTCCAGTGTCAAAATTCAGGAAATCACCATTTACCAGAAACTTCTGGTAATTTACTGCTAGAAACAGGGATCTCCTTGTAGTTTCTTGCACAAAGATGGAGAAGTTTGATGATCAAGCTTTTTTCTGATGTGCTTCTCAACTGTGGAGCTCACTGCCTTTTTCAAATTCACACATCCTCATCAATCATGACTTCTAAATTTCTCCTAAAATGCCATCTTCATACAATTTTTTTCTTAATTCTTACTTTTCTTACCACTTCCTTCTTTGTAAGATGCTTTGAAATTTTGCTACAAAACTAAAAGGGCTATCTTAGCAAATTATTGCTGGATAATAAAATCATTGAAGGCCTGATTGAACCTCCAGTGGGCCAGCTACATTGACATCATAGGTACAACACAATGAAAGAGGTTTGCCACTCTGTGGAAAGTGGCTCATGGGATTATCCGAAACTATAATTAAGAAAGCTCGACCGCATCCAGGACAGAGCTGCTAGATTAATCGACTCACCACCATCTCAACTCAAATCCACTCCCAATTTTGCCAGCAATCAAAGTACACCAGGGAATACAGGGCACCAACAAATCCTCCTACTCCAAGAACTCATTTAAGCCCCACAACCTGTATGCATATGTAAAACAAAAAAGAACACAAATGCATAATCATGCAGAGAAGTTCTACTTCAAGTCACACAACATCCTATATCCTTGCTGCTTGGACATAGTTGAACTTGGAATCCAGAAATACCTTTCCGAGTGCCATCACAGATAAACAATCCACCCAGGGTACGCCACCATATTCTCAAAGGAATCTTCGGATGTGTACTAAATGCTGCCTTTCGAAAATCCTACCCACTTATCATAAGGGAATGAATAAATGATACTTGAATGATGTCATTGCACGCCATTTTCCCCTTAACATCAACATGACTACCTTTTGTTTTACGCACACATGCATTTGGAAATATCTGAAGGCAGGTGTGGCAAGATTTTAAATCCCTGCCCCGACTTGTTGTGGTGGATCTTGGTGCCCACCATAAAGCTATTAGGCCCTGAGAATAGATAACTATACCAAAGTAGGTCATGATATCCTACCTTTGGACAAAGAAGGCACAACACGACGTGTGTGTGTGTGTGTGTGTGTGTGTGTGTGTGTGTGTGTGTGTGTGTGTGTGTGTGTGTGTGTGTGTGTGTGTGTGTGTGTGTGTGTGTGTGTGTTATACTGTTGAAATATGCTTGCACACTGAAAGCAACTACTTGGGTGTATCTTACATGCAGACATAATAAATATAATCTTTTTATATTTGATGAAAATGAAGTGGGTTGAAGAGTTTTTTTTTACATTTGATGAAATGGGTTGTGGTTGTATTCGGCAAGGAGCTAAATAACTCAAGTAAATCAAGAATAAGTCAATTGAATGAGCTGTTAATTTAAAAGTTTATGCTGTAGTAATTTTCAATGTAAATATGACAAAAGTTAAAAAGAAGCGCGTGTTAGCGTTGCCTAGCAACCAGTTCCATTGTAAGCTCCATTGTCTTGGGCCACGGTCACGTGAGCGAAACAATTCTGCTCTGGCCGACTTTTATTCATGGACATTTTCCTTTATGGACATTTTCCAATGGTTTTGTGATTTTCCACGGGATATCGGCTTCTATTTGCATCATTATTCCAAATTTGAGCTTTCCACTCCACAAATACGGTGCTAAACATTGATATCAGTGAGTGAGTCAGTCAAGAGAATTTTTTTATCCCAAGGAGGG
>CM068954.1:37497991-37508990 GCA_035128595.1 Eptatretus atami | reverse complement strand
GGGAGGAGAAAAAGCACAGACAAACAAGATCTACTCACAGTACAAATACTATATGTACTTGTACTGTAGATGCAACATTGTAAGGCAAAGAATTTCCCGCAGTGTGCCGTCGTGTGGCGATTTGTCACATTAAGAGAGGCGTGAACAGCAAGGCAGTGTAAGCACAAGCTGTGAAGATTCTCAGGCCTCGCACAGCACAGCTGGAGAAACTTCAATTATTAACAAATCACTGCGACGAGGTCAGTTTGAGGAATTACAGTGCTGTAATGTCCTTCAAGCTATTTGAGAAGAGTACAGATGCAGAAGAACAACCGCTGATCCATCGTTCTCCCATTGGAGGGCCCGAATGTCGGCTTACTAGAGGTTACATGTCCGTTTTATATCCTGAGTAGCACATAATGTTAAAACTGTCAAAAATATGTTAAACCTCTGGTGGGATGTTGTACATCTCAAAACCCACCCCTCCCCTGTGTGCTTCGTATCTCTCTCTCTCTCTCTCTCTCTCTCTCTCTCCTCCCTCTCTCTCTCTCTCTCTCTCTCTCTCTCTCTCTCTCTCTCTCTCTCTCTCTCGTTAGTCCTATTCCCTTGCAGCCTCCTTGCCTCCTCCTCTTCACACTCCTCCCAAATACTCCACTGCCATGCATTCTCTTTTCTCCTGATGCCTTGGAGATTTCTTCCGAGGTGATTATGCATGTAATTTGTCACCATCCTTTGTTTACTACATAACCACCACAAGTTGATAGATAGTTTGTCTTTTTATTACTTTTTTAACAATCATCATTTGTACCCTTATCACATCCACCTCTAACGATTCCTTTAAGCTTATATCCCAAAATTAATGAGATGTACCATCTACTCTTTACTGAGCGTTGGTGCTGCCAAAGCTGTTACTTTGCATCCGTTATGTATGCTGGGTAGTTTGCCATTCTCTTCCCAACAGTAGTAAGGGTAGGAATTTGGAATTTGGCCATGGTGCCGGCGATAGCTCGTCTACTCTTCGTGAAGCACACCATAGGATCCTTGACGTCCGCTAACTAATACTAACATATAGGACGCCCAGTTTAATGTTCATCCGAGGAACGGCACACACAATGATGAATCCTCCTGGCTGTGAAACACCAGGAAGACAGTTTATACCTGGGTCGGGATTCAAACCCAGGCTATACGGCTCAGAGGCGAATGTACATTCCTCCAGGCCATCCTGCCAGCCGCATCCATATATTACAAATGTATAAAGGGGAAAGAAAAGAGAGTTGAGGAGTTTCAGAGTGGTGGAAAAATGTATGAGGTTGAAAGGAAGTGGATGAAGGGAAAATTTGTGAAACAAACTTGCCAGGAAAGGTTGGTTCCAAAATGAGGTCAAAATCCTACCATGTTCGTGTACGTAATATGTGAATGTCTTCCTTTATTCAAAGGTGATTCATATTTGATATAGACTTTCGAAGCTTCTATCCTTGATGAGCTAATGCAGCATTAAAATGCTATAATAAACCTCAGCGCACTATGACTAAGCTTATTTGTTTAATTGCAACTAGCATAACCCGCGCTCTGCGTGACATGTTGGGGTGGGTGTGTTGAGAAAGGAACTGATGCAGAGTATCAGTAGTAATTTACTTTAATGTAGTAAGTGGAATACGATTTCACTGTTAGAACCATTTTATTTACTTTTTTTTTACCATGCACCTCATATGGTCTTTGAGATCATGTAAGCCGAATATCACGTTACTCGAGCGCAGAACAAAGTCGAAGATAGCGCGACACGAAACCACAAACTCGGAAATAATATATAAGATACTTTCGCTTATTCTTAAAATATTCTCCAGATTTGCTTCCACATTTGTCCCAACAGAGTGGAACCTTCCATGTGCCTTAAATGTATCATTATTTGTAACCCGAACCCTAACAACCATTGCAGGACATCATTCTTAATAGTCTCATTTGTCATAAACGTCATCATGCCCCTAAGATGTTCCTCAACATGGATGTCTTTGAATTGAATTGAATTGAATGGAAAGTAATTGACAATTTTGAATGAGGCCTGCACCCTGCAGTGCTCCAAGTAGACTGGTCAAGTGAAGTCAAATCAAATCCTTGACGGTCAAACTCCACCATGCTGTGCATCCAAGAATCTGTACATTTCAACCGGATTGATGTTTTCTTTCACCTGAAATTTCTTATTCGATGTTCCCCTCTCTTTGTTATCTCATTTACTGCTACCTTGATTTCAAGAACATGCTTCAAAGGAGGAACCTCAAGAT
Organism: Eptatretus atami; assembly: GCA_035128595.1. Lineage (NCBI taxonomy): Eukaryota > Metazoa > Chordata > Myxini > Myxiniformes > Myxinidae > Eptatretus > Eptatretus atami. The sequence goes on along the minus strand of CM068954.1, from coordinate 37,506,732 downwards.
TACAGGTATTGATTACCAAGGACAGAAAGGCAAATCCCAGAGAAAGGAATAATTTCCATACATTACTCTGCCTTTTAAAAACGAAAATCTAGGCCAAACTTGAAGGCCCTTCTGATAACTTACATTTGTTGCTATTCAGGAATAGACATGATCAATGCAATAATCACTGGAATACTTATTGTCACCAGATTACAGGGCAGGTGTATATGGTCTGTCTGCAACATAGCATTTGCTTTATTTTTAGGATTGTCGTACGTCTCCAACATTCACCTTGCTGCAAATTTGGCCGCAAAACGACCCAGCCGCAAAAGCTGCCTTAATAGTCCTTTGTAGTGCCAAACCCCAAGACTCCTTACAAAACTAACATCAAACGTTGTGCTCTTGTGAACCTGGCACTCGGGAATCTGATTCATGTTGAGAAACGGTTTCACATAAAAAGAATGGTGGCAGCTTGATGTATCGTGGGGTGGATGAGGAGACAAATGCATATACAATGTGATTTCAAATTGCAAACATGCCACCGACATGGAAATCTGCTACATTAAAAATGAGTTCGTAAACGTACGACTGGATGGTCTTACCATGTTCAAACCAATATAATTTATCAAGATGATCCCAACATGATTTGTCTCACTTAGGTTTGGACTTGTCAAATACTTGATGTTGGATTTAGGTAAATTTTTTTCATGTTTTACTCCACTAAATTTCCAAACACTGCAAACTTACTTTCCCCACTTCTGTTGTCAGTAAGTGTTCTCAAAAGAGGAAAAGTTTTAGGACGTGCTGTCGTACTTTAGTATCCAATTCATTCATCTGGCAAGTACATCCTATACTCCTGTGATATGGTCTCCTGGGGAGGTCTGGATTGGCTCTCTGCTGTTTATGTAATCCTAATCACAATGCATAAAAAGTCTTTACGAGCTTGCAATCTTCCATGAGCCTTGCCTTCCTCTTTTTTTTCTCTCATTATCCAAAGGACATTACATTTCCGTTCACTTTGATATCCAAGCCATCTGCTCCTTCAAATGTACACTGTTTTCGACATTGGGAACGATGTGATCTGCAGGTTATGTTTGAGGATCACAATATGTCGATATTTTACAGGTAGATATAGATATTATCTTTGTAGATCAAAAATTGCCAAAGAGGCAATTTCATTCCTACTTAACCACCGAAGGACACCATACATCACCTTGCAGCGCCTCCTACTGAAACGGTTGTGTGGAACGACCATTCAGCTCAAAGGGAAGCACACTTCCAACTAACTGAGCTACCCTTCTGTGTTATTACTTATCCAGGCACTATTTCAGACTCTGCCACAGATCCATGGTGTGTGGTGAGGTGCCTTAGCCACAACTCAGCAGTTGAACCTATGGAACTCATAGTCAGGGCAGGAATTTGGATTTGGTTCAGGGTGCCAGCGTCAATCGCTTATTCTTTGCAAAATATACCGATGGATCTGTAACTTCCAGCAGAAATCAATGTTTACAGACCAGTCTCCGACTTAATGTCCTATCCGACGGACGGCACAACAGCAATGCCGCACCTGCGACAGTTCCAAGCCCGGTCGAGAATCGAGCCCGACTGGACAGCTCAAAGACAAGTGGACTTCCACTTCTGTGCTAACTTGTCAGATTTAATGAGCTGCGCTGCCGCCATTAAATAAAAAAGCCAAAGAACACACAAGAAGAGACAAGTGATGCAGCGGATTTACACACAAAAAAAACAAAGATTAAGATAGGTTCCATCAAGTACATGTGATCAAAATTTGAGGTTTTTTTTTATTCGAAAGGATAAAGTGGTCAAGTCAGATATGTCAAGGTGCATTGCATTCCACAGACAGTATGTAAGGACAGACTAGATCAAGATTAGCTCAGCTTCACCCATGAACAAATCATTGAAATTCTGTAATACGATGCAACTTGTCTCACTGCATGCTGTAATCGTTTGGCGACGTTTGGCAAACATCACAACAATGAGAAAGAAAATAGGTAAGCGAGGCCCTTTTCGGGTCAATTTGTCCTCCTCTATCGGCTGCTGAAATTTTGACGAGGAGCCACATTAAAGGCATTACATAATCTGCCGAAATTGGGACAATCCATCAGTCAGGTGTGCAGGTAAGCAACAAGATGGTTAAATCTATTGTACATTGCGGATGCTGAGATAATTAATACAGACCACACTGCAGGCGTTTAAATGACAAATATTTTGTTGGTTGTGTGAATTGCAAGGGGAGATGGGAAGAGATTGAAAAGTAAATGAAAGCATTCAGCCTGAATTCAAATGCCCAGGGGTGTCAGAGTGGAACAAGGTATGTGGCAGTGGTTGTGCAGTGAATGAGTGGATTCACAGATTATTTGGGAAGGTGGCCAGGTTGAGTGGAATTTTTCATGGTGGCTTTGGATGTATTGCTGTAAGGCAATGAACGCTCTGCCCTTTGCATGTCAGAGCAAATAATGTGATGGAGTCTTAGCTGTCCGGCTCTCTCGCCTTGCAGCTTGGCTGATGGAAAGGAACTTACGCACACGTCCTTGTGCTGCCATCGAGTCGGTTAACTGGTGAACAGGCCGTTCCAATGCAACATGACAACAAAGATGACTTTTCCTCCGAAATTCCCCACTAACCTTCCGACATGCTATCTCGCCTTCTTCTCCTGCACGACAAAAACAAGCACAGGCCTTCATACGATGGACCTGGAAAAGCTATATAGCCTCACCCACTCAGCACTGGATATAAAATCTCCATCTATAACATGTCGTGTTGGCTACCGCCACGGACGCCATCATGCTCAACATGTCACTGCGCTCACAAACGAGGTTTTTAGAAGTTGGGTGCAATGTTAATCTCCGATGCTATTTTAGACGTAACAAAATGGATGCAATTTGCTCTCGTGCAGTGTTATTTTATGATGATATGATAATAAACCTCAGCACGCACTATATGCTCAGCTAGGAAATAAACATAGTCTACTGAGTATGATAAAGCATGGAGAGAATCCTTCTCAACTGGATTGAGATAATGCCTACCAGGCGACTGAAGAGGATGCAACGAGTGGTGGTGAGGACCAAATGAAGGTTTGATGTCCTTTTTCTGATCTGAATGGATCTTCAGTCGCCTGGTAAGCCTCCGAACGGGATTTTTTTCTTCATTGGTCCAAGCAGGGTTCTAAAACTGGTTCTCTGGCCAATTGTGCTCCAACTTTAGGATGAGTAAGATATAAGGTAGCCCGCCTGACTGCTTAAGACATCATATTTAGCTGCAATGATGAGTTGGTGCACCTGTGGTATTGAAACAGTCCATGAGGGACTGACACTACAATCATTGACTGCATTTGGCCTCCAATTTTTGAAATAATTGAAATTAACATTTAGATGGAAGATTAATAAAGCAATCGTATCGCTTCAAGTCACCTCATCAATATTTGGAGGAGCAAACAGCAATGCTGGTTTTGCTCTCTGAAGTTACACGAGTGGTGGACTTTACCTGATTGGTATAACCAGATTAGCTGGATTTGAACCGACATATACCACGCTGCACTCTTTTAACAATATCTTATTGATAATGAAGAAACTTGAGAGCTCTTATTTGATAGACACAATAATATAATGCCTCTCAGGAAGGATCTTTATGTTGTCTGCAAAATGTCTAAAATTTCATTGTTATAAACAACAGAGCTTGCACATTTCGCCCACTCCGAAAGATTTACTGAATGAATTAAAGTAAGTAATTAGTAGATTTTTTATAAATTCAGCTTTGGTGGGGTGTATGTCACATCACGTGTACAGGTAAACACGGATGTAGCATATTAACCTTTGAGTTCTATAATCAGTGTTTAAACCGGATCTATAACTGCCAACGTTCATCCTGGTGTTTACCTGGCAGAGTGTGGCGAGAGTTTCCCCTCCTTTCGGAGGAGAGTTTAAGCAGGTTGGCTTGTAGCAGATCACTCCGAAGTGAACATAGATTTTGTCGAAGTTTTAGAAAGCACATATAACTAAATGGTCACACAATGTATTTATTAGGAGTCAGTCATTTTGTACCAGTACCCTGATCAAAGTCGAAATACTAACCCTAATTACAACTCTAATAGTGCTTCTTTCGTGGCCACAATGAACCCCACCCTTCAGCCATGGACGATGTTTGGTCCAAGTCTTTCATCAACCAGCTGGCCAGGTCTGACGTTTGAGTGGAGTTGATTTGGGCAGAAATTTGAAATTTGATCTGGTTGCCAGTGAGAACTCATCTGTTTACAAAGGAGATTGTGGGATCTTTAACGTTCACCAATTTATCCAAGAAAGTGCTCCTTGTGATGCAACCACCCTGTCTGTGAAGCACCATTCTGAGAGTTTATGGTCAGGACCAGAATTGAACCCAGGCGAGATAACTGAAAAGTAAAAACACTACCTCTGTGTTATCCTGTCAGACTACTTGTCCAGCGTATTGCTGGCATTCTTCATTCTCATCCAAATGCAGCACAAGGCTGCAGGGAAGCATCAATGGCTGAGGGCACAGCTGTGCTGCTGATGCAATGCCCTCTGCTGGTTCGGGCATGAATTTGAAATCTGTTCAGTATGTCAGCGATAACTCACCTACTCTTCACAAAGGACACCTTGGGATCTTTAACATCCACCAACAAATGCTGGCAGACAGGATTCCCGTTTAACATCCATCCAAGGAAAGGCATACACATTGGTGAACCACACTGCTTATGAGCCACTACAATGAGAGTTTATAGCTGTGTCGGGATTCGAACCCAAACTAGGACAGCTCAGAGGCAAGTGTGCGTACCTCTGGACCATCCTGTCAACCTCATTACTGCTAGTAAGCTAATATCAAATCATCCGGCATATTCCTTGCCATGCTATCAGAACTTAATCTCCTGTTCAAGAAATAGGATTTTGCATTTAGATATTCTACAATAAGAATAACTTTAGAACTTATCAACAATGTGAGATTAAAAAAAAAAAAAAAGATTCTGTTTCCCAGAATCCCAGGTGTCATCAAAGATTTCGAACAGTAATAACTAACCACCAGGATGATAACTTTGCAGATTGAAGGTTCATAATATCTGCACACAATTAAATAAACCCGAAGCATGCCAGTTTGAAGGCTACATTGATAACGCAGCGTGACAGCTGGACAACAAAGGACTCTAATTTGCCCTTCACAAAATGTGTATGTCATTTTATACACAGACATGCATTGACAAGTGAGCAGTGCAAACGTTGAGGATGCAACGAGTAGTGGTGAGGACCAAACTATTGGTAGAACATCGGGGTGCTTACAAGTCTGGAACATTTCTGTAACTAAAGAGCAATCCTGAACAGGTCGCCACTCAACCATGAGTTGTGGGAATTTCTGCCCCGATAAGCCATGAGAACACACACCAATGAGGACAATGCCAGAAGGCTTCACCCACTCCAGAACCAAGCCACTCGGACAAAGGACCGATGGCTTTGCGGAAAGAGCATGATGCCAATGTCGATTCAAATTGTATATGCAGCTGCATGTTCACACAGAGTACATAATTGAAGAGCTGTAACAAACAAATTGAGTGTTCTTGAAGAGTTTTGGATTTTATGATTTTCAAAAAGGCCTGGTGGGAAGAAATGGAAAGTGAAAGGATTTTCATAATGAAAAGCTGCTTCCAGAATAATCCATTTCTGCTTCAATCGACTCGCTCGTAAATTGCAGAACCTGTCAGCTCATCGATTTGAAGGAAAAAAAACATTTTTTACAATACTGTACTACGTTTTGTGGAAGAGCTGAACAAGGGAAACAAAAAAAATCATCACAATGATCTTCTTGCTCTGTCCTCTCCATCTCCCGCTTGCACGGAACATAATTAAATTCTGTTGTGCAAACGGACCGCAGTGCGTCTTCAAATGGCATACACCAGAGTGATCGTGAAATATAAGAGAGGAACAAAGATAAAATCGACGACAGACGGCTGCTTCACGGAATTAAGTTTCTCGGTGTATAGGTATACACTATACAGAGCGAGTTTGACTTGCATCGTTCATGCAAGAGACGTGCATAAGGGTAAAATGGCCTGCAAAAAAAAAATAATGATAAAGAGTGTGATAATGTATAATGAAAAATGGTTTGTTCTTCCTTCATGGTAAGGATTGCTTATTAACCTCCGTCTGCCCACCTTTGTCTTCTGGCCAAAATGTGTTTTCGGTGTCTGGGTGCCAGGGAGGTAAAGGGGGGAATCAACACTATGCATGTAAAAAGTTTGTTTAGTTGGGGTAATATAAAATGAAAGTGAAAATAATAATTCTAGGATGTTGAGTGGGGGAAACAAGGGAAGGTGGGAGAGTTGCAGAGGAGTGGAGAGAGAAAGAGAATTGATGTTGGGTGGAGATGGTAAGAAGGAAAATTGAGGATAGGGGAATGTTTAAGCCATAAAGAAGGCAAAGTGCTCATGTAAGGAGTAAAAAAAAATTTCATTTTTGCGTGAGTAATATTGTTGGTTATGAGCTATGAGCACTGCATTTGGGGATGGGGTTGGGCGAGCGGTTGGGGAATCATCGAGTGAACACCATGTTTACTAATCTTGGATTTAAGTCTGTTTATGTTTATATTTATATATGGAAGTGTTTCTTTCTCTCTGTCTCTGTCTCTGTCTCTGTCTCTGTCTCTGTCTCTGTCTCTGTCTCTGTCTCTGTCTTCGTCTCTGTGTCTGTCTCTCTCTCTCTCTCTCTCTCTCTCTCTCTCTCTCTCTCTCTCTCTCTCCTCTCGTCTCTCTCTCTCTCTTCTCTCTCTCTCTCCTCTCTCTCTTCTCTCTCTCTCTCTCTCTCTCTCTCTCTCTTCTCTCTCCTCTCTCTCTCTCTCTCTCTCTCTCTCTTTCTCTCTCCTTCAGTCTCTCTTGTCCTCTCTTTCTCTCTCCTTCAGTCGCTCTCTCTCTTTTCTCTCTTCTGTCTCTCTCTCTCCTTCATTCTCTCTCTCTCTCTCTCTCTCTCTCTCTCTCTCTCTCTCTCTCTCTCTCTCTCTCTCTCTCTCTCTCTCTCTCTCTCTCCTCTCCTTCAGTTTCTCAGTTTCACTTTCTCTGGCTGGAATACCACTTCACAGATGTTATCATTGTTATCACCCTACATACCCCTTGGGGAGTTGATGACATATGCCAAGTTTCAATTTTTTCTGTGCGGTTTTAGAGAAAATTTGTCAATTTTTTTCCTTTAATCCAACATGGCTGCCATACCATGTGACCTATGACATCATAATGAGCAATAAAATATTCCCCATGAGTTTATCATCCTCATGTTTAAACTTTCACATCGATCGGAAAAGCAATTGCAGAGAAAAACATTTTTAAACCAATATATATATATATATATATACGGAGTGCGGACACACACACAGACAGACAGAAGACAGACAGTGGCATGGCAATAGTCTTGCATCCCTTCGGGGCAAGACTAAGTAGAATAGCACTCGGTAGAGCACATATCTCCCTCTGCCAGCCTGCACAGTCTACGTTTTGTATCCCACTGATAAGCTGGATCTGTATCCAGACCTCAACAAAATCTAATTGGCTTTTCTGTTACGTACCCAATTAAATACCAATTTTTCTCTTAATCCATTCACAACTTTTTGAGATATCTGGCTATACATCGGTTTTCGGCCCATCTCTCAATGGAGTAGAATCACTTTAAAAACAAGAAGCGAATACTCGATATCGTGCGGGCTGGGGCAGTAAATGTCTAGGTTAAGATGATGAAACAATTTTGCAGTTATAAAATTTAAATGTAGACACGGTGAATTAGCATGTATGATGGGAAGAGTTGTGACGTTGACAAATTTCTATTTATAGCCCTCAGATCAAAGGGACGTACGAGGCCATAAGTGTGACAAAAGACACAGGACAGAATAGCCAATTAATAACAGCTGATGTCACCGCGCTGTAACGAGAGTTACAATGCTGCGCGTCAACAACTAACGGAAACAGGAAGATTATCACTTCCTGCTCAGAAAATCAACTTCTGGCGTCACACAGAAAACGATTCAGCACAAAAAACGTTGCTCTTCCGCATTAACCCGCCCACAATTCACCCAGCAATCTCCGCCCACAATTCACCCGGCAATCTCCGCCCAACAAATACACACCGGAACATTCTCCGCCCACATCACACCAACAATAAGTGTGACAGAAGACACAAGACAGAATAGCCAATTATATAACAGCGCGCGATGTCGCCGCGCTGTAATTATAGCATCTGGATCTTCACCACACATCGAATGATGGTTACCTGTTTTTTTTTTTTTTTTTTTTTTGTTACCTACCCAACCTGTTCACCAATTTTTATCAAAACCCATCAATACGTTTTGAAAATATTAGCTACATGTTGTTTTGGCACTGTCTCACAATGGTAAGAATCATTGAAAAAAATATTTAAAAATTCGAGTATCCAGATTCGGATCTTCACCAAAATCGAATCAATTTGTCTAGTCATACCCACAACCTGTCCACCAAGTTTCGTCCTTAATTCGTCCACAACCTTTTAAGATATCGTGCTCACAAACATACAAACAAGAAGAAGACGTCATGCAGAGCACGTGTGACATGTGACCTATGACATCAGAGTGATACTTACAAAATCCATAAAACAAATTTGACCTGCAAAAATAATTGCTGGTTGAATCAAATGACCAAACGTGTAACTCATCTTCAAATTTCAAGTGAATCGGAAGAAAATTGACAATTTTATAATTTTGGCCTATGTTGACTTTGGCCTGTG